>CM034153.1:189233916-189875410 GCA_019776745.2 Taxus chinensis
TGTAAATATATGATAGACATATAGATATATACATACCTACATACAGATAGATACATCCCATATAGAGGGCATATACATATATACATATATATACATATATATATAGATATATATACATATACATATGTATATATATATATATATATATACATATACATATGTACATATGTACATATGTATGTATATACATATGTACATATGTATATGTATATATATATATATATATATATCATGTACAATGAGGGGAAAGTCCCTTACAATAGTCTATCATATATCATCCTCTTCTATCTAAATCTATTCTAGCTTGATAGGTCAAATCCTCCCCTAGATACCTCTATCATCTGGTGTGTGATCTTGACCTAGACCTTCGTACTCTCTTACATCCCACATAGATCCAATAGGACCCTTGAATTCTCTACATGCATCTTCATGTACCTTTTCAAAATTTCTTGAGTAATCTCAATACATGACAGATGCATGATCCATCTATCTAGTTCCACATGATGGTTATCTCTTTTCCTAGATAACACTATGTATGTTATTGTAGCTAGTACTACAAGGTCAAAAACGTAGACGTGTTCACCTAATATTTCCTCCATGCAATCTAAAATCCTTATATCCATGATATCCATAGGAACATTCCATGTTAATGTGTGGAATAAGGAATCAAAAATCATTATCTAATGCTCATCTCTTTTAATTAGAACACACATCTCAATAATTATTCATAATTATAATCAAATTCAATTTCAATGACTACAATTCATAAATCAATCAATCCTAATTACACTACACAATAGAAGATATTATTGCATGAATCAGGGGAGCACCCATTGGTGGTGTCCCATCTTCTCATATAGGTGGGGACATTACTCCCCCACCTCCCCCATCACCTCTTATTAGTGTAGGAATATATACTCGACCACCACCTCCTATCATGTATGCATCATTTGTTTGGTCCCCTACTATCACTACAAATAAAATCACCCATCATTTACCCATCCACCACTATGTATAAGGATTTATAAGAATAACATCATCTTCTAATATGGTGGCCATGAGTGGATCTAGCTCACCAACTAGTAGTGGTGATAAATCTTCTCATGTATGTCATGGACTACCTCCCTCGCAATATTCATATTGTTATGACCATCTACGTGGGTAAGGTGCTAGGAGCATGTATTAGATAACCCTAAAATAACAACTTACCCTTTCATATTAAACCATTCCATATAACATTGGAATTCATCCTATAGCCACATACTCACTTGTTTACACCCTAATTAAATTATGTTATAGAGAGTGTACAACAATCAATAATATGTAATGGTTAAAAACATGATATTATTATAATCTAATCAATTTACAATTAACCATTAATTACCGAAATAATTCATTAATACTTGTAATTATTGATAAATGATAAATGAAAGATCAAATACAAAAGAGGAGATAAATACTTAGTTGTATAAGATAGAAAATATATGATCTAACAATGTAGATAGGTGGAAATGATACATTAGAAAAATAAGAAACGATTCAATATAAATTCTAGAATTAGAAACTTAGTTTGTGCAGGATCGTAAGAAACCTTTAAAGTCTAAACTTGGAGTTGTACAGTCAATACCTAAAGTTATATTGTCTTGACTATAAGTGTATTGTCTTCAAACCTTTAACGCTTGGCCTCTACAACTTCTTGTGTGCTTTACTTGACTATAAATTCCCCTTGTTGTACGTCTCTCTTGTAAGAATTTTATATACACATACTACTAATTACTATACCTCCAAGTATGTTGTTTTATTTATGGATCTTGCGTAAGAAACATATTCACTGGTGACACACTTCGTCGTTCATCTTCTTGTTTTGAGTTTCTATATTGTTTTTATCTTTCACCTCTTTCACTTCTGCATACCAGTTCTAGTCAGGTCACATGAATCCCTATGTCTGTTAGTGTTTTGAAATTTTTCGTCATTTGTCTCAAGACACTAGCACCCACTGGACACTAGGAAGGTGCTCATGTACAACCTGGGTGTTCATTTTCCTCTTTTTTCTTGTTCGCATTTTTGACATTTCAGGTCATCCTTTTCAGTTTTCTTACTCCTATCCCGAGGTCCTAGTTAGGATTTTGTGTCATTAATGTTAAAATTCAAAAAATATATCCCTATATAAGCACACAACATACATACGATTATAAGGGTGGCAGGAAATTTTATCAAGTGATATCTATCTACATACTATCAAAGGGACTACATTTTTGGGGCTGATTACTCTGTATACACTACATAAGAAGGGGAAGTTTCTAAATTCCAACTCACACATTTGCATTCTATGTAGCTACAACCCGCTATCTTGGACATCACCGGCACGTAAGGAAAACCTAAGAGCACTATTACACACACAAGCAGCATAGAACTACATGGTAGTCTGAGATGTAGTGCAACACTCAGTCTTAAGTTCACTCATTTAGGTGACTGCCAGGGTCATTCCAAATCCCCATTTGCATATTTTTCTTAGGATTTGATGTAATTCAGGGGTTTTGTAGGATATTATCTATTTTTGTAGGTTATCCGTGAAATCAGAAATCATCAAGCGACCTACAAGAGATCAACAACAAAAGCATAGTGTGAAATCCCGAGAAACACCAAAAAAATTCAATTTTTGATCCTCTGAATAATAGTCATGAGTCTACTAAAGGATCTCGGGCTCCCATGTGCCCTTGCCCCTACTTAGGTGCCCATGTCTAGGTTATTCTACAACTTCCAAAATTCATATCGATGAATTTACAGTACTCCACCCAATCTATTTCATCAGTTGTTCAAGATTGGATACACTTTAGGATAAACAAAACTCAGATAAGTGCCCTATCTCTCTCATTTTCTTACATAATTACATCTTAAAATGTGTCTAGCAATTGTATCTTATTGTATATCATTTATGTGACTTTGAAATTACATTTAATAATAATATTTCTGATTTTATTAAATCATTTGGTGAACCCATTTCTTTGAAATCATTTCCCTAGGATACACTAAACCCTAATGGCTAAAATTATATCATCCTCTCCTAGGGAAATCTATGAATCATGTGAGTGTTAATCATGTCCTTGATGATGATGTTGATGTTGAATTACTTGATCTTTATCATTATGCTCAATTTGATGATATGTTCAAAGATTGCTTGATGCTAATGAACACAAAGTTCCTACTAGTTTTGAACACTCTACTCTCAGCATTGTTCCTTAACACTTGAATTTTTTTTGGATGTAATCCTTGATATTCTATAGGCACCAAGAATACTCCACCTTCATCTATTTATGTTGAAACTCTTGATGATGTTATTATCAATTATATGCTTGGTCTTTATTGTGATACTATAGATAAAAATCATAATAAAATATCCATGCGCATGATAATATTTCTCATAATACTCAGGATGAAAGTATAAGTTGTATCTCAGGCTTCTTCTATTTCTAAGAAAGTTTCTAATGATTGTAAAGATACATCTCATGATAGTTCTTCTCCTACTTCTCTATATGTTGATGATGCACTTGATGAATTACTTGCATGTGAAGATTTTTTTGATACTGATGATATTTCTAAGCATGAACATGTTAGTAAAGATTCTACTTTTCTTAAGACTATTGAATGTGAATTTTCCACTCCACTTTCATCTAATTATGACATTGTTTCTGATGGCATTCACAATTATTTTTCTATTCCTACTAAATCACCTCTTATGATTTCTATTTGATGATGCTAGTATTTCCACTATATTCCATGTTCTTCTAAACCAATTTCCTCTCCTTCTCTTGATGATATTCATGATCCTTCTTCTATTTCTCCTAGTTTACCTCCTCTTATTTATTATATGGATACATCTAGTGTACCCATAACATCTTCATCTTCCACTTCTTCTTCTCACATTCCTATGATCACTCATAATGGCAAGCTTCAACCTCTCAATGTTCCAATTATCTCTTATATAATTCCTCCACATGATATTTTATCACTCATGAATGTTTTTAGTCAGTTGCAATCTCAAGTTCAATCTCTCACTCTTGAAAGAAAAACCTATTATGATTCTATTGATAATAAATCTCTTCATGGTAATCCTATTCCAAAGAAAATTTACAATTAAAAATTTCCAAAGGATTTCATCATGCCTACATTTTCATGTTTCAATGGAATTGGAAATCCTTATCTACATCTTAAGCATTGGCTTTTAGCCCTTGCTTCTTATTCAAATGATCGATTATTGCTAAAAGCCTTCTGTCATAGTTTAGTCGATGAAGCACATCAATCGTACACTCATCTATATTTTGGATCTATTAGCACATATTATGAAATGGAAGATGCTTTTCTTAGATGATTCATGCTTAAAAATGGTCTTAGATTCATATATGATCACTTTCCTAACTTGCATCAAGGAAAGAAAGAACCTATTCTAGACTACATGTTTATGCTTTAATCCGTGCATGCATCAATTAGTATATCAACCTATTGTTCTAGAGAAGAAATTTATATTTTTTCATGACTTGATTCCTTCTTTAAAATAACCATTGCAATACGATACATGTGAATAATTTACACGTTTATGCTATAAGGTTATTGATCTAAAATATGATATAATTGCTACACATGTTATAGATCATACTTATACTTCATTCTACTACTGCGTCATCTTGTACTTCTTCACCTCTTCCATCTATTAAGCTTCCTCTAAGGTATCCATATACTCCACCTCACAATCATGTTCCATCCCCTCCACCACATCACTGTCCACCATCTCTGCCATAATTTCATTCTTCACCTAAGTCTTCACCATCTCCTACTTCAGGAGCCTCATGATGTTCTAAGCCTCATGATGCTTGATGTGTTTTTCATGATAAGCACTTAATTCTCTTACCTTCTAATAAATATCATCTTCCACATCATTTGCATCACCATTACAGTCATCCTTATTACAATTATCACCGCATCAATAGTCATTGTGATAATTACTGTTACACCCTTCATGAGAAATTACAACAATTAGAAGATAAGGGTGTCATTACCTTTTGTTCTCTCTCTAGTGAGCGGTCTATTTATCCAATTCTGCACAAGCATGTTGCTACTTCGGTTCACTTGTCTCTTCCTCTCACTCTAAGGTTGTCATTTCCCATAGCATAAAGTCATCATTCATGTACGACCTCCACGTCACCAATCCACTGCAGTATCATCTCATCTTCCACACAGTGCTCCTACTTCACATTCACTTCCTAAGCCGTTAGTATTTGTGCTTCCTACCACTATATATCCCATCATTGGAACTATCTCATCTGACATTGAGTTTGGCTCATACACTCATGATGTTACCACTTCACATATGTCTATCTCTCCTTGTCATCCTCTTCATCATTGGTAGGTGATTTTTCTCACCTCATTACCCACTGATGCACTCGTGTTCTCAATGGTTCTTACATGACTGTTGAGGGATTTGTTACAATAAGAATCTCACTCCATCTTTGTGATATACAATTCATTGATCTATGTATCTCGCATACATTATCAAACTATTTCTTAATAACACACTCTTTTTCTATGGTTCATTCTTGATTTCTCAGGGGTCTTATATAAATGAACATCATATTTTCTACACATACATTTGGGAGCATCAGTATTCTTCCCCTCTCTTCATCACACTCACACACATTCACATACATTATGTATCATCCATTTTATCCACTTGCATCTATCACTATCACATATTATCTATCCTCATTTATACATAAAATCCAATTTTCAAACTTTCATCAATTACTTTCGATCTACATCATCAAATTAACATAATCATTTACGCAATACCTATAATGCATCATCATTCTAACAATGTAAATCAATCATAAAAAATCATTCATCGCATGAGATATTAATCAACACAACAACAAAACAAAATAATACCAATCCTCCAATACATATATACACATATCATATCATATCATCATCATCAAAACTTCATAGTTACAAAAATAAAATTGCTATGGAGTAAGCCACTACATACATATACATCATATCTCATCATTAGTATCACTATATAAAACTCTAGGAACTCTAGAACTAGATGCTTCACTGATCAATCTAAGATTCTAGTCATGGCCCCTATATCTCTCCACTAGCCTCAGTAATAATGCCACCTTAACTAACTACTATGGAAATCAACTTTGTAACTCTACATACTTTGTGAACAAATGTTGGACTAGGGATCCACCTCCTGCAGCCTACCTATCTCACTTAGTCTCCACCCACTACTCATCACACTCACTCAACAATATGGTACATTTAGTCACCGCTATCACTATTGGATCGAACAAGTGGGCATGCTCACCCGCAATAGCATCTACTCGCTTAAACATCCCACCTCCAACGAGAGCATATTGAGCTACATTTTGCATCAATGTGTGGATCAATGAATCCATGATAAAGGACCAATACACATCACCCAAAACCGTCCAATACCACATTAGTTAGCACATGCACGATTATAAACATGCAACAACTAAATGAAGACAAAAAACTATCAAAAAATAATAATTAAACTCTTCTAGTGATTAGGGCTATGCCATCACCGTCGGGTGTAAGGGGCCTACTCCTCTACTCCTCCAACCAGTGGTGCATCTATCACATCTACGACAACTAGAAATAATAACACCCATCAATGTGATGTCCACTACACACTATACACCTCGGTACATCCTCCATCATCCATTTGTATCAGCTCTATGGCCTAATCCAACTCATCTAAGCCTAGGTGCAATAAATGTGGCCCTATTGGGCATGGCCTCACTACCAGTCTCCTCCATTCTCTACCAGCTCAAAACCATACATATGGCTCTGGGGGCACATAATTAGCCATACCAAACTATCGAGTTACTTGCTCTACTTGAAAAAAAAATGGCTGCCCCTGGAAACTGGTCCTCCAACCACATCGTGCGATGAATATGCATCATAGCTCTACTCCATCCTCTAGCCATCCACCATAGTTTCTATATGCTCTCCATATAATGGTCCTTGGCGACATATGATCAAGCATCGATCTTTAAGTATTTGTGTCTAGCCTCCTGCTCTAAACACCTACCCATCTGCATCAAATATATATGTCCTCACCCACTCCTCATGTCGTCCATCAAGTGGCCTCAATATATCAATATGATCATAGGCCCATGCATGTAATAATGTGGTGGATCAAATCCCACAACCATGGTCCTCATGTGTAAAATTGTATAGGTCCCTGTATAAATGTACCAATACACATCGAGCTCATGCAAACCTAGTCTCATGCTCCTCTATATGTTGAAAAATATCATGCATCTTATACAAGATGCCCACTCCATCATGCTACTAATGCCACTGATGAACCAATCACAACTGCAATGAACTTCCGCCATCATGGAACACCTAATATCATTATGGAATTTAGGCTAGATATGGGTCTCTATTTGTACATATGTGTTCTCTTGCAAAGTACCATCTACCTGCCCTCATTTTCCTCTGAGCACCCACTATGGCCATTACTTGGACTCTATCATCGAGTACTAGTAGTGGAAATATGTGATACACGTCCTCTAGTGTCACAGTCATCTCCCCAATAGGAAACCAAAAATTACAAGTGTCTTTACACCACCTGTCACCTAACGCTGTGATCATGGACATGTTATGGGGTACCTCCCCTAATCTTGCTTTGTCAAAGACTGACACTGTCCAATATATCCCACTCAATATCAAATAGGCCCTAATTCAATAATGTACTCAAGTGTCCACATCTGCAGAAATCCCTTGAATGAATATCCCTCTGCATAGCACAAACACCAAAAAAATCACAACATTAACACCTCATATATAAGAAAAATCAACCACCAATGCACCAAAAAGCCATCAAATAGCACATATATCACACTTTACAGTCAAAACAACTTCTTAGCCAACAGCCCATCAGTTCCTAGGAGTAGGTCACTAGTGCTTGGAACTGGGTGTTGACGTCCCGAAGAACATTAGTGACCTAGCCACTCTCACATAGCTCAAAACATGCCAAGAAATTAAAAAGATCAAATTTTTGTAAAAATAGAAAAAATTCAACTAATTTTAACACACTTTATGAAAATACTTGTACTTACCAGCTCATCTGTCATCTGCGACTCCATGGCCACTTCCACCATCTCTAATTGAGTTGATCTGGTTGCCCATATATGCGGCATCCTCGCAAGCTCGGAGCTCAAATTCTAAATCAATCAAGGTTCAAATAAAATTACTATTTAATTTTCACCATTACTATATATATCACTTCTTGCAATTCTTACTTTACTATAGCTTACGATTTGCTCTCAATCTTCCAACTAATACAAGCCACATGATTTTTATCATAGATTGAGCTTTGCTAATCCGTTTTCTTCCCCGTCTACACCATATGGTTCATAATTCATCCTACCATCCTATTGAATACATTCCATGGCATTATATTTAAATATGGCACATTTTTAACTTGATATACACACAATTTTGTGGCATCTATTAAACTTCATTTTTCTCACTATTACATCATTTTACATCTACTTTCGACTGAGTGTTTGTTCTTACTAACACTCTCCCTTTTACCAAAAGGGGTAGCATATAATCACGATCACCCTACAGATCCCTCTGAGGCTACTATGGGATCACTACAAACTCTTAATAAATCAGTTATAAAAAAAAATTACACATACAAAGACATTTTCTACTACTTCCTATCTATTCCTCTTAATGACCTAATATGGTCATAAAAAGTGAAGAATATCTCCCATGAGTATTCTATAATATAAATTCTATCTCAAAACAATTGCATTCAATATTCAAATCAATTGGTCAACAAACATACAACTTCACTTCGTCCCTCCCAGAAGACCTAACTTGGGAGTTACATCACTGCTTTCCTAGATGACCTAACATGGGAATCATTTTTACATCACTTCCAGATGACCTAACATAGAAACCAACACTATACATATCACAACACCCATGGAGTGGGGGAAATGAGACACCATTACCTTTTCTATATTTCTCCTATATAGTTTATTTAGCATGAATCGAAATAGAACAAAATTTGGTCTTTATTCATCTACAACGATTGGACCATTTGAGGATGTATTCATAGTTGCAGGGTAAAACTAGAACTGTCTCCCTAACACTCTTCATCTAGTCAAAGAGGCCCAAATCCTTCATTTTTTCAAACATATAAAATCAAGTTGGGAACTGATCACTCCTTACCTCTTCAAATATCCATCAGTGACAATTCAAAATCTCTAAAATCTCCAAAATCAAATCATAATTTCTCCAAGTGTTCCTTTACAACAATTCGCACTATCTCTATTTATGTCACATGGTTGGACACATTGATCCATGGTTCATCACGCTATATGTTCTTATTATATGCGTACTTCTTCAACAAGGCTTTTCTAAACTTCTCGCATGTATGTTTCTTACTTCCTTTAAACTACTTGAATTTCATTCAAATAACATAAAGACGGGGAAAATGTAGACACAAAATCATGCACATATTACTACTCTACTATACCACCAAGTATGTTATTTTATCTATGGATCTTGAGTAAGAAAAGTATTCACTAGTGACACGTTTCCTAGTTCATCTAATTGTTTTGATTGTTTCTATTGTTTTTATCTTTCACATTTGTCAATTATGCACACCAGTACTGGTCAGGTCACAGGGATCCCTCTCTATCATTCTTTTCATATTTGTTGTCAGTTTTCTCTGGACACTAGTGCATAGTATTGGATATTAACACCCAATTGGTCATGTCTAGCCTATGTGATCTTATACTATTTGTTCTTGTTCAAATTTTTGACATTTTTGGTCATTTTTTTTTGTTTTCTTACTCCTATCCCGAGATCCTAGTTTTCATTTCTTTTCACTAGTGTCAACTTTCAAGCAAGAGATCCATATATAAACACAATATACATACCATTATAAGTGTGGGAAATTTTATCATTGGATACCTATCTACATACTATCAAAGGGACTTTATTTTGGGCTTATTACTCTGCATAAACTAAATAATAAGGAAAAGTTTTTGAATTCCATCCCACACATTAGCATTCTATCTAGCTACAACCCACTATTTTGGTATCATCGGTGCGAGGGCAACCTAGGAGCACTATTGCACACACAACCACATAAAACTACATATAATCTAAGATGTAGTGCAGTGCTCAATCGTAATTTCACTCTTTCGAGTGACCACGGGGGTAAGTTTGACTCCCCATTTGCATCTTTCTTTTTTAGGATTTGATGTAGTTTGAGCGTTATGCAGGATATTATTTGTTTTGCATGTTACCGGTGAATTTAGAAATCATCCAATGACCTACAGGTGATCAACATCGAAGGGTGGAAAAACCCTAGCAACACCATAAAAATCATGTCCTAACCCTTTGTGCAGTCACAGGCACCAACACAAGGTCTCGGGCACCCAGGTGCCCTTGCCTCTACCCGGACGCCCCTATCGAGGTTATTCTGCAAGTTTCAGAATTTATATCGAGAATTTCTAGTACTCTTCCCAACCTTTTCATCAATTGTTCCAATTCAGGTATACTTTGGGACAAACGAAATTAGATAAGTGCCCTATCTCTTTCATTTGTTGTTTATCTATTTTTCGTTCCTTATAAATCAATTATCTAGCTACTAAAGAAACTAAAAAACTTCGAATGATGGAGGGTTTAAGGTACCTTAATATGCGATGTGATGGATGAATGGGTGCAAAGGTGATTGATCTCCACTACAAGTTATATAAACTGTAAAACTAGAGAAAGATTTGATTAGATAGTATATGCGGGGGCTGCCCGAACAAAGTCAGCTCAAGAAGTGATTAGCTTCCTTTGTGGATGTCAACCCCCGTGTTTGATAAGATAACATAAAAGTAATAATAAGTTAAATAATATGCAGAATCTGAGGCACATAGAAACTAAAATATGCAAAAATGTAAGGCACATATAAATATGACCTAGATCAACGCAAAACAAGATTACCTGGCAGGGTCGACGGTGACCTGAGAGAGAAAATATTGACTGTAGTTGAAATATGCAGACTTGCAAGGTTTGAGTGTAAGCTTGGTGGACTACAGAGGCTTGTGGATGCTAAATGATAACTTGCAGAATGATCTTTGAGACAAAAAGGCACATAAAAGGACATAAAACAATGATTCGGATAGGTTGTTGGATGAACAGGACCCTGGTTGACAGTGACCAAGTGGGATCGACGACAACTGTAGTAGAATAAATCAAGACCAAGAGTAGATTGACTAAAAAGGTAACCTGCAAGTATAAAAACTAGAAGAATAGTTTGATAATGGAGCGACGATGGCTACAAAACTTGCAAGATGTTAGTCTTATCAAAATAATAACATAAATGATATAGATAGCATAAAAAACAATGCAAACCTCCCGATGTTATGCATATGATCAAGAAGAGATTGCAAGGGTTGCAAGAGGGTTGTCGATATGCTCTGGTTCGAAGGAGGAATTGGAGGATGCAAGAAAATATAAGAGAATACGCACATGTGTTCTTGTTGTGTTTTGGTTGCATTTTTGCTACATTTCAGTTGCATTATTGCTACATTTCTGTTGTGTTTCTGCTTGGCCATGGTTTGGGAAGGGAATGAACTTGGCTTTATAGGGTTGACTGCAACCAGGATGGGTCGCTGTCGATTGCAGGGAAATTTTCCCAAAGGGAGGGGATATTTTTATTCGGAACGGGGTTTGTTATATTTAAGAGTTGGAAAAGTTGCTTTAAAGCATGTGGGCAGAATTAGGTTGTTTACGATGAGGTGTAGGTGAGTTAGAGATAAAGATAGGTTAGGAAAATCATAGGGATGCATAGGATGTATATTTAGAATGAAAGCATCCTAAAATAGAAGGTTTGATTAGGGCATGTGGATGTGGATACCAATTAATTAATTAATAAAAGGGAATTAATTAATTAATGTGAATTAATGAAGATTAAATGATTAATTAATTAATTAATGGAGATTAATTAATCAGATAATGATTTAATTAAATAAGGGGGGTGAATTAAATATACGTGCACACGTGGGCGAATGAAGGCATAGATACCGAATTTAGGTGTCTATATTTGCTTACATAGTTACATCTTAAAAAGGCTTAGCATTTATATCTTATTGTATATTATTGTAGTCATTCTGAAATTAGAATTTAACATAATAATTTAATATTTATTAAATCATACTCCACTAAACCTATGGCAAAGTACTTGTACGAAGTACAAGGGAGGAATTTGCAGTGAGGGAAGGTAAATGGGAGTAGGAGAAATAATAAGATAGGGTTATTGTTGTGATTAGGCTTATATAATTCACATACAATAACAAGATTAGGTCCACATTTAATTGGAAGAACACCACAATGTAAACAATGATAAGCCTAACAAATCATAGACGCAAAATTCTATTGATTCATTTATCAAAGGCACATACACCTTTCTTAGTTTTGCAAGATTACCATGATTACAAAGTTGGAAAGTAGAGAGAGATAGAGAGAGTAGAGGAACATAAGCAAAGAAATAGATGAATTACATCTTTTATTGTTTGATGTATTAGTGGTAAATCTTAACAACATACAATCAATCACCAATTACCGACCCTTTGAATGGAGGCGCCATTCTAATTTATAGCATTAAAATTGTCCTTTCATCTCCCCCCACATGACATATCACCTTCCCTCATCACTTGTGACCTTTCACCTTCCCTCGTGACCTTTCATGTTCATGTCACTTGTCTTTTCATATTCCCACCCCTTGTGACCTTGCATATTCCTACCACTTGCGACCTTTCATATTCCATTAAGAATGAAAAATAAGTTCCTTTTCTTATTAATGAAAAGGATATTTTAAATGCAAAATTAAAATTTCACTTAAGTGAATAAGATGAAACAGGGAAACTGTGCATTTTCAACGGAAGGGAGAGAGAGGTTGATTACAGACGCATGAGTGCATACTCCAGGCGCCCGACTACAAAATCCAGATGTTTGACTGCACCTCACCCAAGTTCATCTAATAATCAAAATGCATAAATGCTTGGCTACAAAATTTAGATGCCGAACTGCATAATCTATACGCCGACTACAAAATGCAGACGCATACCCTGCAATCCAGATGCCAACTACCCGACTGCATAAACAATTTATAAATACTTAAACAAAAATATTAATAACAACACTATATAGAAATTTCTATAAACTAAGAACACTTAATAATAACACCACTTTATGACACTTATTAAAAACAAAACACTTACCATTATAGAGGTAGCTAATTATGAATTATAACAAAACTTTAAAACTAGTATAGATATCTTAAATACATATACTAAGAGATATCAATCTTAATGTTTTATTTTGGACTTTTCGCTTACCATAATTAATAACAAATTCATTTATTTTTTGACATATTTTTCATGACTAATGACAAATGGCGTGAATCTAGATAGACTAATGTGTGAGGTTCGACCGAAAAATTGCATAAAAAAAGAGCTCCAAAACCCACCATGTCACCAATATATTATAATTTTTCGATTTACATTCTTAAGAAAAGGAAGACTTTTAAGTGATGGTCAAACGACGCCAAATTTAAGGTTGGAATAAAAAGTGAACACTCACTACATTACAACTCATTCCCCAGATGTGAGGATCCTTCTATATAGATTTACAAACTATAGAAAATAAATGAACAATGAAATGAACTTTGGGAAATAACTCAATTAACCTTTAGATCACATGCCACTTCGAGGGGGTAACCTCCTTTGAGAAAGCTCAATACAATAATATTTGTGGATGCCTTCATTCGGTCTCAACACTTACTTATATACTAAGTCTATCCTAAAAAATACTATTTCTCATGCATGTGGGATAATTCAAATATGCTCAAGGGATGACTTAAAAAGCATATGTGTCCATAACAACTAATACACTAATAATGCAAAGAGAAGGGTAGGACACGGGTTCCAAACATCCCCTCCCCCTTATAAAAGGATTTTTCCTCAAAGCTTAAGACGTGGGAATTGTTGTTGAATCTCAAAGAGTGGTTCCCATGTTGCATCTTCTAGTTGTATGTCATGTCACTGGATTGAGACTTATGTGATTGAGCAGGAGTGAAGTTGGCAGGTGCACTTATCCATGATTACTTCTAGTTCAAGAAGGATGGAGCCTTTGTTATCAAGTTCTGGTAAAATTGTTTGCACTCTGATGTTGGTTCTAAAAACTTTCTTTAAACATGAGACATAAAAAGATTGGGTGAACTTGGGAGGAGGGTTGAAGCTCCAACTTGTAAGCAACAAATGCAATCTTCTGGAGAACCTTATATAGCCCATAAAACTTCAGAGAGAGCTTATGATGCCATTTTATTTCTAACCTGGATGATTTCTTGTATAGCTATAGACGAAGAAAAACCATATCACCTAGTTGAAAGGTGCGCTTGGAGCGGTGTTGGTCAGCCTGCAACTTCATTCAGTTTTGTGTCATACGGAGATTGTCCCGCAGCATATTGATAATTTCATCCCAGTTGCAGAGAGTAATGTCAATCGCCTGAACCAGTGAATTGTCAAGGGTATACGGGAGAAGCACTGGTGATGCTTGACAATAAACTGCTTCATATGGAGTCATTTTAGTAAAAGTGTGGTGTGATGTATTATACAACATTCTGCTAAGGGGAACCACTTTCCCCACTGGTGTTGTTGTTCCAAAGCAAAGTAACGAAGGAATGTTTCAAGCGTTTCTTGACAATTTCTGTCTGGCCATTTTTTTATGGGTGATACCCAAAGCTCATCTCCAATTGTGTGTTTGTACGTCGAAAAAGCTCCATCCAAAAATGGCTAGTGAAATTCTTGTCACAATCAGAGACAATTGAAGAAGGGATGTCATAAAGGTGAAAAATCATATCCAAGAAAACTTGTGTGATTGTGGAGGTTATAAATGGATGCCTGAGGGCACAAAAATGATTATATTTGGAGAGACAGTCTACCACGACTAGGATCATTGTTTTTCCTCCAGATTTAGGGATCCCCTCAATGAAATCCATAGAAATATTTATCCAGATCCTAGTAGGAATGGGAAAAGGATTGAGCAAAATGAGGAATCGATGTTGTTTCACCTTTTTTGTAGTAGGTATCACATTTGCCCACCATATATTTAATTTATCCTTTCATTCCCTTCCAAAAGAAGTTTCGAGTGTGCCTGCTCATATGTTTTGAGAAATTTTGAGTTCCCTACCAAGGGAGAAGCCTAGATTTCATAGAATACGGCTTGATGAAGGTCTGTGCTATGGGGAAGCACCAGATGACCCTTATATCGCATAGAGAAGCACTATCCCATGAATAATGTGGTACTACATAGGGGTTAGTGGCCAATTGTTGAATGAGGGATTGTAAGAAGGGATCATTTGCACACCCTTGTTGTATAGATTCCAACCATTTCAGAATGGGCATGGAGATTGCAGAAAGGGAAGCATGTTCTCGAATGTGCGTGAGAGAGCATCACCCACAATATTGTCTTTACCCTTCTTGTAAGTGATCTCATAATCATAGCCCGTGAGTTGCTTGACCCATTTCTGTTGTGTTTGTGATGAGACACATTGTTCTAGGAAATATTTCAAACTTTAGTAATTCAGTTTTGATGCAAAAATGATTCCCAATTAAGTATGGCCATCATTTTTTTTATTGCATGCAGAATTTCCATCATCTCCTTTTCATATGTAGAGAAGGCCAAATTTCGGCTAAAAAGGGCTTTTCTAGAGAAGGCAATTGGACGACCCTCTTGGAGCAAAACAACACCCAAGTCGTTGCCACATGCATCACTTTCAATGGTGAAAATTTTGGTGAAGTCTGAGCATGGCCAAAATTGGTGTGCTACACATAGCCTGTTTGAGTGTCATGAATGCCTAGTCAATAGCCACATCCCATGTGCATGCATACTTCTTCAATAAGGAAGCCAAGAGAGCCATGATCTTTCCATAATCCCTGACAAACTTGCAATAGTATCATGTAAGGCCTAGGAAACCACAAAGGCTCTTAAGGGTTGTTGGTAGAGGCCAATGATGCATGGCACTAATTTTTTCTGGATCCACGCGGACCCCATCAGCTGAAACAATGTGCCTTAGATATTCAACTTCCTCTTGACAAAAGGAACACTTGGACTGCTTTACACATAATTAATTGTCTACTAGAAGTTGTAATTCCTGTCAATATGTTGGAGATGCTCAACCCATGTATGGTTGTAGGTCAAAATATCATAAAAGAAAACCAAAACAAATTGACAAAGAAAAGATAGGAAGATTTTATTCATTAATCCCTGAAATGTTGAAGGGGCATTTGTAAGTCCAAATGACATGACAAAAAACTCATAGTGAACATCATGAATGTAGAAGGTTGTCTTTGTAATGTCATCAGCATACACCCATATTTGATGATAACCTAAACTTGGATCCAATTTGGGAAAAAAAATTACCCCATAGAGCTCATCAAGAAACTCATCGATGACTAGAATTGGAAATTTATCTGTGATAGTGAGGTGGTTAAGGGTAAAGAATTCAATGCATAGGTGCCACGATCCATCCTTTTTTGTGGACAAGAAGCACTGGGGAGGAGTATGGGCTAGTGTTAGGGTGAATAACTTTAGACTTGAGGAGTTCCCAGACTAGTTACTCAATCTTAGTATTTTGCAAATGGGTATAGCAGCATGGCCAGATGTTGGGTGGGGTGCTTCCCAGGGAAGGAGTGGAATGCAATGATCTTTAGGGTGTGAAGGGGCAAACCCACTGGTTCTATAAAAATGGTTGTATACTTGTTGAGGAGGGCTTATAAATCAATAGGGTAGTTAGTAGTAGTGGGGGGATGGAGTTAGATGGAGTACAACTGGGCAATGATCCCATGTGAGATTTTCTTCAAAATATTTTTCATGCGATGGGAATTGATGATGCTAGAAGATCCTAGAAATAACCCTTTTAAGTTGTGCTTATGGAAACTATTTGTGAATTACATCTAAAGCTCAAAGTAGTATTATAGAATAAGTACCAATTTGTGAAGCCACTGTGCACCTAAACCACATCACATCCTCCTAAGAGTAGGGAAAACATATCTGAGCAAAGAGTGTAATCTCTTATCATGATACACACATTCTAACACTTCCCTTTACATGGAAATGTTCCCAAATTAACAATCATGACTTCAAATCTAGAACAAGGGTGTACGAAGTAATCTTCTTATTTAGCAATGTGGGGATAGATGAAATTGTGAGTGCTGCCAAAGTCAATGAGGATTGTGAGAGGGATATTTTTAAAAAAAAAACCCTTGACCTTCATGGTTTGAGGAGTGATAACACCTGCTAGTGCATGCAGAGATCTTGGGTTGAATCTACTGAGGCACTGAGTCCTCTTGAGGGTTTTGTTCTTCTTGAGCATCTTGGAATTCCTGGAGATTGGGCTTGTTGTCCTGCTTTGATGGTGATTCCACATCTAGCAAGTAGAGATGTTGTGTGACACACATGTGACCTTCAACCCATTTGTCATCACAAATATAACATAACCCTTTCTCCTTACAAGCCGAAATCTCTGCCTCAATAAGGTGTTTGACCAGAGTGGTTATGGTTGATCATTGGTTCGTTGTGTTCCTTACAGGTGGGAAAGTGGGAGGTTGACAATGCACTAAGAGTTTATCTTTTGCTAACTTAGTTAGGCCCAATGCACCCATCATGTTGTTAGGCCGAAAAAATGTCACCTCCGAGCGGAGTGACTCTTTAGGGCCACAAACAAAACAACTCTTGAAGAAGTCATCTGACAACCCTTTAGTGTGATTAGCCAATTTCTCAAATTCAATCTCGTAATCACGAACATTACTTGTCTAGTGGAGTTTGGTGAGAGCTCCTGTAAAGTCTCTCGAATGTCAAGGGACCAAACCTACCCAGAAATAAGGATGCAAAATTTGTCCAACTTGGTTCATCATTCGATTTGAGATACCAACGGTACCATTGAAGTGCTTATTTGTTCCAAGTGGAAGGAAGCAATTGGGACTTGATTTGCATAATAAGTATTGTGAAGGTTGAAGAATTGCTCAGGTCGATATATCCATCATGTATGATGTGTACCATTGAACCTTAGCAAGTTCAACTTGGGCCCACAGGATGTGTTGGGAGAAGAGAAGTTATTCTCTGAAGAAGACTCTTTCTACAATTTGTTGAGTAAAATACTATTATGTTGGTTCAGTCCATGCATCATATCAGTTAACTCAGTGACCTGGGACTTCAATGTTGTGATTTTTTCCTCCAAGATATTTTTTCTTGCATGGGTGACTAGCATAACCATTTTTTTGCAAGGGATAGAAAAAACGTGTTCTAAGACGTGATCAATAAGAGAATTTTAACGCGAGCTCAATCGGAAGGGGTAAATGTACTTTTACTAGTTTTTTGGCATCTCCTGGTTAGGATGGACGAATGTAAGGGAAATTTTAGAACCGTAATGGAAAAACTGGGAAATTTGTCCAAGAGGGACAGAGGAAGCAGAAATGAAGAAGAACACTATGGTAAAAATTCGAACCAATTTGAGAAAAACTAAATAAGTTATGGCGAAACCCGAAAAAAAACAAAAATTGAGATTTCAGGCTAATAAAAGTAGAATTTGGATATGGACCCTTAAGGAAATAAATGTGTAGAATGGAATTTCCAGTGTCCTAGGAAATTTTGAGAGTCAACGAAACTATAAAATGGAAAGATATGGCTAAAAAATGAAAAAAAAATCATTTTTTTACTTTAAAAAAAAAAAATTGATTGTCGCTTTGTTGTTCCTGCCAACAGCCTATCTGTAAGTGTGTGGTTACCAACTATTCTCAACTGTGACTGCTCTGTTGTTTAACCCACTAAACTCGTATGTTGGATATGGGCCCATTGATTAGATTGCCTAAGAGTTTTAAGGATTCTCTTTGGCCACCAATGATGTCTAAACGAGTACTGCTCACTAGAAAATTTCTGGTCAGAGACTTACCCCTTAATCAATCGGGATGGGGTTACCACAAACATCTCTTGGTTTACCGCATTGGTGAAAACTAGTCAATCAAGATAGGTCGTTGCCCTTTTCACTGGCAAGTCCTCTCAATAGGCCAACTATTTCGAGGTGCTTGTGGTACTCCTCGCAATGAGTTTTAGGGCTTATGTCCAAGTACTTCCCACAATTATGCAAACATGTAGTTACCCTTATCTGAACCTACAATGAATATATAGAAAATAGATGCAAGAAAAATATTTCTGTAAATGGCGCAGCTCTTGCAAAGCCACTACTAGAAAACATATCTCTAAAATCTACCTGCACAAGGCTAAGAAGATTGCTCTGTTACCAAATGTGAAGATCCTTCTGCATAGATTTACGAACTAAAATAAATAAATGAACAATGAAATGAATCTTGAAAATAACTCAAATAACCTTTATATCACATGCCACTTTGAGGGGGAAACCTGGCAATCTCCTTAGAAAGCTCAAGCTCAATACAATAATATTTGTGGATGCCTTCATTGGGCCTCAACACTTACTTATAATACTAAATATATTCTAACAACTACTACTTCCCATGCATGTGGGATAATTCAAATATGCTCTTGGGACAACTTACAAAACATGTGTCCATAGCGACTAATACAGTAATTTATGTTATTCCAAATTAACAAAATAGTGTACCTTTATAATAAATTCAAACTCCACCAATTTTGTATAATTTGACGCAAATTTTTAAAGATATTAACATAAAACAAAGGGTAATAATGTCATTGCAATTCTATTAATATCTTATGAATAGCTATTGAAGTTGATGGCCTTGGCATATACATGTCTATCAATCATTGACGGTTTGATTTTTTATAAGATGTCCAAGTACCGGAAAACTCTTTAAAAAGGCTTAACAGGCGTCAAATCTCATCACTAGATGGGAGGGAAAAAAGAACGCATGCATGCGGATGACTCAATGGCAAGTTGATAGTGGAATATGAACATCGGACAATTTATTGAGTTTCCCATACACTTGTTCACTTACACATATTTTTAGCATGTTTGCAAATGCACAAATTTCTATAGCCCAAGACACGGGAATGTGGATGTTAGTTTGAAGATCTTCATAACCAAGAGATCTCGCCCTCCATTTGACTTCCAAGACACTATTATTGTAATATTGAGTTTGAGAACTCTTCCAAGTTTATGGGAAATTGAGGTGACTTCTTTGTATCCACATCTTTTTTAATTTGATATTGTAAGCATTCACACACATTAAAACAACATTATGTAGACACCTAATTTTGGTATGGGATTAGATATTCGTTATTAAATTGCATTGTTTTAGTGTACTTGTGTGCTTTGCCAATTATTGGTCTAAACCACTCTTATTCACACATACTCCCTATATTTGGTCTTCTCCCACATCTACTTTGTTCTCTCCCTTGTCATGCTCTCTCTTCTCTCATGCTTTCTCTCTATTCTCATTTTCCTATTCTAAGCTTTTCTCCGAAATCATACCTCTTATGTTCTTGGGCTGCTTTTTTGTGTGGGCCTTTCCAACCCATATTTCAGCCCTTCTTTGTTAGCCTTTCCTGCTTATTGTGCATTGACATGTGCACCTATAGAGTCCTAATTTGAACTCAAGAATTCTCTAAATACATAGGTACATTCTTGCATTTAGTATATGAAATCAAGACATACACTGTTGAGCATAGAAGTGAATGATAAAAGGGCATCATCATGCAAATCAATTTTTTCCTAGCGAACACATTCAAGAAACTGAATTATTACGGTATGGAAAGAAGAATTAAATAGTTATGGAAAAGGTTCTATGTTACAGCTAATATTTCTAGGACTTATTAGCCTCAAAAAGGTTAGTTTTCCAAAGATCTGCACAAAATTCAAGAAAATCAACCAAGGTTTTTCAATGCCAATAGCTGACAAACATGGCTATTAAATTTGATTTTCCCTAGCTTACACTTCGTAAAAGTGACTTGTAGAATAGTTATGGTGAAGGTTCCATGTTTGCACTATTTTTTGGGTGGGGCTTCTTCACTTTTCAATCTAGACTTACATTAACTGCCTATTTTTGATACTGGTCTCCAGAATTGTGATGAAACATATGTTCCTATAAAAACCCTTGTCCATCATTTTTACTTCAAGAATGTTTTATTATACAATTAAATCTGATTCTACTGATTTATATCTATGTAGGCTTGAACTGCAATGTTAATTGGTAGATGTATTGAATTGTTGAATTAAAATCACTTTCCTACAAAACAATGCTAAACTTTGGTTTAGCTCCTTAATTTATTGTGCATACTTCACATAGCATACAAAGCTATTTAAGTTTGGACCTGGCATCTATTTTCATGTTAAAATACCTGGTTTCTATTGTGAAGTGTATTAACTAGAATACGGCTATTGTAATGATCTGTTCTACCATAATGATTTGTTAATTAAATAGATACGGCTATCATATAAATAATCTAAACACTGTTGTTTATGTACAATTTGCTACTTATGAGGGTGGTTGCAAAGCTTGAATAGTCGTGCAATTAATAAAAGCAAACCCAAATGTGTATTGGAAATTTGTTACTTGTACTGGGGTTGTACAGCCTGGTTATTTTTTATAATTGACTATGGGATTATGATAAATTGCACTCCTTTTAAGCATGCACATAAAACGGTTGAAATTCCAACAAAATATGAGTTGTTCACAATTGCTCGCTACGGTGCAACAATCACTGGATAACATCTAACTTGTATGGAGCTTGTTATCAGATGTTTGTTGCAGAGAGCAAGTTGTGTTTAAATGGCTTGATATATATTTTCACAAAATTTAACCTGTTGAACTACATGATGCTCTAGATATAAATGCAAATGCTTTAATAGAAAATGCATAATAATAGCTACCTATTGAGTCTCATATGAGGCAAGCCTAAGGAAATGGAAAAGCACAAGAAAGGACATCAACACAACTGCAATTTAAGATAGGCAAGACATTAGATATACATTGGCAAAACATACAATTCAAGATATTAATGATGTTCTGAAAGTCTAAGTTAATGGTCAGATTAAAGACATTTTGTGATCTCAACAAGTTCCTTCTACTGGGCTCTTGTGCAATCATCATAAGATTTAATTTTACTGAAAATAGCAGATTTGAACTCTGGGCTTTGACAACTAATAAGGATTATTTATATTCATTGATTAAGGCAGAGACCCATGCAAATTCATTTCTTTTGGAACACTAGCAGATTAAAGACATTTTGTAATCTCAACAAGTTCCTTCTACTGGGCTCTTGCGCAATCATCATAAGATTTAATTTTACTGAAAATAGCAGATTTGAACACTGGGCTTTGACAACTAATAAGAATTATTTAAATACGTTGATTAAGGCAGAGACCAATGCAAACTCACTTCTTTTGGAACACTAGCATTTTTTAAAAGTGGCATTTATAGTGTTACAAATTTAGCACACTGTCATCATGCTGATTATTGAATTTGAATCTATCAGCTTCAACATGTCTAACATAGCAATCTTATTTATCCAATACAAGTTATTGAACAAACCACTAACATGCAACGCACAAAAAGTTGCTCAGTGGTGTAGAAAAAGTTAAACATGTGGAAGATATTAATAGGCCAATTGCCAAAACCATACTGCTATTTTGTCCTAGAAAGGGGTGGTAAAACATTTAACAAGCTCTGCTGCTATTACATTCTCCCATTAAGGATCAAAACTGAAGACTTAACTTTTAAAAACGATATTGAGATGAAGGGAAAATAAGGAGGCCTTCATTTCAACCCAAGCTCTTAAAAAAAAAGTGAGAAATTTCTTTCACGAGTATATTCAATGTGCATCTGTCAGATAGCCTACCTTTTTATGTATGATCTAACTGGAAATTACCATAAAGTATGTATTTTTACCAGCATGAGGTAAACAGCATCAAAAATAAAATCATGAATGCAAAACTCAGAACTGACTCGCATAATCTACACAGCAAACTAGAAGATGGAGTTGGGCCTTACAAAAGACACCTTTGGCAAAAAAAATCTGAAAGGTGTGTAACTTAAACGAGAAAGAGAATAAAACACATTTCATTTTAACCTAACCACTACATAACGAAATTATGCAAAATTTCACAGGTATTTGCAGTCATAACCTAGTACATGAAATCTTAAATAAAGAGAGTCAAACAAAGCTTGGGGGAATTATTTTAAACTTTAATACTCCATAAACATGGTTTCTTGAGGGAATTCTTTTAACTTTAACACACTGAAAACAATCTTTTAAACAAGTAAACACACATTAATAGGTCCTATTGACTTTTGGCCTGAAGTATGTTAAAAATCATCTTTTCATAAACCTGTCATTCCCATAAAAAAGGTTTCACTACATCCGAATGTTAACTGAAGCCCAATATCAGTTCATGTATTTTACTTAAAAAGCTACCACAACCCTTCCATACACAATGAAATTTCCAATTCGGACAACATTAGCTGTGCTCACAAGGAGTTCATACTTATGAGAAAACAAATCAACCAATTGTCCATGCATTCAATCAATCCCAATCTTAAACTATGCTGAAGATTATTACAGTAAGGTCATCCATGATATTACGATGGAGCATGAGTGCAGATTCAAGCATTTAATTCATAAGAGAACAATAGGATTGCCTAGTAAGATATCATCCCATATAGTAACAAAAGTAGAACCATGCTTTAGATTTATTGTAGTAATAAAGCAATTGATACTAATTAAAAAAAGGCTCCCTACAAGAATCTAAGCAAAGTTAATACAACAAATATTGCTAAAAGACCAAGTGGTATACCATGTTGACAACTTGACTCAAAAAAACTATTATATCTTAGAAGCAAAGGCCAGCCCCTCCTTAATGAGGACTTCTGTGCTTTCTACCAAAGGCTGTACCCGTGCTACCTTAGCAATAGCTTTGTTTTCTTCAGGACTACCATTCTCCAAGAATGCACCTACAACCTTGCTGTCTTTTATCCAGTATGAACCAAATTTAGCTTTTGGGGTAGCAGGATTATTGTCACCAAATATAACAGCTTCACCAGTATTGTCCCCATAGAATTGCCATGACAAATCAAAGGAGCGAGAATAGAAAAAAGGAAGATAGTCATATTCTTCAATGCTCTTTTCTTCTTCTTTGGCTTTGATTGCCTGCACAAAAGCCAAGAAATGATTATCATAAATATGTAAGAAGAAACGTTGTTTATATTATAAGAATAAAAAATCAGTTCGAGTATTGAGAAACTGCCAAATATACTTATTGATTCTCAAACCACAAGTTCTTCAGTGTTCACCAACAAAATTGCCAAGGAAGCAATGATATAATATAATAGTTATCTGCAAATGTGCTGATCGTTGAAAAACTCATTCTCTGCTGTGCCTATGCATGTTTCTAGTTCTAAAAATTGCTAATATGAATTCTTTTTTCAATGCAATCACTAAGATAAACTGAAGCCAGAACAGCTAAGCATCTATAGATGATGGAAACAGAAAAAGTTTCCTCCTCCCTGACTCATTCTATTTTGACCCTCATAAATTTCAAGTACAAAGGCTCTGAATCCTATCTTGATTAATAGAGAAGGAGAAAGTATTTGTTTGGAATTATTCTTATCTAACATAACATAACTACAGAATTCAGAACGGAGGCTCATCAAATAAAAGTGTATTTTGTTCATTTGACCTTAAAATATAGAGACCAAATTATACGTAATATGCCCAGGTTCCAAGTTCAGAAATGATGGAGCTTGGCTGCATAAGATGAAGTCATTCCAATTTCAACAATGCAGGGAAACACACACAATGAAGGGCCAGTTGAGAAGCACTGAGAGTTGTTACTATAGATCAATCAAGAGAAGATGCACAAAAGGCAACAGTACACAGGTTCATACAAAAGCATTTGGGACGGGGTGTAGAGATATTTTTTATAGCTTGTAGAGTTTGTGCTTTTCTACTTGCAGATCCAATGCAACAACAAATATTTCAGAAAAAAAAACTCGAAAGTCTGTAGCTCTTTTACTTCTCTTGGAAATTTTACTAGTTATTGATTGACTGGTAATCTTGCCAGGAACTCATTTTTGCCAAGTTCATTCTCATTTGCAGAAAGTAGATTCACATGGATTGGACGCAGTTATCGCTTTTTATAAAAGACTTTGGCATGCATGTATTGCTTGATGAAACTTGCATGTGCCTGTGCAACCCGTGATCTGACTATCATATTTCTTGAGATAAGAGAATGAATTAACTCTATGTATAATATAGAGACTCCAGTAACAACAAAGCACTTCTCGTTTTCCACTGGGATTCTGCACGGAACAGGAAGTACTTTATAAGCCTGTTACTTCACAGGACTTGCATGTATAAGAAATACATTTATGGCAACCTTTTGTTTTTTTTGACCAAAGGGAGGAGAAACCTTGAATTTAGCTAATCTATAATTACCATATTAGTGCCTAATGTAACACTTCCCACAAACTGTCACGATTCATTTTCTAGAAGCTATCATAATGATAATGATGATTTTTAGTGTCCTGTAAGACAAACAATGTTTATATTTAACGTGTCAAATTATATTTTAGCATATTGAAAATAAAATCACCAAAGCTCTTTTTAACTCATAAGTCACCATGTTTTGAGAAAAATTGATATTGTAAAAATTTGTGAAGTTTAGCCTGCTAATCGCAAGAGAAGAACAAATATAAACAGGAAATGTATCACCAAAGCCCTAATATACAGTTATGGAAACTGGCCCTGTGACCAAAATAAGAAATCACCATCCCCACAACTATGTCACTAATTACTCCTAATAAGCACAAATAACAATTCACAATTTAGTGCAAGCAGATGTCACAGATCCCATCCATGAGTAGAATTCATCTCTAGGCATTTCCAACCAAAATTAGTGCTTCAAATATCTCTAGAAAGAAAGGCGAAAAATGGTATGGCACAAAAGACTTTTCTCACCTGCACAGCTTGTGCTGCTGACTTCCGAGCATGATCAACATGCTCAACTCTTCTAACATCCCCATAAATCTTCATTGGAAAAGTTGCCACATCCCCAACAGCATAAACATCAGGAAGACTTGTCTTGAAGAAAGCATCAGTCTGCAATTCATTATTGCATCAACTCAAAGTCAGAAGACTATACCAACAAAGCCTTCATACAGAAATTAAATTATTTTTTTAAATTTTCCAATCGAGATTCACACAACGAAGTTTAGAGAAAAGGATACTGCCAGTCAAAGACCCTCAATTTTACTGTACAGACGGCTTAGCATAATTGCATTTCCTTTATAGCTATAAGTTTGGGTAATAATTAGTAATATGGTTGCTTGCTTGAAACTATCTTGATTTTCACTGAAGCTAGTTTTTCTATGTATTAATATATATACCTATATTCTGAGCTGAAGTCTTGGATTGAATCAGAAGTAGAACCTTGTACCTGTCCGATTCTAGGAAAATAGTGAGATTAAATCACAGCATTGTTTTAATAAGAGCACACTGTAATTTATTAGCACATTATTGACATGGTGCAACTTAACTTGCAAGTATGTTCTCCCTTTGCTCTAAATCAATGGTCTGTTTTTTGGATTTCCTAGTTTTCATTTTGTAATTGATTATTACTAAAGTAGTGCCACAAGGCAACAAGCAACAACTTTGACAAGTTATTGGATGGTAAGGACAAAGTAATATGTTCTTAAACAAAGGGAAAACGACCCTGTCCAAATTTATTCAATGGTCCTTTTCCCCAAAATTTGAATGGTATTTTTTTTGTTCCACAAACAATGATATAAGAAACAGGTGCCGCAAGATGGAAAGCTAGTGTGTACACTTCAGGATTAACATTAGAAACTTGACAAGAACAATATAATTATGTACTTGCACAGTTGGAAAAATCCCCTAAATGGACTTTTGACCAACAAACTGCATAGTGATATCTTGTAGAAAAGATGAGAATATACTAGTCGCAAAAGATGGCAAGCAAGCGGTTACATTCTTCTGTAAATGTATGAGAACAATGGAAACCGCTTCCATTAAAATTTATAAAATGGTCTATTCTCCCAAAAGATGCATAAAACATTTCTAAAAAGGTAGGAGTCCCTCGGGACCAGTTGGAAACCTTTCTAAAAACTGGCATGCTAAAGATAACATCCAACTTTCTCCTTGATATCGGCAGTTTTCCTAGACACAGTGTATCTCCTGTGTAATGTCCCCTTTCCCTCGCCACAGGCCTGAGGGCCAGTACGGATCCTAACCCTAGTCATACCCAAGGGGTTACGGACGCTATGAGCTATTGGGTATGAATATCTAGTCCAGTTGTTATTATTTTCCATTGACAGGGTTATAAAGTGCTTTCAAAGGGACTAGATGTTATGTTTTGTTGTTGGGAGGGGCCACTTAACTCCTAATGTTCTAATTTTGCGTTGGGGTCACCTTTTTGGGCCATGGCGACTTGAAGGGGAAAAAGTAACTTTAAGTTACTTTATTATTTGGGTCTTCTCTAGGAGAAAGTGCGACTTCGGGGATTTAGGGTTTCCTTGGCGTGGGAAAAGTTATAAAAGGAGAAGAGGGGTGAAAAGAAATTGATTCATGCATACACTTATATTTCTTTTCATGTGCAACTGCTGTTTGCAACTATTTAGCTTGTGGAGTAAGATCCCACGAGAACCCTAGCTTCGGTGGTGAGAGATCCATCCCTAGCTAGCAGGACATTCTTCGGTAGTGAGAGATCTACCCTAGCTTGTCATTTGGAGCTGCTTTCAAGGCTGATTCACAGAGATAATTTCAGGGTTTTCAGAGATAGGGTTTTTGTGGAGATAATCAGTTGGTTTTCGGATCAGCCCTACAGCAGCAATAAAGGAAGGATTTGGCATCGTTTTCAGAGGTTTTCACAAGGGTTTTGGCCATCTACCAAAAAGGGCGACTTGTTTGGGAGATTGCAGCCCTATTTTGGAGGGTTTCCAGTTGGCCGTTTTCATATCTGAAGGTTGGAAAATCATCTTCTATATTTGTATATGTTATTTCTCAAGTTTCATTATTTTTGCACTTGTATTCGGGAAGATATGAATTTTAGAAGTTATCCAGCTATTTAAGGCACGCTGTAATTTTCTAGCAGCGTTATATTGACTGAAAAATTCCAAAAATACTTTCCTTGTGTTCTTTATATTATTATCTAGCTCTCTTTAAAGTTTCAAGTGATTTGAGCAAGTATTTTTGGAGTTATCCATTATTTTACTGTTCGCTGCCCTAGCTGTTATTTTTTGCAAAAAACCAGATTTCTGTTTGGCTGCGTTTTGTCCATCTTTTGCATATCTTACAGTGGTATCCTATGAGGGATATTACACCCTGATTGGCAAATCCTGACTGGCATGCTAAAGATAACATCCAACTTTCTCCTTGATATTGGCAGTTTTCCTAGACACGGTATATCTCCTCACTGGCAAACCCTGCATCCCTGTGCTGCAGAAGTCATGATAGCTGAGGCCGAGTGAGACTTGATCAAGGATTCATATTTTGAACAAGCTTCTGAGGCCGATCCTTTGCTTGTGGGGATCTCTGAGTCGGATAATTTTGGCAATGAGGGCATGGGTGAATCATGATAACAATGAGGATCTGCTGAACCTCCTACACTCTTCTCTGCAGCAGTTTGAGAAAGCTAAGGAGGATCCTGAGCACACTAATGGCTGCAGCATGCAACCTGCACATACTTCTAGCACCTCACAGAATTCACTGCCTGGACTGCAATTACCAGTGACTGGACATGGGGTGTTCATGACCCTGGGATAGAACAGCTCATTGAAAGTAGCTTGACTGGGCTCTTGGTTAAACTGCAGGACTACATTGAAGCTGGTGGTAAAGCGGAAAAGCAGCTGCTGGAACATGTTAAAGGCTTTAGAATGGGTCATCTGCTGAACATATTTTTTGAGAGCACTGCACATGAAGAGGTTGCTGCAGGGACCTGGATAATGTGGACATTTTTAATCGGAACATGGATGTTAAGCATGAAGGACCTGTTGATTTGGAGGCCAATGCCCCGGTACCTGAGTAAGCTGATGGTGATGGTATGAGATCTGAGGAGATAAGCAGGATCACCGACGAAATTGGAATTGGTGAAAACATTGGTATGGCTGATATATAACTTGTCTTTCTCTTTGGCTTTATGTGGTTAATTGATACTTGTTGGTTTGGACACAATGCTTTTATATTGACTTAGCATTTACTGGCCAGATGTGGCTACATTTTTTTATACTAGTATATTTTGGCTTGATGCTTGCTAGTTCTTTTCAAAACTCTTGATCCATCGTTTATTCATGGAGACACATAATGTATTTTGTTAACGCTCTTTAATATTTAAAAAAAGATGCATAAAACACAATAAATTAAACTAATGACGCAAGATGGAAAGCAACAACTTATGCTTCAAGGTTAGCATCAGGTACTGAAGAGTAGTAATAAGTTAATAACAATAACAGGTACATGGGAAAATGTAAAAGGAGTTGTACCCATATTTATCATCTTTATGATAAAATTACTCTAATTTTCATGTTAAAATGACACTACTTTTCATGATAAAATTACTCTAATTTTCATGTTAAAATGACACTCCTTTTCATGATAAAATGACACTACTTTCCCTACTTCCACCAAAATGACCTCGTTTAAGGAACTCTATGGTTATCGTCCCCCATGGTTCTACCACTTTGTATTATCTCTAAGGTCACTAAAAGGTTCAGATAGTTAAAAAGCACATCCAACGCCAACAGAAATTCCTTCAGATACTTAAAGACAACTTGGTGATGGTATACAATAGAATGAAACAAGAAAATCAGCACATCAGTGAGAGGCACTTTGAGGGAGGAAATAAGGCTTTCCTTCAGCTTCAGCCATACAAGAAAATGTCTTTCAAACAACAGAAAGGAAACAAGTAGGCGCCTGAATTCTGTAAACCCTAGAAGGTGCTTCACAGACAGTGTGGCCCATAAATTGGAAATATAACCATCTTCAAAGATCCATCCAATTCATGTGCCTTGTTTGAAGAAGAAGGTAGAAGAGATTTTGAGGAAGGATAACTCATTTTGGAAATAGAAGTGCTGCTCTAACAATGGGTGAAACAGCCACGCAACTTGGCAATCAAGAAGTATGTAATCAAATGGAAGTATTTATTATTGGAAGAAGCAAAATGTGAGGACTACCCCTTCCTCCAAAAGCATCTGCATCTAGCAATCATTAAGGCTGCCCTTTTGAAGGGGGGGGAACATGTTATGAACTAATACTCTACATTTCACTATGTATTCTCAGGCTATAGAGTAACCACTTTCATGCATAACTTATGGTAGCTTCAAGAGTTTTCATTTCTTAGCTGTCACAGTATTGTCACTTGATTAGGGCCATGGGATTTCCCAAACCTAATTATTTTTATTAAAAGGAAGATAGATTCCATTTGGAGATCATCAGTTGTGTAACATTGTCTTGGTTGAGTCATTTTGGGAGGTCGCACTCAAGTGGCTCCAGCCTCTCATTTCAATATTTCTACATTCTGTTTTAATCTATCACTTCATATCTGAATATTTCTGCTATCTTTCATTGTCATTGTGTGAACCAGAACTTACACCTGGTTAGATATTTCTATGTGATTATTTAATATACTTAGATCAATACAATCAATCCCTAGTTCAAGGATGTTAAGTGTCCTTAGTAAGGAACATGCTTCCACTGGCATCTGTTCTTTTGTTTGTATGGTCAACAATAAGATCTGTTTTCATGTTCTACTCATGCCACCATAATATGAAAGCATATACAAACCTAAAACGCCAAATTCTGACTATGTAGTGAAATTGGTTTTTTACCATGCAAACTAGTACAAGTTGGGGAAAAACAGACAACTTAAATAAGATTGTTGCGTCTATAAATTTATTCGTGCACACAAAATATTAGAAAAGTCAAACTCATGTTTGAAGCACAGAAATTATGAAACATAGATCAAACCTTAATGCCGCCCTTTTCCTCCTCAAGTTGGCCTTTGAATAACCCTGTCAGAGGTCTTGCTCCAACACCAACAATAACAATGTCTGCTTCAAGTTCCCTCCCATCTTTCAGTTTTACTATCTTGACCTGCAGGAAAGAATCATTTTAGCCCAACAAGAAGTCAATCATAAACCCACAGTTATAATTAAAAAGCTTCAAATGAAAAAAATACTCTGCCCTAGACAACAACCCTTTCATAAGCTCCATAACAATACAAAGTTACAAACTCTTAATAGATATTCATTAAAAGTTGTTATAACAACTGATTAGTTTCATTGGAAGCTATTTTGAAAGGTAGAGAATTTCTTTCAATGTCATCGTTTATGAGGTAAAATGTGGGAGCTATCAGAAACAATAGAATTTATTTACATTTCCATCCTCGTCTGTTGTAAATCCCGTTGCCACAGTCCCTTTGATAATTTCCACACCCTTTCCTTCATAATAACTCTCATAGAAAGAAGCTATATCTGCAGTAAAGAGACGAGGCACTGTACACAACGCAACAAAGTAAATATTATTAGAAGATTTCAGAAAAGTTATAAGTAAAAGAGGGCATCACTGCACACAAAGTGACAAAGGAAAGATTATTATAAGAATTCATAAAAGTTATATACAAAAGTGGGAATTAACAGGATGACCATGCAGCCTATGATGATTCTGGAAACACATTAGTAGATTTCCATTAAAACAATGAACAAAATACATTGTAACAACTGTAAAGGCTATCAAATTGACAAAAATTAGATTCTTTTTATTATAAGATTTTGATTTTTAATTTTGCATTGACAAAATTTGGAGCGTAACACATCCATATCAATTAGATATTCAAGGTCTAGACGACTTTTGGAAAGAAGCGGCCAAAAGACCTAGAAATGAGGTCTTATCAGATAGACAAACAGGAAATACGCCTCTTCACCTTCAAACATATATGCACCAGAAACTGTAAATGGATCTAGGTTATTAATTCTCGAACATCTTGAAATAGAAATGCTTGAAACAGAAATAAAAATGTGTAAAATGATAAATCCAGCAGAAATGCGATGAAGGTAAGACTCTGAGAGTAATTGGGATTAGAGGAAAGTAGTGCCCAAGAACGAGCTTTAAGGCAACTTCGCGAATGAAGGAAAAACCAGAAAATTGTTTTTCTCGAGCTGCAACAGGGACGTCAAAGGGCATGGCCCCCCAGCCATGGCCAAGCCCCTTTGTCTCGTTTTTAATCTCCCTTGCGAACAGGGGCTTCAATGGTTAGTGACAGAGTTTGCTCACGCTTGTTTGAGGAAGGTTTTGTCTATGCCAAGAAGAATTGATCCCCATCCTTTTTTCCCTTATACCGTGAGGATTTGCATGTTGTTGGCAATAGGGGAGACCATTTCAAAGGGGATTCGAAGCTCATTGTGACTAGAGAAAATTGTGACCCTGTAATGTCTCCAATGGACATTATTTTACCCCTAAACGGATTTTAGGCAATCCCAACTTTAAATATGCAAAATACAAACAAATTGCAGCCAAACAGAAATCTGATTTTTGCAGAAAATTAAATCTAGGGCAGCGAACAGAAAATAATGGATAGCTCCAAAAATACTTGCTCAAATCTCTTGAAATTTTAAATGGAGCTTGCTAATACAATAACAGATATTATAGAACTGTTTTTAGAATTTTTCGAATAACAGAATGCTGCCAGAAATTTACAGCGTGCCCTAAACAACTGAAAACTTCTAAAATTAATATCTTTTGCTAGAGAAGTCCAAATGAGCTGAAACTTTGGATCTTGGGCCACAAAAATATGAAGAATAATATTCCAAAAATAGTTTTCGCACAGCAAACACGAAACCCTAATTTAGGTCGCCCAACACATTTAGGGCATCAATTCAACTCCAAACTTGACAAGGTAGGGTAGATCTCTCACTACCGAAGAATGCCCTGCTAGCTAGGGATGGATCTCTCACCACCGAAACTAGGGTTCCTGTGAGATCTTACTCCACAAGCTGGATATTTGCAAACAACAGTTGCACATGAAAGAATATGCATAAGCTACAAGCTTAAGACACAAATTAGAAAATATCAAATAGTACAGAATATCTTTCCCTTCAAATCGACTTTTCCTTATAAAGGAAGAAGAGACCCAAAACAACCTCTACAATATCCAATTAGTTCCCAAGGATTTTCCCTATGCAAACATTTAATATTTTCCCATATTAAATGCTTTTCCCAACAACTTTTTCCCTCCTAATGCAAGTCACATTTTTCTAGGGGAAATACATAGTAAAATGGGCATTTATCCTTTCTATGTTCTCATTCCCCCTTCTAAGGCAAGTCGCCTTTTCACCTAGGATGGATAACAATTTATATTTGGGCCTTTTTCATCCTTGATTTAATAATTATTAAGTCATATAAATTATTATAAGTGCTCTATATATTTTTTTTTCTTTTATTAATGGCACTTTATAATAATTAAATATAACTTAAGCCACCCTTATATTTTTCCTTTGGCCGTCAGGTTGACAAAATAGGCCAAAAGTCTTCGAATGGGAAGGAGATATTACAATCCTCCCTTCCCAAAATTGCTTGCCCTCAAGCAATTCTGATCTTGTTTTGTCCAAGTGTCATGCACAAGAGACAAAACATGTTGAAGTGATCCGCAAGCCTAACACCTGTTTTTGTCAAGTGAACTAAAACTTGCCACCATATATCATCCACAGGATGCTCACATACATATACTTGGAGCAATGGTTCATCAAAATCCATAATGTAAACTTTGGCATGTAAACCTTGGAATATCACCAACATCCTCGCCAATCTTGGTCTTCAAAATGTCTTGACTTTGCTGCCCCAAAATCTGAGTATTCGTGTCTACAATGGGCTGAAATTCTTCATAAATCAGCTGCTGCAATAAATGAAATGGCATACTTTCTTCCACACCATCTTTAATCTGTGCAATCAGCCCTCCTTTGAAAGGTATTTCCATGCTCTCGGCTGCCCTCTCTTGAGAAATGACATTGCTCATACCCTGCTGCCCACTAAGTGAAGACATCTTTTCGTTGAACTCTTGTAGGTGTTGTCTTGCTTGAGCGGCTATCAATTTAGCAGCTCTAGCTCTGTTATTCCACTCCTCACACCTTTTTAGAGTTTCCATTACATCCTTCTTACTTGCATATACAAATTTCTTCTCTTGAACTGGAATAATTTCTCTAACAAGCAAAGTTTCATTAATGCAATTATTTTTCTCAATGGAAATCATACATTTTTCTCTATAAGTTTCTTCTTCAAATGAGTTCTTTTGTAATTCAAGTACCGGCATATGATGACCTCGCTTGGGCTTGCTACCAATCTTCATCATGCAATAATTTGGAAATGGCATATTATCTCTGAAACCCTTACTCAAAGATTGGTATTTCCTCCAACAAGAATCCTCATCAATCACCTCTATTGGATGTCCTTTATTATTGTTCTCACCTTTTTCCTGATTGTCCCAAGACCTGCTTTGATTTAAATTCTGAGTGAGTTGGCTCAAATAAAGGTTAGTGGTTCCCTGTTGTTTCACCATGTTGGTGAACATTTCCTTCATAAAACCCATATTGAAATAATTCCAATTTGCCATATTTAACCCACACAGGCTGGAGGAACAACAACTCTGATACCATTTGTAAAGTCTCCAATGGACATTATTTTACCCCTAAACGGATTTCAGGCAATCCCAACTTTAAATATGCAAAATACAAACAAATTGCAACCAAACAGAAATATGATTTTTGCAGAAAATTAAGTCTAGGGCAGCGAACAAAAAATAATGGACAGCTCCAAAAATACTTGCTCAAATCTCTTGAAATTTTAAATGGAGCTTGCTAATATAATAAGAGATATTGTAGAACTGTTTTTGGAATTTTTCGAATAACCGAATGCTACCAGAAATTTACAGCGTGCCCTAAACAACTGAAAACTTCTAAAATTAATATATTTTGCTAGAGAAGTCCAAATGAGCTGAAACTTTGGATCTTGGGCCACAAAAATATGAAGAATAATATTACGAAAATAGTTTTCGCACAGCAAACATGAAACCCTAATTTTGCCCTAAAAAGTAGGTCGCCAAACACATTTAGAGCATCAATTCAGCTCCAAACTTGACAAGCTAGGGTAGATCTCTCACTACCGAAGAATGCCCTGCTAGCTAGGGATGGATCTCTCACCACCGAAGCTAGGGTTCCTGTGGGATCTTACTCCACAAGCTGGATATTTGCAAACAACAGTTGCACATGAAAGAATATGCATAAGCTACAAGCTTAAGACACAAATTAGAAAATATCAAATGGTACAGAATATCTTTTCCTTCAAGTCAACTTCTCCTTATAAAGGAAGAAAAAACCCAAAACAACCTCTACAATATCCAATTAGTTCCCAAGGATTTTCCCTATGCAAACATTTAATATTTTCCCATATTAAATGCTTTTTCCAACAACTTTTTCCCTCCTAATGCAAGTGGCATTTTTCTAGGGGAAATACATAGTAAAATGGGCATTTATCCTTTCTATGTTCCCATTCCCCCTTCTAAGGCAAGTCGCCTTTTCACCTAGGATGGATAACAATTTATATTTGGGTCTTTTCCATCCTTGATTTAATAATTATTAAGTCATATAAATTATTATAAGTGCTCTATATATATATATATTTTTATTAATGACACTTTATAATAATTAAATATAACTTAAGCCACCCTTATATTTTTCCCTTGGCCGTCGGGTTGACAAAATAGGCCAAAAGTCTTCAAATGGGAAGGGGGGATATTACATACCCATTTGCGCATAGGGTCCGCTCGTGTCTGGGGTTCAATCCTCCCCCTTTAGGGTCACAGGCCTGGAGGGGGCTCTTTGGGGTCCTCCTTCCCACGTCCACATTTTGGCTTGACTTTAGAAAATAAGGAGGTTACCATCTCTGATGTATCTTCCGCCCATAGTATGCAGTTTTACAGCAACCCATCATTTAACTTACCTAAAAATTCAGATGACTGGTCGTCTCTGCCCCCTATGGGAGCTGTTGACAACACTTGCAAAGACTTAGCATTAATACAACCACAAAACTCTGAAGATCTGCAGTATGCTGCGCCGTCAGCTGAACAGGAAAAGAATGAGTTTGTGGTCCCTACCTTCAATCCGGGGCCTACTTTTTCTTTTGAGGCTGCTGTCATTGGAGCTGTAGAGGAGAGTTTAGAGTGTAACAATTCTGTGACTTGGCTGCTGGAGGAAACTTAGCAGCTCAAGCCCCAAGGTGAGAGGTTTGAGACTCCCCCTCACCCGTCAACTCGAAATAGCCACAACCAGATACCTGAGCAGGAGGAATTTAATTTTTTTGCGAAGGATGCCAGATGAAAAGGCTTTTAATCGCTGGTGCATGTTGAACTGGGAGGCCAAAGACATTTCATTGAACTCTTATAGGGGACTGGGATCGAAATATGTGTGCCTATTGTTTAACTCCTCTGCAGCCCAGCATGTGTTACAATTCAGAACATGGAACGTTTCTGGTAGTCTGGCATACGTCCAATTGTGGCAGGCAGACTTTAACCCTGAGGATCATGGCCAGGCCCACTATTTGCTCTGGCTGGAGTTCCCTACCTTGCCTACTGATTTGCGTCCCTTTGCAGATATTGTTTCTGGACGATTCGGGAAATCCCTCATCCTAGACGGTCGATGGAATTCGTTTCACTCAAACCTTTTGGTTTTGGTAGAGCTAGACTGTTCCAGTACAGGTATGGGTACGGGTACAGTACATTGAAATGGCAAATTTGTAAAAACCTCATGTACGGTATGCTGTGGGTACGTTCGTACAATATATTTTTAAAAAGTAAAACATATAAATATATACAAAACTTTAAAGAAAACGACAAGCTTATGGTCTCAGCAACCTATAAAATATTAGAAGCCAACGACAAGCTTATTATGAATCAGAAGCCATCTAAAGCAAGATATCTTTGACTGAATATAAGAAGACCACAAAACATTAAATCTATAAGTTCATCTACTAATGGGCTCACAAACATTCCATTTATTGTTAAGGCCTGGGGGAAGGTTTGGGGAGAAGGCAATCCTTTCATAAAGTTGTTTGGAGGTAGCCTCTTGGAGAAGGGGCCCTTTGAGCCACCTCATATTATCCCAAAAGTCATTCTCATCCTCCATAATTAGTCCAGTAGAGGGAGCTGTGAAAGCATTTCTGAGTATTGTATACATTCTGAACTGAGATTGAGGAAGCTTATTAAAAGCTTTAAGGTCTGTTCATTCCATCCACTTCCCAAACCTGTACAAGTCATGAAATATTTTAATTCCTTTCTCGAACCAAAGGAGGGCAGAGCAGCCTCTTGTCAAGGGAAGGATCTTGTCATTATATTTCAGATTCGACAAAATTGATTTGTAGGCTTGGCACCTAGTGTCAAAGGAAGAGATGATAGGCTGCCCAACCACCAAGTGCTTCACTTTTTCCCATGCAATCCAAATTGACTGAAGAATAAAGGACCCATTAGGAGCAACAAGAAAGCACCCAAATAGTAAGTCAACCAAATGAAGTCCTTTTCATCTCTCTTGACCCTTTGGAGCCTATTGGCAATATTGAATCTCATGCGAACTTTCCAAGATTCAATTCCAGTCAAAGCCCTCAAGTTTTATTTATTTTTTGCACTTAAAAAAAAAACATGTGGGTACATACCCACAGTATTTCTGGGCAGTCTAGGTGTAGAGGTGAAATTGAAGTGGAAACTCTGGCCTTTCATTTTGGTTTACACTATAGATGGATCTGACAACAGAAGGTCTGCTACCTTAATCTTATGAATGCCTGATTTGTATGTCAAGCACAAGATCATCTGATCACAGATTTCCCTCACTGTAAGCCCAAACAAGGTGAAATGGCTGGTGAAGAAGCGATCCCAACCCCTTTCTCGTCCAAAGATCTAGAGACTAGGGGCCCATCTTCAAATTCAGATTTTGCTAGCAAGGGATTCAACGAATCCACTATGGACGGTTCCAATTCTGTTTTGTCAAGTCATACGGATGGAGGCACCTTGCCTCCTGGAGGGTCAGGTTCTGGTGACGGACGTCAAGGTTGTCCAACCTCTTGTAGGTTTGGTATGTTGAATTCTTCCAGAGGCCCTGAGGACCAGCCTCGGACCTATACTTCTTCATCTTAGGTGGGCCCTCCTAGGGCTCCTGAATCCTCTAGTAATATTTCTAATGGTATGGAGATTGAGTCCGACTAGCAGGTTAAGAAGAACAAGCGGAAAGTGGCTTTCTTCCCTGCTCACATGCACAAAGGCGAGGAGGAACTTAGTCCCAAGCCACATATGAAGTCATAAAAGGATGCAATGATTCACTCTCTGGAGCGTCATGTCCTAAGTTTTGAGATGGACAACCGTTTTGGTAGCCTTGGACTTCTTCCTCCTTTGGAATGAAGTTATCACTTCTATCTTAGAACATGCGTGGAATGATGATTCCACGTCGTAAGCAGTTTGTGCATGGTCTTTTACAACGGTTTAGATTGGAAGTGCCTTTCCTCGAGAAAGTCCAATCTGCTGATTTTGAGCTCAGAAACAAGATGAATTACTGTTGGAATGGCCCGTTTTGAGCCTCTCCACATTGCTAAGGAAGTGCGGGTGGTGATTGCCCTCCCCTCATATCTCCAATGTTTTGTGGTTTCTTCTAGTTCAGATCCTGATGACCATTGCGTTGGATCACTCCTTTGGTTCAGGATATGGTGATTGAGTTGTGTGCTAATTATGCTCCCAATTCTTGCTTTGAGCAGTGCAAGTTGTGGGATTGGATAGCTTACTTTCTTCCACTAGCAAAGTGGATTGTTGGGGGCGATTTTCATATGGTGGAGTGGGAGGGTGACAATGGTGGAGGTTTTGGGTTCTGTGGTCAGTGGCACTAAGAAGCAGGCTTGGGGCAAGTGCAGAAGTTCTCTCCAAAATTCTTACCCCAACTAGAAACAAAGGGGGCTTCATCATGGCAGTTGGTTTATTTGATCCAATATTTGCTAGGGTGGTCAAAGGGTTCAAGCTCGGCTTGACCAATTCTATAGCCCTTGTGAGCGCATGACTTTCTATGGTCGGTGTCGGCCCGTTGAGGTTCTTATGAATGGCATAGGCATGGATCATCTTCTGATTCAAACTGTTCTTTCTTTTGGTCCCTTGGTCAATTCATCGCCCTCTTATTTCTTTTGGTCCCTTGGTCAGTTCATAGCCCTCTTATTCAAATTGAATGTCTCTCATCTGGAATTGTAGGGCTTTCATACCCTTATTCATAGAGTTTGGAAACTTTCTCCCCATCTGCTTGGTAAGCAGGGGTGGATCCTTTGGTGGGAAGCAGCGGTCTGTCGCACGATCAACTTTATGAGAGGATGGGGTAGGATGATAGCATGGAAGTGGAGGAGGGAGTTGTGCGAGGCCCAACAACATCTTGAGATGGCTAGCATTGCCCTTGAAGCTGATCTACATAATGTGCCCCTTCAGGAGGAGGTTGCGAAGTTGGGAGTCAATTGTTCGCCGTTGTGAGGAATATATTACCAAGGGTGCCCATATTGAAACCCGTTTGCAGTGGATCCAGGAGGATGATGAGGGCTCCAAGTTCTATTTTTGACTTTCTTAAGAGGACAGTTGCAGCAGAAAAGGTTCTTGGCCTTTGTCGAGTTAATGGTTCCTTAGCTGAGGATCCTTTAGAGATCAAAAGCATGTTTAGCCAACACATTCAAAGTATTTTCACTCCCTGGGCCGTGGCTACAAAAGATTCTTGTGGCAGAGTCATTCTTCACAAGGTGTCTAGAGGGAACATGGAAAGATTGGATAGAGATATTTTGAAAGTGGAGGTGCATGCTACCCTATTTTCTATGCAGAATGACAAGTCTCTGGGCATGGATGGCTTCCCTCGTGAGTTCTTCAAGGCCATAAGAGATACCATTGGTGATGATTTCTGCTGCCTGGCTTTTGAGGTGTTTATTTGTGGGCATCTAACTGAATCACTCAATCATAATTTGATTCACAAAAACTCTCCCAACAAGACTATTAGGGACTGGTGGTCTATTACGCTTCTTACTCTTGCCTATAAAAATATTGCCAAGGGCTTAGCTCTGAGGATTTGCTCTAGTGCTAAATATATGGTGTACCCAAAGCAGAGCTGATTTGTATAGGGAAGGTTTATTCTTGATATTGTGGTATCAGCCTTTGAAGCTTTTGATTGGGCTAGAGAGACTGGTCAGCAGTTCCTGATTCTGAAAACTGACTTTGACAAAGCATATGATCGGATTCACTGGTCTTTCATCTCAGACATGTTGTCTTGCTTAGAATTTGGACCTTGTGTGGTCATTATGTCCACCCTCTTCACCAATGCCCCTTCTTTTGTCTGTGTCAACAATTCCTTCTCTTCAAAGACATTCCTGAACCAGTCCATCCATCAGGGATGCCCCTTGGCCCCTGATTTGTATGTTTTGATAGCTGATGCATTGGGCCATTTGCTTGAGGTTGCCTAGGCTGGTAGGAAATTTCATGTTATCGGACTTCCTAAAGGCTCAGAGATGATCAAAAATCATTATATTGATGATTCCATTCTCTCAGTGAAGCCAAAGCAGGAATCTGTTGATGGGGACCTCTCCTATCTGAACAAATTTTGCACTGCTTCAGGAGCTGTTATCAATGACCACAAGACAATCTTCTAGCTTGTTGGGTTGGACACCTCTCTATATTGGATTCCTTCTACCTAGTCCTTTACTCACCTCAGGGTCATTGTGCGCTATTTGAGCATTCCTTTTGGTGTCAACTTGTCTCTCGTATCATAATAAGCTTCATGTGTGGCACCATAAGGACTTATTGTTTTCCAACAAGTTGACAGTGGTCAGCCACATCCTTCATCCTTCAAGTTGCCATGTGTCTTGTTGGCTTTCCAGTAAGACGCTGTTCTGATGCCTTCAGCAGATTCTCAAAGCTTATTTGTGGTCCAAATTTGGATGGGAGTCGGATCTCCCCTTTCAGTTCCTTGGGAGTGTTTGCACCATCCCCAAAGATGAGGGGGCTTGGGTCTTACACATGTTATCACTCAGGGTTGTATCATTTCAGCTAGGTGGGTGGTGCAATTTTTAGAAGGTTTTGTACCATGGTAGGTTTTGTTTCAGCATCAGATGACCCTCTGCGCAAAAAAAATACAAAGTTCAGGAGCTTTTGGCTTATGTGATATTCTTTCGACACCTCATCTCTTCAAGGTGTGGGGCTCCCTCATCCTTAAGAGCATTTGGTCTGCTTGTAAATCTATTGCTTTTTTGGTATGTTGGCATTGGGAAGGCAACAGAGTTGGCTAGGATCTTTCTTCTCACCCTATTTGTTGTTGGAGGAATTGGGGCTCATGTACATCGAAGTTGCCTCACTTTAAAGCCCGCAAGTTGAGCAAGAAGGGCATCTTTAATTGGAGTGACTTATGGGATTTGGATACTCGCTCTTGGAAGGATTGGTGTGTTCTTATGTAGGAGTCTTTTGACCTTTGATCGGCCTTCGATCCTAAAGCTGAGAAGTCTCATTCTGGAACCAAAGATTTAAAATGAATATTGGAATGGCTGGCCCGATTTGGAGGGACTAGAGGTGGTGCTTTGGTTTTCCTCTCCTTCATTATGACTCATGTGGCTTGCACATGTGGCTACACCAAAAGCACCCTTTATCCCCGGTCCTCAATGCCCTTTGGCTCTTCAAGGATCTGGAAGATAGGTGGATTCCTCGCCTTCGTAGCTTGTTGTTTCGGCTTTCCTACAAGACGATAGTGTTTGCATGGCTTGTTATTTATCAAGGATCCCCTCCAAGGCCAGGCTGGCCAAGAGTGGTTTTAATGATGGTCTTTGCCTATGTGTCACCATTCGGAGACTAAGTATATCTTATGGGACTGCCAATTTGCTAGACAGTGTTGGAGATTCTTTGAGGATCAGTGTCCAGCACTGTTTCAGAACATGCTTCAATGGCTTTTTGCCTTGTTTCGAGATATTTGCTCTCAAGTACACTCTATGTTTGTTGGGCTGTGGGACTGCTTGAGGATCCCAGACCTGTTTGTCCTTTGGAAAATCAGATGCAAGATGTTTTTGCTCAAAAGGACAGCTCTCAATCTGCCTTTTGCTCTATGTGGAGGGATGAGGCCCGTCAACAAGTTCTTGCCAAAGGCAGGTTGGTGATCAAGAATGCTCATTCTTTGGACCCTCAGTTGTACTCTGATTTGATTTCAACTCTCGTTGCCATCAGGATGAGGCTTTGATTGTCATTGTTTATACCCATCTTTGCTATGTACTATATGCTTTACGTATACTTTTTGTAGTAATACGACTTATCTTTCAAAAAAATTAAAACAAACATATGCACCACTAGGGGGAAACATTCAACAAATGGTAGCAGCCCTTGAATCTAATCCCTTCTTGAATGAGATAAGAATAATGCATATTTTAAGCTGATATATATCTCAGAACTTAGCTGATTACGCGTTTTGAAAAAGCCAAAAATTGATGTAATGAACTGGATTATATCCTATTATATAGACTGGTATTATGCCAAAGAACAATTCATGTTACAAAATGAAGTTGAAATAAACTTACTGCACCATGGCTCGGGGTACACCATTTTAACTTTATACTTGTTAATTCTTAAGACTGCTGCCAACTCAAGACCAATATATCCTCCACCAACAACCACAGCTGTCCCTTCTTTTTTTGATTGTATTGCCGCGATCAAGGCATCAGCTTCAGCTATCTCTCTCAAATAGTAGATGCCCTTCGCATCAGCTCCTTGAACACCAAAATCTGACAACTTGATAACCTGTTAAGAAAGTACAAGCAATTTGAATCAACTAAGATTGCAGCAGAATAATATACTAGAATTACAGATAACCCATACTAATTGAAAACACATCTGAAATATTCAAATAGATAGGAAATATTGAGGAGATATGATTGCACTACAAATTTTAGTTTTTTTAGAAAGTACAAATGATCCTCAATCAATTTCTGATTTGCCACATCAGAGATGTTGATCATTCATTTTCTCAGATTTAAGTGAAATAGATTTCGTAAAGTAAACCATGATAGCCACATTCATGAAAAATATTGAAGACATACAAGCAGAAAATACTTTGTTTAGAAAACAACAAAGAAACAAGACATAGAATCTTTTTTAAGCAAATATCCCAAAGCATGTATAACTTCATTCACACAGATTTTTTGCTTTAATTAAGGTCGGAGAGAAAGTGGATCATTGACCCATTCTCTCCAAAAACCGATTACTCTATATGTACTGTCAAAAATAAATTATATTTGCATTTCAAAAATCTATACTTGGCCCCAGGGGATTGTCTATAGGTGACAGTTAAAGTTTTTTTCACCAGACAGATAGATAGAGAAAGATACTGCAACAAAAGATTGGCCGTTGACTAGGTACAATGTCAAAAAGAAGATAAATTATACAGAATTCTATTTTAATAGCAACAATTTATATTAAACTTAATGAACACAAAGGAAAAATTTATAGCACTTAGTTAAGAAATATATCCAAACGATGATAAGATCTAGACTGTTTCAGTACGGGTACGGGTATGGATACGAGTACGAGTTCGGTATGCTGAAATGGAAAATTTCTAAAAACCTCGGGTATGGTACATTTTATATATGTGTGTGTGTGTGCATATAAAATTATAAATTTAAAGAAACATTTTCATACTTATTGAAATTTAATTCTCATACAACTTAAAATCATTCATAGAACATGAAAAGTTGAAAACAAATTTCCTATACTTTGAGAATTGAGACTTGAATTTGTATTGATTCATACTGTTCAAGAATCAAAACATAATAGTTAATAACATAGACTGTATTATAGATTTGATAATTCATTATTAATGCCTTAAGCTTGAGTTAGATGCATCATTGGATATTAAAAAAACATTTAAAGTCATGAAATATTTTAATTGCTTTCTCAAACCAAAGGAGGGCAGAACAGCCTCTTGTCAAGGCAAGGATCTTGTCATTATATTTCTGATTAGAAGAAATTGATTTGTAGGCTTGGCACCTAATGTCAAATGAAGAGAAGATAGGCTGCTCAACCACCAAGTGCTTCACTTGTTCCCATGCCTTCCAAATTGACTGAAAAATAAAGGAGTCGAGGACCCATGAGGAGCAACAAGAAAGCCCCCAAATAGTAAGTCAACCAAATGAAGTCCTTTTCATCTCTCTCGACCCTTCAGAGCCTATTGGCAATATTGAATCTCACACGAACTTTCCAAAGCTCAATTCCAATCAAAGCCCTCATGTTTTATTTATTTTTTTGCACTTAAAAAAAGAAAAAAATGTGGGTACTCTGTGGGTACTCTTTTTATTTATTTTTTTGCACTTTAAAAAAAAAAAAAAAAACTGTAGGTACTCTGTGGGTACGTACCCACAGGCCCTGGGTACTTCTCGGGTACAGATTTCCATACCTGGGACGTACCCAAGGCCTATGGGTACGTACCCACAGCGTACCCAAGGTGTACCCGTACCCAGAATGTACCCAACCTGGTACGAGGAGGTCTAGGGGCGTTTCCGTGCAGTCTAGGATAAGATCATATTTAAATACAAACACAAAGGTCAAATTTATAGCACTTAGTTAAGACTTATATCCAAATGATGATAAAATCATATTTAGATACACAACACCTGACAAAATCGATTACAATATATTCAAATGCTTAGGTTAACGCAGTGTTTTAAAAACAGGTAGAACTAGAACCGGAACCGACTGTTTGACCGGTTTAACAAAAAAAATTGCAAACCGCTTGAAGAACCGGATCAATGATTGGTTTCGTACTAGACCAGTTTGGACTGGGCTGCACCAAACAAAGCGGCAGTTTTGGATCTAAAACTCTTTTTTTTTAATTTAACTTTTAAGTTGCTTTTTTTCAACCCCAACGCTAAAATTATGTTATATAGATGCCTTCCCCCCTATTTGCCTTACACCTCTATCATTATGCATTTGTGATCATTTGGAATTTGTGTAGCTACATTGAAGAGTTGTGATTTGAAATGAGCTTGGAGCTTGGTTGGCAGTCCTCATGGGCTATTTGTGGTGAATTTAGCATCTACATTAGGATGCTACAACCCATCTACAATCTTGGAGAATTTTTTGACCGGATTCTTGTGCCCATTGATCCTCATAATTCAAATTTCATCCCATTGAAAGGTATGTTAAAAACATAAATCTGCCCCTATTTTTCTCTCGTAATTATTAATATCACAAATCTGAAATATATTTCTTTTGTTGCAAAAAAATAAAGATAGGTTTGCATATTTTTATTTTGAAATTTGATTGCATTTACAATGCCTACCTGAGTCAAAGACACTAAATGGAGCCATTTCAATGTTGTTGACAATCAAGTGTTTTGCAAATACTATAAGAAACACATAAAAGCGGGGGGGCGGTGGGGGCGTGGCATTCATAGGTTGAAGCAATAGTTGGTTGGTCGAAGAGGCCAAGTTGTCCCATGTGATCCACCAGACATTGAACCCATTAGATTGGAAATGCAATGCATGATTGAGAGATATAATGAAGAGAAGGCTCTGCAAAAAGAGATCTGAAATAGGGAGAAAGAGGCAGCTTGCCATATCCCAAACAAACACTAGTGTTGAAGGCTCTTTACTCTAACCTTTCTGTCAATGTTAGAGACCCTTTTCGGTATGGTCCTCCCGTTCATGAAAACCAGCCTCAAAAGAGCAAGTCAAAGAACATGCAAAGCTTTTTCCAATCTTCTCCACCCCTGTCAGTGCCTCTAGGCTGAGTGAGAATCTGCCTACTTTACATAGCCATTGGAAGAAGCAATACAGAGACTTTGCTTTTAAATACATAACTAGATGGTGGTAAAGTTGAGTCAATAGACATACTTGAAGGGTTGTAAACAGTCGTGGACCAAAACAGGATGCACAATTATGTCAGATGGATAGAGTAATGGAAAGCATTGTACCATACTAAATTTCCTTGTCTCTTGCCCATAAGGAACCACGTTTTTGAAATCAGTTGATACATCGGATAGGGTGAAAGATGCAAACTTGTTACTAAGTTGCCAATACATTTTGGATATGGGTATGGATACGAAATATCCAATACGTGGATACAGCAAAAACAAATTGGCCCTAGATATTGCGTTGCGTACGGCCATACAAAATATATATAAATATTGTAAAGATATATAAATTCCAGCCTAATAAATAGGAATTTACCACATATTTTGCATATGAAAAACAAAACAAGCTAAATAACCACAACAAACTACTCATAATTTCATTGAACCTGAGCACAAGCATCATCCCTACCGCATCTAGTCGAAGTGTTTATTACATTTATCTCATATATGTTACTTTTGTCCTTATTTTTTATGGCTTCTGTTTGGTACCTTCCGTAGAATAATGTTGCTGAAAAAACAGTAATTCTGTTGTAATGATATATTAAATTTAAAGTAGAAAAAAAAAAATTGTTTCAGGCCTAACAAAACTAGGCAGGTTTTGGTACGGCCAAGTACGTTTGCAAACGTACCTAGCCGTACCCAGACCTGCCCAATCATTTTCAAGGCATTTATGGGCATGTATCAAGGCCATACCTGTACTGGATACGTTTCGTACCATACCAAATGCCCTAGGGGTGGCATAACTTCTTGTTTCAACTTTTGGATGAGGTTGTTGTAGAGGTGGGGGTTGAAAATGTTGTATAAATCATTACAGATAATGGCTCTAACTATGTTCTTGCTAAATAAAATAGTTAAGTATAAAAAATTATTGGCGACACGACTACTACATCTGCGTGCCCTAGCCGCACATAGAGCATCCCTGCTCCCTGTTGTCATCTCTTCCCACTCCCTTCATCCTCCCCTCCTTGCCTCCCAAGCCTTCCATGGCTCCTCTCTCCTACCAAGACAAAGCCCTTGGATCTCAATCCCTTGAAACCCAAAGTGCACTGCTGAAGAAAATCTTAGCAAAGGCCACTGCAAACAAGAAGTCACTCCAAGAGAGAACCGGTCTCCGCATTATAAAAGACTGGGATGAAGTTCCCATAGTGGATATACCCTATGGACGTGTTGAAGAAAAATTGGAGTTATCGAAACACGCACTGGTGGGAAAATTCTCGGGTTTGCATGGCCGTTATTTAAAACACTAGAGTAATGGATAGACCAAGAATGGATGCCTAAAATTTCTAGTATCATTGAAATTTCTTTCTACGGCAAAGGGTTTTTTAGTGCAATTTTTACCAACAAAGAAGACAAGGACCTGATTTTCAAAAGCAGTCCCTGGTTTCTAGGTCCATATGGTCTTTATTTCAACAACTGGAACCCTAATTTTGACCCTCTTGAAGAAACCCCATCCAAAGACTCGGTTTGGGTTCGGCTCCCTTTTCTCCCCCTGCACTTGTGGCACGAAGATGCATTTCAGGCCATTGGAAATGCAATTGGGATCAACAAAATGTGGGTTGCACCAAAAGAAAAAAACTTCACTGTTTTCAGAATATGTGTGGAAGTGGACCTCATAAAAGGGCTTTCATAAGCTATCAGTCTGAAAATGGGAGTCCAACCTTTTTGCAAAAGGTTGACTATGAGAAGATCCCATTTGAATGTAATTTATGCCATGAGCACAGTTGCTTTCACAGAGATTGTCCAAAGAATACAAAGGTAATCAACACTGAGAAAGATTCACATGAAGAGTTTCAACCAATCCGTCGAAGGAAGAGCAGAACAACCCTTAAATCTGAGCAACACAGCAAGGACACCCCTAACTCCAACCCCTTCATGGCCCTAGAAGAATCAGTGGAAGAAAAAGTTAATAATGACTCCAAGGAAGAGGTCGTGCTAGAAGAAAATGTGAGAAAAGAGCAAGATGAGTATGGTCCTCAATCACTACCTGAGATGAGGAGAATTCCAATCTAAAGTAATGAGCAAACCTCGGAAGATATAAAGCCTCCATCAATTCCCTCTTCTAGTCAAAAATCCACCAAAGGCAGGAAAAAGAACATCAAGGTGCAGGCAAAAGAGACAGCAGAAAATATTGCAGCCAACACTCTGTCTACAATGAAATTGGCCATCAAAGCCAAAAACAAATCAGGTAAGAAAAGTTGATGCTTTCCTAGAATATTAGAGGATTAGAAGACACCAACAAAAAACTTTGCCCTAAAGACCTCTTGCAAAATAGGAAACCAAATATTCTTCTCATACAGAAAACCAAATCATCAAGTTTGGATGTAATAAATATTGTTAAAAAAGTGTGGCCAGCTGTGAATGCATTGCAGCTCCATCTAGTGGAGCCTCGAGTGGGATCATCACAGCCTAGTCTTCAAATTTCACTCTTGAAGACCAATTTTTGAATTTTAATTGGATCAGAACATCACTCAAAGATAAGGCGTCAAATTTGTTGTTCACTATAACTAATGTGTTCTTCTCCCAGCCATTATCTAGAAAAAAGAGCTTGTTGGACCTCCATTCAGGACAATGTTAGACAAAACACCCCCACAAACTGGGTTCTTGGAGGGGATATAAATCTAGTCCTTAATCAATGGGAGAAGAAAGGGGCCCTTCCGGTTAGAGACAGTAATAAGGAAGTTGTGGAAGATATCATAAGCAGCCATGACATGGAAGACCTTAAGCCTAGGAGAGGTAAATAGTAAATACACTTAGTCAAATAAGAGGACAGGATCTACTTTTACAACCACCAGCTTGGACAGGTTTTTAATATCTGGGGGGTTGTTGGAATTGTTCTCGCTTTCTCACTCAAAAATCCTCCCAAGCCTCACCTCGGATCACAAGCCCATTAGCTTAGTCTTTGAGCATAAGACTAACTGGGGAGCCATTTCCTTCAAATATTCCTCCATTTGATGTAGAGAGGAAGGTTTTGAGCAAATGGTCATTCAGGCCTGGCAGGATCAGTTGCACTCTTCCCCTAGGTAAGAAACATTCAGCATACTAGGGCTTGCATTCAGAATTGACTTTAGGCTCAAAACAAGTTACAAAGCACTACTTCTCTTCTCTCAAGCTCCAACTCAAAGAAGTTCAAAAGAAAATAAAAGATGGCCCAAATGAAAATCTAAAATATCCCTTGTGGGATACCACTTAAAAATGCACAAAATATTGAAAATTTGCAGCCAAATAAAATACTGATTTTTGCAGATTTTTAACAGTTAGGGCAGCGAACTAAAGAAAATTAATATCTCCCAAAATATCCACCCAAATCACTTGAAAATTTAAAGAGAGCTTGCTAATATTATAAAGAACATAAGAAAACTGTTTTTGGAATTTTTCAGATAATAAAATGCTGCCAGAAAATTACAGCGTGCCCTAGACAGCTGGAAAACTTCTAAAATTCGTAACTCTCCGAATACAAGTGCAAAAATTATGAAACTTTGGAAATAACATTTACAAATATAGGAGATGATATTCCAACCTTCAGATTTGAATTCGTACCACTGGAAACCCCTCAAATAAAGGCTGCAATATTCCAAACAAGTCGCCTAGCTTGGAAAAGGGTTGGAAATTGATGAAAAGGCCTTCAAAGTGATGCTAAACCCTGCTCAAATGGCTGCCGTAAATCTGATCTGAAAACCCTCTGATTATCTTCACCAAATGTCTCCAAAACCCTCAAAACCCTTCCTCTGAAACCTCTAAAAATATCTATGTAAATCAGCCCTGAAAACAGCTCCAAAATGACAAGCTAGGGTAGATCTCTCACTACCGAAGAATGCCCTGCTAGCTAGGGATGGATCTCTCACCACCGAAGCTAGGGTTCCTGTGGGATTTCACTCCACAAGCTATAGATTTGCAAACAACAGTTGCACATGAAAGAAAATAATTAGGTATGCAAGAATGATCTTTCCTTTTTCCTCCCAACTCCTTATATAACTTCTTCCAAGGCAAAAGAGCCCCAATAAACCCTAGTCGCATTTTTCCCTTGGAAGGGCCAATAAAATAAAAGTAACTTAAGTTACTTTTCCCCTTTTAAGTCGCCATGGTCCAAAAGTGACCCCCCCCAACGCAAAATTAGAACATTAGTACCATGTGGCCCCTTCCTAACGACAAAACATAACATCTAGTCCCTCCAAAACACCTTTTTGCTTATGTCAATGAAGAATTATAACAAAATGGACTAGATATTCATACCCAATAGCTCCCAGCGTCCAAAGCCCCTTGGGTATGACCAAGGCTTGGACTCGAATTGGCCCTTAGGCCTTTGGCGTAGGAAAGGGGACATTACAGTCCTCCCTTCCCAAATTTTGCTTGTCCTCAAGCAAATGCAAATTAGGATGCTGCAAAATCTGCTCTCCCTCCCAAGTAGCATCCTCAAGTGGCAATCCCTTCCATCGCACCAAATACTCGGTGATCACTCCTTTGTGCTCCTAATGGCCCCCTGTGTCTCTCCTCAATACTCCTGCTCTAATCTGGATTCTGGTTCTAACACCAGCTTCCCCTCCTCATCTAGTGGCGGAAACTCTGTAGATGGTACAATATGCTGTCCGAGTGCCTTCTTAAGGCATGAAACATGGAAGACATTATGTATCTTACTGTGCTCCGGTAGCTCTAGCTCATATGCAACTGCCCCAACTCGACGAACTACCCGGTACGGACCATAAAACCGTGGTTTCAATTTCTCTGCACCCTTCTGCTTCAGTGAGGACTGCCTATATGGCTGCAAACGTAGGAATACTAGATCCCCAACCTCAAAAGACCTCTCTATCCTGTGCCGATCTGCATATACCTTCTGTTGATTCTGTGCCTTCTGAAGGTTCTCCCTGAGAGCCTTCAGAATATCCTGGTTCTCCTGTAACCAATCTCGAGCTTTGGGAGCTCGGCTATCTGGTAATACCAAATCCACAAATGTCATAGCGTCGTACCCATACAAGGCTCAGAAAGGAGTCATACCTATGCTCATCTGATAGGTGGTATTGTAGCAATACTCACCCATGTGTAACCATCTAATCCATGCCCGCTGATGTCCTGACACATAACTCCGCAAGTAGCCCTCTATCCACTTATTGACTATCTCCGTCTGCCCATCTGTCTGTGGGTGGTAGCTAGTGCTAGGAGTCAACTCCGTACCTGCTAGTCTGAAGATCTCCTGCCAAAAGGTGCTCATGAAGATCTTGTCCCTGTCACTGACAATATTTTTAGGCAACCCATGTAGCCTAAAAATACCTGTATAGAAGATCCGGGCCACATCCACCGCCTCATGCCCCTTGGGTAGGGAAAAGAAATGAGCATACTTAGTTAATCGATCAACTACAACATAAATGCAACTATGCCCATGCACCAAGGGAAGCCCTGTGATAAAGTCCATAGATATGCTTTCCCATTTCTGTTCGGGAATGGGGAGAGGCTGAAGTAATCCTGCTGGAAAAGATTGCTCGGATTTGGTTTGCTGGCAAACCATACACTCTCTGACATGGTTATGGACATCGTCCCTCATCCCCTTCCATGCAAATCTCTCCTTGATAAACCTGTATGTTTTGAAATATCCAGGATGCCCAGCTAGTGGTGTATCATGTACTGCTCGAAGGATCTTCTCCTTCATCTTGGACCCTGGTACAAGGAAAATCCTATCCTTGTAGAAAATGAGATCATCCACTACTCTGTATCGGTCATCCTGTATAATACCATCCATGATCTCACATGCAAACTGATTTTTGGAATACTCAACAAGTATATGAGCCTTCCAATCCGCTGAAATCTCAGACATAGAACTAAGCATAGAAGTGAGGTAAGGCCTCCTAGATAAAGCATCAGCAACAATATTATTCTTACCTCTAGTGTACTCTATGTCGAAGTCATATGTTTGTACCTTGTTCACCCATCTTTGCTGGCGATCGTTGAGCTCCTTCTGCCCCAAGAAGAACCTCAAACTGTTGTGATCCGTACGAACCACGAATTTGCTGCCCACAAGGTACTGTCTGAATTTGGCCAAAACATGCATAATGGCCAACATCTCCTTGTTGTAAATTGAATACCCTCTCTCCACGGGTTTCAATTTCCGACTCTCATAGGCAATGGGATGCCTATCCTGCATGAGGACTGCCCCAACACCCTCTCTTGATGCATCACACTCTAGAATGAATGGGCGAGAGAAATCTGGTAATGCGAGAACGGGACACGAACTCATCACCTCCTTGAGGTGATCAAAAACCTGTTGTGCTGCCTCTGACCAAGCAAAAGCCCCCTTCTTGGTCAAATCGGTCAATGGAGCAGTCAACCGAGAGAAATTCTTCACGAACCTCCTGTAGTATGTGCACAACCCCACGAATCCTCTCAAATGTGTCAATGTCCTAGGTGGCGGCCAATCCAGAATTGCCCGTATCTTCTCTCTATCCACCTTCACTGTACCCCCACCAATCACATATCCCAAGTATAGAAGTTCGGTCATGCCAAACTCACACTTAGAAGCTTTCGCATATAGCGAATTAGCTTCTAATATCCCCAATATCTCACCAAGGTGCCTGATATGGTCCTCCCAAGTCCTGCTGTAGACTAAAATATCATCAAAGAAAACCAATACAAACTTCCGCAGGTGGCGGTTGAACACATGATTCATGCAAGACTGGAATGTAGCTGGAGCATTAGACAATCCGAAGGGCATCACCAAGAACTCAAAGTGACCGTAATGGCATCTGAAAGCTGTCTTATGCACATCCTGCTCCCTGACTTTGATCTGATGATATCCAGATCACAAATCTATTTTTGAAAAATAGATTGCACCATGTAGCTCGTCAAGCAACTCATCAATGCGTGGTACTGGATACTTGTTCTTTATTGTCTTCTTATTCAAGGCACGGTAGTCTATACACATCCGCATGGTCCCATCCTTCTTCTTCACCAATACCACCGAAGAAGTAAAAGGGCTGGAACTCGGTCTAATATGCCCCATATCAATGAGCTCATGTATAGTCTTCTTGATCTCATCCTTAAACCGTTTGGGGTGACGGTAAGGAGAAGTAACCACAAGTCTAGCATCCTCGAGCTCAATCACATGCTCAAATCCCCTATCTGGAGGTATGCCTGGAGGTATGTCACCAAAAACTGTACTATGTCTGTCCAATAAGCCCTGTATATCCACATGATACTCTTGCTGTCCATCCTTTGATTTCTTGGTCGAAACCAAACAATGTACTGCCCAATCCACCCCATTGTGCCTATAAATCCTCTCGATCCTCTTGGCTGTAACAACTCGGGGTGCCTCTGAAGATAAGCCCCTCAAGATCACATTCCTCCCTTTAGACTTAAACTTCAGCTCCATCGTCTGAAAGTTAGTCCGAAACTCACCAAGGGAATGGAGCCACTATACTCCAAGCACTATGTTGGTCTCTCCAATACCAACAATATAGAAATCATCGGTAACTGTATAGTTACCCATCGTGATGCTCAATCGGGGAACCCGCCGTGTGCATCTCATAGAATCTCCATTGGCTACAACCACGTTGAAGCCCTCAAACTCCTCTGTCTGTAACCCTCGCCTCTCAACCAATGAGGCATCAATAAAGTTGTGGGTTGCCCCACTATCAATGAGTACCACTACTCGCTGTCCCTGCAAAACTCCCCTAACTCTGAATGCCTTGTACCTCGGGGTACTAGACAAAGTGGCGATAGTCTCCTGGGGAAAAGTCTCGCTATCCTGCTCAACACCCACACTATCTAATGCCTCATCATCATCATCCTCTAATCCCTGTGTGTCCAACTCCTTGTCACCATCACTCTCCTCAAAGACCTCTATGAATTGGGCCTTCCCTCTACCCCTACAATCATGTCCTGGAACCCAAGGTGTGCGGCAATCGAAACATAGTTTCTTTCGCCTCAATTCATCTCTGTCCTCTCTAGATACGAATGGTCTCCTGGCTGTATCTTGCCTAGGTGGAGGTACCTTCGGCTGCGAACCATCGGATCTAGAAGGGAAAACCTTAGGCTGCACTCGAGGTGGAAACCTCGACTTAGGAGTGGATAACTCCAAGTCACGAGCTCTCCTAATAGCCTCATGCAAAGAAGAAGGCTCAAATGCCTTCACAAATCCAGCGAGAGCATCTGTCAAACCTGCTGTGAACAGGGAAATCAACCTCATCTCTGTAACATCAGGTACCATGACTGATAGTCTCTGAAAATCTGCGATATACTGATCCAAGGAACCGGTCTGCCTCAAATGAGTCAACTCTCTAAAATACCTGTCGGGGTCCCTCCTATCAAATCTGCTCACTAGCCTCTGCGTGAACTCTGCATAAGTAGTAATGTATATGTGTCCCTGTGTAATCAACCCATGATGCCACCAATCATGAGCGTCTCCCTCAAGATGTAAGATTGCAAACTTAATTGCATCTTCCTCACGCATAGGATTCAAGTCGAAGTATGTCTTCAACTTCTGAACCCAAGACTGTGCAGTACACTTCTTAGAACCATCGAAGTGTGGAATAGAAATCTGTCCCAATCTCCTTTGCAACTCTGGTACCTGTACCTGATGATCTCTCCTAGGCCTGCTGCCAATCTTCATTTTGCAATATTCCTGGAATGACATGTTGTCACGAAAGCCATCACTCAAGGTTTGGTACTTTTCCCAACAAGACTCCTCATCTACAATATCCACTGGCTGCCGTACCTGTGAAACTTCCTGGATCCTTCAAGAAAGAAGGTTCGTGAAACCCCAAAGGCCTGGTAGAAGACGCCTGGGGAGACCGCTGCCCTGAATGTCCACCCTCACCTCTTTGACCATGTTGTCCCATATTGCTATTTTCTCCTCTTTCCGTATGAGCATCAATCCTGCCCTGTGCTAATCTCTCAGTGAGCTGGCTCAAATAGAGATTGGTAGTCTCCTGCTGCTTTACCATGTTGGTGAACAATTGTTTCATCAGATCCACACCCATATCCTCACTGTCTCTGTCTCCCATCTTTCAACCCCAACAGGCTGGAGAAACAACTGCTCTGATACCACTGAAATATCCCTTGTGGGATACCACTTAAAAATGCACAAAATATTGAAAATTTGCAGCCAAATAAAATATTGATTTTTGCAGATTTTTAACAGTTAGGGCAGCGAACTAAAGAAAATTAATATCTCCCAAAATATCCACCCAAATCACTTGAAAATTTAAAGAGAGCTTGCTAATATTATAAAGAACATAAGAAAACTGTTTTTAGAATTTTTCAGATAATAAAATGCTGCCAGAAAATTACAGCGTGCCCTAGACAGCTGGAAAACTTCTAAAATTCATAACTCTCCGAATACAAGTGCAAAAATTATGAAACTTTGGAAATAACATTTATAAATATAGGAGATGATATTCCAACCTTCAGATTTGAATTCGTACCACTAGAAACCCCTCAAATAAAGGCTGCAATATTCCAAACAAGTCGCCTAACTTGGAAAAGGGTTGGAAATTGATGAAAAGGCCTTCAAAGTGATGCTAAACCCTGCTCAAATGGCTGCCGTAAATTTGATCTGAAAACCCTCTGATTATCTTCACCAAATGTCTCCAAAACCCTCAAAACCCTTCCTCTGAAACCTCTGAAAATATCTTTGTAAATCAGCCCTGAAAACAGCTCCAAAATGACAAGCTAGGGTAGATCTCTCACTACCGAAGAATGCCCTGCTAGCTAGGGATGGATCTCTCACCACCGAAGCTAGGGTTCCTGTGGGATTTCACTCCACAAGCTATAGATTTGCAAACAACAGTTGCACATGAAAGAAAATAATTAGGTATGCAAGAATGATCTTTCATTTTTCCTCCCAACTCCTTATATAACTTCTTCCAAGGCAAAAGAGCCCCAAAAAGCCCTAGTCGCATTTTTCCCTTGGAAGGGCCAATAAAATAAAAGTAACTTAAGTTACTTTTCCCCTTTTAAGTCGCCATGGTCCAAAAGTGACCCCCCAACGCAAAATTAGAACATTAGTACCATGTGGCCCCTTCCTAACGACAAAACATAACATCTAGTCCCTCCAAAACACCTTTTTGCTTATGTCAATGAAGAATTATAACAAAATGGACTAGATATTCATACCCAATAGCTCCCAGCATCCAAAGCCCCTTGGGTATGACCAAGGCTTGGACTCGAATTGGCCCTTAGGCCTTTGGCGTAGGAAAGGGAATTTCATGAGTTAGTAAAAGATATCAAAGAGCAGGTTTTCAATCACTTTATGCAGCTTTACCAAGAGGAAGATGCGTATTGTGGTCAGCATATGAACAAACATTTGAAAAACGTCCCCAATGTCATCTCCAAAGATCAGAATAAAGACTGTTATAAGGAGGTGACGATGGACAAGCTAAAAAAGGTTGTCTTTAGAATGAGCATAGACAAAGCCCTAGGCTCAGATGGTTTCAACGCAAATTTTTACCAGACTTTTGGAAAATAGTTAAAGAAGATCTTTCAGCTCTGCTGGAAGATTCTAGACTACAACAGAGACTCCATGGAGGGTTATTCCTCCTTTTTGACGTTGATTCCTAAAGAAGCTCAAGCAATGAGTATGGATTGATTTCGACCAATCTCCCTCTGCAATACCTCTTACAAAATTGTTGCCAAAACCATATCCAAAAGGCTTGAAAAGATCATACCTTTGCTGGCGTCTGAAGAACAAGAAGGGTTTGTTCCCAGAAGAAACATATCTGAAGGTATCACGCTGGCCCAAGAGGCTATCCACTCTAGCAAACAAGCCAACAGAAAGATCATGGCCATCAAACTAGATATGGCGAACGCTTTTGACAGGGTTAATCATAATGCAATCTTCAGCACTCTTTATAAGATGGGATTTGATAAAAATTTGGTGGGTTGGATAAAAGACTGCATCAACTGCCCTTGGATCGCTCCCTTGGTCAATGGCATCCCTACAAAAATTTTCAGACTCTCCAGATCGCTGAGGCAAGGGTGTCCCCTCTCTCCATTCCTTTACATTTTCTCAGCTGAGCTCCTCGGTCGCACTCTTGAACTCAAAAGACAACAAAATGTCCTCCTTGGGATTCCTACATTCCAATGTGCAAAGAAACTCAATCATGCTCAATTCATTGATGACACCATCCTACTGGGGAGAGTTTGACCTCAAATTGCTAGGAGATTTTCATCAGTCCTTTGAGTCTATTTTGCTGCTACTGGTTGTGAGGTGAACAAAAACAAATCAATCATTTATCCCTCCCACTCCCACCTTAGAGAAGCGGCGGAGATTTCGAAAAGTTTGGGATTCAAGGTAAGCTTGGAACAATCTTTCTTCTATCTTGGAGTGCCAATTTCGTTTAATCTCCCCAAAGCTCAGCACTGGGATAAAATTTTGGGAAAAATGAAGGCCAAGCTTAGCACTTGGTCGAATTTTTGGCTAAATCCCCCTGCAAGGGTTCTGCTCATCAACTTTGTGCTATTTGCCCTCCCTATTTACCAATTGAGTATTATCAGTGTTCCCAAGAGCACTATGAATAAAATGGAACAGCACATCCGGAATTTTATGTGGGAAGGAGGCAAGCAAGACAGCAAAAGGAAGTTTCACCTTGTCAACTGGGAACAAATTACTAAGAGTAGAAAGGAAGGGAGGTTTGGCCTGAGATGTGTTTTTGACCACCAAAAGGCCTTAGCTGCTTAAATAATTTGGAGAATGATCTCTAACCAAGACAAATGGTGGGCTTCCTACCTCTTCAACAAATACAATTACCAATTCTCTAATGGCTGTCTCCAAAGCAACTACCTAGGGAAGAAATCACGGATTTGGAGGAGCTTGGAAAGAGCTATAATGCTGATCTCCAACCAACTGTCCTGGATGCCAGGAAATGGTGGCAAAATTCATCTTTGTGAGGACAAAATTTTAAGATCAGACCCCAAATCTCAAATCCAATAAGAGATTGGCTCCATATTAGAAAGATCAGTTTTCTAGATCAGCTGGTTAATTTCCACAACAATCCTACTATTAAGTCAAGTTGGGATCTCAATATCCCCCTTGATCTACAAAATGATTGGCTCTGAATTGTCTCTTCTATGGAAGGAAGTGTCCCTCTTGACCTCAGCTGCGAAGATAAAATCATATGGAGCAACATAAACAGCCCAGGGACCTACTCAGTGAGTAAAGGGTACAAGATGATTTGAGGTAATTTTCCCCCTATGCCAGCATGGAAGCATATTTGGCAAAAGGAAGCAATTCCTAAAATCAATTTCTTCTTTTGGATTTTGATGCAAAACAAGCAAGCTCGCTCTTGACAACCTGAGGAAAAGGGGAATTATGGGTCCAAACTGGTGTGTTCTTTGCAAGGCAGCTGGCGAAAGCGAGGATCATCTTTTCTTACATTGTGAATATGCAAGAAAGGTGTGGAAATGTCTCCTAAGAAACACCATTCCCCATGCCAATGCCCTATCTTATTCCAGGCAGCAACCAATATCCCCTCCTCTATCCAAAGAATGTCAAAAGCAACTCAGTGGCCTATTAGCGTCAAGCACCACCTTCCTAGATATCTCTTTTGGGGAATTTGGAAGGATTGGAATACTTTGATCTTTAGGGATCAGGCTACCCCACCATGGATCACATACTATCCAATCTCTTCTTAAGGAAACATCTTCTCACAGCCTGAATCAAAAAAGGAAGGAAAACGATGGTAAAAAGGATACTCCACCTAGTATCAGTGCAGGATTCACCTTTCTCTTTAATGGGGACTCCAAGGGAATCTGGGCTGTGTTGGAGGAATGGGAATCATTCTCTTCAACAACAATCCTTCCATAAGATATGCTTTTGGCATTGGCACTACGATAAATAACAATGCTGAAATGCAAGCCTTGAAATTGGGGCTCTCTCTCTCTAGAGATGAAGGGATCAACTATTTGAAAGTTTATGGAGATTCTTAGCTGGTTATCAATGCCGTCAATAAGGCCCGCCACGATTCCACCAACATAGAACTCAATGTCAAATACATCAGGAATGTGGTTTAAAAAAATTCTCAGATAGAAATCCATCACACTAAAAGGAAATACAATGCTGAGGCAGACACCTTGGCTAATGTAAGAGCTGCTCTGCCAGCCAGAATCATGCATTTGTGGCACACCCAGATTGAAGAAAACACTGAAGGCAGACGACATTCTGCTCTTATTAATGATCCACAATGACGGTGGAACTCGCCCCACTATTTCTGCCTATGCCGTTCCCTTTAGGAATGATGTAGATTCGGTTTTTGTTTGCTGTCATTCATACTTTGCACAGCAGGACAACTGTTAATTTTGTATATCTTGTGCAATGATAAAAAATTATTTTATAAAAAATAATCTCTGTTCTTGTTAGTAAGATGTTAGAGAATAAATCCAAAACCATATTTTGGATGCCATGTGTTGCACATTGCATAGACCTCATGCTTGAGGATATAGGCAAAGAGGATTGGATCAAGAACATTGTAGATCGTGCAAAGAGCATTACAAAGTACTTCTATAACCACTCATGGGTATTGAACCTGATGAGGCAAAAAACCGAGGGCAGGAAACTTTTTAGGCCGGCCATCACGAGATTTGCAACAAACTTCCTCCCGTTGCATTCTCTTTTTTTCAGGGACAAAACTTGAAAAAGACATTTTCAAATGATGGGTGGAATGTATCTCACTGGAACCGCAAACAAGATGGGAAAGACACCAAAAAGAAAGTTTTTGACAACTCATTTTGGAAAAAACAGAAAAGGTTGTGAAAATTGTTGAGCCCCTTGTTAAGGTGTTTCGGTTGGTGGATGAGGAAAAATTGGCCATGGGTTACATTTACTAGGTTATGGATCAGGCAAAGGAGCAGATGATGAAGGGCAGCATACAAGGATAGAGTAGCAAAGTATGGGCCTATATGGCAGATCATTGATAACATATGGAATAATCAACTCCAATGCCCTATACATGCATCTAGGTATTTCTTAAACCCAAGGTGTCATTACAAAGCTCAACTTGGAGAAGATCAAACTAGGGAGGTCAAAGATGGATTGTGTGATTGCCTAAAGCGCATGGTCCCCGTTGAGAGTCTGTTGTTGGAAATACACTGACAGATCAGTGCTTTCAATAAAGCCAAAGGAACCTTTTGCAAAAACCTAGCAAAGATTATAAGAGAAGTGCACCAGCCAGGTAAAGCAATTCCAAAGTTTTTAAGTTTAATTGTTTAAACTTTTAAGTCACAATCTGATTTGTTGAATTAACTAACTTTTTTTTATTCTTGGTTTAATCATTTATTGCAACACATTGGTGGGAGCTAAGTCACAAGGTTTGTGTTCGAGTTCCAATTTGGCAAATATAAAATTCGGATAAAATTCGGCAATGATAAAACTCGAAAAAAATCGTAATTAAATTCCACTACTACTAATTTAATTTTATATTTTATATTTAATATAATTTATTTAAATTTTTAACTTTATAATTTATAATTGTGAATGAATATTTTTTTATAAATTTTTTTTTAAAAAAATTAATTAAAAAAATTTCATATATATAATAAAATACACAAACTATAGAAAATTTTATACAATACGCAATTCTCATTCTGTATAAAATTTTATTATATATTTTTAAATACAATTTTATGAGAGTATTTATCATACAATACTATAAAATGCGTATAAAATTTTATTATATATTATTCATGCGTATTAATAATTTAACTGTCATTAAATTTTCATATAATGAGAGTGTATTTTATTATATACAATAGTAGTCGTGTATTAAAAGCCTTAATAGTTTAAAGTAGTCGAAAAGTTAAAAAATAAAAAAATTCTAAACTAAAAACAATAAAATTACAAATATTTTAGAAACCTAATCCTAAATTCAATCCACACATTACAATTACAAATTTACGAAGCATGTTGTAACATTCTTGGCTAGCAGTGCGAGCTCCTCCTAAGCAAGCTAGTGAATGGCAGTAAGTGTCGTTTAGATTCCTACACAATGGACAAATTGGCGTTTGGGATCGCAAGTTGTAATTTGTATGAAATTCTAGCAAAGATGAGAGGTATTTAGAGTAGACTATAGATGCCACTGTTTAGACCCTCTTCACCAGTCACAGGCCCTTCGATCACTCCTTCACGGTTCGACCAACGAGCTTTTAGGGTTTCTCACCCGAATATTGGCGAATATTTGCAATTTTGATGCCCTTCAGTAAAGTTTATTGATTTTCGAAATTCATGCCCAAAAATCGTTGAACCCTATGACATAGGGTGGGAGTCATTTGATAGCCAGTGTCCTCAACTGCAAAATTTTGCAATTTGAATCCTAAATCAAAGTTGTAGCGCTTCCGGGTATGAGCACAACTAGTCTATTTTTGAGCGGGTTCACACGAAGAAGAGAAATTGTTTGGAATAACAACGGTTAAATGATCTCGCCTTTGTGCAATACGTCTGGCTAAGGCACAACTAGTTACTAAATAGAAGACATGATACAAATCCCATTGTCTTGGATGATATTGATCCAACCCCGTAATAGGTAGAGGAGAGTCATCCAACAGAGTTTGATCCCGATGACTTGGGGTGGATGGCTTTGGATGATGAACCAGTAGTAGCACCAAACATGGCAGGCACTAGCCATGCTACTAACACCACTACAAATGCCCCTGAAGAGTCCGGCAAGTCTAAGCCAGAGGAACATGAAGACATTGATGACAGACGATGAGGATCCCATTCTTAGCCGTGGTGCTAAGTTTGATAATTGATATCAAACATGTAGTAACTCATAGCATTACTTTTTTTGGACTCTATAAGCCATTTAGAGCCTCATTGTTTCTATATTTTGTTTTGGATAGGTAGTTCACTTGATGCCATTTTGCCATATTTACCCTTGCATGGTATATATATCAGCAAATTTTACATATTTTGTCTCTAATCGTTTGGAACCATGGTTTGGAATCTTTAAAATATATTGTTTTCATTAAAATTGTAATATTTTATGTATTTTTTAGTAAACTGGTTCTGGTTCGATTTCGGTCGGAACCTCAGCCAATTCCAAGTCCAATTCTGACTTTTAAAACATTCAGTCAACCTCAAGTAGAACAGAATAATCTAAAGGAACAAAAAACTCTGAAAATGAATGTAGGATGAGGAACAGATTTCAGGAATTCAAGGTTACCTTAGAGAACATGCAAAAGCAAATTTCTGTGATCAAAGAGATGTTTTAAGGATACAACAGCTCAGTGGAAACAGTTGTACTGCTTGTTTGAATTGGTTAATCAGTGCAACACTACAATCACTATCAACAGGATACCAAGCAGAAGTATGACTAATTCAAGAAAGATTTCAATGCATGTGTATTAGGGATAGCACAAAATGAATGTGCGCTATTAGTCTAGTTCTTTTTGTTTCCTTCCTTATATTTATGACAGTTGAAGCTATAAAACACTGCCAAGTATTTTGTTTAACAATTTGAAAATTCCTTAATAACATTGTCTGGTGGTAAAGAGGGTTCGCTCTCTTGAGAGTGCCCCGAGTTCAGTTATCTTCATGGACCTGTCAAATGGATCCCCCCCTGCCATGACCAAAGGCATGTTTTCTAATCAGTATGTGTGTGTGTGTGCACGCATGCGTGCACTAGAATTTTTTTTTACATCATGGTTAGACTTAGTTATAAATTAGAAGTGATAAATCTATATGTCCCGCTGTGTACACCTGCGTGTAGTTTTAGTATAAGCATGGTTTTGAATGGCCCTAGCACTTAAGTAAGGTTACCAACTCAAATTTTAGAATGAGATTGAGAAATGGTAAAGCAGCACTGTTTAAGACCAGCCACTAATTTTGCAAATTACTGAAAAACATTGATATAGTATTCTTTCCTTCCTCCAAAAAGCTGATGAGTGACCAGCCAAGGAAGCTTTCTCGATGGAGATGATCACTTCATTCAATCATAAGCGCTATCAAAATCACATCACACTGTAATTGCTAGAGTGAAGCACTTTGTTCAAAGAAAAGCCAAAATTTATAGACATGCATGCTTCCCATGTAAATGTTAAGTCACAATAGTCTACATCTAAATTTCCTGATTTGAAAATTTTCAAAATATTGAGCACAAACACAATGTGTAGTGTAGACACGGCGAGAACTCTCACCCATTCCACTTTTTTTTACATGTTGACAGAAATATATTTCGATCTTAAGATATACAACCCCTTAGATTAAGATACTCACAGTTGCACCAGTTGCAATGATCAAGATTTCGTATTTGAAAGTTTTCCCTTCTGCACTGGTAAGAGTTTTGGTGGCAAGATCAGCTTTCACTACCTCGGTGCTAAGAATCAGCTCTATACCTGCAATATCAGAATTTACGTATCAGCTATATAGTGCTAAAATCCACATAGTGAAAAGAGTGTGCAAGTATATGATCGATATTTTTGTATTTGCAAAGTTTTCCACCAGACGAATGGGTTTTATTTCCTCAAGATGCACCTAGAATCATTATACAGAAGTGACATAAAAGATGCAAGATACATGCCTTTCTCAAAATACCACTCTGGGGGCTGCCTCTCTCCTCCGCCTCCAACACAGACATGGAAACCCGGTAGTCGTGCTGCCCCTGAAAGCATGAAATATCAATTGTCATCTCTCTCTTATAACAAAGAAATATAGGAGTTAATGCAAAGGCCCAAACAAATGGTAACGTGTAACAGAAATCAGTTGATTGCACATTTCCATAAAATGTACAGAGATTGTATCAGATGCAGATATGAGATGTGCAAATGTTGTAATGGATGAACATGTTCTAAAAGGTCTAGGTAATTTATAGCAAATTAGGACCCAATATACTTGGAATGCAATATGTCAATCGTGCTGCCAATCATAAAATACAGTATTTGCCAAGTCAAATCTAATGAGTGCAAACTGAAAGACCTCTGACACATAGTAGGAAAACTCGCCAAATCCAAAAACTCGCCAGACCCCCAAAAAAAAAAACTCGGCAAAAACTCGCCAATATTCAGCCAATACTTGGGAATACTCGGCAACTTAAAAATACTCAAATTCTTTTAAAAACATAAATTTTAAGCAACACATAGCTACAAAATGTATCAAATGAGCCCATAAAATGTTGGAGAAGTGTTTTCTATTAGATTTGAATACAAATACAATACAAAATCGCATCATCATGCGAATACATTAATTGGCTGATACTAGTGCCCACACTCGGCTGCGTCTCCACTCTCCTCCTAGACGGCTGCGAATCTGGCTCGATCATGGAACTAGATGGTGGTGCCGGTGGCTCCTCTGCTGCATGTTGGAGATCACCTCCAAAGATGTCATCCAGTCCAATATCTTCTCGAAGTCCTGCTAGTGCTTCTCCCTCCATAGCTTCCCTCTCAAAAGAAGCAATCTCGTCCGCTGTGAATGTAGGGTTTTCCTCTTCTTGCCCAGTCCACTCACTGTATGGATCTGTCTCATCCAAATCAATGAGCTCCTCTGATGTGGCCTCAACTTTTTTTGTGCGAAGCCGGAGACTATATTGCAAAAAAACCAAGTCGTTGAGCCTTTTTTGAGTCAACTTGTTGCGCTTCTTCGTGTGATTAGTCGGAGCATGTGAGAATACTCGTCGAGTTTTGGCGAGTACTCGCCGAGTTTTGGAAAGCTATCCAATATTTTCAATTACTAATCTGTCTACAAGCAATCAAAGCTCATGATTCTTTCAGAAGATTGCAAGAAGTTGCTTGGTCCAAAAAGGTGCAAAAATGGATTTTATGAAAATAAGAAAAATATTGCCATCACTACGTAGAGCTCGAGAAAATATGCACTTTTAGAGAAAACGGCACCTGAAACAGAGCCACATAATGAAAGTTATGGCACATGCAAGTTTTTTCTGCTACATCTTCCCGGACCCTTTCCAAAAATGGCAAAAAAGTTTCTGTACTTGTGTTTCTTCACCAAATATCCAAAAAAGGAAAGAAATGTTGTCTTTGGCGAGTTTTTGGCGAGTATTCCAACTATACTCAGCAAGTTTTTTTTTTGCATTTTTGGCGAGTTTTCCTGCGAGTTACTCATTTAGCATAATTTTTGGCGAGTTTTTGGCAAGTATTCTATCTATGCTCTGACAATCTCTTGGCAGCTATACATGATTCATTTTATAAAGCATATATATCTCTTTAGTAGATCAAAGTATGATAGTGTCAGGACTAATCCAAATTATGGAATCATCCTCTTTAATGTCACCTTTGTCCCATTCCATGTAGATCACTTCATCTTGTAAATGCTATACCTATTGCACATTCCATAAAGTGATAGCACAGCACTTGAGAATTAAAATAATAAACCATTGAAGAAAAGGAAAATGTAAGAATCCTAAAATAAAAAGTGATATTATATAAGTGAACAATGCATATGTCAGAAACTTCTGTTCCAAAAAATATTCCTCTTAAGAATTATTTGTGCGGTATTAAGATAGGACAAAAAAGGTATATCTGAGGAAATTTGATTGGATCGCTCAAGCAAAATTAGGAGAGCTCAACTGCCTAGAAGAAATATCTCAAGAAAAATTATCCTGCCCGGAGAAAAATAAAGAAATTAAAGAAATTATCATCCTTAAAGAAGACAAGGGGAACACTGCAGTGCTTTTAAAATGAAATAACTGTGAGTTTTTAAATATACAAGCCTCTACAAGAAAATCTCAAATACCACAATGGACAAGGGAATGAAAAACGTAACTAAAGCCATTAATAATTCTTCAATTAAGGATTCGATCTTCTTTGTAGAGAATCTCAGAGATAGAAGAGTGAAAGTGTATTTTCTTATTAGTTTTGATGCGGAGTCATTTTACACAAACATAAAAAATATCCATAAGTGAGGCTACAAAGGTTATTACAAACATTACAAACCATGAACCTGTCAGTTTCGTGGAGTTAAACCAGAGATCCGCTTTCGTTAAGTTTAGAGGTGAATTCTATGAAGTTATGAACATAGGAGATGCAATGGTGTCACCTCTATCACCCATTGTCACCAACTTGTGTATGGAGGATTTTCAGAAGAAACCCTATGACCCTTACTCCCTTATGATTAGAGGTAAGACAAGTAAGTTGATGGCACAAACTTGAATGGCCTCATGGAGATGAATGGTTGAATGAATTTCTTGACAACATCAATAATTTCTCAATACAAACGCAATTCATCTTGGATTAAAAAAAGGAACGACGCTTTCCATTTATAGAAGCTTAAGCATCAAAGAAACTGGATGGCTCACTATCTCATGTTGTATGTGGAAGAAGACACATAAAAGTCTATATTTACAGGCAAGTTCCCACCACCGTCATTACCAAAAAAACTTTTTTCTGCATACACAACCCTGCAGGATTTCAGATAAGGAACATTTCAAACAAGAAAAGGCCCGTCTCTCTTGGGTTCTGATAAAAATGGTTATAGAGAAATACAAATAGACAGCATTTTCAATTTTGTAATGCCTGTCACAGATGTCATGCCCAAACACAAAATGATGTCAGGGATGAGCCCCAGGTTATTGTCCCTTGCATTAGCGGCGCATCAGAACATTAAATGTATTTAACATCTTTTTGTATACATTGGTTACATGTTAACTAATGATCAGTTATAAATTACCCCAATTAAATTGTAACTCCTTTCAGCATAATAAAATGACAGACGTGTGCATATCTCAATGTGCCATTTAGTTTTTCTTCATTCTCTCGTATCTTCTAACATTGGTGTCAGAGCCATTGGTGATCGAGGTGTTTGTAGTTTGAGGAAGCCCTGGAAGAGGGTACAGATAGCAGGAAAGAAATTTGAAGGATAAATTCAAAGACAAGGGCAAGACAAAGCTCGATGCTAAGGCGTGCGAGTTGAAGTGCACAGGCAGAGCTTTTCAAAGTCAAAATTGCGATTGACGGTTTTGAAGAGAGAGTTACAGTTTGTAAAAAATACCAGAAAAATTAAAGTTGCAGATACAGACATTTAGAGTTACAGTTCATAATAAAGACCAGAGATGCTGAAGTTGCAGACGGTTTGATGAGATTTTGAGGGCACATATAAACAGTCCAAACAACATTCAAAAGAAGCATTCAAGTGATTCGTGATTACAAATTTGTGAAAGTGCAGGACAATCGTGAAAAGGGCACAGGAAAGTGCAGAACAGTCGCGGAAAGGGCACAGGAAGTGTGAAACAGTCGCGGAAAGGGCACGAGATGTGGGAGAAGAAGACCATGTGCAGAAGATTGCCCCAAATCATGAATTGCAGAGCATTCATGTGAAGATTTAGCGAGGGAAAACAAACACATTGCAGGCACATTTTTTCTGTTTTCCTGTTTCGAGGGCACATCATTTTACTGTTTCGTGGGCATGTGAAAGCAAAGAACACAACATGAGGAGATCAGGCACACGTGTAGAAAGCACAGGGTGCATCAGCAAAGATAGAAAAGATTTTATAAAGATACAATATTAAAACTGCATTTACACCTCCAAGCACACTGAGTGGTGTGCCAGATCAAAATAGGATCCGGTAGATCCTAATCTACACAAAGGCATATATACCATCTAATGTTCATGTGGGAAAGACTCAACAGGTAGATATTTGCAAGATAGAGCCAAAGAACATTCAAAGGTTATTCTATAAAACTTTGTTGAGAAGTCGGCTCTTGTGGGACACTCACGTAAGGCTAAAGATCACATCGGTGTATAAGAGGCCAAAATTATAGAAAGAAGGGACCAATATAATAGGAGAAACGTCAGAGTGGAAATCTACACAAAATAATACTCTAATAACCTCAATAAGTACAATGGTCTCATTATTTGTAATTCAAGAAGACCCGTAATGTACCTCATCAAGAGCAGCAAGGAAAGATCTTACAAGATTATCCTTGAAAACGCTATGGAGTTTTAAGAAATCTGACACACCTAATTGATTTTTCAAAGATTACATATTTATGCAAAACCAATATATTGATTTATTTATCAGCAAAACTCTCAAACAACTCTTCCCTGAAGGCATGCCTGGAAGAGGCACTCAAAACAGTGGGAATTTTAAACTTGAACAAATCATTTCAAGAAGCACACCACAATAACAATGTACATTGTGAAAGACTAAAAACTTGATGCCTCTGTCCTTCACAGGGCCAAATGAACGGAAACTAGTGATCTAGAGTCAAAACAATCATAAAGCACCACAAGCACCAATTTTAGGGACTGCTTCCATTGGAAGGGCTAGACAATATGACAAAAGGTGGAGGTAGCCAAAGCTAGTGAGGGACAACTGGAGATGATGAAGAGGTGATCTGAAGTAATCTAAGGTGGTGTTACAGTGGTATAAGGTTGTGGCACGGAAGTGAAATTCCACAATAATTTATCACGACATGCTACAAGTCGTCCTACCCAATCATACAACACATGGATTCAATGAATAAATTTAAAGCATTAGAAACAAAATGTACTGTGAATCATTAGGTCTGTTAGTCTATGAATCGTTAATGGTATTTAGTATGTGCAACTGTCCATTGCAGAGCATGAGTAGCTTCTATATAGTTGTATACATGATTACTACCACAAGTGTCTAGAATCCATCTAACACGCTAAACTTTTTCATAGTTGATTTCTCACAACTTTATTTTATTCTCGATATGAGTTGCAACTTAATATCACATAATATAGATATATAGCATTGAAATGAGTTCTGGATACAGTTAAGTGCTACAGTAGGTCTATGAGATTTACAACTCTTGTTGAACCCCATCTGCTAGATGATTTTCAAGCTTGTCAATGCTACCCTATGTGAGAATGCAATCGTGCTACATAGCCACATGCATCTCTGAAGAGCAATTGCTGGATAATTTCGTAGCTTTTACTTGTCTAACTTGTACTTAGTCACTTCAAAAAGAACAAATTCTCAAGCCAATCTGATAATTGGCTTGACCTTACCTCTACCTATTAAAAGGAAATTGCGAATAATTCTGGACATGTTTTCTCATTCACCAATGAAATAAATGTTTATGAGGGTAAGCTTGATGATTATTTATCACAATGAATGCCTCTCCTTACCTTATGTCATTCATTCCCATAAAATGTAGAGCAATTATAGGATTTCTAAGTCTTTGTTTCCTATTGAGTTCTTTTGCGTAAAGCTTATTCAATGGAACAAATAGGGATATAATCGCGTATACTGAGTTCAATAATGAACCTAGTCATATGTTCTGATGACTAATCCACTGTGACACCTGGAAACGCCCCTGATTGCAACATACCTGTGTAAGGGTGACCAGAAACGGGTGCGGGGTATGGTACGACCAGGAAACGCGTGACAGTCATGAGTACGGCCTAGGTAACGGCGATACCCATGGCATATCCATCACATTTCAGCGGCAGCAGTCACTTAAAAAGGGACAAAAAGAAAAAAAAACATCCTCAAATAAATTAAAAAACTATCCCTAATTTACCTATGCCAACTTCTTAAAGACACTTTACAAAAGCTATATAAGCACATTTTTGCTCCATCACACTTTCAGATTTATTTATTATGCATTTTTTATATATATTTATATTTATTTTAATATATTGTACAGATGTTTCCGTGATGTTTCGTACCCAAGGGTTTTTTGAAAATTGGCATTTCTGTGTTTTGGACCCATACCAATTTCCTAGTAACCTAGCTAATCCACAAGAAAGCCCTAGCGGTAATACATTAAGAAACTGCTAGAACCATTAGCATTGTAAGAAAGTATATTAAATGCATGTACGCAGCCCAACTAGTTTTTAAATTGGAACATATCATAAGGAGTAAAAACTACATAATGATTGTTAAAACTTATGACTGACAAGGAAAAATAATACCTGATTTACCTATATGGAGCAAAGCTCTCTCAGATACAATGAATGTCATACCCTCACGTCATAAATATCAAAGAAAGAGCAGAAAGTTTGGAGGGGAGTTGCTGAGGACATTGCTTTACAGCTCAATTAGACATCCTTTAAGTTGTCATGAGGCTGCAACTGATTTGATCTTTAAATGCAGTTTAAAATTAATAAAGTGTGAATCTATTTTATTGGTGACAAAGGTGAAATCATAAGTTACCACAAACACATGAATAAAATGCCAATAGCTTCCACATGTATGAAGACTAAATGAATTTCACTCTGGCTCTATGAAAATTCTATGAAAATCTGGTACCTTCTGGAAAGAGATAGGCCTTGCTAAGAGCAGGTCGTTCATATGGAGCTACCTGCAGAAACAACGGAGAGTTATTCTATTATCAAGCTAATCTATCCAGATATATTGTTTATAATAACGAAGAATGGTTCCGTTATTAAGTTAATCTATCTTTCATAAGCAGAAAAGAACAACAAAAAGAATAAAAATCAAGTATCCTTTCTGCCACAAATTAAAATACACATCCCTGTGCTTGTTCAACAACATTAGCAAACACTGCACTTTCCTAACGAGTGGTTTGCACTGCAATGCCTTATTAACTCCAGACTGTATAGCCATCAAAAGTCTGTGCCATAAATGTAATGATCAGGACCCCATGCAGCACATTATTAAAAAGTTGATTAAACAAATGACCTCAACAATCCAAGGACGGAAAGCCATTGGTGGACACATGCATGGCACCACTAAAACCATATAACCTACTAGAACTTTTTAATTTCAAGCTCCTTCAGGGAAGAAATTCACGTGACATAACAAATATAATTCTAAAGCATGGAAATGGTCTATAAATACCTTCAACTAAGTTCATACTTCTATGAACAATGAGAATTTAAATGATAATTGTCTCAAATGAATATCTTAGTGAGATATCAAATCAAAATTGTCTCAAAGTTGTCAAGAAAAAGGCAATGCTTGGGGAAAAAATTATTGATTGTAATTGGTAACTGGCACTCAGTTACATTAACATTCTAAATAGCCTAATCTAATACATAATTAGCAGGAAGGTCATATGGCATTATTAAAGTAGATACCAGCAAATGCTGCAGAAAATCAATTAAAAAACTGTAGACCTAAGTGCGTAACTCTTATATTTATCATATGTTTAGCAAAAGATAAAACTAAAATCTTTCTATCTGATACAAATTTGTAAGTGCCTACAAGCAAAAACAAAAGCCAAATTCATTGGGAGCTTTCAAAAAAAGAGCACAACATACAGCTTCTTTTGATATGATGGCAAGCTCTCCAGATTTAAGCCCCAGCTTGACAAATTCTCTTGCTGCATAACCCTGCAAATAAGTCCTGTAAAGTGGTTAATTCCTTCATTATTCAACACATGCATGGACATGTGGAACAAAAAATGTTAATAATAAATTGCCCTATCAAGCAACAGTGCTATCTATCTAAGTGAGCATTACACATAAATGGACCTATCGATAACAGGACAAGTGTAGCACATTTTAATTACTATGGATTGAATAGCAAATTTTCAGTTTGAAAATTCTTCTTTATATTATTATTGTATCAGATTAGCTTCTTCCTTTGGTATGAAAATTATATACCGGAAACATAAATTCCGTACCCAAACCAAACTGCATCATATTCTGTAATGCACTGCACTTAAAGATGTTTGAAAGAAAAAAATGCTGAGGCTCTGCAGCTTAAACATATGCACAAAGTTGAGGAAATTTTTGGCAGCTCCCTTATCCTGTTCTCTCAAATACTATACTGGCAGCAGTTAGCACAGGAGCCAGAAGAATTTAACAAAGCAGTTTTGTTTTCATATATGAGAATGAGCTCAGAAACCACCCTACCAAGTAAGGAATATCATGGAGGCATAGCCTGTTAAAAAGGCAAGTTTTACAGTCAAAATGTACAAATGATCATGCTCTTACATGTAATCAGATATGTTTTCTAAATTAAACTAATATACATCTTCGCGTAAGTGATATTTTCAACTCTCATTGCATCTATTACTCCATTTTTTCCTGCTGGCCATGTAGGTAACATAAACTTTCATCTCCATAACATATCTGTGCCAGCACATTCATCTTCATATACATCCTAAAGATTAAAAAACTCCAATCCCTGTCTCAATTTCCTGCAATATAGAACCATACTCCACTTTTGTAATTGGCCAGATGGCTATATAGCTATATGTTCACTCTAAGTGCATAGACACAACAGTACCGAGTACAACTCTAGTTCATACAATGAGTCCTGCTTCTGTGGCATTAGAAATTTACAAATGAGCCAAAAGAAAATGGCGTTCATCATATACAGGAGGAAAAAAGGATATTGAGAGTTAATAGCCGTCTTCAATAGTTTTGAGAAAAATCATCCACAATACGTGGATCTTCATTTATAGAATTGAACCAAGGGTGTTTACTACAGAGTCAAATTGATTCACTGTGAAGGCCAATCTTTCACTACAAACTATCAACATAGTTGTTTACATTGGGAGGATGAGAGTTAAAATCTGAACCTGACTGCATGTGATGAAATGACTAGACAACTTTAATTATGTGCGCACTGAGCACAGCAGGATAAACTTCCTGGTTCCTCATTCAAAAGGGTTCTGACTCGGGCATCTTTTGTCTAAAAAGCCAATTCCAATGAATCACCTAGAGTCACTAAAAGTCAGAAGTTAAAACTTCTTGTTTTAGTTCCTTCTTGAAAGGAAATGAAAGTTGGAAAAGTAATTCTTAGTGAACCATATGTGACTCAGACTGAAAGCATGAAGACGAAAACAAAGTTTCCATGAAAAAAAACTCAAACTAGTGAAATATTGAAAATTCCAATGCCTGTGATGGACCATAATCCATTTGAGGTAGCATACACCAAAAATGAGAATTTTCTCTTTGCCAATTCAGAAATCCATGCCTGTCATAGGACTGGAAATCCCTGTGCCTAACTTAAGGATTACATTTGAGCCATATTGCAGGACATGATCTTTTAACCATCACTTTTCGAACAGAACCACCTCAATCAGATTGTATTAATCTGCAATCTTTACCAAAATGACCAGGTATACTTTTTGTTCAAATTTTATGTTGTTCTACCACAGTCACTTCCACTTGTTTGCAAGCCTTGTTTACATGCTAAAGGTTAACATGAGCATCTCAAGGGACTACAACAAGTTCAAACCTAACTTGCCGATGATATCTATATTCTTTTAGTCACATTTACTCTGAGAAAAATCCATAACCTAGTAAGTCACTTACTATGATCATTTTCTCATTGACCAAGTCTATAATTAATTTCCTGATACGTAACATGCACACTATTGAGTCCCAAATTGTCAGTGATCCCTATTGTGTTTTACCAATAGTCAATCTGACAAACTCATGTTAGCTTATTGTGTGCCCACTGTGATAATTGAGTCAACCCATCGAGCTAATCTATAACTTTTCATAACAATCTTGCATAAAATTTTAAAACCTATAGGCACAATTTATTCCAAATCTGCTACCAATGCCTATCATGTTTTAAAAATAGTTGGTCTGAAAATTCATTTTAGCCAGTTAGGGACCTGCTATGATCTTCTAGATATCAAACAAGTCTATAAATTTTCAATACAAGATCAATTAAAAAGTAACGAGTACTATCTACTCCCAAATTTTTGAGCTATAAGAGGGAAACGTCATATTCAATAGATGATTCATTGCAATCTTGACTGGAAACTAACGGGCACTATCCATTCCCCAATCCTCGTTCTCTTTGAACCATAGTAAGACTATCACAATTTAGTGGGTGCATCTGTCAACAAATAACAAGGGAAGTGGGTACCTTGTTAAAGACTCTATTTTGGCCTTTGTTTAAAAACCTATATGGACAAGGAAAATAGCGAGTACTATCTACACGCAAATTTTTGGGCTGTAACAGGTTAACATCAAATTCATTGCAACTTGCCTGGAAACTAATGAGAACTATCCATTCCCCAATTCTCACTGTCTTTACACCATAGTGAGACAGTAGCGATTCTGTGGATGTGTGTATTAACAAATAATAAGGAAAGTAGGTACCTTGTTAAAAACTCTGGTTTAGCCTTTCGTTGTAAACCCATATCAACAAGTACGATGATATGAATTCTGCTTTAGCCTTTGGTTAAAAACCCATATCAAGAAGTACGAAGATATGAATTACATTGTCATTGACAATAGCAAGTACCATCTACTCCCAAATTTTTCAGCTATAAGAAGGAAACATCACATTCAACACAAGATTCATTGAAACTTGGCTGGAAACTAACAGGCACTATCCATTCCCTAATTCTCTGTCTCTACACCATAGTAAGACTATAGCGATTCCGTGGGTGTGTGTGTGTTAACAAATAATACGGAAACTGGTTAACTTGTTAAAAACTCCGGTTTAGCCTTTGGTTAAAGACTCATATCAACGAGTATGACGATGTGAATTACGCTGTCAATGGCAACACTTCCCGTGTAAATGAGATTCCATTACATGTTATACTTTCATCAAACAGACCCATCACATCGAAAGCACAAATTTCTGCAATGAATGTTGGTAATTGTGGTCCAGTGAGCTCTGGTGAGTCTGTCTGTCGTTCACTCTGATTTATCTGAAAGCCATCTGGGCTCCAAATATTTCAGTCCCTAAATTTTCTATATTATTCAGTAAAAGGATCATCGGACCCTATTGTATCTGTGATGATAAGTTCTATGATTTCCTAAACCCATTAATTATTTTTACGTACCGTACTAGCATGTTAAGAGAATTAATATTGGGTATTTGTTATTAACCAGGCATCTCACAAACAGGTCTAAGTTTCATCTTTGACCTCGTTTATTTTGCAAGATGAGAATCCAAATCCTATTTTACAGATCCATATTATCAACTAGAATTAAATCAAAGTCAATACTACTGCAAGCCTAAAACTAGACTCGGATTTTGTTGTTTTCATTCCATTGGGGCTTTTTCCTAGACGAATTTGATCAAACAGATTGATGGGCATAAATATCTGCATCAGACATTACGAAAATACAGATTCAAAGCAAATGAATGAGATCGGATTCGTTAAACTTACAGCTGCTACGCCTCCGCCCACAATAATGTACTTGAAATTTGTCTCTGCCATTGCAATTGAAGAAGATCTCTGCGACGGAATGAAACGAAAGTGCAGACAGATAAGAATGAACACCAAGTTTATACTGAATGGTAACAAAAGAATTGAAATAAAGATGATATATTTAAAGAAAACCCGAAAGTCCAGACACTTTTTTTTGTTCTCGAAGTGGGGAATTTTGTTTATCCGCGTTCACACATAGGTATGGACTAAAACGGGATTTAACACTTATTTTAATCCTAAACGAATACAATTTATCCAACACTTGGTAAATTATGAAGAGACCGTCATAATGTGATAACCTGTAATTTTGGCAAATGAGTATTCGTCAAAGTCATCTCGTGGTGACTTTTAAACGTATTTAATGTTTATGCGCTAAGTGGGTGCCGAAAACAAGGAATTACATTTTGAAGAGTGAGGGATAAAATATATATTTAATGTTTGTGTTTTTTTTTTTAATATTGAGGAATCATTGCATCTGACTTAGTGTGTCGTGAGAAAGGGACCATTAGGTGCATAAGTTTCGTCCGGTCAGTGTCTAGGTTTCATACCATCTTCGTATAGCTAGCGCACACTCAGGGACGTTGGTCAGACTATTCTGGTAGCACGCAGGGACTTCAGTCAAACTATTCCTCATGCACGAATATGCCAATGGGGGGTTGAACATTGGACCTCCTTTGAGTTAATGTTTGTGTGTTAAGCTTTTTCTTTGGTTATAGAGTGTAGAAGACATATAATGAATTCCCCACAAAATTAAAATATGTTAATTGTTTTTATTGTTTCAACAATAATGCAAAACATGGCATATTTTTATGAATAACAAAAGTTGAAATTTTTTTCGTTTGAAATGGAATCATTTCAAAATTGAAATTTATAATCTTTGTTTATTATATGTGAGTGAATTTCATTTGATTTTTAAATTAGTCTAATCATTTATTATCCTGCCGAAGGCATGGATATTGTCTTCACTTTACCAATTAAACATTTGCATTGTTTTCAATTGTATTGTGACATGTGTATTTAAATGGGGCTGGACTATAGTTTTAGGTTTTGATTTTTTTATTCTGGCAACATTTTATTGGTCGTTGGCTTTATGTGCACTGTTGAGTGAAAAAACGTAGCAGTTATGAAACATTAATGCATTGACTATGATGTACATATTAGGTCGCTTTTGACAATTTTGAGTGGCTTGAGGGAAACGCATGTTTGTTTCTTACACGCTGTGTAATTTCTCATTTTCATCTGCCCGCCAGGAGGTGAAGGACTCTGAAGAGCAAGGTAAGTTTTCATGGCAATGCAATTTAAGTTCTGTGTTTTTGTTTATGTTAATTTTCCTATGTTTCTCTGTGTTTATGTTTGTTGCAATTTGAAGTTGCGTCTAATCCCATGGCCAAGTGCATTTTTCTCTGTACACAAAATCAAAATTGACAACAGCCAATAACTGGTAAGCACCACATGAGGGAAAAATATATACTTGGGTATCTCTAAGATCATCTACTAATGATCTATAGTCAGGGATCTTGTCAGATTGGAACAAACGTCTACACACAAACGTATGGGAAAAAACACAAACGTTGGTGCTCTTTCGCAAAAAATTTTATTCCAATTCCTTGCCAATATTCAGAGCATAAATGAAAACCAATGTTAGGTTCAGAACTGATTGACTAAGATATAACAGACAAAAAGTAGTATTAATGTTCGTCATTTTATCTTGGATCAGACAAAAAAGAGTTCTCTGACTTTAGCAAAATAAAGTCGCGGGCGCAACAGCTCATAGTAGTTGTGTATGTAAATAAAGTAGATATATATATATGGTTTTTCCATCAAAACACAGCTCCAGAATAGCATATGACATCGATAATATCTTTTGCAACCAATAGATTCAATGAAAGCCCTCTGAACGAAATGGAAATACATAAAACTGGAGCTCTGTATTTGTTGCTTGCTTCGAAGCTTGTGTCCAATGTCATGAGTTTATTGCTCTTTTTTCATGGCTTTGTGATTTTCTCAAACGAACTGAAAATGGTGTTTTACTTACAAAACAAAGATCAGTTGAATATCTTTTATGTGCTTTACTCTTGGGCCCACAGTAATTTCATTCTCTAGCATAAAAACTATTGTTTTTGATTGTGTACAGTGTGGGTGAATTGATTTAAACTGATATTCTGATCTGTTATTCAATCAAAACAGCAATTACTAAGTGCATCTAATAAATAAATGTGCTTGGTTCTGCCAGCCTTCATGTATTTTATAGTTTATGTTTTATATTCATCTAGTTCAGTCAATTGCTTTCCTTCATTATGTTCCATTTTTCTCCAGCCTTTATGTTTTGGCATAGGCTTGGAAAATGGTCATAAATGTTGTGCAGTTTCGCTTCAAACATGCCGATTGCATTTGCTAAAATGTGTTTTGCAAATTTCATAAATATGTTTGAAGGCACATTTCTTGGTATGTGTCACTCTCATCATGCTTTCCATTAATGACTTCTTTGAAAGTAGGCCACAGAGAAGGCATTTTCAGTATCTAGTTTCAGTATTGATTTTGTTTATTTTGATTCAGAGCACCTGTGTTATGTACGCTACAATCTTTGCAGCACCGTTCTTGCAGTAGACGATGGCTACCACTTTGTTTTTCCTGCTCTTTATCTTTTATTTCGAGTAGTTATTGTATTGATTAACACTGTGAAAGTTCGACACAAGGAAACAGTCAAAGAGACAAAACTTGCTCAAAGACAATAACTACTCCAAGTAAAAGATAAACAGCAAGCAAAAATGAAATGGTGGCCACCGTCTACTGCAAGAATGGTGCTGCACATGTTGCAGTGTGCGTAACAAAGGTGCTCAGAAGCATAATAGAAAAAATCAATACTATAACTGCATACTGAAGATGCCTTCTCCGTGGTCTATTTTCAAAAAAGTCATTAATGGAAAGCATGGTTGGACAAAAAATAAACTGGCCAGATTTATAATTAAATACAAGTAGGATGCTAGTGTAAGGAAGCGTCTTTAGTCAGCTTGGACAAAAAATAAACTGGCCAGATTTATAATTAAATACAAGTAGGATGCTAGTGTAAGGAAGCGTCTTTAGTCAGCACCACAGACATATGCCAAGAGATGTACCTTCTAGCATATTTATGAAATTTTTGAACCATGTCTGAATGAATACGTTTGTCACAGTCACAAAGACTTTTACAAGTATCTAAAATGTTGTAACAGTTTTATATTCATTTGTTCAATCGATCTTAAGCTTATAGTGAATGCCCTATAAATAAATATAAACTTAAGCGAATCAAGAACAATAAACAAGGAAAAATTGTGCGCATCAAGTTGACGATGTCATTTTCATTACGACAATTCCAAGACAAGGTTAAACTGCATTTGCTCAAGCAACTTCAAACACATTTAAGGAAATGCAATTGGCAGGTTTAAAGGCGGAAAAATAACATTTCTTGAATGTCATGTATGAGAATTCCCTACTTCTTATGTATACCGCGTGTGGAAGCATAGTGAAGGTACGTCGCCTATTTGATAAAATGTAAACATATCGAGCGCAAACTGAAAATGATTTGCTACTTAAAGTGATTCTTTAACAAAATGAGTTCTGAAAACATATCATATTTGAGCTACATTCTATCAATCTTAAGCTTGTAAAGAAACATTTCTTCACCTTAGATACTTCGCTTTTTCTATCAAAAACTTGTGCACATCACGTGCATACAATATTGTTAAAGAATCACTTTAAGCAGCAAGTTATTTGCACTTGACACTGGATATATTTACATTTTATCAAATAGTTTGTGCACCTTCACTATGCTTCGACATATGGCACACATATGAGCAACGCAAAACTCAATTTGCTTAAATGTGTTCCGAGTTGTTTCAGCAAACCCGCTTTCACCTTGCCTTCGAACCATTGTGATGTAAATGAAATTGTAAAGACCATTAAACCTGCAATCATTTGCATTTGAGGAGCCTATATTTTGCGTCTTTCACAAAAAAATTGTTTCTTTCACTCTTTTTGTGCATGGAACCCTCTGATAATTTATATAATTAACAAGCGCATCTTAGACAACGTATTCATTCAGACATAGTTCACAAATGTTGCATAGAGAAGCTTTGCAGCAGTAGTGCCCTGCTTGAATTTGATTCTAAACCTGGTCACTTTTTTTTTGTCTTACCATGCTTTCCATTGATGACTTCTATGAAACTAGACCATGAAGAAGACATCTTCAGTTTGCAGTTTTAATATTGATTTTGCACATCATGGCTACCACTTTGTTTTTCCTGCTCTTTATCTTTTATTTTCAGTAGTTCTTGTATTGATTAACACTATCAAAGCTGCTTTTGCTGTTGTTCCGCTTTCATCTCTTAACAAGATTTGTCTTTTTCACTCTTCCTTTGCATTGAACTTTGACATTATTGATCAATAGAATAACTACTCAACATAAAACAGAACAAACAAAATCAAGGCTGGATCTGGATACTGAAGAGCTAAGCCAACAAGTATTGATAAAAATCATGGTTCTCTTGTATCATATAGATGCAATGCACAAGATGCTCATAAATGTTGTGTTGTTTGGCTTTTAACCTAGCAATTGCATCTGCTTAAATGTGTAATAGTTTTATATTCATTCGTTCAATCAATCTTAAGCTTATAGTGAATGCATTATAAATAAATATATACTAGAGTGAATGAAGAACAACAAGCAAGGAAAAACTCTGCGCATCAAATTATCGATGTCAGGAAGCATAGTGAAGGTACGTGACATGTTTCATAAAATGTAAATATATTGATTGTGAACTAAAAATGATTTGCTGCTTAAAGTGATTCTTTAACAAAATGAGTTCTGAAAACATATCATATTTGAGCTATTTTCTATCAATATTAAGCTTATAAAGAAACATTTCTTCAGCTCAAATACTTCACTTTCTGTATTGACAAACTTGTGCTCATGAGGTGCAAACAATAGTGTTAAAGAATCACTTTTAAGCAGCAAGTTCTTTGCAGTTGACATTGGATATATTGACATTTTATAAAATAGTTCACGCACTTTCACTGTGCTTGCACATATGGCACACATATGAACCACAGAATTCTCAATTTGCTTAAATCTGCTCTCGAGTTGCTTCAACAAGCCCACTTTCAGCTTGCCTTTGAACCATGGTCATTCAAACATGGTTCAGAAATGCTGCCTAGACAAGCTTCGCCCCACTTGTGCCCTCCTTGAATTTGATTGTAAACCCGGTCACTTTATTTTTGTCTTACCATGACTTCCATTAGTGACTTCTATGAAAGTAGACCATAAAGAAGGCATCTTCAGTATCTAGTTTCAATATCGCTTTTGTACATCATGGCTACCGCTTTATTTTTCCTGCTCTTTATCTTTCATTTCGAGTAGTTCTTGTATTGATTAACACTGTCAAAGTTGCTTTTCCTGCTATTCTACTTTTGTCTCTGAGAAAGATTTGTCTATTTCACTCTTTCTCTACATCGAACTTTGACATTGTTCATCAATAGAATAACTACTTAACATAAAACAGAACAAACAAAATCAAGACTGGATCTGGATACTGAATAGCTAAGCCAACAAGTATTGATAAAATTCATGGTTGTCTTCTATCATATAGATTCAATCCATAAGATGCTCATAAATGTTGTGTTGTTTGGCTTTACACTTGCCAATTGCATCTCCTTAAATGTGTTTCACAAATTTCAGAAGTATGTTTGAAGGCGCATCTCTTCGTACGTGTCAGTCTTGCCATGCTTTTAATTAATGGCTTCTTTTAGACTATACCATGAAAAAGACATCTTCACTATCCAGTTCCAGTATTGATTTTGTTTATTTTGATACAGAACACTTGTGCTATGTACACTGCGATGTTTGCAGCACCGTTCTCGCAGTAGACAATGGTTGTCACTTTGTTTTACCCACTCTTTATCTTTTATTTCGACTAGTTATTGTATTCATTAACATTGTGAAAGTTCCACACAAAGAAAGAGTCAAAGAGACAAAACTTGGTCAGAGACAATAACTACTCGGACTAAAAGATAAAGAGCAGGAAAAAACAAAGTGGTGGCCACCATCTATTGCAAGAATGGTGCTGCACACATTGCAGTGTGCATAGCACAGATGCTTAGACGCAGAATAGACAAAATCAATACTAAAACTGGATACTGGAAATGCCTTCTCCATGCTCTAGTTTCAAAAAAGTCATTAACGGAAAGCATAGTTAGACAAAAAATAAACTGACCAGGTTTATAATTAAATACAAATAGGACGCTACTATGACAAAGCCTCTTTAGTCACCACCAAAGACATGTGCCAAAAGATGTAGCTTCAAACATATTTATGAAATATTTGAACCATGTCTGAATGAATACGTTGTCTGAGATGTCCTTTGCAATTAAATAAAGTATCAACAATCAATTACCATCAATTTTTGCTTCGTGGTCCTCTCCTCAACACTGTGCTTGATCAATTTTCCATAGATGCAGGATTTGTAACCTGTTGCTTGATATATGCACTGGACATATGGTATCTTCGAAAATGACATCGTAAAGACCATTAAACCTGCAACCATTTGCATTTCAGCAGGCTATATTTTGTCTCTTTTGCACAAAATTTGTTTCTTTTACTCTGTCTACGCATGAAACCCTGTGATAAATTATTTAATTAAGAAGGTGATCTTATACAGTGTATTCATTCACACATGGTTCACAAACGCTGCCTAGAAAAGCTTCGCCACACTAGTACGCTACTTGTATGTGATTGTACAACTGGTCAGTTTATTTTTGTCTTATTATGCTTTCTATTGATGACTTCTTTCAAACTAGACCATGAAAAAGCCATATTCGGTATACAATTTTAGTATTGATTTTGTACATCATGGCTACCACTTTGTTTTTTCTGCTCTTTATCTTTTATTTTGAGTAGTTCTTGTATTGATTAACAATGTCAGAATTGCTTTTCCTGTTATTCTGCTTTTGTCTCTGAGAAATATTTGTCTATTTCACTCTTTCTCTGTGTGGAACTTTCACAATGTTAATGAATATAATAACTACTCAAAATAAAAGACAAAGAGCAGCTAAAACAAAGTGACATCCATTGTCTGCAGCAAGAATGATGCTGCAAACATTGTAGTGTACATAGCACAGGTGCTCTGAATCAGAATAAACAAAATCAATACTGAAACTGAATAGTGAAGATGTCTTCTCCATGGTCTAGTTTCAAAGAAGTCATTAATCAAAAGCATGGTAATACTGACACATACCAAGAGATACGCCTTCAAACATATTTATGGAATTTGCGAAACACATTTAAGGAGATGCAATTGGCAGGTTTGAAGCCAAACAGCGCAACATTGATGAGCATCTTCTACATTGGATCTATATGATAGAAGACAACCATGAATTTTTCCAACTTCTATCACTTAACATTTACATTCTATTCATTTGGACACCACTACAACACTTTTTTTTGCTCTTAATGCACTCTACACTCAATAAAATTCAATTTTCTGTCTACCTCGTTGCAAGATACAAGTTACTTTTCAAGATTATTACAATTTCTTATTTCACTTTCTCTCCTCACCAAAATACAATCTACACATACTCATTTGAAACCTTTTAAGAGTCAAAAAGTCTCTTATAAATATCTAAAATAATACTGGCCAAAAAAATGAACACTTGCTTAAACATTCTTGTTGCATTGCATGATCAATTAATTTGCATCGTGAATGTTTCTGGCTGACTCCAATCACTTGTCAAAATGCCTTTGAAACATTTTATCATCTGTGTGACTTTCTTAGCTTGTGCTAAGGCCATACTTGCGTTTAGCCTTGACTGGATGAATAGACAGATCTCTTTCGTCCTCTGAGATCAGTTTTCCAAAAATGCGCATCTGCAAAAAAATGTTTCTGCTTAACTAATTTGATGCTATGCTCCAAAGCACATGCCTTACAACATTTTTAAATGAAAGCTTCTGGGTCCTTTGCTTTCTGCATTTGAATATGTTTTTATAACTATTGTAATTTCTCCTTCCTATTTTCAACGCTCAGCTGAGTTTATTGAAATATACACGTTTTCTCTGCATTGCTTGTGTATTTGCATGCAGCACAATATAGATTTTGTTGATTCTACATGGATCCTGCTATAAATGGCTGATTTTTCTTGTGTATTTCATTGCACAACTTGCTTCATTGTATCTACAAAGATTCTTTTCCTCTGTACTTTGGTTTGCAACATTCACTAAATGCATAACATGTGTTGTGTACATTTCAGATTCGTGACAAAAGCAAAATCACAAAACCAAAGACATTTCATTGCTACTTGTTTGAATTGCTCATGCTCCATTGCAAAAGGTATAAACATTACTCTTCTTTTCTATATTCTGCTCAGAAAAAAAAAAAATTAAATAGAAAAAGAACAAACCAAATGCAAAAGAAGCATCCATGGCTACCACGATTGTTGACGTTGAGCAATATACATTGTCAAACAGCATCGTAGAAAACATAGACAATGTCTTGCATAGGTTCAACCTTTTCTGAGACTATGCTTTCAAGTATGGAGTCGGTGACTACTTGTTTGATTCCTTTGCAGTACTGCTCCATTTTCGATACACATCACTTGAACTTAGAAGCGGTGCCATTGAACACTTCCAGACTTTGCTCTCTGCCTCCGATCCTGTAGCATTGGTTTCTCTACAGTTAGAACTAGATCCTGAAAGCCTTTTTCTTATGCATGGTGTTCATAGCTGGGAAACATATTTACATCACATGAAACTATCTGCAGTGTACTCGCCCAAAGCTACTGAACAAGGCCTATAGGGCGACATCTTTTGCATAAAATGGCTTTCCAAATGGCTGAACTTGCCAATATGGGTTTGGTCTGCAACAAGAGGCAGAAATTATCTTCAATTCATTCCAGATAGTCAGATATTGTATTCTCTTCCATGATTCCAACCCTCTTAGTGGCCATTATGAACCCTTATTCTGGAAAAAAAATGTTCCTTGCCTTGAACCAACAAACAATGCTCATTTATTATCCCGTCAAAATTCTGTAGAAATGCTTTGGAAGAGTTTATCCAATCAACTACAGCAACTATGCCTTGTTAGGCTAGAGACAAGTGAAAATATCAATGTTGATAGCCTTTTCAGTTGTTTTTGCCGCATTTGCAACAATGAATTCGACCCTCGCTACTTGCGTAGGTATGCTGCTCAGGATTTTTGTAGTTCTATTCTTCGACAAGATCATACAACTCTTCACTTTCTCCATACATGGCTTCATCAGAAACCCATAACAAACATACCGCACATTGGCACATGGCAAGGCCTTGTGATAAACATAGCCACTTTCTATGACCACAACAATATACACACAGACGACTTCATTATCCATTGGTTATGCCTACTTTTTGAAATAATTATTCAATTGTGGGACTCGCATCCTTTCCAAGTTTTTAAGATTTATTCTGGCAATGCACGACTTGGAAAAGCATACAATCTCATCCAATTTTTGCTTCCCGAACCACATTTCCATTACGAACTATTGGCTACAAACTCTCGCTATGTTCCAATACTCGGTGCCATTTATACATCGGAATATACGGCTGTCCAAATACATACATAAACTCAAAGCATAACTTCGCAAACAAATGTGCAAACCACTACGCACAACCAGAATGAGGAACCGTCGAAATTTTTGCTTCGCTCAATAAAAAGAGATATACGCAAACAGACACATAACAAAGTTGTAACAGATCCCAATGTTATACATTCCCTGCTACTCAAAGGTGATTCATGTGCCAATTTCTTCAATGCCAAAACAACTCTTATGTCCACATCACTTAAGACTGCAACAGATGACATTGTCTCCACTGAAACAGTCAACCGAAAAGCAAAAGACTCTTTGCAACTGCAAATGCCAGCCGCCATAAAACAATGCAACTCGGCAATGCCAAAATTGTCCCTGCGAAAGCTAAAAACAATTATGTGTAAACATACACAACAAACAAGCAACTCTGCACAATTCATTGCCTGTTTTCATGCCCGAACAAATGACACACCAATCCATACATGTAGAATTTGTAACCAACTCCACTTCAAGCACAATCTGACATATTTTACAAATTCAACTAAAAAAACACATGCTCAACTGACATCAACAAAAACAACGCCGAAATCCAATACAATTTGTCGACCATGCTCAACAAGCTTGTTAAATGCCAAGTTGCCAAGATTGACATGCCCTCAGTGAATTGAACTGATTCCAATGCTTCCAACAATGGCAATGCTTTCTGAACTTGAAGAGAGACTCGTGTCTCTACGACTTGCATTTGGTCAGATATGATGCCAGAGCCATAAACGTCCCCAATACACGTTAAAGGGAGCAATAATAAATGTTCCAACAAATATTGACATAATCCAACAAGCATTGCCAAGATACCCAGAAGAAACAAAAACAATTGCTATGGCGCTTAAACGAAGCCTTGAATACACAAAAGCATATCTTTCAGGAAATGTGCACCCCATAATCACTATGGCAGCTCTTAAACAATTATGTGCAACAACATTATATCTTATGCATGAAATCAAACTAAACCATGACTGGGGATCAAACACTCTCTGCAACAATCAACTTTGAAACAATTAACAATGAAGAACATGAACATATCTGCTCTGAAAGCAGCTCATCTGATGATGACATCGATAATGACAATGCACATGACACACTAATTCATGGTTTCACTGACTCCTCAACTATCCACTACCTTAAAGACAAGATCATAAATGTCACTCCTGTAGAAGGCTTTACACCATTGGGTATTTTTCAAGACAAATTCTCATAAGAGATGAATTTCCCAACTTTGTTTTTTGGGCAACCTCGAAATGAAACAACAACAAAAACAATCGCATATCAAAAAATAGCGCAATGGGAGTTAATGCACTCAGATCGTAGATTTTCTTATCACATAACAAATATATTTTTCAAAGTAATAAAAATACTAATTGACCAAGTGGGTCGTTCGATATGGCTTAGAATCAGAAAGGGCCAATTAAAAGGTCAGACACTATTTGCCAAAGACGTCAAATACAAACTGAACCTAGAAAACATCGTAAGATCTGATATCAAATACATCGATTTCAAAAAAATACGCATTTCCCCAAACTATATGCAACAAACAAGAAAAAACCTTTTTGCAATGATTCGACAACTCGGCCCACCTACTTTCTTTGCAACATTCTCAAGTGCAGAGCATTGTTGGCAGCCACTAACCGAGGCCCTCAATAATTTATACACCCAATATCAGAACAATGTCCCTTTACAAAAGCCAACACGTTCAGATTGCAACAACTCTAACTTTCTTGTTAAAAACAATCCCGTTACATGCACTTGTTACTATAAACATAGACTCTATGCATTGAGACAATTACTTTGCAAAGACAAATCCTTCTTTGGCCATATAGAAGATTTCTTTTGGGTCACAGAATTCCAAAATAGGGGAAATACTCATAGCCATTGGCTGATCTGGACAAAAAATGCACCGGTCTTTGGAAACGATGCCAATGACATTATAGAGTCGTACGTTGACCAATACATTACATGTGACACTAGTTCGTTCCCTCAACATATCGCTCAATTGCAATGCCATCACCACACACAAAGTTGCAGAAAAAAACAATCCAAGTGCAGATACAATTTCCCCCAGCCTCCAATGGCTTGTACAAAAATACTTGAACCTGCAGAGCAACCAACAAAATCTGCTATTGCAATTGCACATTCCATTTTCTTTGTTCTCGAGAGGAAACGATACGATACTTGCATAACACATGAAATGTTCCTCCATGAACTAGGTCTTGATGAAATAACATACATACAAGCAATACAATCAACACTCAAACAACCAACATTGCTGCTCAAAAGAAAACCAGCTCAAGCATGGAATAATAGCTTCTCTAAGAAAATGCCCATGGTTTGGCAAGCAAATACCGATGCTCAATATGTGTTGAATGCTTGTGCAGCGACAGCATATTGCTGCTCCTACATGACCAAGATTGATCGAACAATGACAAAAGCATTCGCTAGAATTCACGCTGAGCACCAAAAGATGCACCTCGATGCTATTCAAATGATACGAAGCCTAGGCAATGCAATGCTAAATACCCACCAAATGTCTGCACAACAAGCAGTCCACATAGTTCTTTCCATCCCTTTAAACAATACATCACAAAAATGTGTTTTCATAAACACTTCAAATCCTGAAGAGTGTACATTCATTCTAAAACCTCCAAGTCTACTTCAGCAAGAACCAGATGAATCAACAAACATCATGTGCCGCTCTATCATAGACCACTACATAGCACGACCTCATTCTTTGCATTCCATTTGCTTAGCTGACTTTGTTTCCATTCACAATGGTAGCAAAAATAAAAAACCTCGAAACAAGCCACTGATCATCAGATCTGTCAACTATAGCAAATATCTTGACATAGACAACTATTGCCGTGAAAAGCTTTTGCTTTACATCCCTTTTACAGAAAATGAACACAACCTAAAAACCAAATTTGCAACTTGGAAAGATGCATATGCATTTCACAAACACACTATCCATTCCAATGAATCCAAATACCGTTACACTACTAACAACAAATGGGGTGACATGGACACAACAATTCACGATGTGCAATTGTCTCTCGAATCCTCTGAGAAAATGACAAACATAACTACACATAAACAGCTCCCCTTTGAAGACTATGACATACAACATGATTTACCTTTCCGCAATCGACATCAACATTAAGACATTGTAAAGAAACAATTTCAACTAGCAAAACACCCTAGCATCCAAGACAACAGAACATATTTCAAACAAATGCAACTTCTCAATAAGAAACAACAAGCCATTTTGAAAGACATCTGCTTTAAGAAAAATAAAGACCCATCAATTCCTATCTACCTTTTCCTCACAGGAGGTGCTGACACAGGTAAAACATTTGTTGCAAAATTGATATTTGAAACATTGGCTCGTATTTACGATAGCTCCATGCATAGCGACCCCTTGAAAATCAAAGGCTTGATCTTGGCATTCACAGGAAAAGTTGCTTACAATGCTAGTGGAATAACACTCCATTCTGCTTTCCTCTTGCCTTTCAATCGATCTGAACTACGCCCACTAAGCAATGAACGATTGGATTGCTTGGAAAAGCACTACCAACAATTACAACTTGCTCTGATAGAAGAAATATCCTTGGTCGGAGGTCAACTTCTATACTTCACAGACCAACGACTACGTCAAATAAAACACATGCCCACAACTTGGTTTGGGAGGGATTGACATGATATTCTGCAGAGACTTCTACCAAGCACAACTACTCAATGATTGTCTTGTGTTTAAAAACCCCAAAATTTCCAGAGAATTGATTGCCTATAACTTCTGGAATACACATGTCAAAATACATGAATTGACTGAAACAATGCAGTCAGAAAGATGTTGCCTTTGTCTCTGTCCTGACATAGAATTCGCATTGGAAAACATTTAGACTCTGACCTTGCATACCTCAACCATACTTGTATTCGGCCAATCCCAGTTGATCCAACACTTCCATTCCTTTTCTACAAAAACATAGATGTTCTCCAACACAATAAAAAAAATGTTTGCACTTGCTCCAGGCTGCAAAATTGTCATTGACTCTATCGATGAACAAGATACAACACTAGAACAAATGGAAAGTTACTCTAAAACTGTGGAATTGCCACAACATATAGAATTGAAAGTCAACATGCTAATTGAACTTTTCGCAGGGAACTACGACATCCAAGATGGATTGGTCAATGGTTTTGATGGAGTTTTCAAAACATATACAGCAACAAATGGCTTCGATGCAGTATGGATAAAATTTAATGATCCTTGTATTGGAAAACAACAAAGATCAAAACATCCGCAATTGATAACAATGGCAACATAACTAGATTGGACTCCTATTGTTCGAGTTGCTAGACCCTTGCATAGAACATCATTGAAGACACTAGTCACAATAAGAAAACAATTCCCTGTACAACTTTGTTCAGCACGCACAATCCACAGAGCACAAGGCCTCACACTTGAACGACTTGCTTTCAGTCCCCTTGGCGTGTCATCCCATGGGTTGGCATATATTGCTCTATCGTGAGTCATAACCATTTCCAGCCTTTACTTGCTGTCCCCGCTTACGAAAAAAAAATCAGCATCAAATAGACAATCAACACAGAAATGGAACGACTCCGAAATGAAGCTAAATGGAATATTGTCCACAGCTGATATTTCTTATTCTATTATGATTGCTTCGCTAAATACCCAAAGTCTTCATGCTTACAGAGAGGCCATTCTACATGACTATGAATTAATGCAATCTCACATTCTCTATTTACAAGAAACTCACATTGCTTCCCCCATTGCAATTGACTACCTAGACGGATACCAATGCTTATCTGCACACCATGTCCATGGTCTAGCAATTTTTATTGCAATCAATATACCTTTCGTAGAAAAACATTGCTTTTATGATGCACATGTAGAGTCACTACTAGCAAAGATATTACTGCAACACCAATGCATATCTATTGTCAATGTCTACGTTGCGCCAAATGCACATCTGGAAAACATTTTCATTGTTCTCGACAATGTGTTCCGATCCCTTGATTTAAGCATTCCCGCCTACATTTTTGGAGACTTCAACATCGACATGCAAAACAAAAATAGAAAAACAACAATGCTTTTAGCATTTATGCAAAAAAAACAATTTCAGTTTCCATATACAGCATTCAAGTGTCTTCACTAAAAACATGATCGACCATATATGGTCAAACACAATCCTTGAAACCTGTAATACATTTGAAATATTTGCTTATTGGACTGACCACCCAGCAATTTTTTCTCTCTTCAAAAACACCAACAACGGCACTGCACAATTGTAAGTGCATACACATTGATTTATTGAATCAGGAAAACAAATATCTAGTTTCTTCATTCTTTTCTTTCCTTTTCATTTGCGCTCTACAACAACCATTTACATATTTGAATGCTTTGCAGATAGTTACAACAACAAAGACATGGAACACACCTCCAAGAACAAGGACATTGACAGCAACGATATTTTGCAAGAATCCTCTAAACGGTAATCTTTTTCTAATGTTTCTTTACTTTCTTCTCATTATTCATTTATTATCACACTTATTATTTCAATAAAAGCGTCCTAACACCATTGAAAATGCAGTCCAAAACCAGCAACACAGCAGCCATCCTCCATACTTGACATTTGTGCAGGCAAAGTTGCAACTGTATTTGAAGGTGATATCCTCGTCATCTATGGACCAACACATGCAACCAACATCTCCCCCTCAAAAGCTGAAATCCTCCATGCTGATTTGGTTGACAAAAATGGTCAAATGACAATCACTTTGAACATGAGCAACACCTTCATGCACAAATTTGCATCCACTGTGGTCGCTGGCTACGGCCTGCGTGTTGCTGGTTTCACCGTCAAAGAAAAAACAAAGTACGAACGAGGAGATGCAAATTGTTCTTTGTCCACAAATGCAACAACCACCATGGAAAACATACCCATAGTTTGCAAAACACGAAAACTTACACCTGACATGACAATAGAAGAGCTTCTTCATTCAAACGCAACATTCTCTGTTGGGTCATTTGCCGCAATTGTAACAGGAATCCACCACATCAACGACCTTTTCACCCTCTACGTTAAAGACTCTGACACTGAAAATGGAAAAGCAACAGTATTGACACACTCCCTTCTTTCATTTTTATATACATTGCACTGCATTATTCCCTTCAATTTTAACTACGCATCGTGCTTTGTCATTGCAGGTACATTTGGGAAACTTTCATGTTCCATTGTGTCATACAATAAGAGATGCCATTGCAGCAGGCAACATACCACTATTGCTCTTCAAAAACTTTATCAGACAAGGAATACAGGGTTCGCGTGTTGTACGTGCAGGCCATTCATTCTTCATTGACCCTTTAAATGATGAATCTACAAAAACATTTTTACAGTCTCTCATAAACACAAACACAAAGGCAAGTACACTGCAATTTCTCTTTTTTAAATTATCTTCCATCGACAAATTCAAATCTATCAATTATGTCAACTTCATCTTCCTTGTACAGATTGCAGGTATACTTCGCACAAAGAAAATATACCTTCCTCCTTTCCAAGCATTCTGTGTAGAATGTGACCGTCTCACAGAACCTGATCCAGATGACCTGAAAACAAATTTCACTTTGTGCAACTTGCAATACATCAAAACCATACAAATATAAGCACTTTCTCCATTGCTCCTTGCAAACAATAGATGACTCGTTGCACTGCACATTGCGAGAGCCATTACTGCAAAAATCCTTCCCTCTCCTTTGTCAAACACAGTATGAAGAATATCAACAAGACATCTCAAAGACTGTATTTCTTCTCCATCAATTCCAAATCAAAGGTACATTCACCTTGACAGTTGACAACTCAATATCCACAATCAAAGAAACATAGCTTCCTCTTTTCTTTGGTAAGCATCTGCATTTTCCACTTCTATTAATTACATATCAGTTTAATTCTTTGTTTCCAGTCTAACATACTCGTTTTCTTCTTTCAGATTTCTGGAACATTTTTGCAAGCCACTCACATACACGAACAAATTTCATAACAGGCTCCCCGTATCACCAGCAACAATCGACTATTACTGTCTATGCTTTTGACAATACCAACAAACAGTTGCCTAGCCTACTTGTTACATATTATAGGCTTTGCTTTTGTTTTAGCATTTTTGTAATTATGTTACTATCAGACAATTAATACAACTCTTTTTGTCTATTTTCATTACTCTTTACTTTCCTGCCATTTGCTTACATATCCAACTATTACTTCACTGTAGCATACCACCTTTTTCACAAGATTTGAATACAAGGATCTAATATCTCTGACTTTCTTCTTTTTATATTAAGACATTAATTCTTGTCACCTATTTTTTACTATGTCACCTACAGCTGTTTGCTATATCTTACAAATTTGTTCTATGTCTAATATAAACTGTTCGCTGCCTTGCTTTGAAACAGATTATGTAACCAGCTACAACGACTATGCCTTGTCACGCTACAAAAACATGAATACTCTGAAAAACAAAACCAAACAAAAATGCAAACACTTTCCATGCCAACTGTTACACAAAACTCACAAACAGACAAAAAACAGACCTCCTATCCTGCAACACCAACTATGTAAATTCGTGCATAGTCTATCTATTTAGAACATAGTCTTTAAAAAACTAGTTTTACAGCACGTAACAACTGTTATTCTCCTGACTTTTGTTTATTAACGGCCATGGTCAAAGCTCTGTTCCAAACTTCCTGTTTTGCCAGAGGCTACCAAGATGCTCACAAATCTCATGCAGCTTGCCTTTAAACCTGCCAATTGCATTTCCTTAAATGTGTTTCACAAACTTCATATATATGTTTCAAGGCACATCTCTTGGTACGTGTCAATTATAGTATGCTTTCGATTAATAGCTTCTTTCAAACTAGACCATGGAGAAGGCATGTTCCGTATTCAATTCTAGTATTGATTTTGTTTATTCTTTATCAGAGCACCTGCACTATGTACACTATAATCTTTACAACACTATGCTCGCACTACACAGTGCCTACCACTTTCTTTTGACTTCTCTTTATCTTTTATTTTTAGTAGTTATTGTATTAATTAACAGTGTGAAAGTTCCACATAGACAAACAGTCTAAGAAACAAATCTTGCTCAGAGACTCCAACTAAAACATAAAGAACAGGAAAAAAACAAAGTACTGATTACCATCTCCTGTAATAATGATGCTGCACACATTGCAGTGTGCATACCACAACTGCTCAGAAACAGAATAGACAAAATCAATACTAAAACTGCACACTGCAAATGCCTTCTCCATGCTCTACTTTCAAAAAATTCATTGAGCGAAAGCATGGTAAGACAAGAAAAAAAAGCCACCAGCTTTATAATTAAATACAAGTATCACATTAGTGCATCCACTACTGTTTAGCCTTGCAATACCTTAAGTTTGGAGCAATTGAGCTATTTAGCATCGGCCAAAACTACGAACAACAGTATTTCAACCACCCCTGGATATGTAAACGCAAAAGATAATGCTCCTGGGTCAAATATGTCATCAATATTGGCTATTCGGAATTGTTCCAAAACACTCTCAATCACATATGTGCATTTGCTTAAATGTGTTTTAACGCACATCTCTTCGTAGCTGTATTTGCAACTAACTGAAAAAGCTTCGCTGCACTAATGCCCTACTTGTATTTCGTTATAAACCTGGTCACTCTATCTTTGTCTTGCCATGCTTTCCATTAATGACTTGTTTGAAACTAGACCATGGAAAAGGCATTTTCAATGTGTAGTTTTAGTGTTGATTTTGTACATGATGGCCACTACTTTGTTTTTCTTGCTCTTTATCTTTTACTTTGAATAATTATTGTATTGATTAACACTGTCAAAGTTCCTTTTCCTGCTACTCCACTTATGTTTCAGAGAAACATTTTTCTCCTTCACTCTTTCTCTACACTGAACTTTCACACTGTTCATCAATAGAATAACTACTCAAAATAAAACAGAACAGATAAAACCAGCACTGAAACTGCACACTGAAGATCTAAGCCCTACACATATTCAACCTCTTTGTTGAATATTAGTTTGTTGAATCTGCTGACATGAACCTCAAAGAGGCTGAGTTAGCATACCAGAGGATTTTCATGTTCGCTGCTCAGGTGGATCACCTGCTAACCTCCGCAGCATGGATTTTCCTTTGAAATCTACTTATCTTATTAATCACACTACAAAGAGTGGTTTTCAAAACACTTCTGATCTCTACGATGGATACAACCGAGGTAGGAAACTAGGTATATGAATTTAAAAATTGAAGATTGTGCAGCACAAAGAAAATGCCAAATTTTGAAGGAAAAGAGTAAATCAACACTCATTCACATCGATGTCCTTCTCTTGTTGCTGCTAAAACAGATTTTAGAAAATTGTTACAACTATTCTGATATCTTTTTAGTGTTTTCAAGGGTTATTTTTACAAATTATTTATTTTAACTTTTAAAATAGATACGGCTACAGATGGCCCACATACCGTATCCAGCTGTATCTGATACAACCCACTTACATGTTCAAGTGTGACTATGGAAAAATACGGTATCTGGGCAGTGTCTGAACCACATCGTCCACGCACTCAACACACAGATTAACACACCTGCTGCCATATACTGCAACCCTTAATAACAATACACAAATTACTGTATTTGGATATAATTACATTTTAATTATTTCAGTAGATTCTTAGATAATAATCTCTTCATTTAATACAGACGAATCCTAAAATGGCAACCCCAAAATCATCCTCCTCCATCTGTCATTTTAAACAAAACATATCTGCACCTCCAAATACAGTCACAGAGCTAAGCAAACACAATCCGCATAAATTAATTGCAAATACTGCCAAACCATTACATGCATCTGATTAAGATACATAACCTATCATGTATTGCCATTAAAACTGGCATCGCCATATTGCTTTACAAACATTCCCATCTCCTACAATGCCAAGTAAAATTTTACAAGCTCACAATTAAATGCAAATAGTAAAGGCTAAAAAAGATCAACGCCTTACAAACACAATAGACAAATTCACGAATCTCTTTTCCCTTACGATAACACTTGCAACGACATCTAAAAACGACTCGAAAAAATTAAATTTTAAGCTTTCTCTGAAAAATGGGTATTCGAATTCTGATATTGCTTATTTCTGTATCAACTAACAATGTTATTCATCTAAGCTACTGGATTATGTTATTTACACCTTACTCTTTTTTGACCGCACATCCATCTCTAAACCAGAACACCGTATTCTTCGTCTACTTACACCGCCCATGACAAATTACATGTAACAGGAACCAAACTACAAATACAAAACTTCTTCAATTTGCCCAGCCATTGACATGAAATTAAGTCTAACCTCGTTTTCAACTAAATGCTCTCTGCAAACTGAATCTAAGTCGCATAAAACACAATACAACTGCACAACAAAATAATTTCAATGTCTTCTATTTACTGACTCTAAATTGAGACAATCGTAAAGCACAAAGACAGACAGAAACTCATCTCTACGATTATACTCTTTGTGTCCCCTACAAACACAAATCCACAATTCTGCCATTTCCATGCCATAACATCAAAAAACAAGTTTTGCAAAGCACAGCCAAAAACACTGGTACAGAATAACACGTATCTAGCCTCTTCCAGACACCTGTCATCACCATTCCGCCTTCTGTAAATGACAATAAATCCCATTACAATACAAGCGTGTGACTATTACTCCCGCCTTAATATCTACCTAATCCATCGCACCCTTCTAAAATATCACCCAAAATTGATAATGCAATTAAAACAATAATGATCTTCTTTTTACGTAACTTTCAAACAAATATAACTACGACCTATACATGGTCAAATCCACATCTAATTCATTTTTGCCAAATTTAACATACAATCCCTTTATATGTTAGTTGTTTTCTAAATATGATGCTACTTTCAAAAATAATATGTATCACAAATACCATATTTAGACTTAATAGATCTCTATTCAAAACCCTTGAATCATTTAAAATTGTGTAAACAAAGCTATCTCTTTATTATTTTTACAAATCCTAAAACCAATCCCGCACAACATATTACTTCTAACTACGCACCTTATAACAACTAAAACCAACATTTATCAACAACATCTTTTATTAATCCTCATACTCTACAATGACCCTCATTTTCAAACATGTTTCTGCAACATCGATGTAGTACCCTAAATTTGAATCCAACATACTTGCCACTTGTCCTTTCCAATTTATCCTTGCAACAAATAACAGTCGCACGATCACATAATGCTTCGCCAATAATGTTTCCCATCTTCGACAAACGACCTAAGCTTTCATTGTATAACGAGTACTAATAAGCATGCAATCACACAATACTTCACCAAAGACATCTCCGATCTTCAACAAAAGAGAAACAACCTCGTGCCAGAACACACCCTGCCCAATTGCACTAAAATACAAGGACCCTCATTTTCAAACATGTTTCTGCAACATCGATGTAGTACATTCCTACGCAAATTTTCAACAAATAATCTACAATGACCCTCATTTTCAAACATGTTTCTGCAACAACACCCTAAATTTGAATCTAGCACAGCAAAACAACCTTGCCTTCGTTTCAACATCTTTGACAAACGACCTAACCTTTCATTGCAAAGCCTTCGGCAGGATTTGCCATATCATGGCCTTGTTTTAATTACATGTTTAAATGTGTTTTAATTTTTAAATTATATGTGTGTGCATGTTCTGTCGTACCTTCTGGTTGCATGTTCATCCTCATTAAATCTGAATGGAATTGTGACTAGTTATTAATGACAAAAGCTTAAATATACTTTGTTCGAAATGGAATTATCTCAAATTTGAAATTTATAGTGTTTGTTCATCATGTGAGCAAAATCCAGTTGATGTTTAAACCAGATCATCCTTCTGTTTTAAATATATGCACAAATGCATTTACAATTTTTGAATTATATGTGTGTGCATGCCCTACTACACCTTCCAGTTGCATTATAATCCTCGTTGTTATCAGTGGTCCATGGAATCACTCATCAAAACATGTTACAGTTGTAATTTAAGGTATTTAAAAATTCAATTCATATACAACAGTTAAAAGTAACAATAACATCATAAAAATTATGCAATAAATACATTTTTGGAAATTATAGAAGGAAACATATAAACTAGAGAGATATAGAAGTTGTATAAACTGGAAGTGTTTAACTATGGGAACCAAACAATTATTAACTATATTCAGATCATAAGTCGGGATCAACAATCAAATCATCTACGCAATGCGCTTACATAGTTTTATACATTCTAAGATGACTTTCAGTCTTATGGCTCCTTTTATTCTCTTTTATGGCTAGAGGTTCGTTACATATATATTATTTTATCTTATATACACTTTACACATACATTGGATATTGTGGAATATACAAAATGCACCGAGTCAGCTTTTAGGCTTCAATGCCCTTCCAACACTTTCTCAAAATTAAATAGTTGTCTCATCCAAAGACAAAAGAAGTTTGTGAAGTCTGACAGTTACTTTGTCTTCGTTCTACAAACTCCTAGTGCTAGTTGTTTTGTGCATCTAGATTCTTTGTTTGTAGTCAATATATGGAACATCATTTACCAATTTTCATTCCCTATGCACTACTTAACCACCTTTGCGGGTTTTCAATTAAGTAAATTTTCTAACATACTACCCTTTTGGGTTTTCACTCTGTTGAAATTCCCTCATAGATCGCCCTTTTTAGTTTTTCAACCTATGTGGGCATATTTACAAATATATACATCAAATTTGTGTAATTACATTCAAAATGTTATTTATCCTAAAAGTGTAGTGCTTCTGAGCTTGCTTTTTTTCTTTAGGATGTGATGGTGGAACCTTTTGAACTTATATAGGTGGAGGAACTATTAGAGGTGGTATTGTTTTTGTTGCTTGAATTTCGTGGAGCACGAGGTGAGAAATTATGTACTTTGGGGTGTCCTTCATGTTCTTTGAAGTTGGAAGAAATATTTCTAAATCTACCTTATAGGCATTCTAATCTTTGATGGCCTCGACCAGTCTCCCAAAGTATCCTTGTTATTGTGTCAATGCTTGCATGACTTCAAACAATGCATCTTCTTCTATTGTATCCATGATAAGGATTTGAAGAGACATAACATGTTTTATTTCTTGTATTACTGCCTTGATGTGATCTATTAGTCTTCACCCTAGCAAAAAATGTGTGTAGTGTATTCCTCTCCCATTCTACTTATTCTTTTATTCCTCCTCCTTCTTGGCCTCCTATTCTTTATGCTCTTGTTCCTTCCTTTTTTCCTCAAACCTTTATGGTTCAGATTGCGCAATTGATTACTTTTGTAACTTTCCCTCCTTTGTCTAATGCTTCCATGCTTCATTGTCCTGCTTTGCTTTCTTTTTGCCTCAACCTTCTTATTTTAAGACGGGAAAATATGGGTCTCCAAATGGGTTCTCAAATGTAGTGATCAAATGTAAGTCCATAAAAATGGTGTAGATATCAAAGGTAAGTAGGGAGTGTTATTGTCGCAATTCTAGAGGATGATGATTCTAACCCTGATATGGTGATAGGCTTCCAAGGCATACCCCTAAGATAAAAATAGGTATCCTACTAAGATTCAAAATAAGGATGAGTCAAGAGATGGATAAAGCCAGGGGGTGTAATATAATGAGACAAAATAATAGATCAAAACAAGCATACATCTACTCTAGTTTATAGCAATGAATGACCAACCATCCACACAAAATCAATAGTATACAAACAATAAAGGAACTAGGAATGATTAACTTACTTGCAATGTAATTGTTGATGCATGATCCTCCCTAGAGACAACAAAGTCGAGAGAGAATTGTTGTGGGTGGAGAACGGGAAATCTCAAATAGAAGACCTCCAGTTATATCTCACTATGATGATCTAAATGCAAAGTTACAAGCTCCAAAACCTCAAGTTTATCAAATAGGTACAAAAATATGTTCATGTAATGAAGTGTCTTGGGAGTGCGAAAATAAATTTTGATATAAACGATAAATGAGGAGGGATGTATATACCCAAGGCTATCACTCATGGGCAATGACGTCAACTATGGAAAAACCAAACCCAACACCATCACCCACGGGTGATGACTTCGGCTTTATAGGGAAGCCCTAAAGTCATGGGGTGCAAAATAAGGAGTTATGGAAGCTAGATGATAAATAAACACAACAAGGAAGATCTAGATGACTAAAGCATCGATAATAGCGTGCAATAAGTGTAAACAAAGGGAAGAAATGAGGCAAGGGTGAGGGAACTATGGTATAATAGTGACATCTCTCAAATGTTATGGTCTAGCTCACATGACCAAGTTCAAACACACCCTAATCCCCGCAGGCCCCCTGAGGCACACACTAAGGAGAAAGATGCAGTAATAGCCCCTACACAAGAGAAACAATTAGCAAGCATAAAAATAAGGTGTAGACATATACCCCAGTTGAAAATTAGTGCATGTCATAATATTGAAACACACACACACACACACACACACACACACACACACACACACACACACACACACACACACACACACCCAAGGCTATCACTCATGGGCGATGGTGTCAGCTATGGAAAAACCAAACCCAACACCATCACCCATGGGTGATGACATCGTCTTTAAGGGAGCCCTAAAGTCACGGGGTGTAAAACAAGGAGTTATGGAGGCTAGAAGATAAATGGACACGAGGAAGATCCAAATGACTAAAAGCATGGATAATAGCATGCAATAGGTGTAAACAAAGGGAAGAAACAAGGAAAGGGTAAGGGAACTATGATGAAATAATGACATCTCTCAAATGTTATGGTCTAGCTCACATGACCAAGTTCGGACACACCCTAATCCCCGCAGGCCCCCTAAGGCACACGTTAAGAAGGAAGATGTAGTAATAGCCCTTGCACAAGAGAAATTGTTAGCAAATGTAAAAATAAGGTGTATACATATACCCCAGTCGAAAATCAACTTGTGTCTTAATATTGAAACATAAGATGTTGTAGACACATGTTTCTTGGCTACACCCCTCACATCCTTATTCGAAAATCCTAAATCATATTTCATTATCCTAAACCATGTCCTCACCCCCATTAAAATCACACTTTACCTATAATAAAAACGTATTCTACCCATCCTAAGTTACTAAAACCTCCCTAACCACCCATAACTCATCCTATCCCATTTTAACCCTAACCATCTAACCTCCTAACTCCAACAACATCATCCTAACCATTTTCACTTGTCCTTGTACCTGAATCAACCCTTTTGGAAGTGGTTGAAACCACTTCCAAGTGGGTTTCTACACTTTTCCTGGGTCACCAACAATCGTAATGAATTTTCATCATTTATTTAAGCAATATCAAACTTCTTAAATGGGATCCTCAGACATTATAGCAAATCTCTGGTTGATTAAATATTTAGACAACTTCTCCATGATCATCTTGAAACCTAAAACATCCCTGTCACGTCCATGAAAGCTCTAAAAACATTGTAAGGTTCCCACATCACCATGTTTTAACATTTCTTCATCCAAGGTAGGAACCTTGGTCACTTATTTTCATATTCATTTTATTAATGCAAACCATATAAAAGCTCATATCAAGTCCTTAAATCATTCATTTTTTATCTGATTTTCATTTATCAAAAAATCAACCTCTTTCATAGTAATCACCAATAATTGAATCACCATCGATAGCAATCCCTATCTTTTTTATCAAATTGATCATATTTATCATATATTTCATCAAATATCAATCTATTTTCTATTTAATCTACCTATTTTCAAGTTGTTTCTCCTCTGTAGATGATTATACTAGGTCAAACACACCCGATTACAAGTATATATAACCTTCCCATTATCCAACAACCCTTCGTATGGGAGAAATTTCGACATTTCCCATGAGTTGAGCCTTGTGTACCATTTCCTTGACACTAGACGTTGAAGACATAGAAGATCAACTTGAATTCATACAAGAAGAACGAAGACCCTGCTGAACATATTTGGTTTGAATACTTCGAGGAGTTTCAATCTTGTCATAGCCCTTGCTTGGGCTGCCTATCACCTAGATCAGGGATCTCTTTATCCCTCTAGAAATCATATCTCATCCTTTCATTGTCAATTATCTTGTAATATTATCATCACTTTATTGTAAAACAAGTTAACACCCTTCAAGGAAGCCCATTTGTTTATGGGATTGGCCTATGCTAAGAAACTTGTCATATCCTTATCTAATATCTATCTTGTTCAGTTATCTTTGTATGCAGGTTCTCTCACTCACAAGAAGAAGGATCCTCGTGTTCATATTGTGTATCCATTCATCCTAACAATGCATTGAATTTTCAGGTGTAGGTATCGTTAAACCTTTGTTGAATTCTGAGTTTTTGGTGTTTATCATATAATTAACGAACCAAAATCCACTTTAAACATTCAGGCATGCCCGGTGGGACCCTTAATCCTTTTTTTCATTTATTTTTTATATCTTCTTATTTTCTTATTCTCAAATCATCTAACTTTTCATCTTGAAGTGCTTTGCTATCACTTATTCAAAAACTTAAAAAATAATAAAAAATTAAAAGGAATAGAAAACACGGGTACACCTCTTTTCTTCCATTTTCCTTTTAGTACCACATTCTTTTTTTGATTTTTCTTCATCAAAATTAACCTTTCTTTTTGGGTCTTAAAACAAACCTTCATTTTTCTTGCTCGCATAGTTTAATTATGGGTTAAATGATTGCATTAAAAAAAATCCCTCACACTCAACCAAACCACATCATAAATCAAACTTTCATCTAAACAATTCTTTCTAGGTCTACCTATTTAGATTTCATAACCAAGGGGGAAGCCGACTCTACTGGTGTTTGGCCGAGTATAAATAATTGGTAGGAAATATATCGAGCTAAGCACATGAAACCCTTATCATTGCGGAAACCATGAAGTGAGGGGGTAGGCCTCAATATTATGCCTCATTTACTGACACCAATAACATACTTGGGCCTCACGTACCTTCTGTTATATCAAGGAATCTAGCCTTAATTCACTTGAAACTAACCTTAGATAGCCTCTTCTATAATTCCTTTTCATCCATTTTTTTCATTTCACACTTTTATTTAATAAATCAAGAAAATTAAAACAAATCTTTCTTATGAATGCATGACTTTCATTTCGCTAATAAACATATTTATTTTTCCTTTTTCTTGCTTGTTTAGTTCATGGTTTTGACTAGACAATAGTATCACATCCAAAACATCTCAAATATGATAGGTCTACTTCAAAAATCCTTGGAATCAACCCAGTCTCATATTCAAAAAATCCCAAACATGCTAGATCCATTACAAATTCCCTTATAAATAGATCAGGAACCTCCACATTCTCCTAGTACTCAATCTATGACATCATAAGTTCCTTGTCCTGACCCTCTATAGTTCATCCAAAGTGGTGAACCAATCTTTACTGAACTCTTAGACTCAAATCCAATTTCTCTTTGTAGCTACCTTTCTTCCAAAGGTATTTTTATCAGTTATCTTCCCTATCCTAAATATTTTCCATCTTCTATCATCGACACCTACGAATATTTCAAACTTTATGACCCCGACTATCAACCCTTTATTAAGTAAATAACTCTTTACCCCTCTATTAGTGATAAAGGGATATTGTCAATACCCACTTCATACACATTCATGTTTTTTGTTTCGAACTTAATGCCATATCATCATAGAGCACGACTAGCCAATAAACACCTACATCATCAGCTTCCTCAACTAGCCCGAAGGTTACACAAACTCATACTACCACCTCCCACACCTACATATAGTCCCACAACCTATGTCCACTCGTCCCTCGCTTACAAGATAATTTGGTGTACCTCTCCCCACAAATCCTTTGACCATATGTCATTCTATTTCTTTCATAACCTACGTCTTCAATTCAAAATCTAGTCCCTACTCCATCCCTACATCTATACCACCTATCAACATATGAGTGTCATCGCTAGTACTCTTCCCTATTCACAACAAGCATCCATTGTTCATGTCTCACTATATAGTTACATCTCTTCCCAATATATCCCAAAAACCATCATAACCTCATGTCAATACTTTTATTCATCCTCCCTATCACATACATTCAATCTTCAAAACCATTAGTATCTCAGTACACTTATAATATACCAAGAAAGTACTCCTTCCTCTCTCAAAATATTCCATTAACATATCACTCATATCATAAATCAAGCCCTTATGCATATAATCCAATCACTCCTTCAAATTCACAACCACCTCAGAATGATCCTATATAGGTGTTATTAAGAAGAATAGCTAGACTAAAAGTTGCCAATATGGTACCTAGGAACAATCTATCGTACGAACAAATCTAAAACAAACATATCAACCCAGCTATGTGCCTTTTCAAGGCCTATCCTCCACAGTGGGAACTCCCAAAATTCATCAAAATCTACAGTAGGGAGGACTTGTAACAACATATCAAGGCCTTCCATCATACATGTTATCTTATCACTCATTACATGGATCTCATGTTGAGGACTTCCTTATGTCCTTACTATCCCTCCCCTTGACTGGTACAACAATATCCTACAACATAACCTCTTTTCTCATTTGCACAACTCTGGTAGTTATTTGTAAAACACTTATCCATCAATATCACTCATAAAATATCCATCACTTAATCTCTATGACATAAAAAAAATTCAAGGATGAGTCTGTCATTGCTGATTTGATTGCCAAATGGCGAGGGATTATCAACCAAATTTCCTTCTCTCTTCCACAAAATGAGTTGATCGATTTTTTTTCTCAATCCTATGCCAAAAAATATCATCAACTCTTAAAATTCAATCCTTTCAAACATTTGACAAGGCCTTTACCATGGCTCAAAAACTATAACTCTATGCCCTTGAGGATGGTAAAGGTTAAATTCTGCAATCTAAGAAACAAAACTTAAGTCCTCTTTTAAATATTCTTCCAAAAATGAGAAATCTAAAGGTTACAAAATGTCATTTGTTTTAATAACTACATCTAAAGGTTGTTTGGATCTAGAATGATCCAAGCTTCAATGTAAATATACACCTTTAGGGGAGTCCTATAGCTGTTATCTTTGATAAACTTCTTGTCGCACTTATATGATCAAGCTCCCTCCCATCTGTCCCATCGACGTATCCACTTCCAAACTATCATGGTATAGATGAAAATGATTATTGTAAATACCATCAAGTTTGAGGACATGACATCAAGAAAATTTCATTCATTTAGAAAATGTCCTCTATGACTTTATAGACCATGGTGAATTACAACTTGACAATCCGAACATGCCTCCAAATCAAAATTTGGATGTGTTTAAACAAACCTTCCTGAATCATCCCCCACCCAACAATCAACCTCAATCCAATGCCATAGGGTCTCATCATACCATAATATTATAAACAATTCCTCACCCACATCTGTACAACACCACCTATTTCCACAACTGAAACATTGACTTAACTACATAACTCTTCGAATCTCCTCACATTATTGAGATCTCAACTCTTATCTACATCACAACATCCAAATCATCTACCACTTCCATTAGCATAGAAAGATCCCCATACCCTTCGTTTAGAAATCACTAGAAAATAATACTTCATTAAAATATTAAATAACTCTTTCCAAGATCACGTCACCCAACATCGAGCCAAAAGGTCTTGGTAATCCAATAAAAATCATGTACAAATCACTTATCTAGAAAGATATAAATTTTTCAAGATACTCACTAGTAAAAACACACCATAGGATGTCATGTCCTTACCTTCCATTTTGGGATAACATCCCTCATCCAAATTTACAATCACCATCATAGAATGCTAAACCCATGCCCTCAATCTACACACCTAAACATGCCTCACATGACATGACTCTAGTATCTCATTCTCCTAGACCATCAAATAATATCCCCCATACTATCACCATTGTCATCATGATATTACACTAACATCCTTAAAAAAATCATGTGTAATCATCATCCATAACATTTACCTCCCATTAATCCCTTTGATCCTTCGGGGATAGAAACCTTCCTAGTATAACTATGATGCATTTTGTGCTTATCATGAAATATATGGACACTTCACAAAGGATTAGAAATCCCTCCATGCCAGAATTCAGGATTCTTGATAGCAATGTACTTCTCCTTATACGAACAAAAATTATCCTAATCCATCCTACCTTGATGTCGATATACCTAAATCGCAAACATCCAATCAAACTAATTCTCTGTAAGTCCTTAAACAAACTAATTTCAAACCGTCACTTGATGTCACATATAGCAAAAACAAGTCTTCCTCTAGTAAAACCCATGGGTTCCTGATATATTTCATTCATACAACTATAAGATAATGTACATAAGATTTGAAATCCCTAATATCAAAATGGGCGTAAAGTCCTCGATTTCCATCACTCCCTATCCTAATCACCTAACACATAAAATTATAAAGATAAAGGTGTCCATTCTTGTAGAACCTTAAACTCTATCCACTACATCTATACAAAATATTGGTCCTTAAATAGTTACGTCAATATCCAATTAAGATATATCTCTTTATGAGATTGTTCAAAACTCTCCTTGGCATACATCGACTAGCTACATGATTAAAGCCATTCAGGCCATTTTTAGTACCATTAGCTGACCCCCATCCATTTTCTAACCTCACTGGCATACTTAAAATATCTATCCACTGCTATCACATTCAAGGACTCTAAATATCCCATACTTACAACCTTGAAAACCATGACATTCATCTCTTTATCACTGACCAAAATCAATGTCACTCTTGGTCAAGAGAGTAATGATTGATAATGGTGCTAGCATCAACATAGTATCATATTATGACCTTTAAACAAATTTAGTCACACTAACACCATTATTGCTAAATCACCTTGTCATGCTCTGTGCTTTTAATGACATTTATTGCCCCCACATTGGGAATAGTAATATTTCCTAATAAAATAGGTCTTAAAATCCTCCACGAGCTCTTCTATATTGTAGAAGGAGAGTTCTATTATAAGATACTAATGGGTTTTCCTTGGATACAGTGTTATGTGTTGTATCCCATCAACATTACATCGATGTCTAAAATATGAACATGAGGGTTACATATTTGTGGTCCCCGCTAATCCAAATCCATTCAAATCCTGTCACAAGATCTACAAGCTTAATGTCATATGCTACTTCACATCATAAAAATTACACATTTTGAAATCAAGCTTCTATAAGCTCCTCCATTCACTGCATCCTAAAATAATAGGCTATCAATCCTTCGAGGAACGTCATAAAACATATTTTCATTGGGCGAGTATTGCCTCCTCACCCTCAATGACACTTCCTATACCAAAGAACATATAGGAGGCTAAAAAAACAACCACTCTCTAACATCCCAACACAGGAAATATCATTTCCTTTTATCACCTCTTTCCTTTGCAAACATATCTTAGTTTACAGAGGAATCAGACCACCCATCATTTCATCTCAATGATCAACCACACATATAACTCATTTTCTTCAAGAATTTGCATTCCTCAGGATAACCACACTTTTCCAAAAGTTACCTCTACCACTACGCATGGAAGGGCTTCAGTCTTGTCTAGTATGAAACAGGGTCCACATGACTTTACCATTTTAAAACTTGAGAGAAACCTTACAAGAAATATGGCCTCGGCTTCAAAGTCATCTCCTTCTAAACCATCGCTATCAACATATAGAATCTCAAGCACCAGTGGCACCATTGTTAGACTCACCCTTCTGATGACAACGACAACGTATCTATTCCCCATTAAATTTTTTTAGTCAATACTCTTACACTTGGACCGGTAATTTATCAAGCTAATGGTAAGATTGAAAACATTCCCCTAACATTGCCACATATGATAGAGGAATATTCCCACTACCATGGATATTATTTAGTGCCACGATGAATGACAACATCTTAATTTACATGGGTGTTCAGGATGCCAAAATATCAAGAAAAACTTCCCTTCCGATAGTACACCTACAATTCTCAATGAATCTGACCACCGATGCTAATATTGACACATTGCAAGATCCACACATGATGTCAAATACTCAGCCAAGAATTAAACCCTGCATGAATTCCAAAAATTCACCACTTTATTACCCAAACACATTCAATCCTTCACATGGTTCTATAGTGATTTGTACTGGTATAAACCTTAACATCATTATCCACAACATCATTATCATCATAGAATGCTACACCTGGTGAAGAAAAAACTTTCGTTGTATGCATCCTCATGTCACCCTACTCAGTTAAGGAATAACTTCATCTATCTTATTTTATCCAACTTCATATCACCTATTGATTATCCACAATGGGTTTCCAACATTGTACCTGTCAATAAAGCAACTGGAAAATTGTGCATCTGTATAGCACTTCCAAGACATAAACCTCGATTTACAAAAATATGATTTTCCTCTACAAAACATCAACCAACTCATCAATTTAACACTATAGGCCATACAGATGCTACCCCTTATGGATGGTTTCTTTAGTTATAATCAAATCCTCATCATACTAAAAGATCAACACAATACATCATTTATCACCCCATGGGGAACCTACTGCTATAGAGTAATGTCGTTCAACTTGAAAAATGAAGGAGCCACTTTTCAATGCGTCATGGCCTACATATTTCATGATCTCATCCAAAAAACTATAGAGGAAAACATCGGTGATATCTTAGGTAAATACAAACACCGAAGAGACCACCTAGTTATTGATGTGATCTTTGCACATATTTTACAGTTCTTTCTCCATCCTAATCCTGTTAAGTGCATTTTTCGGAGTTCTCACGTGAAATATCAAGACCAACATGTGCATCACCATCTATAGAAGTAAAAAAACATTCGTCATCACTATCCATATTTGCATCATTATCAGAAAGATAATAAGTACCATTAACTCTTATATTACATGTAAAATATATCCTTTTAGATGAGACCTCGTCATCATCAGAAATATAATCACTCACACACTTAGTAAATTCGATATCATTAGGTAGGGCATTATTAAGAGAATTAGGCAACTTGTCAAGATGACAAGTGAAGATAAGGGCTTAATCATCACTAACCCAATCATTATCACTAGATGCATACTCATAACTAAGATCTTCATCATAACATGGCTCCAATGTTTCAACAAGTTAAGGTCAACTACTTATGGAGAATCAACAAAAGTGTTCAAAGAATAGACTCATGAGGTACCTGTAATGGGTAGAGGCTAGCTAAAGAAGCATCTAAATAAGTTAAACTGCCAATAGGTGTCACACTAAGAGATGTGAAGTGGGGTGGATGTTATAGAGTAGGAAGAATATAAGATGATGTATCATCATAACCATAGGCTACATTATGTAAAAAGAAAGTAATGGAAGCATAAACATTAGGGTATGGTGTAGATAGAACCTTGGTTTTGAACCCATATGGGGCATGGACCTAATTAGAGGGATGATAGATATTATTGTTTCGCAAAGCAAGATTACAAGACATAACTATCCCAATTCAAGAAGAAGACCTAAAACCACAAGTGGTTTGCAAATTAAAATGCCTAGCTTATATGTTAAGCTAGGTGAAGGGTTCAAACAAAAATGGGTTCAATAAAATGTATCAACCCTAAAAAATTTCAAATGATTTTTATCTAATTAATTTATTTAGAGATGAATAAATGTTACCGAAAATTGTTTAATTTAGATCACATTCAATTACAACTGCATGATGGAAACTAAATTATCACAAACATACCAAAATGATAAAGAAATCAAGGGTATAATTAGGGTATGAGTGGTCACTTAGCTGATTTAGGTTGACTTATGACAATTTTGTTGATAAATATGAAAGGTATGAATAATTTTGAATGTATCTAAATCAATTGTTGTTCGTTTAATTATACAAGTGTAGTACCTTATAACTTAGCCAAGATCGAATTGCACAAATAAACCTAACTGTGATCATGGTTTCTTATGTGTCACTTTGTCATCACCTATGTTACACTTTGATATCTTTGACTTCACCTGTAACCCTAAATATCACATATACACCTACAAAACAACACCTAGCTTTCTACAAGAACACATTATACTAAAATAGAACGTGCACATGCTTGAGTTAGATTGACCTTGACGGCCACCTCGTTTGTGAATCACTGAGTGTTGCACTACATTTCAAACTCAGTGTATTTCTCATAATGCTTTGTATAAACGTGCATGCAACTAAAAATCTTGACCTAGCTCTTCCCTTGTGCTTTTACATTGATATCAAATTATGCTACTTTCCTCCCATAAAATACCTTGTGTGCAAATATGCAAATCAGAATTATGCTCTGCTATGTTGTCAATATGTTGTATGCATTAGTAAATCTTACTTTCTTAGCTCAATATATGTATGTGTGTATGTGTGTATGTATGTATGTATGTCCTTTACTTTGAAATTTGAATCTTAGTGGCGTGCGGACCAACCCAAAATATAAGAACTGAAAGATAAAAGAGTAGCGAAGAGACCTAATTGTCAAAAAGGACGCAAAAGTAAAAGGGTCTAAGACCGTACAACTCAAGTTTGTATTGCATTACAGTCCTGACCAAACAGTATGGTCTTGGACCAAAGTAATCAAATGTTGTTGGGGTTAGCACAAGGTTGTATAGATAATATATCAGATCTAAGCATACATGCAATAAAAGCAGATATTCTACCAGAAGAAATATACAAAACAAGAGATATAAATCAACACCAGATTTAATGTGGTTCACCCAGTGTGGACTACATCCACCAAGAAACAAGCCAATATATTATCCAAAGCTTTCATAAGATATACAATGAAGATTTACAATCTTCCACACCTCTCATATGTACAATAATTTCTTCCTCTCAAGCTTCTCCTTCTTCTCCAAGAATTCTCTCTCACACAATTATTCTCACAATAATCATCAATTCTTACAATCCTCTACTTCTACACCCTAGCTTTCATGCTTATATAGGCATATACAAACTTATGGCACTTAGCCATGCAATTACAATCAATAGATCTGCTTTAATGCTAAAATTAAATATAATTCCCGTGAGTTAAATAAAACACCCACACACAGGTAATTGACACCGATTAGCCTTAACCGATTTTAGTTCCTCCTTGCCTGACCGATGTTGGTCATAGGTGACCGATGCCGATCCCTCCATAACCGACGTCAATTACTGTGCTTTCCTGTAATTTTAAATAGCATGCTAATCTGAAGTAATTGAGCTCCATAACTCAAAAATCTCCCACTTGGAGATAAATTACTGCATTATACATGTACAACGTCATTCTTGGATCCTTTCCTTAGCTTTGTTTCTTCCTCATAAAGTCTCAAACTTGAAGACCAACAAAAGTGGAGTGTAGCTCCAACTTCTCTTTTGTTAATGGATTTGTTAGCATATCCACAGGGTTTTCACTCGTATGAATCTTCTCTAGTTTCAGTTGCCCATCCTCCAATACCTGCCATATGAAGTGATATCTCAACTGAATGTGTTTCGTTCTAGAATGAAACACTGGGTTCCTTTCCAAATGAATTGCACTATGACTATCCTTGAATAATTTACAATCATCTTGCTCCTTTCCCAACTCTTCCATGAACCTGCTCATCCATATCATCTCTTTGCTAGCCTCTGTAGCTGCAACATAATCTACCTCTGTAGCTGCAACATAATCTACCTCTGTAGTAGACAAAGCTACAACCTTCTGCAATCTTGAAATCTAGTTAACTGTCATCCCACCTACTGTGAAAATATATCCAGTAGTGCTCCTTCTACCATATAGATCTCCAACCATATTCGAATCAACATAGCCACATAAAGAAATATCCAAACCTCCATAGCATAATTGTATGCTAGATTTCCCTCTCAAATACCCGAGTATCCATTGGACTGCTTTCTAATGCTCTTTACCTGGATTAGACATAGATCTACTCATAACTCCCACTACTTGTGCAATGTTTGGTCTGGTAAAAACCATAACATACATGAGACTCCCAACTACTGAAGCATATGGTATTCATGTCATGTATTTGACCTCCTCATGTGATGAAGGAAACTGATATTTACTCAATTTGAAGTGTCTAACCATTGGTGTACTCACCAGTTTTGAATCTTGCATGTTAAACCTTTCCAACACCTTATTGATATATGCCTCTTGAGACAAATACAATTTCTTGTTCTTCCCGTTTCTATGTATTTGCATGCCAATGATTCTTTTTGTAGCTCCTAAATCCTTCATAGCAAATGTGTGAGCTAGCTTTCCATTAAGCTCACCAATGTCCTATATATGAGATCCTACAATAAGAATATCATCCACATACAGTAACAAAATAATATAGCTCCCATTTTCAAACTTTTTGAAATAAACACAATGGTCAGATTCATGTCTCAAATAACCATGATCATGCATGAAACTATCAAACCTCATGTATAATTGCCTTAGAGCTTGCTTGAGCCCATATAGACTCTTTTTCAACCTACACACTAATTTCTCCTTACCCTTGACTTCATACCCAAGTGGTTGCTGCATATAAATCTCTTCATCCAAATCACCATGAAGGAAATTCGTCTTCACATCTAGTTACTCTAAATGTAAATCACGTATTGCTTTCTGTGTAAATCCCTTTACTACAAGCTTTGCCTTGTACCTTTTCTGTCCACACTCTTCTTCCTTGATCTTGTAAAGCCACTTGTTCTGCAATGTCCTCTTACATGTTGGCAACTTAACCAAATCCCAAGTCTAGTTTTGCTCCAATGAGTCCATCTCCTCATCCATGCCATGCTCCCACTGCATGTGGGTCTTATCCTACATTACTTCTTCAAAACTTTTTGGTTCACCATTATCGGTCAATAATAAATAAGATAGAGAAGGTGTAAATATTTTTGTAGGTTTACTTATCCTTTGTGACCTTCTCATAGAAGTTTGGGGTACCGGAGGCTCATTCTGGACCTCCTGGACATTTGTTTCCAATTCTGATAGTGACCGACGCCGGTCACCTATAATTGATGTCAGTTCTATTAACCGATGTTGGTTTAACTCTTTTGTAAATGATACTAGTTCAGATGACCGATGTCGGTCAGGGTCAACCAACACCGGTTACTGTGTAACCCTATCAGTATTATTTTTAAATAAGAGAGTTCATTTTCATTCACAAACTACTCAACTAGTTCGTCCTTGGGTACCATTGATCCCTATACATTCTCTTTTCATTCCATTCAATATCACAACTCCTAATAATTTTAGAATTCTCTAAATCCCAAAAACAGAATCCAAAATCACCAGATCTATAACTAATGAAAGTGCATCTCTTAGATTTTGCATCCAATTTTTTTCTATTTTCTTTATCAATATGCACAAAAGCTTCTGAACCAAAAACTTTAAGAAAAGAAAGATCGACCTCTTTTCTGATCCAAGCTTCCTCTGGTATTCCTCCATTTAGTGAACTTGAAGGCCCGCGGTTAATCAAATAAATCGTTGTATCAAATGCTTCTACCCAAAACTGCAAGGGCAATCCGACATATATTCTCATACTTCTAGCACGTTCCATGATTGTCTTGTTCATTCTTTCTGTAACACCATTCTCTTGTGGTGTTCTAAGAACTATCATTTCTCTACGTATTCCTTTCAGCGAACAATAATCATTGAAAACCTTGCTACAATATTCACCACCATTGTCAGATCTAAGGTACTTTAACTTTGAATTTGATTCATTCTCAACAAGGGCTTTCCATCTTTTAAAAGTATCAAAAACATCAGATTTATGTTTAATACAATAAACCCACCTTACTTGTAGCATCAACAAAAGTAACATAATACTAGGATCCTCCATTAGAAGCTACCTGAGCTAGTCCCCACACATCTAAGTGTACAAGCTCTAATTTCTGCTCCTTCTTAGTTATCAGATGTTGTATTACTAACAACCATTACCAAGTTATCTCAACTATCAGGCAAAGAATGTAAGAATAAGAGTGCTTTCTTTTCATCATCAAATAGAATATCAACTGATTTTAACTGATTTACAATAGATCGAAAATCATTCAAATGACTAGATGTAGATCCACCTTCATGCATCTTTGAACTAAATAGTATCTTCATAAAAAAAAGTTTGAAGCACTAGGTTTTTCATATAAATTAGCAAGAGATTTCGTTAACTCTACCGTAGATGTTACTTCTATAATATTGGAAGCCACGAATGCTGTTAGGCTCAATCTTATAGATCCCAAAGCCTTTCTATCAAGAATCTTCCATTCTTCATCAGTCATCTTCATAGGTCTAGACTTTTCATCCAACAGTAAGTACAAATCTCTGTGATACAAATAATCCTCAATCTGCGTCTTCCATAATTGATAATTTCAGCCGTCAAACTTTTCTACCTTGTCTTTGTTTTCTTCTACCATTGTTGTAACTCCCACTCAATCAGAAAACCCTCTGTGAGTAAATCTATCAACACATAAAACCCTCAAACAAATCTTTGATACTAGTTGTCGGGGTTAGCACAAGGTTGTACAGATAATATATCAAATCTAAGCATACATGCAATAAAAGTGGATATTCTACCAGAAGAAATATACAAAACAAGAGATATAAATCAACACCAGATTTAACGTGGTTCACCCAGTGTGGGCTACATCCACCAAGAAGCAAGCCAATCTTTTATCCAAAGATTTCAGAAGATATACAATAAAGATTCACAATCTTCCACACCTCTAAGATGTACAGTACTTTCTTTCTCTCAAGTTTCTCCTTCTTCTCTAAGAATTCTCTCTCACATAATTATTCTCACAATAATCATCAATTCTTACAATCCTCTACTTCTAAACCATAGCTTTCATGCTTATATAGGCATATACAAAATTAGGGCACTTAGCCATGCAATTACAATCAATAGATCTGCTTTAATGCTAAAATTATATCTAATTCCTGTGATTTAAATAAAACACCCACGCATAGGTAACTGATGCCGATTAGTCCTAACCGATGTCGGTTCCTCCTTGCCTGACCAATGTCAGTTACTGTGCTTTCTTGCAAGTTTAATATAGCGTGTTAATCTGAAGTAATTGAGCTCCACAACTCAATAATAAAACAATAAATTGCAAAGGTCAGAGATCTTTATGACATAACATAAAAACATAAGGAAGGATAAAATAAGTTATTAACGAAAAGAAAAATCAAGTAATGACTTGTGCCACTAAGACTTAGTTTCATTGATCAAGACTCAAATATATAAAGTTTTCTAAAAACATAATGTAATAATGATTTTTTGCTAATTTTGGTTCTACAATTGTACAATTTATGTTGAGTGGTTATATTTTTTTATTTTTCCAGGGGTTTTCTTCCCCTCATCATTTGGACCTATTTTCCACTGCATGTTTCTAACGATTGTCACTAGATTTATGACGGACCATGTTTTACTCTAAAATCCTATCTCTAGCATTTCGATTATTTAAGTTTTCCCATGAACTAGACTATTCAATTTTTGAAATGGGATTTTATTTACTCAAGTATATTTAATTTGAACTTGAGTACAACTTGACGTGGTTAGATTAGTGCCTTATTAAGGAAAAACCATTGTTGACATCTACATACACATGGATCTAAATGTGCAGTATCCTTGTATATGTTTATATTAGGTTGAAGTGTGTGTTTATGCCACCTAATTTGTGGATAAGCACATGCCTCAAAGTTGGCTTTTTTTAGGCACCTAAAAATTTCCTCTTAGCCTTTATTTTAGTGTAGTTGTCTGCGCATATGTAATTTGGTCCAATTTGGGAAATATTAGTCATCTTATTGAATTGTAGCTTTTCAAAATCACCATCTTGTATCTTATCTTATGTTTATCTTATTCCGTAGGTTTCCTTTAAGTCAGGTGCACCCATCTCCCCCTTCCTTGTTTTTATTACTAGTTGTTAGAAGTCGGTGTAAGTGCCAATGTTCTTGAATTTAAATTCAAAGTCACCTACGAATAGATAATTGTTGTAGTTCATTTAACTAATCAAACAATCATCATACCACTTATCAGTTTCTTACCGAGCATTCTATTGTGGGGTACATTTGGTGTACAAATTTTGGATAAGCACACACTTCAAATCTCAAAAATTTTAGGAACCTAAAAATTTCCTCTTAGCCTTTATTTAACATTATATTTTGCATTTTAGTGTAGTTGTCTGCGCATATGTAATTTGGTCCAATTTGGGAAATATTAGTCATCTTGTTGACTTGTAACTTTTCAAAATCACCATTTCGTATATGATTCTTATGTTTATCTTATCCCATAGGTTCCCTTTAAGTCAGATGCACCAGTCTCCCCCTTCCTCGTTTTTAGTACTAGTTGTTATAAGTTGGTGCAAGTGCCAATATTCTTGAATTTAAATTCAAAGTCACCTACAAATAGATAACTGTTGTAGTTCATTTAATTAATCAAACAATTATTATAACACTTATCATTTTCTTATCGAGCATTCTATTGTGGAGCACTTTTGGTGTACAAATTATGGATAAGCACACACCTCAAAGTTGGCATTTTTTAGGCACCTAAAAATTTTCCTCTTAGCCTTTATTTAATATTATATTTTGAATTTTAGTGTAGTTGTCTGCGCATATGTATTCGGTCCAATTTGGGAAATATTAGTCATCTTTTTGACTTGTAGCTTTTCAAAATCACCATCTCGTATCTTATCTTATGTTTATCTTATTCCCTAGGTTGTCTTTAAGTTAGGTGCACTCGTCTCCCCCTTCCCCATTTTTAGTACCTAATTTGTGGATAAGCACACAACTCAAAGTTGGCATGGCACCTAAAAATTTCCTCTTAGCCTTTATTTAACATTATATTATGAAGTTTAGTGTAGTTGTCTTCGCATATGTAATTTGGTCCACTTTAGGAAATATTAGTCATCTTGTTGACTTGTAGCTTTTGAAAATCACTAGCTCGTATCTTATTTTAGGCTTATTTTATTCCCTAGGTTGCCTTTAAGTCAGGTGCACTTGTCTCTCTCTTCCCCGTTTTTAGTACTAGTTGTTAAAAGTTAGTGTAAGCGCCAATATTCTTGAATTTAAATTGAAAGTCACCTACAAATAGATAATTGTTGTATTTCATTTAATTAATCAATCAATTATTAGAGAACTTATCATTTTCTTACCCAACATTCTATTACGAGGCACTTTTTGTGTACACATTGTTGAAATAATATTTTTGCTACATAATATTTGTTTATTAGAATTTTTATTTTAATCTCATGGCCTTGATAAATCCATGGATTTCTCTAGCACATAACCTAATTTTATTTTCCTTAACATTATAGGTCGAATGTATGATGCTGAATTTTTATTCCAAACATTTTTAGATTTCAAGGTGAAAAATGACAACTTCGTTGGCACATTTGTAGGTACAAATTATGGAGACAAATTTACAACGGTATAAATGAGATGAGAGAATTTTATTTCTTTGTTTCTTTACATATTTGATTAGAGTAAATGCTTCCTGAAAAACCTCTATAATGTATTTTTAATCGGTGTTTTAAATCACATTTAGTGATGCAACATTAGGATTGACTTAAAGCATGAGGTTTTTTGGAGTCTTAGAAGCAATTTCAAAATGCACCGCGAGGCATATTTGACTTGTTGTAGTAAGGCATGCATTTAGAGATAAATATAAATTAATTGCTCATTATTTAATGTATTTTATATGTATTGTAAATGTTTGAATAATACCAACCCATTTATTACATCACACGACGTAACCTACAATATTAGATAAAGGGTGTGAGAGGAGCGAGTGTAATTGCGAGATGTCAATAAAATGGTAGACATTAAATTTGACATATATTTATACAAGTGTAGGACCTTATAACTCAGTCATGACCGAATTACACAATAAATCTAATTGTACAGTTTTGAACTTGTAGATGGTAGGATCTTGATTTCTTATGTGTCACTTCACCGTCACCTATGTTGTACTTTGATATCTTTGAATTCACTTGTAACCCTAAATATCACATGTATACATGCAAAACAACAACTAGCTTCCTATAAGAACCTCAAGAACACATTATATTAAAATAGAACAGATGCTTGAATCAGACTGACCTTGATGGTCACCCTGTTTGTGAATCACTGAGTTTTACAATACATTTCAAACTCAATGTATTTCTCTAATGCTTTGTGTAAATGTGCATGCAACTAAAAATCTTGACCTAGCTCTTCTCTTGTGCTTTTACACCGATACCGAATTATGCTACTTTATTCCCATAAAATAACTTGTGCGTAGATATGCAAATCAGAATTATGCCCTTGTGTGTTGTCAATATGTTGTATGCATTAGTAACTCTTACTTTCTTAGCTCAATACGTGGTACTTAAATAAGTGCTTGCTAGATTTCATATATATATATATATATATATATATATATATATATGAGTCCTTTACCATGAAGTTTGAATCTTAGTGGTGTGCAAGACTGACCCAAAATACAAGAACCAAAAGATAAAAGAGTAACGAAGAGACCCAATGGGCAAAAAGGACGCAAAAGTAAAAGGGTCCAAGACCTTATAACTCTGGTTTGGACTGTATTATGGTCCTGACCAAGCTATATGGTCTTGGACCAAAGTAATCAAAGGTAAAACAATAAATTACAAAGGTCATAGATATCTATGACACAACATATAATCATAAGGAAGGATCAATTAAGTCATAAAATAAAAGACAAATCAAGTAATTTAAAAGCAAAAGAAACAAGGACTTGTGCCACTAAGACTTAGTTTCAACGATCAAAACTTAAATGTATAATGTTTTCTAAAAACATGATGTAATAATGATTTTGTACTAATTTTGGTGTCTATAATTGTACAATTTAGGTTGAGGTGGCTATATTTTTTTATTTTGGTGTCTAATGCATTTTATATGTATTGTAAATGTTTAAATATATGAGATCATTTTATTTCTTTGTTTCTTTACATATTTAATTAGAGTAAATGCTTCTTGAAAAACCTATATAATATATTTTTTAATCGGTGTTTTAAATCACATTTAGTGATGCGACATTAGGATTGACTTAATGCATGAGGTTTTTTGGAGTCTTAGAAGCAATTTCAAAATGCACTGCAGACTTGTTGTAGTAAGTCATGCATTTAGAGATAATTATAAATTAAATGCTCATTATTTAATGTATTTTATATGTATTGTAAATGTTTAAATAATAGCAGTCCATTTATTTCGTCACACGACGTAACCTACAATACTAGATAAAGGGTGTGAGAGAAGCGAGTGTAATTGTGAGATGTCAATAAAATGACAGACATTCGTAGATTTGACCATCAAAGACCAATTTTTCTTTTTTCGAAAAGAAGACAATAAAAAATCATGATATCTCAACCATATGAGAGATTCTCGAGACAAATTTCTTATTAAAAAAATCAAACTAGATATAATATTACAACTACATTAAGACGATATATCACTAATCAATTTTTTATTTTTATTTTTAAAAAATTAATCAACATAAAACCCTTTTCAATAGACAACTATTAAAAAAATTTAAATTAAGCACAATATACCTAAAATATTTAAGCGAGCAAAGGTTTTTCCAGAGGAGGAAAACACCGATCAAAATCATAAACAAACTTCCAAAGAAATGAAAAAACAATTGAGAAAATAATTATTATTCGTGAAATTAAAAAAGACAATAACACGTGGATTTTATAGACTCGAGCTCACTTAAACTTAATTTATTGTAATGTAGAATACGACACCATCGGCTAAGATTTGGCGGTTAGCCAAGCCGTCTTAAATAATAAATATCTGTGTGTAACAGGCCTCTTTATGGATTAGATACAGATTTGACGGTTGACTCGGGTGGCCCGTCAACGACGGTTATTTAGTAGGTAATCGAATCAATAATTTTTTTTGGTTCATCAAATTGATCGCTCGTTTTGGTAACACTTTAACTACCAATTGTATGTGTACATTGCCATGTGAACGTCCAACGGTATATGTTATTTGATTTAGCGGGATAGTTATTATTTTTGTAGTTAATGTTGATAAATGGTGTGATTGATTTTGTAAGTGTTAGAATATAGATTAAGCATTACATTTAAAGGTTTTATGTCTACACTTAAAATTTGTTACAAATTCGTATATATACATTTGCAAATTTTATATCACGAGTGGTAGAATTTTGCAAACTATTTTATTTGAACTAAACATGAATACATGAAGATTTCTCTACATTTGCAGGTTTTATATCATGAGTGGTAGCCTATTGTGGCCATTTTTTTGGGCACTAAACATGAATACATTTGATACCGCTTTTGATAGTTAATTACTTTTGTAGTTATGTGGTTTGTAATTATTTCGGGGAAATTGTGTTAGTGTTGCAACGTGTTTGAGATGGTGGTTGTATCAGTTGTTTGGTTGGTTTTTTGTTGAAAAATTCTTTTTTGTACTGTTGACAAGGGGTGTGATTGATAGTGGAAGTTTAGGAATATAGATGAAACATTAAATTGAAAGGTTCTATGTGTACATCTCAAATTTGTTACAAATTCGAACATATACATTTGTAAATCTCATATCATGAGATCTGTACTAAACATGTATACATGAAGACCTCTATACATTTGCAAATTTTATATCATGAGTGGTAGTCTTTTGTGGCCAATTTTATTTGCACTAAACATGAATACATTTGATACCCCTTGAATGGCACTACCGCTTTGGATACAAGATGTGTTGAGTGAAGTAGTAGTGGAGGTGCTATCAAAGTAGAGGGTAGTATTTACGACAGGTTGTTTTGGTTGTGTGTTAGTAGTCTTGACTCCCCCTTTCTTCTTGCTCCAAGTGTCAGTACATGCTCCACCTTATCATTTCAATCTTTCTTGCACTACTCACATGGGCTCAATATGTGTTTAAAGGGGCCAAATAAAAAAAGGGGACAATCTAACATGTCAAAGATTCAAAACCCAACCACACTGCGCAAGAAAACATGGAACACATGAACAATCGACGTTGGTAGTAGTTTGTAGGTCTTGTTTTGTCAATGTAAAAAGTATTTCTCTTTTGTACTCTACACAAACAACCAATTAGGATAAGAACCAGTTCTCAAAAGTTGCACTTCAATCAGATGATTAGTTCTATATAAATTTCATATCAAGCACTAACCCTTTATAGCTAGCTTCGGACCCCACACAGAAACCGTGTTTATAAAAATAAGTTTGGGTTCCATCCATCCTTTTCCTGGGTACTACCATAGGAAGATTATCAAGAATCTTGTTTTGGAAAACATGTAAATGTTTGTAAGAAAAAAGCGTATTAAAAGGTTTTAAAATGCCAACTGTTAAAAATAGATTATTACAGTTGTATGCTAATTCTTATTTACAATAAGATATTAGCCATGAAATATGTCGACTTACATTTGAATGCGATATTCATCATCTATTTTTTCCTTAAAACTATTTGAAACTTGCAACAATCCAAATAATAGAAATCATAATGAAGTTGTGTCTTAGTTGAGGTTAACTTATTCACTTGCACCTGCAGCTCATCGCTCTAAACACCAAATATGACGCAGAGTCAGCAGAGCCTCAATAATATTACAAATAGAGGTATAAAAAGAAACAAGGCCAACTCATTAAAAAAATTCATGAATTAGGTATCTACGAGCTAAATCTAATAATCTTGAATCGGATTGTGGAACAAGAGATTAGATCCAGTTCCATACTACTATTTATTAGATCGATGAAGTTATGATCATAAGAACATGACAATTACTCAAATTTATTAATAAATTTATAAGGTTGAGGTCATATGGACAAGGATACTGCTCCACATGAGAAGATACAAAATTTGGAATCTTCTTTAGAAGACCCCAAACATCTACTATTTAGGTGAGAGATTTTTGGCAAGTGTTGAAGTGGGAGGTGACAGTCGCCATGATCTATTTCTAAGAGGTAGTTTGTATCCTGAGTTTGGCTGCTCTAAATTTTCATGCTATTTTAACAAGACATGAAAGTGTTGGATGCCCAAATAGCCAATAGCAAATAGCAACCAACCCATAAAGCTTATAGAAAAACTAAGTACCCATAGCATCAACACTGATGTAAAAATACCAAGATTATCCAGTCAAAACATAAATGACATCATGGTAAGCAACGATAATCCAACACTTGAAAATGTAGAGAAGCCAATAACAAAAATAATTTGATGTCTTGGAGTGCATTAAAACATATAAAAGAAATGAATTTTTAAAATAAACAACTAATAATGCAACATGAAATGAATCATGATTGAATGCACACAATATGAGCATGTACAAAAATACTATAAACGTTTTTAAGAAAATGTAATTAGAAGGTATAAAGCCTGACAGTTCAAGCTTTGCTAGATTTTTCAACACGTATGACAACTATTGAAGTCTATTTGATGCTTGTAGAGTTTTCAACAGTGTGATGGAGCCAGATGTGCAACTTACCAAAGGCACAAACCTCTCGAAGAGGCATTAACACTATTTATAGCGAGAAGTAGAATAACACAACCTGATTGGACCTAATGGCAAAGACATTTATACTCCACAGGCGAGGAAGATGTTAGAATTTAGAAGGGGTTGGGTGTGCGCATCGAAGATGAAAAATATATAATATAAATGAAAAAATTACCCTTATGAGCTTAGGCAAGGTCACTCTCCAACATTCAACTCCCTTATTAAGAGTGACTTCAATTTTCAAATAAATGTTTTTTGAGATTAAATTTTGTTCAAATATCCCTATTTTTTCTGTGTTGTCGTGGCTAGAGCGTATGAAATCCCATTTCATGTAATTCATTACTAAAAACACTAAAAGCAGCACCTGCTGAAAAATTTGGACTGCCCCTAAATTACCTCCGTTTTTAGTGGAATATTTTGGAAAAAATTCTATTACTATTAGAATTTCTTATTTATCAATAAAAGAGGCCAAACAGATCTGAATCTTCTATGTTTTTTTTTTAATTTTGAATTTATAGTGGGGTTAAATGTTGATGGGATTTTGGTGTCGCAAATACAAAGAATATTAAGTAAGGCAGCTGTAATTTGTCTGCCTTGGCCTCAAATTCTACTTATTTGTACAAGCAATTTTACGGGGAATTATCCTCCAATTGTAATCACCTATAATATGCCTCGCAATATCCGCCTGCCAAAACAAAAACAATAAGATAAAAAATGATGCATAAGGGAAAGGTAATTTATTATTGAACAAAAATTGAAAATGAGTCCATAATCTCTAGTATGCATGAGCATCAATTCTAGCATACAAAACAAATGACATCCAACAAACAATGGAAAATACCATATCCCAGTTCAGATGACAGAAATGAATCACATAGACATCTACATGGTGGTTATTTGCAATATCAATTATATTACATCAAAAAGATCTGATGAAACAGGCAGAGAGGATATTTCAAAAAGTTCCAGCTCAGAGACTATGATATGCAGGCTAATGTGGCTCATAAGCTGCACGCTGATGCAAGCTATGATAGCTCTCTAGATGAGATCAAATATCCTCAAGGCAAGGAAAATTCTAAATGGAAGGAACATCCAAAAATAAATAAATCAGAAAGGGATCTGCGATTGAAAGCCATGTAAGAGGCATTGGAGAAATGGAAAGCAGAAATGGCTACCCGGAATCAAAGAATGGGAAAAGTTTCACAATCTGAAGCAATATCAGCAGTTTTTGTTTTTTTACCTTTGAAGACTCCAAAACTGAATTTCTTGACTTTGTAAAAAAACCTCCTCGACGCATTGTTTTTTTCACCATAAAGATTTCATTTTTCTTGTGCTATCTAAGATCTGCAACAACAAGTTCTTCAGATCTACAAGAGCAGGATCTTTAAGTCACATAACTACCATCAACACAAGTTTGATTGATTCTTGCAGAAGACAAAATGCAAATTTTGAAAAGGTCTAGAAGCTAAAAGACCTCTTTTTGGAAGGCCTTATGATCATGAGGAAAACCAAGGTCTTGACAAGTATGTTATTGGGATAGAGAGGACTTCTTGGGGATGCATTTTTTATGTATAGTGTAAGCTCTGAAAGAAAATTAACAAACACAAATCTTACCAACTGAAGTAAATTTGAGTTATTGTCTAATAAACATTAATATGTTTCTTGTAGCTGAGCCGCAGATGGTGGAAGTCAGATGTTTAGAAATTTGAATTTGGAAGTTCTAACCTCCCATTCATCATTCATTGAGTAATATTAATGCATATGCTGCCTCTTGTGTACCCACAAGTCGAATACACTGCACTATGAACAAGTGATAATGACCATTGGCATTGAAAAATTATTCACCGAAGTAAAATCTTATAAGTGCCTAGTTGGCCATTCCTGACATTCTGACAACTGCAATCCCAATCCTATGGCCAATCCTAAGTTTAACTCCTCTTCCTTGCAATTCTAGCCTTACCTTGTGACATAGAATTCAATTGTACAATGATAATCCTGGAGCAATTTCCCAATTTGTGCCCCAACATTGAAGCATCACAAACTTAAATCAAACAACAAAAATTGTAGCTTTGTGACAATTTAAAGAAAAAAAACATGTATATACACCCCAATATTGATAAAGGAATTGCACAATATATGTATAAATACCTGATCATGTAAAGAGAATATAAAAATGTGAGCATAATATGCAAATTCTGAGTTGGATATGAAATGGACATTTATGTATAGATAACAACGTCATCTCACTGTAACATGATATAGTGATGTACATAGACTTCTTATAATTACCACCAATAGACAGGTAGGGCAAGTCAGTACCAGTGATGTCTACATTGTAAACCTTGGTTTCATCAAGATAAAAGAGCCCCTAATTCCATTCTGTTTCCATGTCAGGCTTTCTATTCTCATTGAAAATTGAAAAAATGTATGTATCTATCTCCTATCCTAGCCTTGAGGGTGACCCTGTGTTGTTAATCACGTGCCTGACAAGGTTTGCATTGTAAGTTGTTGTATTGTCTGGGGTTGCTGCCAGATCTTTGGGGCCTCCTTTAGAGGGCCACCCTGTTTCAGTAATCATTACACCAAGTGACCTAAAGTTTAGCACTTCTAAAGCAAAGAAAATGACGCCTATTTGTGTATCAAACATAGAAGTATAGACAACACCTGTGTTGGGTAAATAACACCATCGTTGGGTCTACATAAGGCATAGTCCAAAGATACTTTGTGAGGGGAATCTCTGTAGGTATAATAGGGGTAAATGTCTATCATGAATGGGGACTGTGTCTGAGCCAGAAAATCCAACATGGGCCTCAGGAAGAAGGCATACTTACTGTCTAGTGCCCCTACTAAGGGTAGAAATGATCTAGAAAATATACTAAGTGCATGAGTGCTGGAAACCTTTATTTTTTTCTCAATTCTAGCTTTCTTCGGTGTCATTTTCTGACCAGTTCGAGCCCTTGGAAGGGCTGTGATGGGATTAATTTTGAACCATGGTCTCCATATTTCAAGCTATAAGGTCAAAGAACCTGAGTCAGAATCAGAATCATTATCATGCACAATTTTAGAGCATAGGGATGGTCGACCAACATCCATGTGAATCCTTGGCAGGGAGCCAGACAAATATGAGATGCCCTCCCTGAAAGATGGTCTCAAAGTGCCCACATCATAAGAAAACACAATATACTTCACAAGTTGGACCGATCCACAAAGAGAATCTACCACCAAAGCAAGGGAAATAGGGAAAACCCGAGAGCGGCACAGAGAAACCAAAACCTTCAACATAGGATCCAAAATATGAAGCACCTTCTCCTTCCATACATGCACCTTGGCTAAGAAACCACTAGATTTATGGCATATAGATCTACATTTTCTGGATCCAGGTTTCTTGGCTTGAAATAAGAAAGATAAAATTAGGAAGAGACTTAATTACCTGGTGAAATATTCACACAAAATATGGAAAAAATCATCTTGGTCAAGACTGTTTTGGTTGGATCTAAGTTGAATCTCTTTCTTACCCCGTCAATAATCGAATCAGGAATCTCTATGGAAGGGATATCATCTTCCTAGACCATTGTAAGTGTTTCGGTCCTTTTTGTGTACAATCAAAGACTGAAACAGATAAGGGTGTAGGAGGTATACCTGTTGTTTGGTGATGGGTAGAAGGTGGAATGCGTGCGTGTAGACTTCCGATCTCGGTCGATCATGTGAACTCCTTTTTGGCTGGGAAGGACTACCTTGTAATAGAAGCAAGACCACAAGAAAGAGTTAAACAGTATATGGCAGTGGACTACCTAACGTATGCTAGATCCAGGAAGTACGATACTTCCTAGAGGGCTATCAATCCACTATTTTATAAATTAATATTAAATGACTGAAACATGTAAATAAAAGGAATCTAGTGCTAGCATTTTGATTTGGGTGCCTCAGGTCACTATCAGCGTCAATCTAATTAAATACTAGAACTATGCAGGTAAAAGGTCCTTGGGTTAGGTCATGGGTAGGTTAGGTGGTCTGCAGGTCACAGACAAGGTCTGATTGGGGTTAGGTAGGCTATTTTGGGTTGTTTGGTTGAGTGGTAAGGTTGCTAGTCTGTACTGTGTTAACAAACACATACTGACACTGGTCTATCTGACCGATGCTGGTTGAGGCCACACTGATGCTGGTTAAGGTTGACCAGTATCAGTCACTGTAGGAGTGATAGAGGTTTAGGTGGGAGGTGTTTGGGTTCCACTCTGTTTCAGAATAGAGGGTTGGAAGGGTATGGGTTCATGTAAATGAGGCTTAGGGTCAGAGTGAGGGATGGTTTTTAGGTTTTTAGGGTTGAGAGTGACAGACTGCAGGGTCGGGGTCTTTGGGGGTGGTTTTTGGGTGTATGTTGGGGTGGTAGAAAGGTGAAGGAGGTAGCTGACAAGCATCAGGGTAACCGACGGTGGTCGAGTTCAACCGGTCATGGTTATGGTTAACCGGCGATGGTCATTGTAATCTGATCAAGGTGTGAAAGTGGAGGTTAGGGTGCTCTTTGTGTTTGGACATAGAGTTATCAGGGAGCAGAATGGGGTGAAAAAGGGGTCCTGCAGATGGATATGGGTTGAATAGGTGAGGTTTAAGGGGCAGGAGAGAGGTTTTTCTCTTAGGGGAGGAAAATAGAGAGAGCAAAGCACAAAAACATGAGTAAAAGGATGAAGGGATCCACTTACCCAGAGTCTAATGCGTATAGAAGACTGAGCAGCTGATGAAGAGGAGTGAAAAATGTTGGTGAAGGCTGGTAGGTGGTTGGAGAGCTCTTGCTTGAGCTCTTTCTGGCTTCAGGTTCCTTCAATGGTTGTTCTCACAAAGGTTCTTGTGAATACTTCCACTAATGGTCTTAGCTTGGAGTTCTGATGGCTCTGTTGTGTTCTAATGAGTTGCCAATGAGAATGTGAATGCCAGTGCTAAATTGAAATGCCAACCCACGAAACCAACTAACCAAAATCAACTAGACCAACCCTTTGGAAAGAGCTTGAACTAGGCTTTTACAGGTGACCGATGACGGTCGTACCTGACCGACATCGGTCAAACTGTGACCGACACTGGTTATGTTGGGGGGATTTGTTTTTTGAAAAGTGGGGAATATGCCTTCCCCACTTGATTTTGAGTGGTAGAGCACATGCGTCCTCCGCCCTTAGAATAGGGAATAGGACAAAGAGGGGTCCTATGAGTGGGGTGGCCACTATTAGGGGTTTCTAGAAGGGTATGGGCTAGGTATGGGCAAGGTGAGGAAGTGGAATGGTGAGGTGGAGGGGCAAGTGGGGTAGTGGAAGGGTGAGGTGGAGGGGCAAGTGGGGTAATGGAATGGTGAGGTGGCTAGGCCAGTGGCAAGGTGAGGTGGCTTGATGAGTGGATAAAAGAGGGAATTTAATTAATTGATGTTAATTAAATCTTTGGGTGTGTGAATGAGGGTCATTGTGGTGTGCACAAGGGGTTTGGGTGATTGAATTAGGGTTAAATTGATCACCCATGTAGAATGTGGTTATTAGGTCATTTTGGAGGAAAATGATGAAAGGTGACATGTTTTTGGTGTCTACATTTTGCCCCTTTTTGTTGGGCAGCCTGTATTGGTAGGCGGTGTGACAAAACAAAAGGTTGGTTTTTGCTCCATATGAATTTAGGGTGAGGAGGTGAATGTTGGGTGCCCCAAATAGGGGCATGAGTGATCCTCCCCTCAAATCAGGCATATACTAGGAAGAATAAAGAGTTGGTAGATGGTTTGATAAGGTAGGGGTAGGTGTGAAGGAGATGAGGTTCGTGGGTATGGTGATTGCGAAAGGTAGGGTGGAGTAGGTAGAGCATTCAAACGTATGCACACGTTGGAAAATGCAATGAGGTACAAGGGTTTCTCAACATAAAAAGTTTACGTCAGCTAAGGTCGCAAGGGTCATCCAAACACGGGTTGTTGAGGTCTAGTATCCAGGGTAAAGGATATGGTCTGGGCACTCAATGAGGTAAGATGCAGGAATGCGTAGGGTGGTTCTGGTACATCCAAAAAAGTCCAAAGGTCAAGGTTTTGTTTAGACAAGGGTCACGGCCATAGGTAAGGTAAGGTCATTAGGCTGAGAAAAATAGGTACCATCATCACAAGATGCAACAAGTGAGGACATGAGAATATCCACATAATCAACGGTTGGGTAGGTAGGCATGGGTAGGTAGGTGTGGGTGGGTAGGTGTGGGTAGGTAGGTGTGGGTAGGGTAGTGTCGATCAAGTGTATCCAAAAGCAGAGATCGTGACACGGTACCTTGGTGAAGAGATTTTGAACTCTACATCGTCCAAGGTCGATCGGGTTATCCAAACAAGGGTTATTGAGGTCCGATATCCATGGTGAAGGATATGGTTCGGGCACTCAATGAGGTAAGATGTAAGAACGCGTAGGGTGGTTTCAGTATATCCAGAAGATCAAGGTTTTTTTGGGTAAAGGTCACGGCCATAGGCGTGGTAAGGTTGGTAGGCTAACAACGTGGTGACAACATCGCAAGGTAGAGCGAGTGTGTAAGGTCGATGGTCACCCCAAGGGGGTAGGTGTGGGTAAAAGGTGTAGCGAGTGGTTGTGGATGGGAGAAGGTGAAGAAGGGGATGATTATGGTCGAGCTAACCTCCAAGGGCCCCATGCCCTCAGAGTGCTGCCTACATAGCCCCGATGAAAAGGGGCCTCAGACTGATGTAGTTCTCCCGTAAGCTAGGGAGGAAAAGAATAGGTATAGAGGAGGGTTGGTAGGTTTGAGGTAAGTTGAGTTAATGGTTATATGGGTAAGGGTAAATAGGTGAGGGTCAATGGTATATTTGAATAGGTAAGGGTCATGGGTATGGGTAGATAGGTAGGGTCAAAGATTAGGTCAAGGGTAGGGTGTAGTTAACCTTGGGTCAAGGTATGGGTAACATGGGTAACTAGGTAAGGGTTGGTGATTAGGTCAAAGGTATAGGTAAATGGGTAGATAGGTGATGTTTGTGGGTAAGGATAGATGGGTAAGATGCTAGGTCATACGGGTATAGGGTAGATATTAGGTTGGTAAGGTGCATGAAGGTCAGGTGTGTTGTAAAATGGAGATTGCTAGGTCAAGGTAGGCATGGGTGGGAGGTAGGTGGAGGTAAGTCAAAATATTTGTTTTGGTTGAAGAATGTCAACAGTTCGAAAAGTAGGTAACCAGAACAGGGTGGATGATGCAGTCATATTGGGAAGAACCATTGATGCGCAAACCAAGGGTAGGTGCGATGAATTTCAAGCCCCTAAAAACCCTTACAGGTTGGATTGTTCCGAAGGTGAAACAATGTGCATGATCATGACAGATTGTATTAGTGACATCATCCCATGGTGGGTAGGAAAATAAGGGTAAAAAATGGGTGATATGGTGAAGGGTTGGAAACGTGGAGGAGGATAACACACCTTTTGTACAAGATGTCGATAACCCAGATAGATGAGTCCATGGAAAAAAGGGTGTGTTATTTTTGTTTGGATAGACTGATCAATGCGGGAAGTCTATGTGGGATGATTAGATAATCTCCTTGAGGTCTTCGTGAAGCTGATCGATGTGGGAAGCTTCAGAATGGGCCTAGTCTTTTTTTTTACTAGGTAGAGTATGGCTAGTGCAGTATAGCTATCCTTCGAGGGAGCAGTCTATTTATGGTGACTAGATACAAATGATAGATGTCCTTTTGAGGGATTCATCTTTGTGCTTGGAAGTTTGACTCAAGGAGGGTGATCCCATTTGATAGGTGAATTTGCTTTTACCAATTAAGCCATGGACAAGGCTATAGAGGAATACGAACAACATGGGTCAAAAGGTGGAGGTGGAGTTGGATGTTTTTGAGGGGTATATGGAATGGTATATGACCATGGGATTCCATCTATGAGGGGATGAAAAAGTATCCATGAGTAGAGTCCATGGTACTCATATTGAAGACAAGGTTGAAAAAGTGATGGACAGTCACATGATTCTTTGTTTAATCATGGGTATGTGAGGTGGTGATAAAAGGAGTGGGTGCTCATGGGATGAGCCGATATTAGTCAATGGGTGATAGAGCACTTGGTTCAACAATAGAATGGTCAAAGATGTAAGATGTTAAGGGGCTCAGGTTCAGGTTTACCGTCGAGTGAAGATAAGCGATAAGCACCTGATCTATAGGTATGGGTAATGATATCGTGTCCAAGCCAATTAGGAGCAAACTTACCCCGTAGATGTTTCTCTGATGGGTTCAGGTGGGGGAATTTATGTTAAGTAGTTGTTTTGGTAAGAGGAGTCAGGGTCCCCCCATCGGTGGTCAGTGAGTGCACAGGGGATGAAATTTGTAAACCCTGATTCTACTTATTCAATGGTCCTTGTGTAGGCATTGGCATAGGCTAATTGAGGTGGAGAGGTAGGTGGTGGGGTAAGTGAATGTGAGGTAGAAGGGTTATCGATTTTTGATTGTGACGGAATGGTTGTATACATAGTATTGGTTTCAAAGGTTGGGTGAGAAATAGGTATATGATGTAGGTATGAAAGTATAGGTGGCAGGATAGAAAAATGGTGGAGTTGGTTAGTAGGAAGAAGGGAATCCTCTTGTAAAATGTTGTTTGTGTTGGGGGAAATATTAGGAGAATGGAGCCGCTAAATAATATTCTCGAGAGCTTTACACCCTTTAACATCATGCCTCGGTGAGCGATGATAGGCACAAATTTTAGTGTCATTAAACCATTTGGGTTTTGGTTTAAATGGATCATAAGGCTTAAGGGGCGGTAGTGTGATGATAGAAGAATTTAACAATGTAGAAATAATGTCAGAGTAAGATTTTGTCAAGGGATGACAGTGGGAGGTAATGGTGGGTTTAGGTAAAAGAGCAGGTGAATTTAGGAAAGGAGGTGGAGTTTGAGGTTTGGTTAGTTGGGCTATCTTTTGGGTAAGTAGTGAAGTTTCGGGCCCAGGCTTTTGCTGGGGTGTTAATGGAAGTGGTGTGGTTGAGACTTTCTTTATGGTAGGTAAGAGAGGTTGGGGTTTACCTTTGGGTGGAAGTTTTTTCGTTGTGGGTGAACTTGTACGCCTGATATTTGAGGTGAACAGTAAGACAGGAAATGTGGGTAACTTGGGAAAATAACGCGCAGGAGGGGGTATTGCATAAAGCGGAGGTGAATGGAATGTAGAGGGTAAAGAAGAAACTGTGGGTCTCTGTCATTGATATTGGGCTATGCAATGTGGTAGATGGGCCAAGGTTGAAGGGTGAGGGCCTAAAATTGAGGGTAAAGGTGAAGGTGAAAGAATAGGTGTAGGGGACAAAAAGTTAAGAGGTTTGAAAATTTGGGCTTCTCTCATAGACTGATTAACCAGGGAAGAAGGATATGGGCCTAAAATAGATGGTAGAGGTGAAGGTGAAGGAATTGGTGTTCTGGGGATAGGGTTCCTAAATGGTCGGGTTATCCTTTTAGGAGGTTTAGCTATGACGGGAGGATGCAGGATAATCATTGGTGGTAGAGGTGGAGATGAATGAGAAGGTATAGGAGACATCGGGGATGTAGGTGGAATATAAGGTGAAGGTAAGGCTGATGGGGTTGTTAAAGAGGAAGGGGTTGACACTGCTATTTAGATGTGATAATCTTGGTAAATTTTCCAATTGATAGGTCGGTCGTCGAGGTATAGGTGGTAGGTGATGACACTTGGGTAGGAACAGGGGTTCTAGGGCTCCCCCAAAGGATAGGGTAATCGAAATACTTCGGTTGATCAACCAAACCCGAGGGTCATCCCAAGGTAGGGGAAGGAGATGTCAATTAGAAGGTGATCCTTGATGCTTGTGAAACAATGAGGGTCTCAATCTCCGACATGTTAGGAGAAAGTGAGGCAAGAAGAGCGGAGGAGCTTTCAGTGGCCTTTGGAGGAGAATTGTCATTAGGGGGAATTGAAAAAAGTGGTTCTTTTATGGGTGAAGGGTCAGGTGGAATAGGTAGTGAGGGTATAAATGACCCTATTGCTAGTGGAGGAATAGGTCAAGCAAGCGGGGTATGTTCTTTTATGGGTGGAGATGATGAAAGGGTAAGTTTTTTTGGAGGTGGGTGAACAGGTGAGGTTAAATCTGTTGGGGGTAGAGGGAAAATTGAGGTAGACTCATTTATGGGTAAAAGAGTGAGTAAGTTGGGTTCCTTTTTAGGTAGAGAAGTAGGTGGGGTAGATAACTTGGCAGGAAAAATAATGGGTATAGTCTTCTCCTCGAAGGGGAGAGGAAAAAGAGGTAAGATCGGTCGTAGGTAGGGGGACAAGTGAGGATTTTGGGTAGGTTAATGTGGGTTAGTTCAGTCATGGGTAGAGAGTGAATGAGGTAGGTCCCCCTAGGTAAGGTCGCCTTCTCTGTGGGTAGAGAATCAGATGAGGTAGGTTCGGTTGTAGGTAGGGGGACAGGTGAGGTAATTTTGGTCATAGGTAAGGGTGTGGGTGAGGTAGTAGGTAAGGTCTCCTTCTCTGTGGGTAGAGAAGTGGATGAGGTAGGCTCCCCCACAATTAGAGGGGTTAATGGGGTTGGTTTTGTTGTATATAGAGGTGTAGGTGAGGTATGTTTGATTGTGGGTAAGGGTGTAGGTGAGGTAGTAGGTAAGGTTTGAGGTATGGGTGTAGGTGAAGTGGGTTTAGTCATAAGTATGGGTATAGGTAAGGTAGCAGGTAATGTCACCTTTTCCATGGGTAGAGAAGCGGATGAGGTAGGCTCCCCCACAATTAGAGGGGTGTGGGGAAATATTTCCGCAGTAGATGAAATAGGGAGAAATGGAGACAAGGGGATAGGTATGGGGTTGTAGGCGACATAATTGTCGTAAATATTGAGGTTACCAGGAGAAGTTACACTCGTTGAGTTTGATGAAGCGATATGATTTGGGAGAGGTTTATCACAGGTACAGAGGTTTTGAGTTGTTGGCATAGTAGGAGCATCCCATACAAGGCCCCCAATATCCAACGTAGCTCGGCTAATTTCCTGGAATTGTGCACAGTTGGAGTTGTTATGCCCCCTAACTTGATGATAGGTACAAAATCCATGTTCATTATACCATGCCGACCAAGGATGTGAAATATCACGATTATCCGGTGGTACTCCTGTAGGGGTATAACATTGTTGTTTGTCCAGTAGGGGAAGACCCTCGGAGGTGAAATGGGTGTGATGAGAAGGGTAGGACATGGCCGTGCAACTATGTATGGTTGTGCCAGTTGTAGAAATTGCTACGGGGGTATATAGGTAGGGAAGAAGGGGTAGCCTCCTGAATATGACGTTGAGGTTATGGGTTGTGTGTGAGGAAGGGTATAGGGGGAGGAATTTGTGTAAAGATCTTCATAGAACTCGGCATAGGGGTGTGGTGGTAGGTATGGCTGAATTTTGATTAGGGTCATAAGAGGTTGATTCAGTTGGTGGCTGCATGTATGAGGACATATAAGGAGGTGATGGCGATGGGATAGTAATTTGGTGGGTAAGTGATCGGGATTCAAGAGTAGGGGATAGCAGAGCAGTCCGTGTTACATAATTGGTGAGGTAGTGCTGTAAGGCTTGATGGTTGTGATCTAGGAAGCTAGTAAAAGTCTTGTCACCTACGGGTATGGGTATGGTAGGATGAAGGTCCATAAGTGTCAGGATGGAAGGTGGTAAAGAGGCTAGGTGGGAGAGGTTGAAGAATAATACTAGCTCGGATACAAGTGAAGAGTACCGGTTAAGAATCAACATAGGCTGATTGACATCGGTTAGGGATGACTGATGTCAGTTAAGGGTGACTGGTATCGGTCACTATAGAATAAGGAAATTTTTACCAAACTGAGGCAAAAGAGTGGTGACGATCAGGTGGGAAAGCCCTGTGATGGATTTTTAACATGACACAGAGTGTACAGAAAGTCACAGGAATTTGACAGCAAGGAAACTGAAACAGGGGTCTTTTGGACAAGTTAACCCAAAAGAACAGAAATCGACGCCAATTGGTTATAACCGATGCTGGTGGGGGGGGGTAAACCAATGCCGGTTACTGTGGAGATTGAAAAACTATAGAAAAGTGGATTATTGTGAACTTGAATTAGAAGAATGATCAACATAGGGGTTTGTGGGGTGATACAATGAAGCCTCTTCACTCTCAGAAAAAATCAGAATACTCCAACTATGATTGGGGAGTGTGAAAGGAAAAAGAAAGAAAAATGAAGAAAACATATTCTCACACCTTGAAACGTACTTCAATCAAACACTAAAAAAAATGTTATCCAACAAGTGATTTTAAATGTGTTAAGCTTACGCTATTTAGAAGGACTGACTCATGAACTTTAGAATAGAGTTTTTGGTGAGGAAGGCTTCCTACAAAGAAGGAGATCTAAAAGGTGAGGTTTCAGGTTATGTTATGGTGGGGGCGGGCCATACAAACTGGGGAGTACCTGCCAACTGGACCGTGTGATCACAGACAGATGTTCGCGGGTAAGATGTTGTTTAAGAAGATGTGTTTTTCAAATTTTTGTGTAGTCTGGTAGAGAGAAAGAGAGAGAAAGTACTTTCTATGATTCATTTATGTCAACCATCAGCTGAGCATGACTTCCAACATATAGGTTGCCCTTAATTTTAATGTGCTCTACAGTGCAACATACAAGAAATGAGATGTAAGTGTTTTAAACCCAAATCAAAATGTGATATTCGATGTCACAACTGATGAACAGGAGAAGGGATGCTCTTTCACTAATGCGATACTAATGAAAGGAAAGAAATGTTCATTTTAAAGCACCAAAACATGATTTCTTTTAGACAATAGAAGGAGAAGAAGATTCTAGAGAAGAAGATTAATGTGGAAGCCTTTTGGAAGGGAAACAAACATACAACCTTTTCCTAAGAATGAACAAAATGTAAGGAACCCCGAATGGGTCCCATCGAGTGTGCCAAAATGTTTCGATCCTTTTTGCGTATAATCAGAGACTGAAATAGATAAGGATGTAGGGGGTATACCTATTACTTGGTGATGGGTAGAAGGTGGAATGCGCACGTGTAGTCTTCCGATCTCGGTTGATCGTGTGAACTCCTTTTTGGCTAGGAAGGACTATCCTGTAATAGAAAGCAAGACCAAAAGAAAGAGTTAAATAGTATATGGCAGTGGACTGCCTAGCGTATGCTAGATCTAGGAAGTGCGATACTTCCTAGAGGGCTATTAGTCCACAATTTTATAAATTAATATTAAATGAATGAAACATGTAAATAAAAGGAATCTAGTGCTAGCATTCTGATTTGGGTGCCTCAGGTCACTATCAGCGTCGATCCAATTAAATACTAGAACTATGCAGGTAAAAGGTCCTTGGGTCAGGTCACAAGTAGGTTAGGTGGTTTGCAGGTCACAGACAGGGTCTGATTGGGGTTGGGTAGGGTATTTTCGGTTGTTTGGGTGAGTGGTAAGGTATCCAGTCTATACAATGTTAACAGACACAGAGATTGATGCCGGTTGAGGCCACATTGATGCCGGTTAAGGTTGACTGGTATCGGTCACTGTAGGAGTGACAAAGGTTTAGGTGGGTGATGTTTGGGTTCCACTCTATTTCAGAATAGAGGGTTGGAAGGGTATGGGTGAGGTACAAAGGAGGGATAGGTTTAGGGCTAGAGTCTTGGGGTCTTTGTGGGTGGTTTTTGGGTGTACTTGGGTAGAAAGTGAGGAGATGATTGATCGCAGGGTAACTGATGGTGGTCGGGTTCAACCGGTCATGGTTATGGTTAACCGGCGACGGTCACTGTAATCTGATCAAGGTGTAAAAGTGGGGGTTAGGGTGCTCTCTGTGTTTGGACATAGAGTTACCAGGGAGTGGAATGGGGTGAAAAAGGGGTCTTGCAGATGGATATGGGTTGAATAGGCGAGGTTTAAGGGGCAGGAGAGAGGTTTTGCTCTTGGGGGAGGAAAATAGAGGAGCAAAGTACAAAAACACAAGTGAAGGATGAAGGGATCCACTTACCCGGAGTCCAATGCATGTAGAAGACTGAGGAGCTGATGAAGAGGAGTGAAAAATGTTGGTGAAGGCTGATAGGTGGTTAGAGAGCTCTTGCTTGAGCTATGTCTGGCTTTAGGTTCCTTCAATGGTTGTTCTCACAAAGGTTCTTGTGAATACTTCCACTAATGGTCTTAGCTTGGAGTTCTGATGGCTCTGTTGTGTTCCAACGAGTTGCCAATGAGAATGTGAATGCCAGTGCTAAACCAAATGCCAACCAACCAATCAAAATCTTGACCAACCCTTTGGAAAGAGCTTGAACTAGGCTTTTACAGGTGACCAACTCTGGTCTGACATCGGTTACTGTCGAGGGGATTTGTTTTTTGAAAAGTGGGGAATATGCCTTCCCCACTTGATTTTGAGTGGCAGAGCACATGCGTCCTCCACCCTTAGAATAGGGAATAGGACAAAAAGGGGTCCTATGAGTGGGGTGGCCACTATTAGGGCTTTCTAGAAGGGTTTGGGCTAGGCATGGGCAAGGTGAGGAAGTGGAATGGTGAGGTGGAGGGGCAAGTGGGGTAGTGGAAGGGTGAGGTGGAGGGGAAAGTGGGGTAATTGAATGGTGAGGTGGTTGCGTGAGGTGGTTGGGCTAGTGGCAAGGTGAGGTGGCTTGATGAGTGGATAAAAGAGGGAATTTAATTAATTGATGTTAATTAAATCTTTGGGTGTGTGAATGAGGGTCATTGTGGTGTGCACAAGGGGGTGTGGTGATTGAACTAGGTTTAAATAGGTCACCTGTGTAGAATGTGGTTATTAGGTCATTCTAGAGGAAAATGATGAAAGGTGACATGTTTTTGGTGTCTACAGTAAGAGAAGCATGATGCGCCCATGAATCTACAGACATGATGCACACAGAAACGATGTGGCCATGAATCTACAGTCATCCTAATTTCCTTTTTCTATCACATCTCTGTCGTCAAGCCCAAACCCTTGTCTCACTCCCGCTCCCACTTGCCCATGCAATCTCTTCCTCTTTATGCATGTTATGCTGCATGGTTTTCCTTTCCTCGGGATTCTTTTCTTCCGGTTTCTTCTCTGACTTCGGTGCCATTTTTTTCTCGGACAAATGAACTAAAGCAGAAAAATGTCAAAAGTCATTTAGAAGGCCGTCAAATTTAACATAGTCACAGAAACATCCACAAGGGCCTTTCTTATAGGGGGAACACCTTCGTTGTAATTACCTTACATGAGTGGAAATTTCTTACACAGTGTGTTAGTGATTTCAAGATAACTAGTAATTAGCAACTAACAACTAGCAATTACACGTGAGGTGTGAGATGTTAACGCCGAAAGCGAATTACAGGTGATGGGAGAAGGAAACTGAAACATACAACAAAGTAATATGATATTTCTAGTCGGAAAATGAAAAACATAATGAAATAATGGAAACAGGAGTAGTGGAAAATATTTGAATTGGTCAAAAAGGGGTTGAAGCTTGAAAGGTAAGGGCCGACAAGGATTAAGAGGGGAGTGTTAATGACATGGAGTGAATACGAGATTCCTCATGTAGAAGAGGTGTTGAGGACATTTAGGCATAACAAATGAATGAAAAAGGTGTTGAAATCCGAAGGGCGGATAAGGAGGGATTCCTTGATATAGATGTGAATGTAAGCCCTTGTCTTTTCGTGCCCCCAATGTCAATAGTGGCTCTCTGCAAAGTACGCCCTTGATATTTATGGATCGAAAATGCCCAAGCCATTTTAAGTGGTAACTGCCTTTGGTTACCTCTAGAAATTCGGTTTCTTAATTGATAACCAACCTTTCTCTTAGATTACATTATCAAATGCAAAATGCAGTGCACCCAAACCTTTTACTTTATGTTCATGTTTTTACTTGTAGTTTTTATTCTTTAAGGGAGGATTGTGGGAAGAGTAATTATCTATTACGCTATGCCTAGTTCTAAGCTCATATGCATAGCCTTCTATATCATAACTTTTAAACGATTTCTTCTCTTTTTATTTTTAGATTTTCTTGATTGCTTTATGATGTTCCCCATTTGCTGTTGCATTTTATTTTTACCCTTCTCCAATGGTAACCCACCATCATAAAATTTCCAAAAGACTTCATTTTTTGTCTCTTCAATTCCACTTTGTGGATTTCCTTTGTTTGCTTTCTTGCGGCCTAAATCAAATCAAGCCCATGACATCATCAGGAAAAAGTGTACGTGGAACAAAGGCCAACACTAAGAATGGGGAAAATTAAGGGGTGCAATTGATAATGAAGATGCGTATTAGACACATATAAAATCTTTTGTAGTGATTGTTCGCTTGTGAATGCAAATTTTACACATTTAAATGGTTCTATCTCATAAAAATCTACAACACTTGTAGAAAGTGGGCCTTATCATGTAAATGTTTATATATTGATCGTGTTCGATCGTGAATGAAGAGTTAATTTTTTAAACTCTGAGTCATTTTCTTCCACAAAATTTATCAAAGGACCGATCCAAAATAAATCTAAATATATGCTAGTTTTTTACAAGGCTTGTTTATTGCAACCTTATTATATATTGTTTGACACCTAGCTTGCCTCGTCTGCTGTTCTAGTTACTTGACTATATAATATGACACATCACAACATGCCACAAAGATTGTTGTGAGGACCTCCATATTATTCACAACCAAAAATTGTTTCCAGTTATCTAAATCTCCTTAAACCATGTATTGCTTTATTAATGAATAGTTTGCTTGGTGTAGACTAAATTTTGAATAGCTCTGATTTGTTCATGATCGATGTCCTCATCTTCCGCTACTTCTCACTTGAACGTCTCTTTGACATGTGTCACAGGTCCCCCGCCCCAACGCACTTGTGAATCACCTTCAACGTAAAAAGGGAAAACTCTAAAAGGTTCAAGGTCTGAGACTCGGTTGAGACTGAGCCAAAAAACCTTCCTGTTAAAATTTGTAGCCCCTCTTTCAGTTACACGTTCAGGTAATTGTAGGAACATTTGTAACAATGTTAGGTCTTCTAATAAGACCTTGGCTCATCTCTTAACAATTTGACTTTGAATGTATTTTTCTACTTCAATTCTGCACCTCTCTCGATCTATGACATGTGGACTTTATTGCATTTTCATGCTCCATATGGATTAGAAAATTGTGTTAATGTTTCTCCACCATCTTAGGGTTTCTCTCTACATATCAGGGTAATGAGCAGGGTTCCCTCGATCTAAAGTCCTAAAGTTGTACTCTTACAATGAACTTCGATGTCAAATAATTTGAATTGTGTGACATGTAATTTGGTAGATATGAAGACAAAGACATGAATAAAATGTTACCAAAAAGATGACATAAATTAAATGCCTGCATGTCTATGGTTTTAAGTCCATCTATCAGAAGACATTTTCTTTGGTATGTAAAATGAAGACTTGAATCGAAAGTTGGACTTTCTATGTTCTATATATAAATCGAGCTTAATAAAAACATGAAAACAATATCGTTAACAAAATTATTCAATATACAATATACAAAATATTATATATGTTATTATATTAATATATACAAATATAATTTGTTATATATATTGAATAAATAAAGAATTTAAAAAAATGTAGAATGCATCATTAGTAAAAATTGTATACACACACACACACACACACACACATATATAACAAATACATAAATAATTAAAAAATATAACAAAACATAATGTAATAAAATTTTAGGGGTTTGTTTTTCTATATATTTAACAACAAAATAAAAGTTAGTGGGAAAAATAGACCCATGTCTAACAAACCCACCAATCAGGTTAAGCGCTCTTCAAAACCCAGAGCAGAACATGGAGACCAACAGATTCTAAATGGCCTTTCACACCTATCATTTTCCTTACATAATAATACAAGCACTTTATTTGAGATCCGGAGGCATTAACCACGCCAAAACTAATGTCAACATTGTAAATTTAGCAGTCATTACGGGGAACTGTGCTAAACGAAGCTCTCGCAAATTGTTGTTTGACATACCTTTCTTTCGCCTTCAGTTGTAAGGCTCAACAACCTCAAATGTGGATGGGTGGGATCAATCGGTTGATGATATGACCTGCCACATGGAAGCCTGTGATAGTTTCTTTTTTGTATGGACGTCAGAGGGGGGGCACACTTCTAGGAGATTAAACCCCTTCGACATAATTATAATCGAGTGGTATAACTGAGATGTTGTGGTGCAGGGGTATATGCTTATTTTACTTGTAATTTAGATTTATACTATTTTGTCTTGAAGGTTACCTATTCTCATTATTTTCTCTAAGTTTTCAAGTTCTCCAACTTACTCAAACTGACAATTTTACCCCTACTTGAGGATCTTCTATCCAAGGTTCTATGCACCTTACTAGGCTCCAACACCATTCCCTATGCTTCTAACCCTTTGAAGTGTAATTGAGACCTAATGTATTCTCATACAAACAACCAGAGAGGTTTTATGTTATCTACTAGAGATGTGATCAATTTGTGATCACTGAACCATATCTAATAGATGTGCAAAGACTCCCATACTCCTATGTGTTAGATTGTTTTAAGCCACAAAATCCTATATTAAGGTTTTTAGCAACATACGTCTCAAGTACTCTTACCATGTACTTCACAATGGAATCCTTCCCCAAATGCAACCACAAGACCATTCATACTTGGTTAACATGCTCAAGATATTAGAATGGAGATTTATACTCTCTTTGAGTGATCTAACTTAGGTCTTCAATGTTACTTGTAGAACTCTGCCCCTAGGTTTCTTACAACCTTATTCACCTCAAATGAAGTGTCAACCCACTATCCTCATGCTTTCAAGACACAATATTAATTATTTTAAGTTTCCCTTAGGATATTTGAGATGTTCTCCAACTCTCATCCATTCACTCTTAACCTGTTATGCCCAACTCAATCTTCTTCATGTCCTTCTAGTGAGCTAAAACTGCCCTAGACTTGCATAGTTAACCTTTTCATGAAATGGTAAGGGTTTCATCCATGATTTCATGCTTTCAAGACATCTTTCACCCTAATCAAGATGCCTATCATATTCCATGTGCTTGTTCTATAGCAAATTGGCCAATACACCTTTCTTGCAACTCCCACACTGTGAATTATATAGGCTTTACCAGTCCTACAGTAATGTCTTACACAAATTGAAGAAAATATCATCTGAATTATGTCCTAAGATCATTCAAACACATAATTCACACATGGATCCACCTTCCATAAGGTTCTATGGTCATACTAACAAGTGTGAAATGTAATTCTACCTTTAAATTGTGTTTACCTGTGACATTGTGTTTGCTTATTTAAAGCTCGAGACAACTATTATATAGAAATTCCACTATAACACACCAACTAAAATGAAACTTTGGGCATAGCTAGGTCATATAAAAATAGATATCATGTGTAAGTTTCAACAAATTCCATCCATACAGTCACAAGATCATCGAGGCTCTAGTTTGAGCCCGAGAGGCAACAATTTGCTATAAAATCCAAATTATGCAATTTCAAGACATATACAAATTATGGTTACAATCTACGTCACCTGTAGATCCTCTCCAAGCCGATAGTAAAAATAAATAAATCATATAAGTTACATTGAGGCCATTGTCCAAGCACAGTCTACACCACAGTCCATAGGAAACATGCAAATTTCATCAAACCGAGGTAAATTACATCCTCCAAAACATCTTACAAGCATCATGCTCCAATATTCCATCTCTACAACCACTATTTTACATCCATTACCTTGAATCACATGTGAATAGGTGTGAATTTACTAAGTATAAACTCCTAAATTGGTTCAACAAACCCTAAACAAGCTCCTAGACCATCTCAACCATGCTCTAAGCTTGGAATAAACATAAACAACCTCCTAATTCCTCTAAAGCTCGTTCAAATACAACTCTTACATGCTGACATGGCTTTCATAGCCTTATGTGGCTTGTAATATGAGCTAATTTATCTTTAATACATTTTACAAGCACGATTACTCTTCTTACAAACACTTATTCAACTTTTTACAACATATCCTACTTTAACACACCTAGAAAACATGTCTAATGGTCTCATATGACCTTATAATGCCTTGGACCTTGATGCTCCTGCATCAAGTTACCCTTGGAAGAGAAATTTGAGCTCTTGCTTAAATGCATTGTAGATGTCTTATTTTTCTTTCTTGTTTTCTAGTTTCTTGTCATGCTCCTTGCTTGTTTTCTTTGCCTTGTATATGTGTTCTTTCTCCCATCCTCCACTCTGAACTTTGTATTTTCCCTCTTCTTATTTTTAGATTTTACCTTCTTGCTTGTCCTATGTGTTTTTCCAATCTTCTTCAACATGCACATCCATTGAGCTTTGACCCTGCTTTCATCATGTCCACATGCAATTGTAACTTCTATAGCAATATTTGGTACAAAAGTGTAAGGCTTAATTGCCTCTTCAATCTGCTCCATCATCCTTTCCTTGTCACCTTCATTTATGGACTCCTTATGTGTTATTGTGTTAAACATCACTCTCCAAAGCTCAAGTTTCTTCTTGACTTGCTCTATCATTCTACTCTACTCATGTTCACATTTGGATTCTTCATAAGCTTGTCTTATCTTGTCTATGAGGTAAAAATCCTCAATGTTGAGGTCTAAGTCCATAGTCTCCATCTTCTTACCTTGTAGCTGACTATCTTTATCCTTTCCATTGCATAAATCATACTAATTTGTACCGTCCTCTTGTGATTTGTTATCTTCTATCCTTTCCAAAGTTTTATCAGTCTTGCTACTTGTTTAAAATTGACCTCTTCCTTGCTCTTGTTCCCAATTTACTTTCACTTCTTCACCTAGCAATTCTTGTTTCCTAGCAATATTGCTCATCTTTAACATTTGATAAATTTGTTCTATTATTGTCCTTGAATTTGATCCTTGACTGCATATAAGCACAATCTGAGTACTCTTAGTTCGTACATCATGTCCTTAATGATATAACATTGTCTTTTTCATCACTTGTTCTTTGCCAACCTTTACTTCATTCTCCTTGATGTTTTCATTCTTCACCCTATCGTCTGTTCTAATTTGTTTCTTGGATTGTTTTAGTATTGTATCAGACCATAGAAACCTGAGTTTACTCTTTTTGACTGGTCCTTCCTCAATACTCCCAAATTCAATAGGTCTCTTTACTTGAAATTTTGAACTCTCCTTAGGTTCATCTTGACTGTGACACATGTATGCAACTAATTCCTTCAAGTTTATGCTTCTTCCTATCGTTATATACTCAATGGAGTGTCTTATAGGCACTACACTGTGAATTCTTAAGTGTTTCATCCTTCCACTGACTGCTATGATTGCTCCTTGATACCTTACATCATATGAAATCATGTTCATCTTACATACATGCACATCCTTGTTACATTTTTATTTTCTTGCCTCCATAGTCACCTTCTTCGGCTGGTGTAGACTCATGTTGAGCTTGTCTTGTCCCACATACTTCCTCCTATGCTTCCCATGTAAGTATTTGCACCTTATGTCTAGTGTCACAATAGTATTCTTGATTGTACTCTATTTAAGGACTGTATCAGTCCATATTTCCCTGAGTTTTGGTCTTCTTCCTTGCATTGCATCACCTTTTGAATGGTTTTGTAGCTTCTTCACCCGAGGTTGCATGTTTTCCCTTATTTCTTCTAGCTTAGACCAACAATGTGCACTTAAAAATTTCATTTTCTTTACATACCTACTATGTTTTACCAAACCAACACTGTCAAGTACTTCACTTGCCAAATAATCATTCTCAACTTGTTCTTGCATGCCATGCCTGCCCTGTTTTGAATCTTGTTTCACTTTGAACAGATGAATCTTGTTTTGTTCCACATCATTTTGACTGAGAAGTTTGATTTGGTCCTCCATTGCTGCTCTTGTTTGTATCATACTCTCCTGACTGCTCCTTGGTTCCATGTACAATCTCATGTTGCTTGATAACTTGCCTTGAATCATAAAAACCATGTTACCTGCTTAGACTCTTCAATCTTGTTCATTCCTTCTTGGTCTTGTGTTATGATCCATATGATTGTTTGATTTAAGCTTCTTCATCTCTTTGAATTCATCATGTCTTGACTGCAATTTGCATTTACCTTTCATAGTTCACCTCCTTGAGTATAAAAATTTAGACCCTTTGAGGTCTCTAAGAACACATTATTACCACATCTTTGACTGTCTTTAGTTGTCTTTGGTCTATTCATGACCATGTTTGTCATTTGACTATTATAACTTGCATTCACACATGTTAAGACATAGTTAAATCCAAAAATTAGAGCTTCACTTCCCTCATTAGCTGCTCCATGCATGATCTCATCTTGTTTGTAACTTGCATTCATCTTCATGATGGAATGAAGATCAACTAAAACCTAATTTTCCAAGGTTTCTTCATCTTCCAGCTCTTTTTCACTTCCACTTACTAATCTGCCTCTTCTCTCTTGGTTTGACTTCTTAACAAGGACTGATTGTCCTTCATGCTCTATGTCTTGGTCTTCAAGAGACCCTCTTGCCTCTGCTCTATCTATGTCAGCTTCTTGTGTCTTCTCTTGCATTTGTTCTTCACCTTTCATGAGGTCTTCAAGGACTAATTTCCATGTACTTTCTTCTTCTTCACTGTTGTACTGCTACTTATTCTTGTCACACTTGCTTTGGTGACTCAAGTGACCTCCATGATCATCTCTTGCTTTCCTCAAAGACTTCATGCTTCGTCTCATCCTCTTTTGGGCTTGTTCCTCTATCTTGACTTGTGTTCCATTGTCCATGCCATTGGACTCTGACTGCTGCTCTCTTTCCACTTTGTCTTCACCTTGTCCTTTTAAGGATACATTCACCTCTACTTCTTTTTTCTATGGCTCACACACTCTTTCTTCTTTTATGAGTGCTAAGACCCGATTCGTGGTCTTCTCCACAAATTATTTGATTCCAAACACCATGCTCCTTCTTTCAACACCTACATACTAATCCATCAAAGGCACTAAAACATGAAATATGCCATCTTTTGTCAGAAAACACTTATTCAATCTTCCATTATATAACACCTTCCTATCATATTACCAGGGTCTGCCTAGGAGTAAGTGACATACATCCATTAGCACCACATCACATAACACTTCATCATACAAACTAGAAATCTTAAATGGTACTTTACATTTCTCATTCACAAGAATCCAATGATCCTTCTGGAACCATGCAACTCTATAGGTTGTAGGATGAACTAACCTTTTTAAACCCAATTCACTAAGCATTTCCTTTAAGACAATATTATCAGTACTACCATTATCTATAATTACTTGACATACCTTGTCTCTTGTCTTGCATCTTATCCTGAATAGACTCCTCCTGCAAACTGGCTCCTGAGTTTTAGCTTATTGTTGTTGTAAGAGAACTTTCCTTAGAAACAATGATTCTCCCTGCCTGTGATCATCATCTCCATTGGCTAACTTCTCTATGTTTGAGCATATTGCCTCCACTTTTTTCATCCTTGTGTTTAGATCACTGATCTCATTGATTACACTATCTATCTTCTTCATTACTCCTTCCTGGATCAAATTCATGATACCCTACAATGATGGCTTTTCACCCTTTGCCATGTTGTCAACAATCACTTCACACACACGCTTAAGTCAATCATAAATGCTTAAAAATATCTACAAATAACTGATTCTAACATATCTATGCTCTGATGCCACAATGGTGTAGGGGTATATGCTTATTTTGCTTGTAGTTTGGAATTATAGTGTTTTGTCTTGAAGGTTACCTATTCTCAATATTTTCTCTAAGTTTTCAAGTTATCCAACTTACTCAAAATGACAATTTTACCCCTACTTGAGGATCTTCTATCCGAGGTTCTATGCACCTTACTAGGCTCTAACACCCTTCCTTATGCTTTTAACCCTTTAAAGTGCAATTAAGACCTAATGCATTCTCATAAAAACAACCAAAGATGTTCTATGCTATCTACCAAAGATGTGATCACTTTGTGATCACTGAACCATATCTAATAGATGTTCAAATACTCACATACTCTTATGTGTTAGACTGTTTCAAGCCACAAAATCATATATTAAGGTTTTTAGCAACATACCTCTCAAGTACTCTTACCATGTACTTCACAATGGAATCCTTCCCTAAATGAAAAAACAAGACCATTCATACTTGGTGAACATGCTCAAGATATTAGAATGAATATTTAGACTCTCTTTCAGTGATCTAACTTAGGTCTTCAATGTTGCTTGTAGAACTCTGCCCCTAGGTTTCTTACAACCTTCTTCACCTCAAATGAAGTGTCAACCCATTATCCTCATGCTTTCAAAACACAAGTTTAATGATTTTAGGTATCCCTTAGGCTATTTGAGATGTTCTCCAACTCTTGTGCATTGAATCTTAACCTTTTATGCCCAGCTTAACCTTCTTCATGTCCTTCTAGTGAGCTAAAACTGCCCTAGACTTGCACAATTAGCCTTTTCGTGCAATGGTAAGGGTTTCATGCATGATTTCATGCTTTCAAGACCTTTGTCACCCTAATTAAGGTTCCTATCATCTTTGATGTTCTTTTTCTATAGCAACTTGGACAATACACCTTTCTTGCAACTCCCACACTGTGAATTATATAGGCTTTACAAGTCTTTTAGTAATGTCTTACAAAAATTGAAGACAATCTCATCTGAATTATGCCCTAAGATCATTCAACCACATTATTCACACCTAGATCCACCTTCCATAAGGTTCTAGGGTCATACTAACAAGTGTGAAATGTAATTCTACCTTTAAACTGTGCTTACCTGTGACATCGTGTATACTTCTTTAAAGCTCAAGACAATTGTTATATAGAACTTCCACTGTAACACACCAACCAAAATGAAACTTGGGGGATACCTAGGTCATATAAAAATAGATATCACGTGTAAGTTTGTTGGTTCGAAAATCTGCCGCTTGGGTAGATTTATGGATAAACGAGTCAACAGTGTGCAGGGCATAGCCCCTCTTTGAGTCAGCAAAGCGAAACTGGTTTATTGCTATTCTACTAGCAGGAATTTGTGCAAGTCTCACAATATTCTGCCTTTGGGGGTTTGGGATCTCATCCCAGTAGATGTGTTTCTGGCTGAGAGGAAAAACGAAAGGAGGGGGAGAAAACGAAGAAAGATCAGATCCGAAGGGAGAAAAGAAATGAATTCCAAAGCAGAAGGGTCAAAGGGTCTATGGTTTGGGTTGGTAGTAAACAGAGCCGAACCTACTTGCATAGACAGATAAAGCAATACTGATGAATAAATGACAACAAAGTAGAAGCAAATCCAACAGAACAATCACACAAATCTAACATAAGAAATATCTGATATTAAAACACATGTATTCAGCACAAAGTCTAAATATATTGTATTCAATGTTTGTTTTTGTTACAAAGAGTTCAAAATCTTCTTCTTACTTCTATTTCTCATCTGAAAAGTATTCACTTTTTTGAATACAACAAGTATTCAAGTATATATAGAAGAAGAGAAGAAAAAAAAGGCCAAAACAAAACAAACCACTTATTTACAAAAATACTACAAAATATCTTACAAAGGCACTTGTTGACTTTTTACAACTTTGGTGAATGACATCATCCCATGGTGCAACATGGATGATGTCATCATTTGTGTCAACATGACTTAGATATTTTACAAAGAGAAAGATGAGAAGAAAGAAACTATTCGTCGTCGTCCCGCGGCTGGAAAGGAGTATCCTGCTTTTGCTGCTCGGGCGACGAGATGTGGAACTGGGCACGGTACTCCATGAACTTACTGATCATGGGTTGAAGTTGATCCTCAGAAGGATCCTTGTGTCTGTCGCTGATAGCTTTGTATGTCTCCCACTCATCTATGAGATTTTCCGGGAGTTTTGAATAATCATTTTCTACCTCTATCAGGTACCCGATTAAGTCACAACACGCCAATAGGTTATTGATGGATTATGCGTCAAACGTGACCTCTGGTCCCAGTCCCTGTGAAATGATCTCCTTGAAGATATGAATAGTTTCTTCAACCTTTCTTAAGGTGAAAGGAGTGAGCAACCCTGGAGACATTCTGAGAACAATCTGTTCCATTTGATGCATCGCGTCCAGGGCTACCTCCTTTACCTTGTTGATCTTCTCCAGGACGAACTCCAGCTGATCCACCCGATAATCCAGAGTAGAAAGGATTTTGTTGAGGGCTCTGGGGTGTCCAAAGACGCCAAACTTGACTAGATCATCGACTGAATAATCGAGCATATTCTGAAAGGCCTCGTGTTGCATCCTGGCATGATCAAGCTCTTCGGAGATGGGTCCTGCTATCGCCTGGAGTTCTCTATTCGTTCGATTGATATTATGGTACAAATCAATGAACTTAGTGATAACTCCCTCGCTTTCCTTGAGGATTTGGCTCCTCCAGGAGGAAACTGCCATGCCCTGCTCACCGATTTTAGTATATTCATTGATCTTATCCTGGCTCAGAGGCTCAGGAGTTTCGGCGGCAGTTGTAGGAGGCGCACTGCCCATTTTCCGCAAGGCTCGGAGAAGATGTTTATTTTGCTCCTTTAAAAGCCTTTTCTCATCCTTTGCTTCTTGGAGCTTCTATCAAAGGGTGTCAATTACAGATAGGGCCTCTCCTTACAGGCTTTCTGAAGATGTACCCATCATGACTTGAGTCACTGTGTAATCTGTCGGAGACAGATCCTTCTTATCCTTCAAAGGATTGGGGTACGCAATCTCCATCACTCTCTCCCCTGATGCACTCTGCGAGAGCGGGTTAAAGGCTTTTGCTTTTTGATCCCTTTTGATGGGATGATGGAAAAGTCCATCGGGGCGATGGGAACTTTCCTCTTCTGTTGAGTCAGGTGTTGGGAAATCCAGGCTGGACTTGTGGGAGAAGGACCAGGAACGAAGAAGGGGGCAGCTGCAGTAGTAGAAGGGAAAAACATGGAGACACTTGGAGGCGGCATCGAGAGGGAGGCCGAGGAAGTGCTCACGGGAGGAAGAGATATTGCAGGGGAGGAAGAAATAGGAAGGGAAGGGATCTCAGAGATGAGGGAAGAAATGGAGGGGGACAGGTCCGCGAGAGAAGAGAAGATGGATGAGGAAGAAGGGGGAACATAGGAAGACGGGGGAGAGGACACGACCAAAGGAATGGTCGCTTGGGTCACTCGAGGAGGGGAAGGAGGAGAGGGAGAAGGGACAGAAGGGACCTCAATTGTTTTAGCAGTGGCAACATCCTGAGTGGATGTGCCTATCGGAACATCTTCCGCTGTTTCTTTCTCTAGAGAAGCCAGAGTTATAACTTCTTTAGGTGTAGCGGAAGGAGGACTTTTAACATCTTCCTCTTGGGTGGAGCTGGATTCACCCTCTTTGCCTTTTCCTTTCCCCTTTGGCTGCTGTTTTTCCCGAGGAGGTGCGTTGCCCAACGGAGAGGTTGTGAAATCGACTCCGAGGTAGATGAGCCCATTCATTCGGCACCAATGCTCTGTCCTTCGCAGAGTTTCCTTGAATCTTTCCTCAATTGTCTGAGGCGCTTTGGTTCTATCAATCACCGCGAAAGGCCAATCGTCCCCACCCGTGTCAAGATACACTTGATCAACCTCTTGCTCGGCAGTTTGATAGCCTTTTGGGATGATGGCTACCCCGTACTGGATGATTTCTGCTAAGGCCAAGCGAGAATGATCCTTCCTTCTGAGCTCAACCTCATGATATATGTCGATGTAGATATCTTCGATCTGAGGGATGTGGATCGGATCGAGCTTGGCCCTAGGCAAACAATTTCTTGGGTCGAAGGTGGGCCTTGCTGGGAAGTTATGTTTCAGATTCAGTAGTTCCAGTTCTGCAAACATGTCCTTCGCTTTGTGGTGAGTGAGACACGTATACCTACCCACTGTGAGGGGGAAAGGAGTTCCACCCTTCTTTCTCTTGAGACACTTCTCATGGTAGGTAATAAGTTGCCTTGAAAGCTCCAATAGGATCAACTTGGGCCCGACATATCTTGGCAGTTTAGTTGGTTCTCCCAAGAAGTTAACTGCCCTTAGATAGGTGAATGTGGGGAATTGAGTGAACAGGCCCCCCCATTTCTCTGTAGCTGCTACGATGCTCTTGGTCGTACGACCGTGAGTCATATTTGACCTCAACAAGTAGATGATGAAGTAGAAGAATGCATCATTAATCTTTGTAAACTGGGGGATGCTATTTTCTAGCTTCAGTTCTAGATAATATTCATAGATTTTAACTTGGGGCCAAACCCCGCACCGCATTAGAGCTGGATAGTCCCTTTCTGAAGCTGCAGCATAGACCACGTAGGAGTTCATATAGAACCTCTCCGTTGTGTTAAGTTGTTGGAGCTGCTCCGATATTGTGCTGCTTATGATCTCCGCCCACTCAAAGCGTCGATCTGGCATATTTTTGTTCATTGTCTCTAGGTACTGCAACATCCACTTGTGAAAGTAATGGGCGTCAGGAAGCCCAAAGACTCTGCTCAGGAACGTAATTGTGTCGCTGAGTTCCTCTGGAAAGTCACTGCGATGAATCACTTGTGGCCATCGAGTCACCACTTTTTTGTTCTTCAGATAAACCTCGTTCATTAGCTGCATGCACTGATCTTCATTGTCATCCCAGGCCTTAATGCAATCCTCTTGGCTTACGGCCACAAAGTGCCGGTGATGAGGAATGCCGAACATTATCTCAAAGTGGTGGGTAGTGAGGTTAATTATGACCTCGCCCTTCTCACTATGGACACATCTTGTGTCTTTGTTGTAGCATCGGGCCACTACCATCATAAACTCGTTGTTTACAGTGCTTACAGGGATCCCACCAGCAAAATGTAGTGCACTGCCCATCAATTTGTCCATCCATGGACTTCTTGTGACCCTCTGGGTTCTGGCCCAGAAATCCTCCATATCAATATGACCCAGCTCATAATCCCTTATATCTAGGTCGCATTCTGCTTGGGACTCGGGCATCCTGATCCTCTGATATTTGTACTTCATCTCTTCTTCCGTGGGTTTGGATTTGGCCTTAGACTTGGTCGGTTTCTTGCTTGATGTTGACATATGTAACTCTGAACTCAATTGTTGATCTGCAAGAAGAAGAAGTGAAACCCAACGCAAGAAAGTCATATTAGATGTTTGATCTTCCATTAAAGCGTCAACAGAAGAAAGAGTTAGTGATTTTAAGGCCTCAGGGCACAGGGCGCATGAATACTACAGGTTACAGGGCTAAATAATAAGGCGCACAGGAAAGGGCTGCTGCAAGGGATAAATCAGCGCCAAAGGGCGCATGGCGCATGGACACTGCAGATTGCATTTTTTGTTGTTGTAGGCATAAGTGCGCCTGTGCCATATGTATACATTTTATAAAGGGCGCGGATATTTTTCATGTTACACTAGTGCAGGATGCGCCAAAGGGCGCGATCTTAATGCGTGTAACATCATTTTTTCATGTGCCATAGGGGAACTTGGCGCGACGCATGGAAGGTCTGCACAACATGATGTTGTTGTAACAATGGATGCGCCTGCGCCGATTTAACAGTTGTACTTTGGCGCATATAAATTTAATGTTGCATACATGCAGGGTGTGCCAAAGGGCGCATGGTTTTGTAATGTTGCAACAGCAAGCGTTGAGTGCGCCAAGAGGGCGCAGGGTAAGCGGTTGTAACAAGCAAAGGAAGTGCGCCTTGAGGGCGCAGCTATTCTTTATGTAACAGGCATAGTATATGCGCCATTGGCGCGACTGTATATTATGTTGCAGGGGTGACAGATGCGCCAAAAGAGAAAAAATTACAGTCTTTCTTTGCAAGCTCATGATTCTTTCTCTTGAGGTGATTCACATGTTGATAATCTTCCTTTTTAAGGGTACATTTGGGTTATGAAGAGGCTTAAACAAAGAGTTTTTAAGCAATCATTTCAGGACAGAGCCCCCTTTACCAGCAGATTTGGAAAGAGGGGGGGAAATGCACTGGGGAAGAATAGAGAAAAACAACAAGGAAGGGGGGGAGTTCATGATTTCACAGCCAGGTAGTTTAGTTCATGCTTTGACAGATCTTTCTAATCACACAAACAAGCAGCCAAAACACAAAACACCAAAACACACAGAAGCAATGAGGACCTCTTATCCGGATATAATAGAGAAATATGAAACTGGGTCCACGACGTGATTCGAAAACGACAGGGTAGGTGCACTGGACAGGTACAAAGGGAAGAGAAAATCATGTGATTTTGTCGGATGAAAATGACAGTGCAGATGCACCTATATATAGGCGAGGTGGTAATAAATCCGCCACCAACTTTTTCAAATGGCGCATGAAAAGCACTGTCGACAACGGATAGCATGCGCCCTTTGGTGCATCAAAACGCTTGCCAACGCAAAGTTATGTGCACCTTTGTTGCACCGAAAGTGATGTCGACACAATAATATGTGCGCCCTTGGCGCACCAAAAAGTGGCGCAACAAAATTTTTGTTGACATGAAGGCGCATGCGCCTTGGCGCATGCGAGAAAGGCACAACATACTGAGGCGCACCAAAATGCCTGTTGACACCTCAAACCGTGCGTCAAAGTATTTAAAGGGGGCGCATGAATACTTGATGTTGCATAGACATTATGCGCGCCCGACCAAAAAAGACCAAAAATGGCTAAGTTCGGAAAACTAGATTTCCCGGGAAGGGATTTTGCAACGTTCCGAACGCAAGGAGTCCCTGACGAGGGACCGGAACAAAATTTCGGTAGGTTTATCTGTAAAATTGCCCTTGCCAATTTTACGGGATAACAAAGTTCCATGTCCCAATTAAATTTAAATAAAGTTTAACTATCATCGAGGCTCTCACATTGAAAACTATCAGGCATTTACAATTAATGCTAAAAAAATCCAAACATATACAAATAAAAATACATACAACAATAAAAAAAAAGGAACAACATGAAAGTCAAAACAAACAAATCCCATTAGTCACATATAATGGTTTTGAATCCACTTTCCATGGGACATTCCTAGCACCATAAACACAATACAGAAACATGCACATTTCATCAGTTGCCATGGTGACTTTATTGATTTCACCTGGACATCTTACAAGCATCATGCTCCATTAGTCTCCAGTCCCCTGCAACCATTGTTGTGATTTTTTATTAACCTGCAAAATGCAAATACCTCCTTCGGCCTTAATGGTACGTAATCAGAACATCTCATAAATTGATATAAACAGACATTTCAACAATCATCTAGATCTATATGAATCACGGCAATAATCTTGGAATAGACATAAACATTACCTCCTAATTCCTTTAGATATAATTCAAATACAACTATATACATCATCACATGATCTATCATAGCGTTATGTCTACCCAAAATATCCAATGTCATAAGTCAAAATCAACATCAATATTATGTCCATGTCAAACAGTATATCATCAACTCTTCATATACAAACATGTCTCTAGTAACCATCATGCATAATAACCGAATCCAAATCAGTAATAATCCATGATCTAACATCTAACCATCATACCAAAACAAAATATAATAGTGTCCATAATACGATCAATAGTATCAAAAATGCAGTATGGAAAAAGATGCTCAAATGCCAAGTGGGCACCTAGGATTTAGATTGTTGTTTATATATGGACGTCAGTATTGGGCCACGCTTTATAGTGAGTTTTATTTTTTCTTCCAACGATTCTATTTTTTAAAACCGTGAGTACCATACATGTTACCATCATGATCCACGTGAACTATGTAGACAAAATGCCAAAAAGGTAAGTAGCTGCATGGACATTGCAGAGATTGCAGAATATGCGACAAAGAAGAGGATTGACATTTTTTATTGCTTATTCTCAAAGGTGGGGAAATTTTGTGGTTATGACTGTCAACACATGTTTAATGATGTCGACCGTTCTATATGTGTTTGTGTTTTTAAGTATAAATGAATTACATGCCATGTTTGTAACTTTCTTTGTAAGCTTCTTAGGGGGTAGTCAGTGAAAAATGGTAGTCGAAGCAATGTACTTTAGACATGGTCATCAAAAAACAAGCCTTTATGGGATCTATACTCACCAAATGTCAAGAAACAAATATTAAACCAATGCCAACTCACCTTGTGTTTCTGGGGCATGGCAAGATAAGATGCTTTGCAATTTAAGGGGAAATAGCTTACATGTCATCACGAAAAAATATAGAGACAACATGATATGGCGTAATAGGAAGTATTTTTTTATCAGACAATATACGATTTCATGACAAAATACAATTCCACAAAAATTGTATATTTTCATTCTCTCCGGTGTAATTTGCAACTCATGTGCAATTGCTTGTAAATAAAATTGAGAAAATACCACTATTCTAATAAGTTAAAAAGTAGTTCAATTTTACACTAAATCAAGTGCGGCATGGCAATAATTGCTTGTAATTCAATATTAAAGATGTGAGAAAGAGTTAATTTAATTGTAATACCACTCATGTAGATATGTATACTGAGTTATGTTGAGAGAGATTCATTCACATTTGCGATGAACTCCATAAAATGTGTTAAGGATTTTAGTACTTCTTCAGTTGATATGTAAATAGCCTATATAATTTTTAAGATGTGGTATTGAAATGAAAATGTACCTATTGAGCGTTTTACAACGCATAAAAGTAAACCATGCTAGATTTTATTTAATATAACTCTGACCAAATATAGTAGTATATTAGTGTTTTGATGGCATATTCGTCAAAGATGGTTAACATCCATAGTGTGAATTACATAGCTGTTGGTTTGAAACCACTCACGTAGATACCGATATGAGCTCTATTGAGAGATATGTTACAAATAATTGCAGCTAACAGCAGGGAGAGGATAATACACGTCTTAGTGTAGTTTACCTCCATGTATGCATGTATAATTGTAATATCTCTAATGAATGAAAATGTAGCTATAGGTGTTATAAGTTAGTAATTCAGTGTCATTTCTCGACATCATCATGTGCCCATCTTGTTTTTCTGCTGGCTTATAGACAACGTCTATCCTCGACTCATTTGCTTCCATAACTTGCCTAGGCAATAAAATTAAGTGTCACCATCTTTGTAAGACAGTTCTAAGCATGGGTTTTCTTGTCTAGAGAATATGTCAATGGACAGGTCACCTCCTCATTTTTTTCTTCGCTTATCAACGGTCAGCGATTAAAAGGCGAACCGTTTGAAGCACTTCTTATATGTGTTTATATATTAAACTTACGGACAGTCTCCACAAACTCCCAGGTTTTTTATAGCCATAGCCATAGGGATAGGAGAGTCACCCTAAATATGATAAACAAATATTGTATGTTCTGAATATAGGAAGTAGGTTCCCATTTAATGCAACATCACCTCTAGGTGTTTTAAATAACTGTATGGGCGCTAATTGTATTTGTCGAGGATTAACACCAAGGTGAACTGTTAGGCGGGAAAGGGAGCTTTTGAATTTGGAAATGGGTGGGATGGTGTCGGGGACCAGGAGGATGCAGACTTAGAGGTAAGATGTTGCACTACAGGAACAAAATCATTTATCAAAGGGATGAAGGACTACAATTTTCTTCAGTTAAGAATCAAATACCTGATAACCATTGTCCCACCCACTTGGGCAGCCATGGTGTAGGGAGGGAGAAGATTCACCATTTTGGAGGTTATTATTCAACAGAAAGGTGAGTAAAATGGACATTTTCAACCAAAGCAATACCAGTTTCAGTATTTATTATAAACGTGCTTAGGTGAAGCATCTAAACATCAAACATGCGTAACACAAAACTAAAAACAAAAAATGAAAAACACGATACCAACGACTTGTAGTAAATGAGAATCACAAGAAGATGCAGATGCTTATCTTCATCTATGGAGGTGGAAACCGATGGCTATACAGAGCATGTCTTTGGTCTCAACAGTGTCATGGAACGCGAGGCTGCTATTAGGAAAATGGTCTAGGTAAGTGGACCATGGTTATGTGTGAATGTCCGAATACTGGTTGCATTGTCCGATATGACAAGAGTCAAGAAACCTGGGTATGGAATCCTGTGGAATCACAATATGTCGGCTGACGTTCGTAGTAAGAGACAGTTTTTTTCCATCCCAATCATTTTCAATCACATATTCAGTGGAAGAAAAATTGCAGTCATTTGTTGAAAATAGCGAATAAAACAGGGCTATTGCCGGAATGTCTTCACATGTGAATGGATGAACCGGTTTTTCAAGCTAAAACAAGGCTGTAAGTAGGTAAAATTATGTACAAATGTGGTTACATATAAGGAACTTTTAAGATGTATTACAATCACCTTGAAATGGGGAGAATACAAGTAGAGAATACCGATTCATGAGCTGAACACACCAGTTGTGTTCAGCCTTCCTCAATGCTAGATGCATTAAATATCCAAGATCATAATATTTCGACTTTACATTCCTCACTAAAGTGTTTTTTTTTACAAAATATGCTATTAATAGAATAAGGGGAACAATGGTGTTTTAATTCAAGGAAGGCTATGGAATAGCCTTCCAATTAGACTTAATTTCGTAAACAAGAGTGTAGATCTCTCAAAGGCTGTCTCCATGAGAAACTTTATAGGTAGCTTTTTTATAGATAGCTTTTGAGCCCGATCATTGTATATAATTGACAAGTTTAAACTTCTCTTTGTTTCTTCTATAACCAGTCAGGTCAACACTTTTTAAATCTTCATTATTCTGTAGATAGAAAGAGTGTGATTACCTAGACAAGTTTCTCGTATTTATCATTTTGTTGTGGTCATTGAAGAGATTATGTCAGCCCATTTAAGAGAAGGTAAATGAACAAAAAGCCAAGGAAGCAATGGTTGATGCCCTAGAAGCTTGAGGAGATTTCCCTTCATTTTACTTAGACTTTGCTAACAACAATGAAGATATCTTTGGTTCTAGCTTCTACTACTTTTGAATTTGATTTTGTGTGACATTACCAATTTAGCTTCCCAAATTCAAGGACTCATCACTATATAAACAGTTATCACCTAGCAACTATGTTTAACCATGGTGGGTAGGAGTTTGTAGGTATGATTGATAATTACATGATCTATTCCATATCTTACATCTGGGTCATTTGAAGAGATTCAATTATAACATTGATGCTACTTTTATTAGTGAAATATGAAGTATCATTATTCCATCCCTCAATGTGTTGCTAGAGAATGTCACCCCATAAGCTTTTATATATGCGACCAAACATGGTTTTCGCAGGCCACCTACTAGGAGTGACCAGAGAAAGATTAATCATTGAAGGATCTATTTGAATTATTGCTAATAGGTACTTATCAACTCTGTCAGAGTGGATCTAAAATCAAATGATTATGACATCATGGAATATTAGAGGGTTGAATACCCCTTTTTAGGTCACAAGGCAAGGAGGAATGGTTGTATGACATTAGGATGAGTAAGTCATGTAGGTATCATAAGTATGATTCAAGAAAGTATTAATCATAGGTACCATAATTTTAGAGGAACATGCAAAACCAAGATTTGGAAAGTTGCTATGTTCACATTAGAATAATTTAAGAAAATAATTGGTTAGCAAGAGGGGTAGACTAATGGTGGGTTTGGAATGCAAATATCTGGCTTGAAGGTGAAGTCCCAATTCAACACTCAGACTTCAACTCCCTATGTTTCTTTAATAACCAGATTACAACACTCTACACAACCTGGATACTCTCAACATGTTTATGGATCAAATTCAGGTCTTGGGTAGGTTACAGTTCCATGGAATGAGATGAATATGTTCTAGGAACTCTAACCCTAGTTCATTTGGATCTAGTTATCAAGTAGCTGTAGTCACAAAATCACACACTTTAGACATTATTTAGTAACTTGGTCATCATACTACTATTCATATGGTTTTTTGAGTGAAGAAAGTAATAATTAAGCCCTCGTCTTTTAGACCATTTTACTTTGCTTTCTATTGTTAATGTTGACCTCTCACACATGCATGGCTAGTCTGTTTTCATCACCTTCCATGCTATTTTAGCATTTAACTTGGGTGCACCTAGGCTAGTACTAGGGCGCACTAACAGGCGCCCTAGTCCAAGTCAGGGGTGTCCTGATCCTTTTCCCACTTTCCCACCACTTGTTGGGCACTTTCTAGTCGTTTGGACACTTTCATATTTCTTGTGGTCGGCCTTTTCGGGGTTAATTATGAAATTAGAACAAGAGAACCATATAAATATAAAGTTATGAAACCATAATGAAGGGACTCAGGCACTAGTAATTACTATCATCCACCTAAGGTTGTATCCATCAAAGGCATCTAGAGCTCATTTCACATCCATCTAGCTCCATCACAAGGTACAATGCTAGTTCATCTACATCACATAAGCATATGAGGGAATTTTATTATATTCCATCCACTATTCTATTACATTTTCTACACATAATTATTGTTTGCTACTTTCACAACGTGTAACTGACACAAAAGCACCTAGGGCATGATTGCACACACTTACACATAGAACTACATTGGGTCTGAGATGTAGTGTAGCGCTCAGTTAGTAAGTCCACCATTGTGGCAGTTGGGGTCAGTTCGACCCCTTCATATGCATTTTTCTTTTTTTATGGTTTTGATGTTTGTCTTGGGGTTTTGTAGGTATCCTCTTCATCATTGATCTACCAATGACATACAAGCATAGTGCAATCGAAGTTACATGTGACACGTGAAGCGAAGGCTTCAAATCATCATAACAACCCTGCAAATCTAGTTTTTGGACCTTCTGCACAGACCAGGGTGCCTAGAACTGAGACTAGGGCACCCATAGGCGCCCTGATCCTCTCCTAGACATTGTAAGTTAGCTAGAAACAACTTGGATATTTGTCGTCTTCTAGAGCTCCTCAGTGGTTTCTCCAGTCATTCTTCTTATCTACAGTCCAACAAGTTCGACACAATCCTAAGCTCCTTCTAACCTTGTCTTTGCATATTAGTGTTTCTATATTTCATTAGCCTAGTTGCTTTGGTCACTTTTTATATTTATTTAGTTGTTATTTACATCATTTTAGTCCTATTATTTGTTGTTGTTCCTAGTTAGATTACCTACACATATCCCACATTTTAGTTAATCATTTTAGTGAACCTAATCTTTGAATCCACCTTCGTTCCAGGCCTTTTCTCATCTTTTCTATCATGTATTTGAATGTCTATCAAGTCTCTTTGTTTCAATTGATTCAAATACACCCATCTTGTAAAGACGCTCTTCAAAAAACCATATAAAATATATGCATCTACCTATTCAACATGTTACCTACCTAATTCAATGTTATTTCTGGTAATCTTTCTAAGGACTCTCTTGATTCCAATTCCAATCAATCTATTTGCAAATCCATTCAAGCTCTTCATTCTTTATTTCAAGATAAATTTCAGGCTATGGAATCCATAATCACATCTCTTAAATATGAAATTCAACAACTTAAGGATACTTCTCAGGATCACTATTGTTCTTCTTCTCATATTCATCACATGTCTTCTACATGTGCTCATATTAATGAACCCAAAGTCGTACCGCTCCCTATGCATCTCACATTTAATCTCAATGCTAAATAACAAGATATTCTTCCACAACTCATCACTCATAGAATCATTATCTTGCCACCTACTCATGGTTATCCTCCTTATAGGCTTGCCAAGTATCAAGGTTTTCCATATTGCAACTATCATCGAATCAATGGACATAATGATAATAATTTTTATGCTTTACAATGAAGTATCAAGTACCTTGCGTGTCAGGGTTTTCTCTCATTCATTGCACAACATTATAATACAAATGATAAATCCCATTGGGTTCCTAAATCTGATCCATCTATATCTCATGAGTATCAATCCAACATTTCTCAGGATCCTTCTACAATAAGTCAAACACCTACTAAGAAACCGTCCGTCAAAATTAATTCAACATTTCCTCCTATTGAGTTGTTTGCGGTCTCACCAAGTCAAACCATGTCACCACCTCCCATAATAAATCAAGCTTCTTCTCCTATCAAGTCTTCTGCAACATCACCAATACCACCAAAGCTACCACCATTCAATATTCCTCCTCGTCCTACTCCACTTTTGCATCCAATCACTTTTTTCAAAGCAATTACTCCTTCTACTGATGGTTAAGAGACATTTAAAATGCCACCCCTATCACATGGTCCTACTGTTGCTTCGACATACCATTGTGTTGGTCCTCACTCTTATCATGACACCAACAACGATCTCCCACAATGACATGGTACCTCTCACATTGCTACATAGATCTACATCATCATAATACACTTGGGGGGCATAACACTCACACATTCATATTAGCACAACTGCATCTCTCATCTTTGCATTATCATACATTCATATCCTCACATAGGCATACTCATCACATGTTGTATCTTTGACCATTACCCAATGACACACTCTTGTGCTTCGGTTGACACACCACACACACTACATGATAGGTACTACACATCACAACTCTTCACACATCTTGCGTCATATATCCTACATTTAGGCTACATAATTTCGACCATGACATATTTACATATCATACATACTTTACATCTCATACTAGTGTTCATCCTACATATGTCAAACCCTTATTATCTATGAGTCTAGCATTAAATCCTACTCATCATACATACTACACAATATGCATATTTACATTACTAGTTTACCTACACACATTGCATTACACACTATTCATCACACATTTCTATGCATCCTATGGTCATTCATACTCATCACACATCTACATGTCCTACATTAGTCTTCATCATACATACATCTATATTAGGGTAGGGTTGATTATGCACTTTGCTTACAACATTACACATTACATTCATCACATGGCCATCCATACTCATCACATAGGCTACACACATTGACTACACTATATCTACATTTCACGCACATTTTACAATATCATGTTATCTACATACCTTGCATATTACATATTGCATTCATGTTTTCACACTTCTATACACCATACATATCATCTACACCATACTTATACTCATCATATTACAAGGTTAACATCTCATACTACTCACCTTACATACTACATACTACATACTACATACTACATACTACATACTACATACTACATACTACATACTACATACTACATACTACATACTACATACTACATACTACATATCATGCATCTTCACCCTACCAGTCTATCTACACACATTGCATTACATACTATTCATTGCGTATTACACATCTTACATACTCATCACATGGTCATTTATTCTCATCACACATCTATTCACTCCACTCACTACCTTATGCCGCACTTTAGTTCCTTGGTCCATACTCAACTGCCGAGGGTTTACAAATCAAATGGAATTTATCATTCTTACATGTTCATCATTCGACCTTATATCATCTGACATTACTAGGTTAGTGACATACACTTTAGGCTACATGGTCACATATTCATTCATCTTGTAGTGGTATACGCTTTAGGCTACATCACCACTCCCTCTATTCATCTAGTAGTGATATACGCTTTAGGTTAAATCATCACTCCTTCATTTATCTTGTCATCATATGTGCTTCATCTATAGGGTTGACACACACATCATTTATAGGTCACATATCATCTCACACACACATTCATCAAAGTGTGTTAGACACAACACACACTATTTGACCATTTCCCGATGATGCACTCTTGTTTACAATTCATTCTTGACTGCTGAGGGGGAAAACCAAATGAACCTCATTGTATACATTTCCATTCACTAGGGGGAATGCGGCTCCTATCATCTATCTTGCATTCCATTCCATCCATCCACAATATATTACATATCTTGGTTGTTTTTACTCTTGCTTGCATTTATTTTTATATGGCCACTTTATTACACACGCTAGTTAGATATCTTGTATGTCATTTATCTATACCATCCACACATGCGTGTTCATGTATTTTTTTAGTTGTGATGACAAATACAAGTCTCTTACACGTGACACAGATGCTCACCTTCTACCCAGGTTGTTAGGGGCATCCATATTCATCTCTCACAGGTGATATTATTTCATTTCATACTTAGCACTTTACATTACTTGCTTATACATGCTTTTGGCATACTGGTTATCTTTCTAACATGTTAGCGGGTGCTTCATGTGCAACATTTATTTTATAGGATTAATTACTTCCATGGCTATCTATTTTTTATACTTACTTGTTTTATTTGCTATTGTATGTAGGTGTTTCCCTATGTTTAGTGTGCACACTAGTTTGTTATATGCGGCCATGATGGCCTTACGTGTCTTATGACATCGTGAGTGATGTCCCATGTTTGCAGCTCTCTTTGTGTGACTTACTTTGTCTTCTTGCGTGTTTACATTACTATATTGCATGGTGGCTTACACACTATTTGCGTACATTACACATTGTCTTATACATGCATGTTTACTTTTACTAACACTTGTTTTTGGCTAGCCTCTTGTTTGTGCATGCCTTGGTTTCTACCAAGTACTTTCTAGGGTACAAGACACGTGGTTGTTCCTCTTTTTGGCCAACATCCTCCTATAAAGGATGTCACATGCCCCCCAAAGAAGGGGGACATCATCTGTGGTTTATATACTATATAGAGCTCTATACCGGTACAGTTAGTTCAGTTTTATACCCTTGACATTATGGGTACAGTCAGTTCAGTGTTTTTCCCTTAGCATTGTGGGTACAGTTCAGTTCAGTTTCCACCCTTAGCATTGTGGGTTATACAATGAGTGGGTTCAGACTAGTCTACGAACCTCGTTCAAAATGACTTTTACAAGACATGGTGTCGTTAGCTTTCTACGGAGCAATTAGAGGCTTGGAGGTTACAATGGGTGTATCTCCATACACTACTTCAACTAGTGGTGCCAGCTTGCCCAAAAAACCAGGCAGTACAAAGATCTCTTCACACATATTCAGGGAAGTAGTTAAAGGTTGGAGGTTACAACAAAATTCCTCCCTATACTTCCTCGTCTTATGGCGTCAGATCACCCAAAAAACCCAGGACATGATATCCTCTTTTACACTCTTTTTCTCGACATAGATTAGGTGCACATATTCCATTTTTCATTTACATATTTTACATGATTTTTACATACACGTGTCTTTTACATGCATATTTACACATATATACATGCGTATTTGACTACTTGATCGTTTTATCCTTGCAGGTCCTTTCGTATGAGAAACAAGTAGTCAACAACAACAACTACAACAATGGGGGAAAAACACTACTTTACAACGACACACACTATACTAACCATGCAGGTACATCACACACATTAGTAACTACATACGTGTTTCCACCCTAGGTTTTCCCTCATCACTTTTTTTGCGCTTTTACATCTTTAGTTCTAGGCACCCTAGTCTATGCATAAGGTCCAGAAACTAGATATGTAGGGTTGTATGATGATGTAAAACCCTTACTGCCTATCGCATGTAACTGAAGAATGTTGAAATTAACATTAAGATGTGGAATAAGGAAATCTTTGGAAATATTTTCCTCTAAAAAAGTAGGGTCATAGAAGATTTAAGGCTTCTTGAGGAGCTTATGGAGGAAGGGGGGTGGAGCACTCAGGGAAAAGATCAAGAAAAAATACTGCTCTCTGAATACCACAACTTGTTGGGTAAAGAAGAAATGTATTGGTAACAACAATATAGGATCAACTGGCTCAAGGAGGGTGACATGAACATAGTTATTTCACATCTTAGCCTCCATTAAAGTGAATAAAACCAAAATTATTGAAGTTGCTAAGCTGGATGGGACTTTGGCTATGGAGGAGGATGATGTTGCTTAGACTATCTTGGGCTGATTACAGAACCTATATGCTAAAGGAAATCAGGCTGAGAGTGGGAAGATGTTAGATGCTCTTTCTCTTTTTAAGAATGTTATTAATGAAGAAGAGAACAAAGTGATAGTGGCAGCCCCGAAGGAGGAGTAAATTAGAGCCATTATCTTCCTGATGGAGGGGGATAAGACCCCTGGAATGGATGGTTTTCCAGATTTCTTCTACCAAATGTACTGGGAGATTATTAAGAAAGATGTGGTACAAGCGGTGTAGGATTTCTTCTATGGGGGATTGATGTTAAAACACATGAACCATACTTTCCTTATGTTGATCCCTAAGGTGAACGAAGCCTCAGACTTGAAATATTTCAGACCAATAAGTTTATGTAATATGATTTATAAAATTTTCTCTAAAATTATTGGCTTCAGGCTTTGTGAAGTTCTCCACAAATTCATTTTGCCTAACCAAGAGGATTTTGTCCCTGGTAGACAAATTTTAAACAATATCATTATCTTCCATGAAACGGTGCACTCAATGGAAAATTATAACAGGGAGGCTATGTTGATCAAGCTAGACATGCATAAAACATATGATAGAGTGCCTTGGGAGTTTTAGAATTTAATATTAGAAAAGTTGAGATTTAACCCGTTTATTTTACAATTGATCAAGGAGTGCACAACAATTACTAGATTTTCCATCTTGATCAATGGTAAACCCCATGGGTTCTTCAAAGCTAAGAGGGTAATTCATCAAGGAGACCCTCTCTCCCCCATCCTTTATATTATTTTGGCCGAAACCCTTTCCATATTTTTTTTCAGAGAGCTATGAGAATTGGAAGTCTCAAAGGCATTCTTGTCACTAATGGGGTGGTCCCTATTAGTCTGAAACAATTTTTGGATGACACCTTCTTTCTGGGGCAAGTGATGGTGGAAGAAACTAGAGAGCTTAAGGATATTACTAAGGATTATGAGGAAGTATCAGGTCAGCTAATCAACTTCCAGAAGAGATATTTGTTTTTTATTAATGTTAATCTCTAACAATAAAGAAGGCTAACGACCATAATGGAGTGCAGAATAAAAATCTTCTTGGATAACTACTTGAGCATGCCCTTGTGTGGTAGAAAGATTACCATGGACACCTAGAATCCCCTCATTGAAATGTTTTAAAGGAAACTTGATTCATGGAAAGGTACCCTTCTCACTCAAGTTGACAAAGCCCAACTTCTCCAGAGTTCCTTGCAGGGGGTAGCCACCTACATCATGTTGATTTTCAAGATCCCGAGAAAGGTTAGGAATATCCTTAAAAATATCCAAAGAAGGTTTCTCTGACCCAAAATAGAAGATAAAGCTAGAATACCATTGGTGGCATGGGATAATGTGAAAAATCCAAAAAGGTATGGGGGAATATGATTAAAAAATTTAAAATTCATGAACAAATCCCTCATTGGCAAAATAGGGTGAAGAATCTACAAGGAACATGGACTGTGGGTTGAAATTATACATGTGACATGTATGCCGAATGTTGGTAGAAGAGATGCTCTGCTAAAGCTCATGAAGTTTCCAAGAGGATCCATATTTTGGAATAATCTTTGTCACTGAAAACACCTTTTGCTTTAAGGGATAAGGTGGAATATTGGAAAAGGAAATGAAGTAAGGTTCTGGGAGGATTCTTGGATTTATAAGAAACCATTTAGGAAGAGTGAGCCATGGATCTTTCTCAAATTCCACTTTAGCTAGCTCTTTGGAGATAAGGTTCAAAACTACTGGAACCATGATCCTCGAGAGACAAAGTGGGTTACTATCCAACCTCCTGCTAGCTATGGTGGACCAATCAAACCTTTTGAAGAGCTCAATAACAGATTATGAAGAACTCCTATCCCTAATAGAATGTTGGAGGATGAAATAATTTGGAGCAACACAAACTTAGGGGAGTATGAAGTTAAATGTGGGTATGATTTTTTTTTAAATGAGGAGAACAAGGACTGTGCTAGAGTTTGGAATAAATATATAACTCCTAAAGTAAATTTCTTCAGGTGGGAATCTATTCTAAACAAAATATTGATCATGGACAATTTGAGGAAAAGGGGTATGATCCTCATCAATAGGTGTTATCTTTGTAAGAAGGAAGCTGAGTCGGTCCACCATTTGTTTATAAAATGCAAGTTCTCTTTCCAAGTTATAGCGGACATAATTACTATATTTAATGTCTAACTCCCCCTCCAGGGAAGCTTAAATAATTTTGTAGAGCAATAGAAAGGTTCCTTCAAGCCTGAGATCATCAATATAATTTGTAAGTCTTTGCTCCCACATAATTTATTATGTATTTGGATAGAGAGGAACACTAAGATCTTCCAAAATAAGGCGGTTAGCATAACTAAGGTGGTTAGCAAGATTAAGCAAGATATTAGAGATAACATTGAAATATACAAACACAAGTGGGATAAATCCTTGTTTGAGAATGATATCAGTATTCTCCAAGCTCTAAGAATAAGTTCTGATCAAAACTAGAGGGAAGAATGACAAAAAGAAGGATAGGAAAATTCCAAATGGAAACCAGCGCCCAAGGATTGGGTAAAACTAATTTTTGATGGTTCTACAAATCCAAGGGAGGTAAAGGTAGGTGGGGGTGGTCTAATTGGGGATCATCTTGGAAAATTATTAATTGTGTATGTTTTCCTGTTAGGGAATAATTCTAGCAATTATATGGAGGAATATGTAGACGTGAAGGGAATTAGAATTGCCAAGAGACTCAAGTATATGAAAATCATGATAGAAGGAGATTCCTTGTTAATCATCAAAGCCATTGAAGGGAATTATAAGTATGGGTGGAACATAAAAAACATGATACTTGAATCCCAAAGAATGATGGAAGCCTTCAATGACATGGTGGTGTGCCATGTGTTTCATAAGAGTAATTCCAGCGTGGACGGGCTGGCCAATCAAGGTAATGATTTGGCAGATTGGGGAAAATGGAGCGGAAACATGCTTTGGAGTCATGTCAACAAACATATTAATGATGAAATACAAAACCAATAAAGCGTGCATGAGCCATAAAAGATTAAGATAAGTTAAGAGGAATTAGGTCATCAAAATTAAGTGCTCCATTTTGATGGCAAGAAAAGATAAAGGTGGTTTTGAGGGGAATAGAACCAATAAACAAAGGAGAAGAACTTTGATAGAGCAGAATGATCTGAACATGAGTGGTGAGAGGTTGTGGACTGAGCCCACTTTGTTCCAAGTGGTAAAACAAGATGCTACAATTTGGCGGATCTTGAGGAAGGGGGGCTTCACTGAGTACATCAAGCGCATCAAAGGTAACAATCCTGACCTTGCTATTTATTTTTCCAAAGCCTCAGACCAGGGGAGGGTTAAATTTAGGGGGATAGAGATGTATGCCACCAAATAGTATGTTGCTATTGTTACAGGGATGTTGATGAAAGGTTTGAAATTATTCAAAGACAAGAAATGTCGGAACCATGAAATTTTTGTTTTTTGGGCCCTGGTGAAAATGTTCACTTATTTGAAGATGGAATTGCTAGAACATGCCTGCCTGAGAGATGGGCATATGTCTATAAAGTGGTTATGCGTTATCTTACTCTTAAGGGAAAATTCTACAAAATTTATACCCATCATCTTTCAAGGCTAAACTATTTTCACAGTAACCAAGCCATGAGATTTCCATTCTTCTTACTTAGGTCCCTATTTTTATCCATTATGAGTTTTAAAGGGGATAAGGTGGACACCACTTTGCACCACGGTTTGAACATGTTGCTTGTCTAATATGGAAAAACCTGTTTACTCCTATAACCCAACCAACTAACTCGGATGATGAGACATTGGTGAATAGAATGAAAAGGAATAAGTAACACGAAAAGGTGGGAAGTGATAGTGAAAGTATGGCCATGGAGGTGCTTTCTAACTTGAAGAAGGGGGAGTCTTCCAAACAGAAGGACTTGTTTAAAGAGTTTGTTGTAGTTCCCATCAGTTTTCTTGGAAGACTAACATACAAGAGGCTATAGATACTTTTCTCAAAATCACCAAGCAACTGGTACAAAACATGAGGGAATGGAATATCAAAGTTAATGCCCATGAAAAAAAAGTCAATGGTCTCAAGGCAAACTTCACTATATAGGAACATAGGATCTCAATACTGCAGGACCGACTAGCTAAGCAAGACAACCAAGGGAGGGGCATAAAGAAAGTTCTTAGTAGCTTGGATGAAGAAAAAGATGAAGATGACTTTAGGGATGGATAACAGGAGATGATCTTGACTCCCAGGAAGGAACCAACCAACCTTAAACAAGGTCCCAACTCTCGCACTAGAAGCAACAAGAAAAAGAAACTTTAGCTAAATTTTGGCGGATTGGTCTTTTGGTTTTTTTTTTCCTATTTCTTGTTCTAGTATACCTTTTGTTATAAAAAATATAAAATGTAACTGAGGATTTCCTTGCCTCGCCCCATGTTGGGACTTTGTGCTAGTCAAGTAGTTTTTCCCTATCTAGGCCCTTGCTTGTTTTTGGGTTGTGTGTTGCCTAGCCTCTCGTTTTCTGATATGTACTATGGGGTTATTGGTCCCCCCAAAACCAAATTATTACCTAATCTAAAAAAAAGTATTAAATCTGTAACTTTTCGATAACCTAGAAAATTATACTTTTTAATGGATTTATAACTTTTTGGGATGATTGAGTTACATTATACATAAATGTTGAACTAATACAACAAATAAAATCTATAAATACAATAAAAACATAAAATACTATAGAACAAAAATGATTTTTTTTTGACATAAGAGCCATAATAATTCCGATAATTCAAAATATCAAGACCACCAGAACATACCAAAAATGTGGTGAATCACAATCTAAACAAAGATTCTTTAATAAATGTCAAGTAGGGAGGATACACTATAATTACGATGTCAATGACCAAATAAATAGGCGTCGTTGATGTCTCTACCACTTCTCAGTATTTTTCCTCCCTTATTCTAATTTTGAACATGCATATTAGTGTAATAACGACTAATTTTAACAATGTTCGATGGGTAGATATAGTGTTTATGGGTACATGTAGTACATGAGTCACATTGATGTTGATAAAGCTTATGATTATATACATCCCCATAAAATAGGATCGTGTAAAAAAATATGTAGTTAGCACACGTATTTAAGATGGTCTAGAAATTAGAATAAAATACTGACATGAATATTTATTGACGTGTGTTCAAACTTGAGTCTGAAGTAATAAACATGTGTGCTCTAAATATGTCATTGACCATCAACATAATTGCTCATTTGTATCTAATTGTGGGTGAGGAAAAAATAGCTAGACAAAAAATATCTAGACTAGTGAAAAATGAGGGCTAAGGGGTGTGGATGGAAAGTGCATAACCTCCTTTTTTTGTAATCCATTCACACCACATCATATTTCAATTTATGAAAATTTCCAAATGCCATGTCAATTTTGAAAGAAAGGGCCCACGACATATTTGTAACAATAATAATGTTTTTTTTTCATATGATGACACGTGAAATAGTGGATTTCCTTGTGTGGGGCTTCGAGTCATTTTTGGGTTGGGGGTTTATTGATGAAATAGGGAAGGCAACCTAGGTTTATTTTAACAACTTATATAAATACTAAACATAGTAAATACTAAAGCTATAATGAACTACATAACACAAATAATATTGTACCTATTAACTAAATTTCTAAAAAATGAAAAACTATATACTAAATAATTAATACAAAAATCCCAAAATACCTTAGAACCAAACATATAAAGAAATGAAAATTATGACAAAATACCCAAGACTCACAACTATAAATACTAATAAACTCCTATAATTTGGGCGACATGTGGTGCGATGAACTAGGAACAAAACCAACGTAACCACAACAAGATTTGACTATTGAAATTGCATACAATGTAGTGGTATGGTGGTTTGGAGTGAAACCATGATTAGAAGGGTGTAAAGTGATTCAAAGAAATAATAGCTAATATTCCATCATCCATCTATAACCATAAAAAACTATACTTTTTATTTCAGAATAGTTGACCATAATTTTATAACTATCTATTTTTACATTGGATTATTCTAAAACATTGAACACCATCATGCCACAAACTTGTTGGAACATAATGATTAAGTGGTCTGGCCAACCCTTAATGTATATGGGTCCATCACTAATATATAGGTTAATATTTAATAATATTTATATTTATATTTCTATTTCTATTATTAAATATGCTAACCTAGGTATATACTTTAGGTTAAATATTTAATATCATGAAATGATTATATTTCTAACATTAAATATTATAAACCTAGGTGTATGTGTCAACTATTTTAGGTTGAAAAGATGGGTCAGGAGACATACCCGATCACCTTATATAAATAGGACTTTAGGTCCTCATTTAATATATTCGGGAAATATATCAAAGGTGTGCACATAAAGTGATTTGGTTTTAGCCTTGGTGAATATGGTTTTAAAGGAGGAGGTGATCTTACTGGACGTAAAATAAGTTCTCTGAAGTAAAAGGTTATTTTCAAAGTGGTTTTTACCCTATTGGGGTTTTCCACTATAAATACTGTGTCACCTCTGTTATTTATTTCCTGTAAGTATTTCTTTATTTACTTATGTTATGATGTAATCTTTATTTAAATATTTATTGTACCATTATGTAATATGTAAGTTGATTAAATCCGTATTTATTATAATCCTCAAATTCTAACATGGTAACAGAGTGAGGTAAATTAAATAAATTAAGATCAAATGTTGTGTATTTTATTTATTTAATTTTTACGAGTTTTTTCAACCAACCCGAAAGGGTATTTAAAAGTATCCGGTCCCCTTCTTTTTTTCCCCCAATTTATTTTGGCATTACATTTGTGCAATTAAACTCTCGGTAAATTTTTTAGGGTTTTTCAATTTTAAATCCCTAATTTTTTTTGGGGGGGTATGATTCTTACTTTCATTTACATTTTGTAAATTATATGGAATTGATGTTTGTTTGGAGATTGATGTGTGCACAGGTGAAAGGGGCTTCAAATATTTACCTGCGTGAAAATCACATACATCTCAAATACATCTCAATGACATTATAAACAAATATAATGCACGATATGCATCTAACCATGTAAAGAAACTATCCAAAGTATAATAATCCAAGCATGAGTATGCCATATACATATAATCCATATAGGTAACTCGTGCCTCAAAATATGAATAAATGTTTTTTTGATACATGAATACACTATAACTGAGATATTCATAAGAGAATATATAAACACACAATAATTAGGGGGATTCAAATTCAACGATAAGAACTTTCCATGAATATATATAAACATAAAACATTAGGAGAATTTTCAACATGTCATCAATTCTAAACAAACATTCTTAACCCATTGTGAGATTCACTTCTCATTACTATTTAATACTGTGCAGTGCATTTGTTATAAATTTGTTGAGAAGTTATGTTTTTATAGTAGTGTTGTAAAAATAAACACCCTATTCCATTTCTAACAATTGATTTGAAATTGCAAAGACTTGAAGGCTTTTATAGAGTTAAACATGTATTTTTGGGACACCCTCGGTGTTCAAAACTTATCAAAGTTACTTGCATAGGAAAAATCTAAGTCTAGACATGAGAAAGCAAACAAAAATTAGTAAAAAATTGTGTTTTGGGTCAAGACGGGAAAGATTTCAAATCAATTGATTGCTTAAGGGGTCGTACCATCAAATTTAATCACATGTAAATGGGACACATGCTAAAAAAAAATGATTTCTAAACCTTGACTTAGTAACTTTAGTGCCCCTCACAAATGAGTGAAAAGTGGCCTTAATTAGCCATCCCATGTCCTGCAAACTCTCAAAATTTTCCTGTAGAGGAAGTTCTACAAAATAAACTAAAAGGGATGAGGAGGAACTTAAAGATCTTGAAAACATAAAACCATGTGGACCAATCCATGTGCCCTTATTTTTGAAAGGCATATATTCAAAAAATGTACTTCAAACAAGAAAACCCTAAGATCTTAAGATTCAGAGAGGTCAACATCTCGAATTAACTTAATTAAAGTTGAGTCAGCCTAAGGTTAATGATAAAGAAATAATGGAAATAAGTGAGAAGATGTGGGACACATGACACTAGTGTACATGTGGAAGATCCTAGAGACAAGCTACAATGTTGGTTTCCTAGCTTGAAATTGACAGTCTGCTCTAATAGAAAGTTGATCTTAGGGATGTCACTTGGCAACATGACAAAGGTTTGGTTTTTGGATCATATATTTTGATTGAAAGCTCCATTTTACATACAACTGGTACCACTAGAAAGGTATTTCAGAGGGCTATATTGAAAGCTTGGTTTCAGATAGAATGGTTTAGAGATATATGATATATTCATGCCACATTTTGGGGTGGTTTTAGCTCTTTTTATTCATTCTGATGAAGCCCAAATTAGTTATAGATTCCTTTGGAGGATTATTTTATCCTTCTGTAGACACTAAAATTTTGCAATTCTACTCTTTGACACTTCTAGTCTTGACATTACTCTCTTGCTCAAACAAGTGCACTTTACCCATTCTCATCTAGTACATGCCTACGTCTCTTGTCTAGCTTGCTTGATTTTACATGCTCATTTGTCAAAATTTTCTTAGAATTGAATGCATAAAACCTAGTAAGAAACTCCACTTGTTAGCTTCCAAAATTTACACTTCAAATTATCCCTCCTGGGTCAAAACATATAATAAGGGTAGGAATATCCGTACGGTCCTGACCCTAGTGTAGGGTTTTGACCTTGTTCATGCTAGTCCCAAAATTTCAGTTACACATTATTCTTTGGGTCATTTAATCTTCCTTGGTGGGCCTTTGTAACTTAAATCACCTTCGAAAGCATATATAAGCAAGTGAAAATCACCTCATTTAGTAGCTAACACTCTTATGGAATCCTATTGGAAAATCTAGCACAAAAGGCACCCAAATCTCCTTACACTCCCAAAATATCTCTAGATATTCATTAGGGAAACACTATCTACAGGTCTCAATATTCCCACTATGTCTAGGGGACTGCTTCACACATTTAAAAGCACCCAAAGTCACTTACTCAAGTATATTTTCAAGAGAGAAACTCAAGCTAAGCTTTGTCAAAGGAAAGATGTCAAATCTAATTGCACTATAACTAGATATCACATGATAGGTGGAGAATAAGGTGCATTTTGAGGCCTAATCAGAGTAGTGCCAACATTGACAATGTATGAGGGTGCCCACAACCCAAATAATGTTTATTTTTTAGGACTTATCATCCATGGTTAGGGTTTGAGAGATTGAGTTGAGCATTCAAAGGCCCTTGTAGTATGATCGACGGTGACCAACTGATGAGATGTATTAATTGTTTTCATAACAACTCATCTTCTGTATTTTGATAAGACCACTGTAGCCATGTCTATGTATTTCCTAAGCACATTGTTGAATATCACTATTACAACCATGAACTTTTGGCATAATGACTAATTGATATAGTTATATCTAATTGTTTCTATTTTGTGATATCGTGTGTGAATTTATTCTTATTATTCTAATAAATTGTTTGGATGATTATATGTGTTGATGCCTCTCTTGGTTGTAATAAATTTGTCATATGTAGTAAAGGAACATGTCCGTAGAAACTCGTCTACAGCAACTTGTCCGCAGCCAAAGAACTTGTTCATAGCAACTCATTTGCAACATAAAGAAACCATTCACAACAAAGAACCCACATTTATGAAGATCTTTTGAAACATGAAGTGATGATAATTAAGTCCTTATGTGCCATTGTAGAAGTTATGACAAAACATGAAAAATTGAGAAAAAAATCAATCTTTGATTTGGTCATCGATTAAGAACTGATTGTTAGTTGAACACTTGACGCATGTTTCAAACATGTGTCAAATCTCTCACTTGTTCTGCTGAAGACTCCTTGTTGTATTCTTATTCACACGTGCTGTAAATGGTAAGATATAAAGGAAAGGGTTGGTGTCTTATAACAAGTTAGTGAGGAAGTTAGTAAGTTAGATTTGGAATTAGAGAAAAGAGATTACTCTGATATTTTGTTCCTAGATGTAATGTTTTCCGCAAATCAATAAGGAAATTTGAGTTCTATCATTTAGTTTTTAGTTACAAAGTTAGGAATGGATTGACACCTAAGTTAGGGCTTACTCGAGGTCTTCTAAATCCCCTCCATTGTTTCATTTCATGCATATTTCCTAAGGAACAATCTTCTTTATGAATATGCAACTTTGTTTCTATAATAACATTTAACAATAGTTCAGTTTCAAGTTTGAGATTTATTTTACTTTCCACATTGTTATGTGACCATTATTTCCTTTCCAACCTATAGATCAACTATAAATATGCATATAACACCAACAATATTTCAAGTCTACGCTCCCTGGTCTGACAATTAAATGAATCTAACTCAATGTACAACATATTAATTTCTGTAAGTTGATTTACACCACCATTTTTTGGTGTCTTTGCTGGGGATATTGCCAAAGTTATAGGAGTTTGTGAGGTTTTGAATTTTTGAATTTCTTAGAATGGATTAGGTTGTAGAAATTCCACTTTAAAAACCCCCCACTAATGAATGTTGATTGAGTTGAGTTAGTTCTAATAGCAGAAATTACTTCTAATTCTGAAGAAGAAACATCCTCATCTATATAGGGTTTATTGATAAAACACCCCCTCCTGAGTGATATTTTTGAGGTTATTCCTGAACAGTCTAACATGGTAGAGGAGGTGAATCAAAACATGGAATAAGAGGAAAGGGAACCAAGCACATTTGATTTTCCTATCTCCAATAATAGTCAAACTACTCAAATGAAAAATATATTTTCATCAACTCTTCCTAATTTTCATGGATCTATGACTGAAAACCCATAAACCTTATTGTTTGAGTTTGATGTCTTATGCAGGAGTTATGACTACACAACTTATGCACACAAGCTGAATTTTTTCTCTCCTATACTCAAGGATGAAAACTTGAGATGGTTTATGGGCCTAGGAAGAGATGTTGTTACTACCTGACAGGGGATGGAAGACAAGTTTTTGACAAGTGCCAAGACTACTATAGGTCAAGTAGCAGAGGAGGAGATGAAATCTTCAAGATGTCATAGAAGGAAAATGATCCACTAAAAGATTACCTGGTGAGATTCCTACTTTGTGTTCAAAAGTTAAGACATACAAGGTTTCCTCCCGAGTCTCTCAAGTTACTTTTTCTTAAAAGGAGTGAGGAAGATATGGATGTTTTGGAATTAATAGGAGATGGATACATATCCAAAGCCACTTTTCAGGAGATTTTTCAAGCTTGCAGGAACCATTCTAGAGCAACCATGAAAATAATAAGAAACACTAGATAAAAGGGTGGAGCAACTGCTAAAGGAATTGGGACAATATCTAAATAAAAATTATAAACATGTTTAAGAACATGAAACATGAAATAGTTAATGACATGGCCACTAAAATTGATGCTCTACATGTAAAAAAGAAGAGAGAGGATACAAAGGCAACACTTGCAGATTTCTACCATTCTTGTAGAAGAAATAAAGCTGATTGCACATGTAAGGGACTGGCCAGCATTACAGAAGCAAAGGAGGCTAAACCAAAGTTAAAAATGATAGAAATGGAAGATGGGAAAGTTTAATACGTTGCCTAAAGGAAGCCATGACCACCAAGATAAGGAGGTATGTCATAAGATCTCATGCCATCTTTTCAAAATTGGGCTAGTAGTTCATATAATAATATGTGACCCCCACCTTAGGCTAATATTCAACAAGGATGGGCTCCTTACCCTAACCAATACCAATAGTCATGCCAACCTCAGTTCTCAGGCCAACAGTGGTAACACCCCCCTTATTCATGACAAAAACCTTGGAGAGGAGGGAAATAATGGAAAAATCAACCTTTTAACTACAAACAACCCTACCAATAACCTCCCTACCCAGAACAAAAAGCTTTGATGCCAAACCCCCAATCTAGCTCTCAACCAAAAACTACTCAATTGCCAACTCAACCAAAAACTAACCCCAATAATAAAGCTTCTCAACTAGCCAATAACACTGAATCAACCCAATAATTTACTTATTCAATTGATGTCAATAATATCCATCTTCGTTCAGGAAGAACACTTGTGCCACCAAGTACACCTATAATCTTAGAGATACGAAATGAACCACAATTGTTGCAAGCTGATCCACAATAAAGCCAAAAGATGTTGCGAGATGATCTACAACAACATGAACAAAATTCCAACAAAAGTAAGATGTAAATCAATGGACCCCCATTTCCAAAAAGGTTGCGAGAGAGAAAGTCTGACCCTAAATCAGATTCTGATTCTAATTTTGTTAATCAGTTGAAAAACATTTGTGCAAAAATTCCACTCTTTTAAGCCATCAAGGATGTGCCTATTTACAAAAAGCTGATCAAGGATCTATGTATAAAGAAGCTAGGAAGAAAAATAAAAGATCCATCCACTGTACAAGTAATTGGAAAGTTGGCTGACATAATTCCTAGAAACTTTGTGCTACCTAATTACAAATACAGATAGTCCTTTGGTGAATGTTACTATTAATGGAACTACGATAAAAATACCCCGATTGACTTAGGGGAAGAAATCAATGTCATGACCAAGTAAATCATGGATGACCTAAAGTTGGAAGGACTGAGTCTAACAACTACAATATTATAACTAGTGGATAGATCAACAGTAAGGTCTAAAGGAGTCCCTGAGGACATTGTTGTGCTGGTAGACTCTTGGGAATACCTTGCTGATTTCATTGTCCTACAACCAAAGGCAAGTCCAGGAGATTACCCTCTTATACTAGGAAGGCCATGGATGGCCACTGTTGATACATTTATAGGGTGTAGGTCTGGTAACATGATCATATCAAATTAAAATGGTACCAAGAAACTTATACTCTATCCTCCTACCCAACCATTGAATAATGAGGATCAAATAGTTTGGGTTGAAAAACCAAAAATTGATCAATGCTCTGTCTAACAACTGATGATGTTAGAAAATTTTTGCACTATTAAAGATTAGGAGGAAGATGTTTTTCTCTCTAATATTCTATAGAAAAAATATGGAATAAATGAAGAAATTTATGATAAATTGAGGTGCTTGAACTTTCCTTTGAACCCAGTCTTACCACAACAGAGCACCATGAGTATTCTAGGTAAAAATTGTATTTTTCACCAATTTCTTCCTCATGAATGCATATTAAATTTTGTTATTATAAACATGTGTTAAATGCTGGAACTCTCTAAGAAAGTAGAAATAATAACAAGGAGGTGTTAGGAAATAAGGGATAAAATATGCAGAACAATCCCTCACATAATCGCAACAATAGAAACTAATATGTAGAAAATATTATATATCTCAAAAAAAAGTGCAGAATGAAAATAAAAAAACACAAAGAGATAGTATTTAATGTGGTTCACCCAATTTAGGCTATGTCCACCAAAAATCACTTGCTCATATTTTATTACAAGCCACCGCTCTCTTAATACAATACCCAGATTTGTTTGGAGCTATACTAAACAAACTCTACAAAATTCACACCCGAATTCTGACACATCTGCAATGTTACATCATACCTACCATATGCACAAAACCACATGAGTAGACAACTGCTTATGTAGTTTTACAATACAGGTATCAAAACCATGGGCCAAAACCATCCCATAAACCTATGGGAAAAAATCCTGCCCATATGAGAAGAGCACATTTCCCGAAATATCAGGCATGTTTTTTTGAGGCCAAAAAATAGATAAAAAATTCTCGGGGGTTGCGCCCCCTAAATCCCCTCTACTGGGGGCTGCCACCCTCGAACCCCCATTTGGGACCTGGCCTAACCCCAAACCCTGACGAGAATAAATGAATAGTGTACATTACTTTTAGTGTACAGTTTTTAACATTTCCACACATGAAAATAGGCTCCACAACATAACAATCTCCCACTTGGAGACTAGTTTTCCTCTTGGCAAACTTCTCAACCCTTTACTAGTTTCCATGAATACCAAACAATGCTAAAAACAACTTTAGTTTTTTTCCTTGTGATCACCTTGGTCATCATGTCTACAGGATTCTGACTGGTATGAATCTTCTCCAGCTTCAACTTCTCTTCCTCCAAAGTTGTCCTGATGAAATGGTACCTAAGCTGTATATGCTTCGTCCTAGAGTGGAAATCAGAGTTCTTAGCTAGGTGTATAGTACTCTGACTATCACTATGTATCTTCCCTTCCTCTTGCTTATGCCCCAACTCCTCAAGCAATTGCTATAGCCAAATCATCTCTTTACTTGCCTCTGTGGCAGCAACATACTCAGCCTCCGTGGTTGACAAAGCCACCAACTTCTATAGTCATGAAATCCAACTCATTATTGTCCCACGTACAATGTAAATATAACATTTCATTCTCCTCTTGCTGTCTACATCTCTATCCGTATCTAAATCTACATAACCACACAAAGTGGTGTCTGATCCACTATATCACAAAATTGTCCCCATGGTCCCTCTCAAATTCTGAAGGATCCCCTTTACTTCCTGCTAGTGATCTCTACCTGGATCAATCATAAATCTACTCACCACTCCCACTGCATGGGAAATATTGGGCCTGGTGCACACCATGGCATACATCAAACTGCCAAATGTTGATGAGTAAGGTACCTTAGACATCTGGTTTCTCTCCTGCTCTGTTTTAGAACACTCCTCCTTTGATAAATTGAAATGGCCTGCCAAAGGAGTCCTAACCGGTTTAACATCCAACATATTAAACCTCTCTAAGACCTTTTTAACGTAATCTTCTTGATATAAAGTCAGCTTTTGATCCTTTATATCTCGAGATATCCTCATACCATGGATTTTTTTGGATGCCCCCGAATCCTTCATAATAAGGAGTCACTTAGTTGTTTCTTGAGTACTTTTCCTATTTGTTTTTACCTACAACCAACATGTCATCCACATACACACACATGATAATATAACTACCATCCTCAAATTTCTTTGTATACATGCAATGGTTAGAATGACATCTAATATAACCTTTCTCCATCATGAAGCTATCAAATTTAATATACCATTGACGTGGATCTTGTTTCAAGCCATACAAGCTCTTCTTTAGGTTGCACACAATCTCCTCTTTACCTTTGACCTCATAGCCCTTTGGCTGCTACATATATAGATCCTCCTCCAAATCACCATGGAGAAATGTAGTCTTTACATAAATATACTCTAAGTGTAAGGCTTCTACTGCAACTATTCCAAGAACAATTCTAATAGAAATCATTTTTTCTCTAGGAGAAAAAATATCATCAAAATCTATCTATACCTTTTTTTCTGTGCAAACACCTTTTTTCTGTGCAAACCCTTTGACCACCAACCGGGCCTTGTATCTTTTCTTGTCTCATTCCTCTTTGACTCTATATACCCACTTTTTCTGTAGGTAGCTTCACCAAATTCCATGTTTAGCTCTCCATGAGAGCCTAATCCTCCTCATCCATGGCTTGCTCCCACTTCTTACTGGCATCTACATGCATTGCTTCATCAAATATCTCTTTCTCTCCACGGTTAGTGAGTAATAAATAATAAAGAGAAGGAGAAAAAAATTCATTTTCTCTTCTTACCCTAGAATATCTCCTCAATATAGGAGTTTGGGGTTCCTATTGAGGAGGTTCCTGAACTGATTCATGTGTCACTTTTCCATCCAGAAGATCCTCTACCACTACATATACTTTCTTAGATTCTTCCCTTTTTTCCTGTAACTGCTGCTTATACATGAATTTATCATTAAAGACCACATACCTAGATTGAATGATTTTTCCTTCCTTAATACACCAACATTTATATCCAAAGTCATCACCACCATAACCAATGAAAGTTCATTTTTCTGATTTAGCCTCTAGCTTGGTCCTATCATCCTTGTCTATATGGATAAACACCTTACATCTAAAGAATCTAAGAAATGAATAATCAAATTTCTTACCATACCAAGCCTCCTCAGGTATGACTCCATCCAAGGCACTTGAGAGTCCTCTGTTTATCAAGTACAGAGTTGTGCTCACCGCTTCTACCCAAAAAGAAAGAGGTAGTCCTACATGTAACCTCATGCTCCTAGCACGTTCCATTATTGTTTTGTTCATCCTTTCTGATGCCCCATTATGCTGCAAAGTTCCTAGAACCATCTTTTTCCTGTAGATTCCATTCTTAGAACAATAATCATCAAATTCAGTGCTGCAATACTCCCTTCCATTATCTGACCTAAGACATTTTAGATTAAGACTTGTTTCATTCTCTACCAAGGCTTTCCATTTAACAAAAGTGTCAAATACATCAGATTTATTTCTATTACAATAAACCCAAACTTTCCTTATTGCATCATCAATAAAAGTAACATAATAACTTGAACCCCCAAGAGATGATACTTGAGTCGACCCCCACACATTAGAATGCACCATCTATAAATTACTCTCTTTCTTTGTAGGTCCAACCTTGAGAAAACTTACTCACTTCTATTTCCCACATATGCAGTCCTCACAGAACTCCAAACCTGTTTCTGTACATTTAGGAAAATCCTTCTTTATGATCTCCATGCCCTTATGGCTCATATGACCAAACCTATAGTGCCACAATGTTGTTTCTAATTTTGAAGCCACAAGATTACAAACATTAGTGCTATAAGTGGTTAAATACAAGGTTCTAACCTTCTTACCTCTTGCCACCACAAGAGCACCCTTGATAACCTTCCAAGAGTATGCTGTAAATATCTCAGTACAACCATCATTTCCCCATTGGCCTGTTGATATCAAATTTCGTCTTAAATTAGGCACATGTCTGACATCTTTTAATAGCCATGTATTCCTATTCCGCATCTTAACCCAAACAAAACCTTTTCCAACTATGCTGCAAGGCTCATCATCACCAAGAAAAACATGCCCAAAATCCCCTTGAATATAATCAACAAAATAATGCATATGTGGAGTAGCATGGAAATAAGTCCCTGAATCTAAAACCCAGTATTCAACAATATTGTATAAAGAAAGAATCAAAGCATCCTGACATATATTACCCGTTGCCACATTTTCCTCCTTTTTTTCTTCTTGTTATTTCTTGTCGTCCCAAAGCACCCAACAGTCCTTTGCATGCCCAGACTTTCCACAGCGCCAACATACTATCTTGCATTTGGATTTTGACCTTGCTCGATCTTTCGATTTTCCACGACTTCCTATATTCTTCTATCTTCCTCTAGTTCCCATTGCAAAGCATTCCTGAAGTAGGAGATTCCTTAGAGCCTTTTCTTCACATTTCATCACTTAGAATCACCCCTACAACATCCTCAAACTTCAACTTTGAGTTAGCTAGAACCAAGTTGTTTACCGCCATTACTAGGCTATTCCAACTCTTAGGTAAAGAACACATAATTAATAAAGCCCTAACTTCTTCATCAAATTATATTGTAATCAAAGCTAGCATATTTAAAATTGTATTAAAATAATTTAAATGATCTTCTACTGAGCCATTCTCAAACATCTTCATATTAAATAACTTTCTCATTAAAAATATCTTGTTAGAGGCAGAGGGTTTTTCATACAACTTCCTTAATGCATCCATCAATTCTTTTGTAGTCTTTTCCTTTGAAAAATTAAATAATACCAAAGATGCAAGACACAACCAAATCATTCCAAGTGCCTTCCTATTTAGAAAATCCCATTATGCATTTGTCATGCTTGAGGGTTTGTTCCCTTTCTCAGACAGTGGAATATAAAGACCCTTTTGATAAAGGTAATCTTCCATTTGCATTTTCCAAAGACCAAAATTCCATCTGCCATAGCTCCCACTTAAGATAAAACTTTCTTTGCGATTCAACACTTCAACAAACCAAACCAGGTTCTGATACCAATCGTTAGGAAATAAGGGATAAAATATGGGGAACAATCCTTCACAGAATCACAACAGTAGAAACTAATATGCAGAAAATATTATATATCTGAAATAAAAGTACAGAATAAAAATAACACAACACAAAGAGATAATATTTAACGTGGTTCACCTAATTTGGGGTATGTCCACCAAGAATCACTTGCTCATATTTTATTACAAGCCACTACTCTTTCAATACAATACCCATATTTTTTTGGAGATATGCTCAGTAAACTCTACATAATTCACACCTGAATTCAGACACATTTGTAATGTTACATCATACCTACCATATGCACAAAACCACATGAGTAGACAACTACTTAAGCAGTTTTACAATACCATGGGTATCAAAACCATGGGCCAAAACCGTCCCATAAACAAATGGGTCAAAAATCCAACCCATATGAGAAGAGCATGTTTCCTGAAATATTAGGCACATTTTTTCGAGGCCAAAAAAATAAAAAATTCTTGGGGGATGCGCCCCCCGAACCCTTTCTCATGGGGGTTGTCGCCCCTAGACCCACACTCGGGGCATGACCCAGCCCCAAACCCTGACGATAATAAATGAAGAGTGTACAATAATTTTAGTGTACAATCTTCAACACTTTCACACATGAAAATAGGCTCCAAAACATAACAGGAGGCCACTAAATGCAGGCAAGATGTTGGATATACAACATGATCAACTGTTGATTGCTATTCTTTAAGAACATAATAGAGCATTTTCTTGGGATTATAGTGATATGAGTGGGATTCATCCTAGGCTTTATACTCATAGAATTAATATTAAAGAAGAATGTAAACCAATCAGACAACCATAGAGACACATGAACCCAATAGTAAGATAAATTGTGAAGGGTGAAATACATAATTTACTAGATACTAGATTCATATACCCCATATCAGACATCCAGTGGGTATCACCTTTGGTAATTATACCAAATAAGAATGGGAAATGGAGAATCTATGTGGATTACAAAGAAATAAATTCAACCACAAATAAAGACCACTTCCCATTGCCCTTCATTGATCAGGTGCTTGATACCCTAGCTAGTAAAAAGTAATTCTCCTTTCTTGATGGATACAATGCTTACAGTCAGATCCAAATTGCACCAAAGGACCAAGATACAACTACATTCACATGTCCATGGGTGACATTTACCTATTCAGTTCTCCCATTTGTCCTATGTAATGTACCTACCACATTCTAGAGGGAAGTCCTGAGTATCTTATTTGATTTGACAAATGAATACACAAAAGTCTATATGGATGATTTCACTGTTCATGGTAATAATTTTGAGGAGGCTATGCAAAATATGGATAAGGTCTTAAGAAGATGCAAGGATCATAATTTATCCCTGAGAAATGAGAAGTGTTATATGATGATTTCAGAGGGTATAGTGCTGAGGAACTACCTATCCTTAGCAAGAATTCAAATAGATCCATGAAGAGTTTTTGTCATACTTAACCTACCCACACCAAGAAAACAAATTTTTTTTAGAAGATTTTGGAGTTGTCATAGGTAAAAAATATAGTAGTTTGAATTATGCAATATACTTTGTCAACAAGAATTTGCAACATGTAGAATTGAACTATACAGTAATAGGAAAAGAGTTCTTGGCAATAGTATATTCCATAAAAAATTCAAACATTATATCACATGATACCCAATGTTTATTCACATTGATCATGCTGCAATTAAGTATTTTGTAAACAAACCAATAGTAATGCAGAAAAATCATAAGGTGGATGCTCCTCTTACAAGGATTTGATGTCACCATAGTGGACAAGCTTGGAAAAGATAACGTGGTTGCATATTTCCTCTCAAGGATTGAGACCAATAGTGAATAACAAGTAGTTGATGATTCATTTCCAGATGAACACCTATTTGTTATTTCTACAAGAAAACCCTACTATGTAGACATAACAAACTATTTGGTCTCAGGTAAAACACCTCCACATTTTTCATCCTCTGAGAAAAGGTATTTAGTTGAAAAGAGTTTACCCTTTTCTTGGATTGTTGGACTTCTCTGTTATATAGGTCAAGATCAAGTAATGAGAAGGTGTATAGATGATGAGGATATATTTGATGTCTTTAGATCTTGCCACAATGAATCTTGTGGAGGGCATTTTGCTTCAAAGAGAATAACCCAAAAGGTTTTGACTACTAGCTACTATTTTCCAACTTTACATAAGGATGTAACACTATACACTAAGAGATGTGACACATGTCAGAGAATGGGTAAGCACACTAAGTCTGATGAGATGTCATTACGACCTCAATTGGTTCTCCAACCTTTTAATAAGTGAGGATTATATTTTTTTTGGCCATATAGACCCTCCATCTCAGCAAAAAGAGTATATCTTGGTCTATACAGATTACCTGCCCAAGTGGATAGAGGTAAAAGAATTTCCAAACCAAACCAGTGAGAAGGTGGCTAAATTTCTATATGAGAACATGTTAACCGGATATGGAGTCATAAGGGAAATTGTGATAAACCAAGGTAAACATTTTATTGCTGATGTGATTGTTGATTTGGTTAGTGAATATGAAATCAGGCATACAAAGTCTACACCATACCATCCCTAGTTTAATGGCCAAGTGGAGGTTACAAATAGAGAGATAAAGGCCACATTGACAAAGACTATAGCACTCCATAGAAGAGAATGGGCAGACAAGCTTCCTGAAGTAGTCTGGGCATTCAATACAACATGGAAGACCATAACTGGCTTCACACCATTTGAACTATTATATGGAAAGACTATTGTTTTTCCAATATCATTTGAGCATAAAACATTGAGAACTATACTTGAGCTAGGAATAGACTTATCAGAAGCTTAGCGATAGAGAACTCTCCAACTTAGTGAGTTGGATGTATTGAGAAAACAAGTAGTTCATAACACAGAGGTAGTGTAAAAACAAATAATCAAATGACACGACTAGTATATTAAAATAGGACAATTCCTAGAAGGTGACTAAACACTTTTGTTTGACTCAAAATATAAGGATCACATAGGGAATCTCATAGAAAGATGGCTAGGACCCTGTGAAATTGAGAAGATCTTCCCTAATGGAGTTCTGAAGCATACCACTATTGATCCTATGAGATTCAAGCTGATGGTGAATGGCCACATGTTAAGATTGTATTAAAAACTAGTTTTTAAAGGCTCATTTATGGAATTTTTCAGAGGAGATTAGAGAAGAATGAAGAAAAAAACATCAGAATTAACCTTAGAGGTTGAGCCTGTTGGCTCACCTTCTGGGATTGTAGAGAATTGATGATATTTAAGTAGTTTTGGAGTATTTAGCTTGCTAAATACTTCAAGGCTAAATAAAAGTGTTGAGATCTACCTTTCTGGGTGATCATCAACATTTTGCTAACCCATTTTTTATACAATTTTTTTTTACAGGTTTTATTGTCAAGTGATTGCAAGAGAGCATGATCTCCATTACAAGGAGAGAGTGCAATGACAAAGAGTTCAACTTGTACCCATAAGAAATAAGATCTTGTTTGTTTGAAGAGTCTGGTAGAACTCATGGTTACATAACAGACATCAAAGAAGCATGCACAAGTGGATGATATACAAATAATGATTGGCACTCCAACCAATTGGAGTTCCCTCTCTGGGAAGCATATGTTTGTAGTAAGGAGCAATTAACACAAGTTAAACCCATGTCCACAACATCACAGGGCACTTGCATGCAACCAATACTCCAGTTCAATAAAACATGCACATCAATCATTGCAAGCCACAATGAGATAAGTGCATGCATTTATTACTTTAAGAAAGCATGATTAGATTAATTATATTTAATTATGAATTATGTTAAGTCATAAAGTATGTTACACACTAAAATACCTCCACCTTTCAGTTATGATGTGTCCTCTTAAGCCCTTCACATAAGCCAATGTGTCACATCATTTTTCTTCATGTACTCAATGCTGTCACACCCACTTAATGATTAATCACCCCTAAACATATTTCTTGTACCCTTGGTAATAAATTTCAAAGCAATGAAAATCCATCAACATAATTTTTTTTTGCAAAGTACTTTCAAGGAAAAATTGTCTGGTTGTGTATTGTACTTGGGAGAAGTTGCGTATCTGCCACGGGAGGTGACATGATCAAATTTTACAACTTCTAAATCATCCCGAGGTTGTGCAATACTTTGAGAATCATGGATGGATGAAATAGATTAAAAAATTTCAAGACTTTAATGAGGTAGTTGTGGAAGAGTTTGCAAATCCCATGAATAATGGAGAGGCAAAGGTAAAATGGTTAATAATCAGGGTAAGTGATGAGATTTTAGCAGAGGCCACTTGATTACTAGCTTAGGGGGAGCCATTTCTAAACAAGGCTAACCCAGAAGAAATAAGGATAGAATTTGCAAACAAGGATGAGGAGTTCATCTCAGACCGCCAAGGTACTTTTAGAACATTTCTCAAATCTTTATGGGCACAAGATACTAATTTTTTCATTCAATATTTTACTTGTGAAGGGAGATATTCAAGGTTAAATACCGTGCATTTCAAATTGTTAAATTATATTAAAAACAATCATCAAGTGAATGCTCCAAATTTAATTCATGAGATGCTTAAGAAAATGAGCAAAGAGGTTCAAAGGGGTAGGGAAGCCCCATCAAATCACTGTCTAATAACCCTAGCGGTGAAGCACACTTTGTAGAGGGAGAACCCTCAGATATCACGAGATGAATTTGTAAGAGTGAACAATATTAAAACCTTGATGGGAAAGAGGATAATAATGAGAAACAACATTGAAAGTTCTACTTCACATATGCCAGAAGCTACACCGGCCTCTTCGCCACATCAATAACTAATAAATCCTGAAAGTATGCCTTCCATAGAAGAAACCCTACACCTATTTCACAAGAGATATTTTTTTGTTGAAACTTTGTTGGAATTTTTTTCCCCTGAAACCTCCACTTCCAAAACCAAAAGGAAATATGCTCATTCCGATCTAAAAAAAACTAAGCACTCCTATTGGCTTAAGACAAAGAGGACAAAACCTCCATTTCAAGACAATCTGAACCCATCTCATTTGATAGTGATTTAGAAGCCATAGAAGAAAATTATGAGCTTGAACCATTGGAAAAAGAGTATAAATATACTACTTCCAGAGTAGCTCAAGAGCCAGAATACCATGAACAACCAATGGAAGGATAAGAAGAACTAAATCAGAATGAGGGAATAGTTCATGAAGGAGAGAGTCATGGAGTGAGACAAGTATAAGAGGTAGTGGAAGGAGGAAATGAGAAAAATAAAATGACTACAAATAATGTCAATGAGAAAGTCATTAAGAAGGTTGTTGATAAATCACACAATGATAATCTACAAGAAGCAAATGAAGAACCAATGCAACCCCAAAATATTATTCATGCAATCATAAAGGAACCTGAAAAACCATCTTGCAGTGATATGGGAACACAAACTATGGGGCCCAATATTGAAAATATGTTTCTACAAAGGGATGCTTACATTAACAGGCTCAAGAAGAAATGTGAAAAGGGAAAATAAGACCTTATCTCTAAACATAAGGAGGAAATGGAAGACAAAGACAAGGAGATTAGAAGGCTGAAACAAAAATAAGAGGAAATAATGAAGGCAATTTTTGATATGTTGAGTTATAGACCCCCATCAAATGTTTATGCCATATACCTAAAAGAAAAGATATTGTAACACAATTTTACTTGCATAAATTCTAATATGATATATGACATTAGATCAGCCAGGAAATTCTTGACTTTGTATTAACATAGAACACGTGAACTGTAGAATTTAGTATGTAAGCTATATTTGCATAAATATGCCCTTCCATATGACAGAGATTGGATCCCAATTTTGTATATTGGGGATGTACAGGTTAAGGCATTATGTTCTTATCTTTCAAATTAAATGGAAAGAGCTAAGAAAATGGAGGCATATAGACATTTGGAGAAGGTTACACCACTATATATCAAAGTTGAGGCAACAACAACATATGCAATTGCAGAAGAATATGACAACTATATGGAAGTGGATGGAACAAAACAATGTTGAGAATGAGGATGAAAGCCCACATAAAACTCAAGAACGTGCAATTCAGGTTATGATGACATGTAGATCCAAATGGAAAGAGTTATCCCCTACACTCCAAAGGAAAGAAATGTACTCACATCCAAATATACTTCCAACATTATGTACGGTGAACAAGTATATTGAAATAACAAATGAATGTGGGGATGATTGGTTTCCTATAGCTTATCATCCTCCAATATTTCATTTCCCAATTTCACATAGGACATGAAATTTACTAATCAATCAGAGGGTGCAAGAAAGATTCTGGGACATATTTAGGAGGAGTTATGGATATTTCTATTCAGAAGAGGAAGGAATAGGAACAACCATATATTTTAGGCAAGAATATAGTTTCCATCATAGAAGATATGAAGCTTTTGAATGAGGACATTCAAGAGTTTAAGCTTTGGGGTGTGATGATCTATATTAATTTCTTTCATAACAACTCATCTTCTATATTTTGATAAGACCATTGTAGCCATGTCTATGTATTTCCTAAGTACATTGTTGAACATCATTATTACCACCATGAACTTTTGACACAATGACTAATTGATATAGTTATATCTAATTGTCTTTATTTTGTGATATTATGTGTGCATTTATTATTTTTATTCCAATAAATTATTTGGATGATTATATGTGTTGATCCCACTCTTGGTTGTAAGCAATTTGTCATATGCAGCAAAGGAACCTGTCCATAGCCAAAGAAATGTTCTGCAACATAAGGAAATCATTCACAACAAAGAACCTGCATTTATGAAGATATTTTGAAACATGAAGTGATGAAACTTAAGTCATTACATTCCATTGGAGAAGTATTTACAACAGAAATGTGGAAAATTGAGAAACAAATCAATCTTTGATTTGGTCATTGATTAAGAACTAGTGAAGAACTGATTGTAAGTTGAACACTTGTGCGTTTCAAACATATGTCGAATCTCTCACTTGTTTTGTTGAAGATTCCTTGTTGTATTATTCTTCTCACGTGCTACAAATGCTAAGATATAAAGCAAAGGACTGATACCTTGTAACAAGTCAGTGAGGAAGTTAGTAAGTCAGGTTAGGAATTAGAGAAAAGAGATTACTTTGATCTTTTGTTCCTAGATGTAATGTTTTATGCAAATCAAAAAATCAATCTAAGTTCTGTCATTTATTTTTTAGTTACAGATTTAGGAAGGGATTAACACCCAAGTCAGGGTCCACTGTAGTCACAAAATCAGGCACTTACTACTATTACTATACTGCCAAGTATTTTGTTTTATATATGGATCTTACGTAAGAAAATTATTCACTGATGACATGTTCCATAGTCCAGTCATATGTCTTTTTGGTATTTACTACTGTTGATCTTTTACACTTGTCACTCATTTACACAATTCCTGTCAGGTCTCAGGGATCCCTATCTATTAGTACTCACTCAGTTGTCATCACTAGTCTCTGACTAGGGTGCCTAGAGAGGGATTAGGGTGCCTGAGGTGCCCTAGTCCTGATTCTAGGCATCTTGGTCCCCACCACACTTGGTTTTATTTTTTTCATTTGGAGGTAAATCTTTTTGGTTTTTCCTCTCATCTCTCTGAGGTACTAGTTGGCATGTCGGGTCATTAGTGTTGAAATTTGAACAAGAGATCCCTATATAAACACAACATACACACTACCTTATGGGCAGACTATTTCTATCAAGGGCTAGCTATCTACATAGAGTAAGGGACTACATTTGGGAATTATTATGCATCACACACTACATAGGAAGGGGAGTTTCATTCTATTCCATCCACCATTTTTCATTTTATCTAGATACTGCCCGATATCTTTGCATCATTAGCACTAGGGAAACCTAAGCACATTATTGCACACACAAGCACACATAACTACATTGGGTCTGAGATGTAGTGTAATGCATTCAATCATAAGTCCATCCATTTGGTAGTTGAGGATAGTATGACCCCTTCAAATACATATTTATTTTTTATGGTTTGATGCTTTATGTGGGGTTTTATAGGTGATTCTTCATTGCAGGTTGATGACGACATTAGTGAACGAAGTGAAACATTCATGCATGGACCAAAGGTGAATAACTACTACAAAGACCTAGATGACTATAGCACAGGATCATATTCTGAGCTGTAATCGTAGACACAGGGCACCTAGATACTTCATTACCATGGTCATTCCTAGAGTGCTCTACAATTCTATCCCCAGGCGTCCCACATCCTATGTCTTAGATCTTCAAGCTCTGCTATAATTTTCTCAAGGTTCATTGTGACGCTAGAATCTACGTTAAACCTATTCTACAGGTGTTCACACAACCACCGTGAGGTAAGTCCATATTAAAGGTATATATGAGTTGTTAATCAACCAACTTTCAATTTATGTATAATACTAAAATATCAAATTAACAAATTATGTGGAGCATCTAAATAATGTTCATTTGTATGCCATTCCCCCTTAGTGCGAATAGCTGAACACTTTCTGATTTGTAATAAAATATGCTCATGATCTGGTTATTTGAATCATTTTGGTGAACCTCAAGTATGGTTTAGAGACATTTTCCCCTAGGATCCACTAAAACCCTAGTGGCTAATGGATAGCTCTTCTCCTTCTTGGGTCATCATAAACCTCAAAGTGATTAGTATTGCAAATGGATTACCAAAATCTATGAATGATGGTTTTCAACTATAACTGAGCTTACCACAAAACTCAAATATCGAAGGATGTTACTATGCTGGATCATACCTTCAACAACATCATGATATGCCAACGTACTATGCTCATGTGCCTACATCAGCATCTCACTGCAGGGAATAACATAGGAAATTCTGTTGAAATCTGCTGCTCATGTATAAACTAAAAACAAAAATGGAACATTAGATTATGTTCCCCCCTCAATGTGAAATTTCCACTTATTGAAAACATGAACACTGGAAAAAGTCACATGACAAAAAGCACACTGTGCATACTGAATTCAAACTCCTAGTCAGACACATGTCAATATAAGCTGCATCTGCATGCTTCTCCTATCGTTGGCGACCTGAAGAGAGGTCTCATGAATGACCATCGCATACCTCCATTTAACATACATCCTTCAGTACTCATGTTGATAGATCAGAAAATTGATGACTACGAGGCTTAATGACATTTTCATAGGACATTGAGTCTCATCTCTGATACGTAACGTAAGGCAATTGATAGTCATGAGTCTACTACTTTACATAATGCTGAGTGTGAATATCCTACTCCATTGTCATCTTATTATGAGGTTGTATATAATAATATGCATGACTCATCTCCATGTATTAGTTCATCTCCTCCTATCGCTCCGTCTCCATCTATTAATCCATCTCCTCCTATTCACATCCATATGACGCTTCATCTCCTGTTTATGCTAGTTGATGCAGGGGCACAGTACATCTCCATATGACGCTTCATCTCCTAGGGATGACTTTACGATTGCTAGTTGACATACAGGGGCATGACTTCATAGATATAACATTGGAGGATGTGAATAAGCTATAATCAACCTTATTTATGCATGAAAAATTGTACTAGGGTGTTATTTAGTTTTCCTCCAAATTCAAGAAATTGGATATTTGAATTGTGACAATTTTCACCATAGTGTAAGAGTTAAAAAAAGTGAAATTTAGGTGCATATGAGGTGTTCTCCTATCTATGCTATGTAGAAGGAGGAAGACTAGGTGTGTTAGGATAATATGAGATTATACTTAGTTGTCATAAAATTGTGCAAGTTGTATTCAAACAACTTATCTATTCTTGTATCTAGTTGAGAGAATATCTCAACAAGATAGAGTCGAGTCTTGTTTTAAGATCATACTAGCTAGAGAATAGGAGGTATGGTGGATGTTAAGAGGTCGAATTAAATCAGGGAAAAAAAAAGGAAATATGTAATTTGGTATGAAAAAAATGATGTATTAAGTCAAAATGCCAGGATTGTATTGAGACATGGATATAAGACAGATTTTGAGTCTTGAATCTCAATTCCTGAGTTTGGAAGAATTTAAATTTCATCTCCATTGTATGTGGATCAGGAGTTTATAATGTATTGATGCATATTTCATAAACTATTAGCTTTGTCTTGTGTTTTCTTATGTTGACAAGGAATATTCATGAGAGCTCCTTACCTGTCAGCAAGCATGAAATCCTTTATAGGATAAAAACTCATCAAATGCCCCGACTGTAATCTTGAAGAGGAGTAAGAAATGATAAACATGTATGAATTTATGAGAACTCTTGAAAATCAATTTTGGGTATTTTACAAGCATATTTTTTAAAGTCTCGGCCTTGAACTAGGGTAATGAATAGTTCAAATTTCCACCAATGAAATATTGAATCTCTTCCTAATCATTACGAAGGAGTCCCCAAAATCCTTGAGCGAATGGGCAAGTGTGTGATGAGTAGTTTATAACAGAAATTTCTGAATACGTGGGAGTAGTACTGACAGCCGAGTAAGGTGAAATTTATGCAATTAAAGTAATTTTAATGCTCCAAGAATTGTGATTGATGAGAACGATGGTTTTAAGTATATTCCAAGTGTTTATAATGCTTTACGATCATGTTTTTGGATGACTGTCATGAGATCACTGTAATCTAGATTTGCATATGCCTGTTAAACCTCATTTCTTCAAATTTTAGATAAAGAAGCTTAAATAGAACATCCAGAAGAACTTCACCTATGCTGAATCTATCAAAGCCTAAGGAATCAGGGACCTAATCTATAAGAATTACATCCTATACAAATATAAGGTCCGAGAACTAAATCTAAGACCTATCATACAAAAGGAGAAACACTATGACAAAGGATAAAAACAAGATGACAATCTAGTAAATTGATAGTAAGAAATAGTGTCTATAGGCTAGAATAAGATGGATTCATAATTTGTTATGTGGGAATCATGCTAAGACCTCTCTACTTAAGTTTGAAAGCATTGAACAAAACATAAAACAGAGATATAGGATAAAATTTGTCATCTGGCAGTCTTGAGGTTGAAAGAATACAAGTTTCTTGCATAATGTAGATGAAGGCCTGAATAGCTGGCCATTTGACTCAATTGTAAGGGGAAATATGTATGGAAATCTTAAGTTTATGCTGGATCTTATAACATTTTTCCATATGAATAAAAATAGTCGTGAAACCATCTTAAGAGCTTAGGACTAACTGTTATGAAAAAGGTATACAAATCTGCCCTGGAGTATTAGGTGAGCAATGACATGAATTGATCTGTTGACTATAAATGCAGGGCATCTTATTAAACTATTTCATGATCTAAGGAGTCAAAATATAGGTAACATACAGACTATGTGGGTGTATGAATGATATAAACCTATCATAGCTTTGAAATTTATTCCTTTAGCAGGTGATTTCGGATCAAACCTAGATTGCTGATCTCAGCCCTTGGTTATACAGTTAGCCATGATCCTCCTTATGACATTTCCAAATAAATTATCGATGACTCTCTTATTGATTTCATACTTGGTCTTGATGATAGTACATATGTACATACTGATTCTCCTCCTAGTTAGACCACTACTATAGCTGCATCTCATGATTCTCCTATTTATGATAATGCTTCTCATGATCCATCGCATAATAGTTCACATACTCCTTCACACTATGTTGATGATCCAATTGATTATACACTTAATGACATTTTTCATATTTGAGTCTCTCTCTGATTTTGACGAAACAATTGATAGTCACAAGTCTACTACTTTACATATAGCTGAGTGTGAATCTCCTACTCCATTTGTCATCTTCAGAGGTACAATCTTCTTGATGTTTGTTCAGGTCCATACCTCTGATAATATGCATGATATTATCTCCATCTATTAATTCATCTCCTCTTATCAAGCATCTCCAGTTGACATCTCCTAGGGATGTTTCCTATGCTTGTTCTACTAATTCTATGGATGTTCCATGTCCTTCATCACCTGTTGCTTATTTGACACTTACACTTGTGTGCCTTTAGCATATTCCTCTCCTATATCTCCACTCGAAATCCCTACGATTACTCACAATGGCAAGTTATAACCTCTTAACACATTATTTCCATCCCCTAGTATTCCCTCACATGATATATTGTCTCTCATGCATGTTGTGGGTCATTTATAGTCTCAGGTTCAATCACTCACATTAGAAAGAAAGGCCTACTATGCTTTCATTGATAACAATTCATTGCATGACAACCCTATTCCTAAGAAGATTCATAACTCAACATTTCCTAAGGATTTTATCATGCCTACCTTTTCATGTTTTGATGGTACTGGAAACCCCTACTTACATCTCAAACATTACCGTATGGATATGGCTTCATATTCTAATGATCGATTATTGCTTAAAGCCTTTCGACATAGTCTTACTGATGACACTTTACAATGGTATAATCATCTACCATTTGGATCTATTAGCACTTATCATGAGATGGAAGAAATTTTTCTCCACTGCCTTATCATCAACAATGGCCCTAGAGTTCATATGATCACTTACCTACTTTACATAAGGGAAAAAAAGAACCTATCATGGATTACATCTTATGATTCAATGCTTGTATGTACCAATTAGTATTTCAAACTATTTATTTAGAGAAGCAATTAATTTTCTATCGTGGTTTCATTCTAGCATTAAAACAAAAATTGTAGTATGACACATGTGAATCATTCACACTTCTATGCTATAAAGTCATTGATCTAGAACAAGACCTCATTACTACACATGTTATAGATCCTCCACCTATTATTACTACTACTGCATCATCTAGTTCTTATCCATTTCCATCAATTGAGCATCCTACATGATCTCCATATCCTCCTTGCAAGCCAATTCATCCTACTCCATCACAAAAATCATCCTTCACCTACCTTGCGGTAGGCTACACCTCAATCTTCTACACCTATTTTACATGTGAGCCATTGCATTTATTTCATCATGCTCGACCACATGATGTGTTGTGTGATTGCTCAATGAGCATTTAATTCACTTACCTTCTAACCAACATCATCCACAACATCGTTTACAACGTCAGCGTGATCGAACCTATTGTAACTATCACCATATCAATGGCCATAGGGATAATGATTGCTTCACCCTTCATGATCGATTACAACAGTTAGAGGATAAGGGCATCATTTCCTTTGGCTCTCGCTCACGTGAGCAGTCCATATCTCCTCTCCCTCATCCATGAGCTACTACTATGGTTGAGTTATCTCCTTCATCTAGTGCTAAGGTCATTATTCATCCATCGCCATAGGTCGTCACTCATGCACTCTATCCATCACGCCCATCCATCATTGCACCATCTCATCCATCTCATCCATCGCATCATGCTACTTCTTCACATTGGCTTCCAAAACCCTCAATATTTTCACCTCCACCACCACTCCACATGACATTCAGTTCAGTTCATACGCTCACGTTGCTTTCATTCCACCATGCTTTCCACCGCTTCGATATCACCTTAGTCTTTGGTAGGTGATGGCTATCACCCTCCCCCCCGATGACACACTCATGTTATTAAGGTTCATATATGAATGTTGATGGATATGTTATGATAATAACCTCAATTCATGTACTCTATCAATTCATCTAGTGCACCCTATTAAATCATTTCCCGATGATGCACTCTTGCTTTACGGTTTATTCTTGACTGCTGAGGGGTATTATCTAAATGAACCTCATCATCTATACACTGGGGGAATTGATATTCCACCCACCCCACCTTCATCCTCTTAAGATGAGACCACATCATACTCTTACATATCATCAATCATTCATCACAATGTTATTTTTGTAATCATATTACATATATAATCTATTATCCTATACACTATATCATCATCACTATAATAATTACTCAAAAACTATGCATTACAAATCAACTCAAAAAACATGAAAAAAACTCAACACATCAACCATAATATATAGCAACAATAATCACATACATCATCATCCCATCCTAACATCAATACACACCGAATACAATCATCATATGCCAATAAATAGATATATATATATAAATCAATTACAATCATAGTTATAAAACATCTCATCACTAGGAGGAAAATCCCCTACATTGAATACATCAATACAAATCATATCTCATCATCATTACCACTATTTGGTATTGCAATCGATCTATAACTTAAGGCCTCACTGCTAACCTTGCATCGCTAATCATGACCTCGATACCTCTCCACATGTCTCCGTAGTAGTGTCACCTCTATCGACTGTTCCACAAAGCAACTCTGTAGTGCGATGAATTATGCAAACACATCCTACACTAAAGGACCCCTACCCACCGCCTCTCTAGCTTCTCATGTATCATCGCGTGGCTCATCAATATCACTCAACAACATGGTACATGTTGTTGCTACTATGACCACTCACTAAAAAAATGGGCTTGTTTACCCACAATGTCATCCACACGCTTTAACATCCTTCCACCCGCAAGTATGTCGGTGGGAAAATTCTGTGTCAATGTGCGGATATATGTTTCCACAATCAAGCTCCAATATGCATCACCTATAATTAATACAACAACACATTAGATAACCATAACCATCACATAAGCAAGTAACCAATCATACAACATAACTATATAGATACTCACGCTCCGTTATCACCACCGCTATATTGTTGGGGGCATGTGATTTCCCCTCCACTCATACTCCCCGTGGTAGTCCCACCACATCTGCAAACAATGGAAATAAAAACACCCATCAGTGTGTTACCCACCATGCATGGTATGCCTCCATACACCCCACATCATATGTGTCAATTGGCTCTATTGCCACATCGACCTCGTCTAGCCCAGGAGGTACTAGCTACTCTCATATGGGCTTTGGTTTAGATCCAACCATCTTTGGTGCTCTAACAACTATAACCCACATATATGGCTCTGAGGGCACATCCTGGGCCATACCAGATTGTCAAGATACCCACTCCACATGGAATAACTTGGTCACCCCTAGAAACCGATCCTCCACCCACATCATCCTCTGTATGCATCATAACTTTACCACATCCTCTAGCCATCCTCCATAATCCTGGTATGGCCTTCATATCATTGCCTCTGGCCCCCATCCGATCTATCAAGGATCGATAGGTGTTATCATCTATCTTCCGCCCATGTACACCAATCCATCTCCTAGCAAATATGTTTGGCCTATCCCACTATGCTTGCAGGCCACCAACTGAACTCAATACTACTATGTGTTTGTAGGCCCATACATGCAATAAAGTAGTAGCTCAAATCCCACCTCCATGCTCCTCCTATATAAATCTGTATAGATCTTTATACAGTTGGGATAACACACATCTTGCCCAAGCATACTTAGTACTCTCCTCCTCTATTATGTGGAAAATATCGTGCATCTTATATAAGATGCCCACACCACCTCCCTCCACTATAATTGATGACGCAATAACCACGGCTATAAACTTCCACAAGTGCGGAACCCCTGATCTCAAAATCACATCCAAGCTAATATGGGCCTTAACAAGCACTCGAGTCCTCAAAAAATACCACCTAGTGGCCCTCATCTTTATCTCCATATTCTCCACAGCCATGACCTGTACCCTCTCTCCAAAAATAGGTAATTGCATTATGTGATATACATCCTCTAATGTAACTATCATCTCACCTGTAGGTAGCCAAAACATACAAGTGTTCACACACCATCTCTCACACAAGGCTGTTAACATCTACATATTATGGGGCACATCCCCCATCCTTGCTATGTGTCACAGGCCAACACGGTCCATAACCTCTCAATCATCATCTAACAAACCCAACCCGAGCATTGTACTTAAGTGGCAACCACCACAAAACTACCTCAAATGGATATCCCTCTACACACCACAACACAACAAAAAACAAAATGTTAGAACATTATAGATATACAAACATACCCACTTACAACATCACTACACATCAAATTTCATGTTTACATCACTCAAGACAAAAATCAAACTTTCTAGACATAGGCACCCAGAAGCAAGACTGGGGTGCCTAGGAACAAGACATTAGCACCCATGTCTGGGAACTCTTGTCCGGAAGGCCATTAGTGACTTCACCTCTCTTGTCCAAGTCCCAAACACCAAGAATTTTTTTTTTTTTGTAAAAATTCACCAAAAACGACTACTACACACACATTTTTTGAAAAAAATCGCACTTACCAACTCTGTCATTTTACGTGATGCCACGACGGTTGCTGCCATCTTGAATTGGCTAGGTTGGAGTGCTCTAACTTGTGGCATCCTTACACACTCAGAGCTCACTCTCACACTCATGCAAAATACAAATGAGTTGACTAATCACTGTTTCACTTTACTATTTATAGTCATTTTTCATTATTCACTCTACTATGGTCATACTTCACATTCACTACTCAACTAATACACGTTGCACGATTTTTCTAATATCTTGAGTGTTTTTACTCCGATTTCTATACCGTTTGTGGAATTCTCTTTAGAATTCCACCTACCATCATATCATACACATGACACACACGTTATTTCTCCTTGATGTTGTATTTCACTCGATCTACACAAATTTTTGTGATATCCATCATATGCTGTCTATTAACGTGCTTACTTTTGGCTCAACATTCATTCTCATTATCACTTCCCCTTTTACCCGAAAGGGGGGCATACAATTTGGGTCATCCTATAATTCCCCTTACACCACTATGTGATCATTCACACCTTCTAATTCATCATTTTCTAACATTTACTAATACACCATGTGATATTTCATCCTTTTCTCTCGATTCCCCCTAATGACCTAACCTGGGGAAACAAGTGTAAAATCTCTCTGTGAGTAAAATAATAATAAAAAACAATCAATCAACCAACAAAATATGTTCAAGTATCTAAAAATTAAAATCATACCATTTAATCGATACAATACAACACGTTCAGTCTCCCTTATGACCAAACTTGGGATTTACATGCGGCCTCCCAAGATGACCTAACTTAGGAGTTACATTCGTTGCTTTCCCAAATGACCTAACATGGGAAGTTATTCTACATTTTTACGTGCTTTATTCTAGATGACCTAACTTGGAAGCCATCACACACACATTGTGGCGACACCCTTTAAGTGGGGGCAATGAGACATCATTTCCTTTCCTATACTACTCCTATATGGGTTAACGCATTTTATCAAAATATTTGGATCCAAAATCACTAAAAATTTGATTTGTGTCTGTCTCCAGTGGCTAGATATTTTTAGGATGTAGTTAAATTCTGGAGAATAATACAACTTTCTCCCTACACTCTTCCTCTAGCGCCATGATGCCCAAATCCTCCAGTTTTTTCATACACACGTAGTTGAGTTGGGAGCTGATCACTCCCTACCCCATCACATTGTCATCAGAGAAAAGTTGAAATCGTCAATCATTCCACATCACAAACATCATTCTCATTTAGTGCCCTTCATCACAGTCTTACATTTATCGTTACGCTACATGGATCAACATACTGATCCATGGTTTGTCACGCTATATGTTTTCATTCAGCATACTCTTCTACCACATATGCACATTCTTCTACAACATGGGATTCTCCAGAATTCTCTTAGGTACACATCTCTAACTACTTTATGTTACCGAGAATTCAATCACCAACATAAAGTAGGGGAAAATCTAGTCACAAAATCATGCACTTACTACTATTATTATATTGCTAAGTATGTTGTTTTATATATGGATCTTGCGTAAGAAAAGTATTCACTAGATGCCCCATTCCATAGTCCAGCTCATCTGTCTTGTTGGTATTTACCACTGTTGGTCTTGTATACTTTTCACTCATTCACACAATTCATGTTAGGTCTCAGGGATACCTATATGTCAGTACTCAATCAATTTTCATCACTAGTCTCCGACTAGGTGCCTAGAGAGGGATTAGGGAACTTGAGGGCACCCTGGTCCTGATTCTAGGCATCCTGGTCCCTGTCACACTTGGTTTTATTTTTTTCATTTGAGGTCGGTCTTTTCAATTTTTCCTCTCATCTCCCGAGGTACTAATCAGCATGTCAGGACATTAGTGTCGAAATTTGAACAAGAGATCCCTATATAAACACAACATACATACTACCTTATGGGAATACTATTTCTATCAAGGGATAACTATCTACATAGAGCAAGGGACTGCATTTGGGAATTATTTTGCATCACACACTACATAGAAAGGGGAGTTTCATTCTATTCCATCCACCATTTTACATTTTATCTAGCTACTTCCCAATATCTCTGCATCATTAGAGCTAGGGTAACATGGGCACATTATTACACACACAAGCACACAAAAATACATTGGGTCTTAGATGTAATGCAACTCTTAGTCATAAGTCCATCCATTTGACAACCGAGGACAGTCTGACCCCTTCATCTACATATTTATTTTTTAGGGTTTGATGTTTTGTGTGGGGTTTTGCAGGTGATTCTTCATTGTAGGTTTACGACGACATCAACGAACCAAGTGTGACACTCACGCGACTAAATGAGAATAATTATGAAGACCTAGCGACCATATCAAAATTAGATTCCAAGATTTTTGGTAGACCAGGGTACCCAGATTTCAGACCAGGGTGCCCACATGCTCCAGGTGCCCTAGTCTAACCGATTTTTCCCCTGCCATAATTTTCTGAAGATCATTGTGTTGCTTTGCTCCACCATTCCATCACTCTGTTCAATCCTAGATCACTGCGAGGTAAGTCCAATCCAGGTAAGTACCTTTCCCTTTTATTTTATTTCATTTAAAATATCAAATAAATGACTTAACATTTATATTTCATTTATATGTCATTTAACATAGCTGTACATTTCTGCTTTTAATAAAATATCCATATTTTATTGAATCACCCACTTGATGTCTATTAAATTCCCTCCATTATTTCATTTCATACCTATTTCCTTAGGAACAATCTTATCTCTAAATTTGGAACTTTGTTTCAATAATAACATTTAACAATAGTTCATTTTCAAGTCTAAGTTTAATTTTACTTTCAACATTATTATGTGATCGTTATTTCCTTTCCAATCTCTAGATCAACTATAACTATGCATACAACACCAAAAGTATTTCAAGTCTATGCTCCCTGGTCTGATAACTAAATGAATGTAACTCAATGTATAACATATTTATTTATGCAAGATGATTTACACCACCAACAACAAAGAGCGATGAAGAGATTCAGATAGGTGAAAAACCCAAAATGTTGTAGGTCATAGTTATGAGCATGTGAAAAACCATACAAAGTGGTCAAAAGCATACATATGTTCCTGCCCCTATTGTACGGTCCTACTTAGGGAGATATTCAAGTGAAATTTTTAGTTCCAAAGCATTCTCAGATTAGGTACCCTTGTTTCATCATCCAGATCACCCAAATCAGTCCAGAATCACATATAATCAACTAAGTGCACTCAATACCATGTATTTGTGAGTTTACATTTTATTGTGTAAATTTTTTACAAGAATTAATTCATTATTGTGATATTGAATGGTTAATGTTGGAAGTTAATTAGTTAGAATAAACAACTGTAGATCCTATTTAATTCCTCATTTGATTATACTGTAAAAACCCTAATCAAATATTATAAAGGGTGGAAACATTTAGTGAACCCATTTGATTGAATCCTTAACCTAATCTAAGATTTTGCCAAGTTTCTATAGGTTGGGCAAACTGAATTCAAAACTCTAGAATTACCTTAGGGTACATATGTGGCTGGTTTTTATGCATTTATGTGTGATTATGGATTATTTTCGTGCCTTGTGGAATTATGGTGGTTATCATCCCTCTAATCAGTTCCTACCACCTATGGGGCTACAAGGAATATTACTCCATTTTTATACTCCTCTCGAGATGTCATAGTATTTAATTATGATATAGATTCCAATTTTCTAGTATTTACAGACTATCCTTCCTCCTATGGCCCTACCCATACTATAAGTTTTACCTTAGGCCACTTTACTATGAAGGAAAGCACTCATTGTCTACGTCCTCTTTCTACTCATCACCATGATGTTGATCCTTGGTTTGTAGGTCATGTGTATGGCTAGAATAGTGATAATGAACAAGCACAATCTTTCCCACTAGTAGATGATGATGCCGTATATGTTTTAGATTCTGGTGATGATGAAAGCATTTCTTACTTACATGGAGATGATATTCCTTCTATTTATACATTGATTGATGATGCTCCTTATGCTTTGAATAATGAGCTAGAATCAATTCATAGTGATATCCATTATGATGATATACATAGTGAAAATGAATTAAATGAACATGCTTCTATTTCTCCTATTCCTCTTGAATGAAAAAATGGCGAGCTTGATTGTAACATGTCTAACTCTCTTGCACATGATTCTTCTTGTATTTCATCTAAATACCAAAATAATGACATTGCTTTTCCTAACATTTATAGATGGAATAATGATATTAGTTCTAATATTCCTCTTATACATGTTATGATCGATACATATTGTGTTTCTGCTCTTCTTATTGAAAGCAAATAAAATGATTCTATTATTACTTGTTCCATTCCAATTATAAATGAAAGTGTGCATAATGATAATATTAGTAAAAATATACATGTTGTTTCTTCTTTGGTTGCATATGATACACATGTTGTTGATACATATCCTAGTGTGAATACTTTTCTGTTAATAATGGTAATATACCTTTAGATCCTCCTCCTAAGATTTATCCTTTAGAGCCCCATGTATTACCTAATTTTATTTCATATGACATGTTGCCCACTATGGCTTATATACAAACCATTGTTCCCATGAATACTCTTAATGGAAAAGTCCAACCTTTGAATGGGCCTATAAATGTCTATGTCATACCCCCTCAAGAGGTATTTTATCTTATGCACATGGTTGGTGATTTACAACGAAAGGTTCATACATTGACTCTATAAAGAAAAACATATTATGCTAGTGTTGATGCTAATACCATATATGGAAATCCCATCCCATAAAAAATATTTCAAGCTCTTTTCCCTAGGAAAATTTTTATGCCCACATTCCAATTTTTTGATGGCACTTTGAATCCATATAGACATCTTATGCATTATTAGAAACTTATGGATTAATATGACAATGATAAACTTCTTCTAAAATCCTTCTCTTGAAGTCTTACATGCAATGCTATCTATTGGTTTACCCATCTTTCTAGTGGCTCCTTAGGTGATTTTTCGACCTTGAAGATGCTTTCCTAGAGGCCCTAGATCTACATATGAGCGCCTATATTCTTTACATCAAGGTGAGACTAAGCCTATAATTGATTATATTCTACAATTCAAAGAAAACATTCATTTACTTATATATCAACCAAGTGATTTAGAAATGCAATTTATATTCTATAGAAGCCTCGCACGGTCCTTCAAGGAGACATTAATTTATGATACACGTGACTCATTTAATGAGCTTTGTTTTCATTTTATTGATTTAGAGAAAGATATGTGGGAGCCAAAAAAGCCTCAAAATTTGGATAAAAATATTGTCATCCCTTCTGTTATACATGATTATGACATACAACCAAAATCTATACCCAATGACCACACATTCAAAGTCTTGTATCATGGTGACACTTTTTTACCTTTCTGGTCCTAAAATAAAAGTTAAATCACCACCCCCTCCAAAACGGAAACCCATCTATTTTGACAAAGCTATTGATCGACCACATGAATTTTTTTTAACACTAATAGAAAAGAGATTAATTAAGTTAGCACCCAATGATCATCACCCTCCTCATCGGTTTGAGCAAAAAAAAGGTTGTCCCTTTTGCAATTTTCATCATATTAATTGACATTGTAAAAAAAAATGTTATGAATTGGATCAAAACATTAAGTTATTATAAGACAAAAGCATTATAGTTTATGAGACATGGAATTTAGATAGATCTAATTCACCTCCTCCATGGCATAAGCCTTCGAAAAATGTTATTGTTATCACCAAAAAACAAAACCCTCTAATTTTTCATGAATGAATGGATGAGAAATCAATGTTTTTGGGTAACATGGGATTATCTCCAAGTTGTAGGACTTGCTACTTGAGACAAACTGTTATCCAAAATGTACCCCTTGCTCATTTTGTGGCTAACTCCTTTCATTCTTCCCTCTCTTGTGCCTTAGTCATAATTTTTTGCTTTTTAGGCACTCAAAACCTTCTGGAAATGGCACCATTGGATAGAGCTCTTTCTCAACTTTTCAGAAAGGTAAAATTTTCCTCCTAACTCCATGTATTTTTGAAGTTATGGCCCGATGGAGTTTTTGTGGGAAATTTTCCCCTGAAAGGCCCGCAACCAATGAAATGGCGCCACGTGTCCAAGGAAGTGGCGGGGATCGGAGGAAAACTTGGTTTTTTACCAAGTGTTTGGAAAAATTTCAAAAGGGAAGATTTTCCCCACAGACCCGCTGGTGAATTGGATCCTGCCACGTGTCTAAGGGGAAAAAATTGAAAAATTTGACTAAGTGTTGGTGCATGGAAAATTTGGGAGGAAAGGCCTGTGCCCAATCACGTCTTGCCACGTGTCCTATGGCATCAAACCGGTGGAGCACGGAGGAGAAGTTAGAATTTTGGTGAAGTGTTTTTGCCAAATTTCAAAAGGAAAATTATTGGCCCACAGGCCTGCCAACCATTCAGAATAGGCCACGTGTCCTCGGGCACCCAGAATGGCGGAGCGCGGGGGAAGATTGGGATTTTTTCCCAAAGGGATTGCGTAAAAAGAAAAATGTTTGCAGAGGGTCCATGGCGAATGAAATTGGGCCACGTGTCCCGGACTGGTAGAAGGCGGGGAGAATTTTTGAAATTTTCCCAAAGGAAAAAGGAAGGAAATTTCAAAGGAAAAATCGCCCCCCCGAGCGCGAACCAATAAAATTGTGCCACGTGTCAGGGGGCGGCAAAAAACTCAAGACAAGCCCACATGGAAAATTTGAGGGGTAAAACCCACAGCGAATCACGTTTTACCACGTGTCTGGGTCAAAATTTGGATCAAACAACGATGGAAAATTTAAAAGGAGAGGCCCGTGTCCAATCAGCACGCGCCACGTGGCCTCAACTCATCGGCCTGGCGGGGAATTTTTAGAAAATTTTCCAATGGTGAAAACAAAGGAAAATGAAGCATTAAAGGTCCATGCCCAATCAAAGCATGCCATGTGGCACCAGGAATGGTGGAGCACGGGGAATTTTTAGAAAATTTTCCAAATGAACAAAAAGTGAAAAATTTAAAAAATTTTGCCCGCTAATCCGATTTGGCCCTGTTTTGCCCTAAAATTTCAAACGGCCATATCTTTCGATCCAAAGCTCGGTTTTTTGCATTTTTTATATGAATGGAAAGTTGGTGAAATTATCTACAAGATTCTGGTGTCATTTTTGCATTTTGATGGAGTTTGGAGAGATAAAATTTAAAAAACACCTCTAGCACGTGGTCATGGACAGAAATGACGTTTCAACCACCATTTTTAATGAAGAATGGCTCGCATTCTCTCCCAGCATGGCGAAAAATGTCAGGGGACGGGCCTGTAAGGATGCTCATGCTGTTTTAATGCATTTTGGGTCGGTGGTTGAAGCTCTCCCACGTTTTCCCGTGTTTCTCTCTCCTGGGGTCGTGGCTTGCACTGTAAAAGCCAGATTTGGTTCATTTTCAAAGGGTTGAACATTTTTTATGTATTGCAGGCTCCCTCTTTCACCTAAGAATTGATTTTTGTGGAAAAATCAGACCTTTTCCAAGACTGCAAACTGTTTTGCCTCTCAGGTGTTGTAATGCAAGTGGGTTTTGATGTTAAAATGACAATACATGCTCTGTGAATGAGTTTTAATCCTCTGTTTGTGTTGTTTGATTCATTTATGACCCTCCATTATAGTTATCAGTTTGTGCATGAAGTTTTGTTGCATTTTTATGAACTATGTCAATCTACAGAAGTAAGAAATGCTCACCACTCCTTTGGTGCATCACCTTATTAGCACTAGTTTCAGTTTTTTTGCATTCTCTACCTCTGTCCACTTTGGAATTTAGAGTAGGTTTTTGAGTTTGAAACCTCTGTATAACTTGCAAGTAATACACTTGATCAGAGGAGTTGAGGAACCAACCTCAAAACTAGAGATTCTTTTCCCATTTTACAAGTCCCACACTTGGGGAAATGATTCAATGTTTATGCAATCACACTGGATGTCCAAGATGTCAAACTTGAAGTCTGATCAACATCCAGGGGTGTTGCTGATTTGCAACGACACAAACCTCTAGAGTAGTCTGGTTCCTCTACTTATTCCTAATGCTAAACTACTCCTAAGGAATGAAATACAACTATCTAATCCTATTCTAACAATCCAAGGGAGCAAGGGAAGAGAGAGATACATAAAAAGGCAAAATCCTAAGCTAACAAAGGTGATATCACCAGGAAGAGGGGGAAAGACACTCTCAAATGAGTGGAAATATGAGGTAAATGAAGGAGGAGAGGGTAAAAACAAGTACCATAGTCTAACACAACATTAAAACTATAATTTCCATGGAGCACAACTAAAATAAACCATGTAAAAGGATAATAAATATGCACACCACACCAAAAATGCAATATAGAGGAAAGATAATGCTATAAACACAAGCTAGTGTAGAGAATAACCAAAAAACATGGATTTTATTGCTTCATAGAGATGCACAATCCATTATAAAGGAGGAAGAAGGTATGAATCAACTTGTAGAGGTCCAAATATGAGGCATGTAACTCAAAATACATATGCAACACTTGAAATATGATATACTAACATTCTAAGAGGGTCCAACCTTTACAAATGTGTATCATTTTACAATATATAGAAGATTGGAAAGAGAGAGAGAGAGGAGGGAAAAGAGAGGGAAACTGAAATTTCCACCTTCAACCACCAACAACATGCATTGAATGTCTGAAAAGAGGCACGTGTACCTTGACAAGGCCTTTTCCCTATGCTAATTTACTTGTAGGAGAAGGAATGGGCACCATAACTCATCAAATCTAGTGGTTGAGCTACCTAGAATTGCATCTTTAATGTCGAGATAGTATTTTTATTTTCACCCAACTAACCTCACCTAATTTAAGATTTCCAGTTTTCATGGTGTAGTATATGAGGAGACATTTATATGAGGAGACATTTACAATAAGTCCAAGTTTATGAAATTTAGTGTTACAGGGTGAAAGTTATGGCCGTTTGAAGTTTAAGGGCTCACAAGGATCACGACATGGTTCCTTAAAGGATGCTACAATCGCTTTAATGAAGTTTTTTCTAGGTGCAGATGAATCAAATGATCAGAGAAATAAATGAATGAAGGAACTGTTCTTATTGTTCATGTAGGATTTTACTTATCCGACTTACCTCAAGTCTATGTGTGGCAGAGGATTAGACCTAGGGTGGAATTGTGGAAGAGTTCCACCTATTCCATCGGTGTTCTCCTTATCCTCTTTGCTTGAATTACCTCTCTTCCCCTTCAATTAATTAGCCGACTAGCTAATTCAGAGAATTGAGGACTTGATAGAACATACCATCTATTATACCAATACCTGATTCATCCGTATTGAGTGTAATGAAGTGTCCTCCTCAACCCATTCAGACGAATCGGTAACAAAAAGAACATAAGGAACAAAGGAAAAAATCCTATTCCTCCAAAGGCCGATTTGGCCGATTTGCTTATATCTCATCCATTTCTTCTGATTTTTGGCTAAGTATGGAAATGGGGAAGCTTAGCAAGGAGGAGAGGAGTGTCTCAACACTACTTTTCCCCACTTTTGATCAGTTTATGTTGTCCAAGTCCAAATGAAAATGTAAGTTATCAAAATAGCTTGGGGGTATTTTGGATAACAGTTACATTTGATGAGCATTCTTCTATTGTTGCATCTTGTGATGTTTCTCACATCGAAGTTCTTCCTACATAGGGGTAATCTAGGCCAATCTACAAATGGATCAATAAGGACCAAGGGATTATCCCAAAAGTTACACATGTAACTTCAAGAAACCCTTTAGATAGATATATTATGCCTCTCGTCAAGATAAATATTTGTGTTTAAAGACCTTAGTGCATACCTCATATGACTACTCAACATAGAGTGTACAAATTATTTTCACATCCAATACTTTATTCTTTACATCCTTAATCCACACTTCTCATGTTCTATACCATTTCACCTAAGTTTCTTTTGGGAATATTAGTGGACCACCCTTATTTTTTAAGAATACGTTTCCTCATATTGTATGCTCACGAGGTCTTATATAAGGGTTATGCCTAATCGGTGTGGTGTGTCCTCCCATGCTTATGCCAATATCACTAATAAGGCTCAAACAAAAATATAGTCACATATATTCAATTCACTTAAATACCAATCACATCTCTTTTATATACCACATTACATATTTTTCCTTAATCATCAACTCTCACAACATAACATACATAATCCAAAACATACAAATCTCATACATTACGTACTGGTCATTGCACTGCTATGCATTACTCTTCTCTTTGACCTTCTTTAGCACATGTTACTACCACCATTCTATTAAAAATTGAGTCACATTCTTTGGCACATCTGAGGCATGGGCCTCCACCATCTACGATGGTTGATTCACCTCCTTAAGAGGTTCTCATTGGATAACTTTCATGTTATCCCCTTTCTTATACATAGATATGAACTAGAAAACATAAAAACACCGATATAATCACAAAAAGCAAAAAAAACATATATTTAAAAAAATGAAAAAATCAAGACCTATTTCTCTAGCACACATTATTATCACTTTACATTATACATGTTGTTTATCCTTCTGGTTTGATAGATATCATTTTTCTTCTTTAAACACCCATGTTCATGGGGCATATTGAGCATGATATATGACATACATATCAATACATGATTATGAGAGCTATCATAGTTCCTTACATACTTCTTCTGGGGGCATCCCTCCACACAAACCATGTGTTATTATTTCAATATAGTGCCTTTTCACTTCCTCATTACACATCATTACATACCTAGTGTATTTTCCATCTTTAAAGCTAACATGACTAACAAATGTATCTTGTGCAGTGTTGAAAAAATTGTTTTCACATGATTTTATATATCAATTTCTATGTTATATCATCACATTATGATACTTTTATTTTCTATACATACTTGCTAGTTGTGTATGTAGTTATTTATTTGCTACTCCGATTGTGGCCCAATGGCCTTGTTTGTCTTGTGACACCATGGGTATTCCATGTTTATGGTATCATGCCTTTATTTTGTGACATTAAATATCTTGATTATAGGCTAAAGGGTATTGATTATCTTGCAACACCATGGGTGTCCCATGTTTGCAGGCATCACGCCTTTTTATGTGACATTATTTATACTATTATCTTCACACTTACATATACACTACTATTATTGTACATAATAGTTCTCTTGTTGACATCATTTTTGATATTATTCTTGTTTCTATTGTTTCTCTTATTGTGCGCTATGGTCTCCACCATGTACATCCTCTTTGTAGGTACACGTTCTTCTTAGTGGCCTCTACATAAATACTTCATGTGTTTTCTATGTAGATTATTAGACTTATCAGACATGGTTACACATCTATTATTTTGAGCTGCACACTCAAACTATTTATAACAAACACCTTAAAAGAGGGGAATTCATCCAAGTATATTATACACCTATAAAAAACATAGATATAATTCTAGTCTCAGATGTAGGAAATAACAAGAAAATTTATTCAAAAATAACATTAGACACAGAAAATCAGAAAAATAATCTTAGGGCTAAAAATGTACAATACAATCAATACCGTACAAAAATTCACCCATTTCTATGGTTTTTCCTGGGTGTAGTTATAAATTTTTTCTTAATAGTTTCATATTTTCACTATAGACACAGGTTTCAGCACAATTTTAAACTCAAACGAATAAGTTTTGATTAGTTTCATGGGCATGTTATGTTTCATTCCTTCATCTCCACATCACTTAGTTTTAGTTTTAGTTTCAGGATATTGGGGGTATGGGCCTCATTTCTCTATTTACATTTTAGCAGATTTTAGTTCTATTCAAATTATACTTAGCTCCATGGCACATGGGGAGAGTATGGGAAAATTTATTATCTTTTATATTGTGTGTCCTAATATGTAAAATTGGGCCTAGATCTGTATGCAATGGTGTGTTTCATGGGGTCACAGTATTATAATGGATTATTTATTCATAGGTAGCCCTTCCTCTCCTCTCACACTTAAAGGGAAGGATATTAGATTCATTGAATGACTTTGATACATGATATTCTCCTTCATGGGGTGCTTTGAATCTTCATTCTTTTTATCTCTTTCTCTCTCTCTTTAACATTTGTGTGTTGGGATCCATACAACCAATACTCCTGAATAAAATCAACATAATTGGGGAATGATCACCCCCAATTCTTTGGAAAAGTTCAACAATCCAAATCTCCAAGTACAAGTAAAGAAATGGAAACTCTTCCCTCCATAAAATAAACAAGTGTATTCCTTCCATGTTTTGTATTTCTTTATTTCACTCTTACAATTTTAAATTTCATTATGTTATGTCTTTACATTTGAGTTAAATTTTAATTATTTATCATGGACATTGAATACACTATGTGTTGTAGGTTTCATCATGGAACATGCAAACACCAATACAATATGATCTTGTAAAACAAACATTGAGCAAAGAAAAGCATGTTTACACACTCATGTATATTTTCCTTTAAGCATGTAATTTCATTTCATACTTAAAGGGGGGGGGGATTTCAGACACTCAAATTCAATAATTCTATTCTTTGACACCACTAGTCTTTACATTTATCTCTTACTCAAATAAGTGCACTTTACCCATTCTCATCTGATACATCCCTAGGTTTCATTTCTAGCTTGCTTGATCTTACACACTCATCTATAGACACTTTATGAGAATTAAATGCATGAAACATAGTAAAAAAATCAATTTTTAGCTTCCAAATTTCACACTTCATATTATCCCTCCTGGATCAAAAATGTACAATAGGGGTAGGAACGTCTATATGATCCTGACCCTAGTGTATAGTTTTGAATTGTTCACTTTGGTCCTGAACTTTCAGTTGCACATTATTCTTTGGGTCATTTACTCCTCCTCCATTCACCTTTATAAATTAAATCACCTTCAGAAGCATATATAAGCAATTGAAACTCACCTTATTTAGTACCTAACACTCTTATGGACTCTTAGTGTAAAATCTATCGCAAATAGCACCCAAAGCTCCCTATATTCCTAAAATATCTCTGCATATTCATTAGGAAACACTATCTATAGATTTGAATCTTCCCATTAGGTATAGGGAATTCTTCCCACATTTACAAGCACCTACATTCACTCACTCAAGTATATTTGTAAGAGATAAACTCAAGTTAATCTTTTTCAAAAGAAGCATGTAAAATTTTATTGCACTACAACTAGATATCATATACTAGGTGGATAACGGCATGTGGTTTGAGGCCTGTTCATAGTAGTGACAACATTGGTGGTGCACGGGGGTTCCCACAACCCAAATAATATTTTTTTTCAAGACTTATAATCCATGGTTATGGTTTGAGATATTAAGGTATGCATTTAGAGGCCCTCACAATGTGGTCAAAAATGATCGACAAAGAGTGACGAAGAGATTTAAATAGGTGAACAACCTAGAAATATGCAGGTCATAGTTCAGAGTAGGTGAAAAATCATAGAAAGAGGTAAAAACTATATAGAAATTCCTACCCCTACTGTACGATCCTTCCTAAGAATATTTTCAAGTCATCATTCTAGTTTCGAAGCATTCTTAGATCCAAGTACCACTATTTCATCACCCAAATCACTCTAATCATTCTAGAATCAGTTATAATTAGCTAAGTTCACTCAATCCCATGTATTGGTGAGTTTATATTACATTGTGTACATTTTTTGCAAGTAATAATGTGTTGTTATAATATTGAATGGTTAATTTTTGAAGCTAACTAGTTAAAATAACCCCATGTAGCTCCTATTTCATTTGTTGTTTGATTATAGTGTAAAAACCCTAATCAAATCCTAAAAAGGGTGAAAACACCTTATAAAAAATGTTTTGAGCTATTATCACTTCATGTCTGACTAAAAAAATACGAGGATTTGAGTGATCTATTTAACAAGAGTGAGGCTATTGCATTGGTCATGACATGTAATCATGGTTGTTTTTAACAAGTTACAACTCAAAAATTCACCCAACCTCCTGAGCTCATGGAATCACATTGATGAATGGCTAAAAGAAAGTGTTTTTCATGTATGTAAACCTCAACGGTCCTTGAAATGTGTTACAAAAGAGGTTTTGAGTGAATTTATTCATCTTTGGCATCTTTGAAAGCTTCTAGATCCTCCTAAGGAGATAGACACGAAAAGGCATATTTCATGACATTTTTTGATCCCCTCTCCTCTATCTTCTTTTATAAATATGTTGGCGAAATAATTTTTCACAAGGGAAAATTAGGGGTTTTCACCAACACTCTAGGAATAAGCTCCATTGCTTAGGAATGGGGCAGCTCCATTGATTGAAAACATAAAATATATACACTACTCTAACCATCGTGGGTGGCCTTTCAACCGATAATCACACATGAATACTCCACTAAACCCACATGTAAAAAAGAGATGGAGGAAAGGTGTGTGTATGGAGAGAGGAAGAAAGTGAGAAGGGGGTTTTAATTAATAAATATCAAGCTGATTTTATTGACATAAAACTAGAATATTTTCAAGTTAACAATGAGAAGACACCATGTCAAGGAATGATGAACAAGAAATAAGTAAATCCATTTTTATTTATATAATATTCCATAAGTAACCATGCTCATGGAATACAGTTGAGATGGAGAGGAAAACGTAAGATAAAGATATAGAAGAATTTTAGTTTCTTGATTGTAGTAAGCAATGAGAGCTATCAACCAAGAAAATCTAACCCTTTGGAATGGAAAATCCATTCCAATTTATAGCTTTACAATCCATCTCTTCATCTACCCTCCACATGATATTTCATAGTCCCACCACTTGTGAGCTTTCACATTCCTATAGGAAAGAAAAATAAGCCCCTTTCTTATTAATGAAAATGGGAATTTTACAATGAAAAGTTACAATGGTCACTAGAGTGAATAGGATAAAAGATCCATAAAGTATAATTTATAATGGAGAATTAGAAATTAGAGATAGAGATAATGAAGAGAGAAGATGAAGAATGAAGAAGGATGAATAATCTTTGAGTTACTTTGTAGAAATGCACTCTAGTGAACTCTTGATCCTTTGAACACTTCCTGAACTTGATGAAGCCTCTTATTGCACTCAAATTTCACAAACATCCTCATTAACGACTCCTCTCAATGATCAACTTATGTAGCCAAATCATGTACTATGAGAGGAGTGAAAAACACATGATTAGTAGACCACTGAAACCATTGAGAAAATCCTTCTTCCCCTTGAACCAACTTTCCAATATCTAAAAATATGATATGTCTCTATGATCTTTCTTACATTTGATGCACCTGGTGTGTACAATGAGACAACTTACTTGCACATGGTGATATTGGTAGTCCTATCACTAAATGACCATGGTGACCAACAAGACACAATGAAGTACAATACCAAATACTCTAATATGAGATGGGCGAAGGAGAGAGAGTGAATGCAGAATGCTTCCAAATTTTTATCAATTCATCTGATGACATGGGAATCACTTAGAGACCAATTTTGGGGAATCAAGAGGGCTTCCCTTCTACTAGAGCCATAATTCAACTGTCGATCCTTTGTAATTATGATTTTTTTTATGTCTATTCCTGTGAGGTAAGATCTTGAGAGGTGATCACCACATTGTTACAGGTGGGGATTTGAAAGCATTGAGAAAGACCATTCGGAATGAGGATTACCAAAATTATACTTCCATTCACCAGAGATATTTTTGAGATTGTTTCAAATTTATCCAAGTGATATTTCTTCAAAATGAGAGGCTCAACATCCTTGTTTCTTAACCAATATCCTGACAATTACTATTTTTAGTAAGCCTTATTTTGAGAAGTCTATTTTAGTTATTAGTTGCTCAATTTGGCACTTTTGAATTTCCACGATGTTCAAAGGAAAATAGTAACTCTAAAAATGAATTGTTTTCAACACTTACTATTTATAGATAATGAGGATTAAGAAGGCTTACTATTTTTAGAAGTGGGTCTTCCCAGTGTCAGAATGGAATGAAAGTGGTCTCAATTTTTTTTGTTTTACAATGTGAGCCTTTGCTCCAAATTTCAAAGGATTTCAATCATTGGGTTTTTATAGATATGAAAATTGAGGTTTTATGGATGAATATTTCAAATGGATATAAAAAATGACACAAAAAATTAGTTGAGGCATTAAAATACTCTTCTTAAATGTGTTTTTGCAAGGAAGCTACAATTAAAATCTCATGACAAACAAACATGGGGTGTAGAAGATATAAGCAAATAGAGTTTTTGAGCATGGAGGATGTCTAAAGGAAATTTTGTAGCATAAAAAAATGCCAAAAATAATGGAGGAGAGAAAATAACACAAACTAGGCTAAAAAGTGGTTAAGTGTTGCATTTAAATGATTTTCCCTATTTCAAATTTGTTTTCCCTCTCATTTGCACTCCTTAAATCACATTAAACCCAAAAAATCTCAGCCAAGGTCAGGTGGAGGTTAGAGGTGTGGCTATACCCTAAAAAATAGGGGACAAAGGGACACTAACCTCTCTAAAATGTGCCATAGGTGAGGCTCTCATGAGGATGGGGCCAAATTTTGTGAGAATGGTGACTTGTTAACCCTTTTCTAACACATAAGTTGACAATTTTAAGTGACAAAAAAATTTCTCCATAGGGGAACACATTTTTGTGTCCCCCATATCCCCTTAGCTATTGGGAAAAAGGTAAAAAGGGATATCATACCTCCAAAATGTCACAATGGGTCTATTTGTCATGAAAAAGTGGTCAAAATTAAAGTTAGGTGAGTTTATAACACCTTTTAACTGCTTAAGTTGTCACTTTAAGTGACACAACCAAATCCTTCATAGGGGAGAGAATTTTGGTGTTCCCCATGTCCCCTTACATAAAGGGAAAAAGGGACAAGGGACATTCAAGCTAAAAAAACCCGCTCAAAGCTGATTGGCTGTGCTGATGTCATCAAACTCAATGTGAAAAAAGACTAAGGAGTGGTTTCTCAGTTCTGGGAGAAATACATGGAGTTTGGAGGGAAAAAATTATATGATTTTTACTCTAAATGACCAATTGAGGCCATTCCCACCATTTTCAAGACCCGACTAATCTTGAAATTGTACTTTTCAGTCCACTTTCCACTTTTTCGTACACGGGTGTGCTAGTAAGCTGAGAAGCCACCAGAGTCCAGAATGGGTATGAGAAAAGCCAACACATTTACCATGAGGAGGGTAATATAATCCAATTTTACCTTTTTTAGTCTCCTAACTCTTATTGAGGTGTTTAAAACCCTTTGAGCAAGTTCCATTGTGTAGAAAGATTTGTGTTGTACTAATGGACAAGTTTCTACATTTTCATACTCTCAAAATTATATCTTGATTATTGTACCATGAGGTGGGATTTATCATATTTATAATTCCTGGGATATGAGATCCCAAAAATTTATAAGGCTCCTGAAACCCTTTGAATAAGGTGACTAACTCCTTTGAAACATGCATTTCCTAGTGTCGTGCCCAAAAAGACCTAGTTTACGTAACTTGTTCCTAACGTACATTATTTCCACAAAATATTCCTAAAATACCTTATACAACTTCATTTCTCTCCCATAAAAAATACCAAATGGTTTTAATTTTCCCTATAAGGTTCTAGAGGATGTCCTCCTATGACAAGAAGATAAAAAATAACCGTTTTAAAGCCTCAAATAGCAATGTTCTTTCTTAGATCTCAATACCCTCATGAATTAAGCTAGGTACACTTATCTTCACATGAAAAAACTTGAAAATCATGTTAGCACATTTCTCTTTACCATAATGAGTGTGATAGTTGAAATGCTAGTTGGAGGGAAGGTTTACATTGATCGGGAAATGGAATTTCAAGTGTGGGTTTGGTTGTCATGCCCAAAATTTTAAATTGTGCATGCTAAAAATTTATCATGACAAAAAATGTAACCTACAAACTATGATAAAGAATCCTCTTCTGGATGCAAGGTTAATCTACTTGAATGGGTGGATGAATAATTTTAGTTATAAACCTCTGGTTTAAGCTTGCACAATGCACTCAATTCCTTTGTAATGGCTATAATAGACTGTGCATACTTATAAGAATTAATATGATGTTTATTGTGGCTATTTTACTCCCTTTATCTTACGTTCTTATCATATTTCCTCTTTTTTTGTTATTTCATGTTATGCATGGGTTATATTTACATAGTTTTGTCTCACTATGTCAATTTTTTTTGGAAGGAGGGTAATTTTTATTAAGGGTTTTGAAAGGACCCACATCCTTATACATTTGAGGATTTTTTGAGAGGATCCACATCCTTATTACAATGATGGGAACCAACACTAGGAACCTAATTGAAGCAACCATGAAACTAGAATGAAGATGCAACATCCATAATGAGTGAAGCAACAACCTGAGTGAAGCAACAACCTGGGTGAAGCAGGGATTGCAGCGACAATGACCGCAACGAGAGTAACAAAAACCTGAGTGAAGAAATGACTGCAGTGATTGAAATAACAACCTAAGTGAAGCTTGAACCAAAATGATACCAACTATAGTGATTGAAGAAACCAACATGATGTAACTGCAACAAGCAAAGATGCCGCATCTAATGGTGAAACCACCTCCGAGAGGATCGTGATTCAGGGGGATTTAAACACGGTTGGGCAAGCACACAAAAAATTGCCGCACCACTCCCACCCCATCGAATATCTCACTATGTCAATTATGGAGAGAATTAGAGTGTGATTTAATACAGTGTTAACTGTGGCTTATATCTGGCCTCTTTACACTTTTTGTCCTATTTTTCTTAATCTTAGGGAGAGAGATCCCTTTTTATTTGGTGCATCACCTCTTTTTTAAGTTTCATGCTTTCCCCCTTCATATTTTCATAGTTAATTCATATATTAGAGTAGAATAGTGACCAACATTATGGTAGTTAGGTTAGGATTTGGCCTTCTCTATAGGATGTTTTGAAGCAGTCAAGGTCCCACACCTTGGGGAAATTCTCATGTTGTTGAGATAGCCATGTTTTCCAAACTTGGTGATCTATCCTAGGTGCACACATTTCAACGATGATAATTTTGGCATGCCCGATGAGACTCAAATTTTCTTGGACATTTTATGTGGACCAGGTTCCCATTTATTGTAAATGTTCCATTATAGACTAACTCACATTCTTGTTGAGTTATTTATTATACCTAATAGATAGGGATTCACATTTTCTTAATTTTAAAGGTAATATTTGGTGTGTTCTTAGCTTATTTGGTTTTTAAGCCTAATTTTCAAGCACTTGATAACACCACTGGTCTTAAAGATCCATTTCTCTCATTTATAGTCCATTTCCATCCATCCCTTAGTTCTGATAAAGCTATCTAGTCATGGATTTTTCTTTCCCTCACTAGAATTCTTACACATAACAACAAATTACTCCTCCATATTCATTCACTACAAATTTTCATAAAAACCAAAGATATTAACCTTATCATGATATATCAACATATACCCCAAATTATATTGATGCATATGATTATCCTACTAACTATGGTGCTTTTCAAGAGAAGGGGCATGCACATTATGAAGGTACTTTCAACCATGATCCTAGTTTTCGATTATAGATTCAAGTCGTGGAGATAAAAATGAGGAGATTTAAAGAGTTGACTGAAAAAACAAAATCTAGAAAACCTGGTCCTAGAGAATCCTTTTCATGGGATGATCCATTAACTAGTTGGTAAAATCCTAAAAAGAAGTGTACAAGTCATGGAGGATAACCTAAAGAAAATGCTAGAGTTGGATGAAAGAATGGAGACTAAAACATTTGGTTTTAAGGAACCCTATCCATGGGATAACCCTTATCATAATCATAGATGGAGATGCAGGGAATAGAGAAGGAGGGGAAAGTATTCCCACTCATTCATTTGAAGCCTTACAACCTTATCAATTGATATTTTATGCGTTTTTCCACTTATTGGATCCCCTTGAGAGTTATCATTCTCCCAAGAATAAAAATACACCTTCTCCACCATTTAAACCTCTACAAAATCAACCTAGGATTCTTTCCTTCCCTCATTTTTTGGATCCAAATCGATATGCATATGAGACTCATATTTAAGCACTTGAAGCCTTAATGCCTCCTCAACCTAAAGTGTATGTTTCTTGTAATTTCTTAGATCCACATGATACATTATATAACTATCCCACCACTCTCCCAGGACTCTCCCACCCTCAACAAAAGTATTGCATACTCCCCAAGATATTCATGAATAACTAGTTTTAGTCCACGATGACCTATAACATGACACATTTGAATGGCCAACCACTTGGCCAACTCACTGACCAACCATGTTTAAGCCTGGATATAAACCAATGGTAATAAGTAAGCACGATCCTTATATTTTAGAACAAAAAAAAATGGAAGCACATTTGGGGAGGAAACCTAAGAATTAGGAAACCATATAATAAAGTTTACAATATTTGAAAGGGTAGGCCAAGGATTTTGAGAATGATTTTGAGATCAAGCTAACTCCTCATCAAGATATTTTTAATAGTCAACCTCTTGTAATCACACCACACTCTATTGAGGTAAGCTTCATCAATAATGTTGAAGAAATATCTATTTCAAATTGGAATGAATATGAATATAGTTATGAAGCAATAGATCAACTCTTTCAAGAGCTCCCCTTTGTTTATGTTGATGAATCCATAGTTGAAGTCACGGTTTCTAAACCTAATGTTGAGGATAAAGAGATTATTGGAAAATGTGATTATTAGTTAGAGACATGAATTGGATTAAATCTTATTGACATCCTCGAGGGATACATTTATAATTATATGGAGGTGAAATCAGATCTAAATAATGAAGGGGAAGAGATATTTTCTGATCTTGAAGATGTGGATGAGGATGAAGGACCGATAAAACTCATAATTCCCCCATTTGAAACCTTATTCTTCCTCAACAAAGGTCTTCTTACTATTAAAACTATCCTGTTACCTCAAGCAGAGTAATAAATATCACTAAATGTCAATGTTGTTTAGACAAATCAGTGAATGGATGATGAGGAGGTTGATATTTCCAAATCAACATGTGAGGAGAAGGATGAAATATCCTCCATACTTGATGAATATGATAATTTCATGGTGTCAATTGGAGATGAATATGAAGATAAAATTTAGACCTCACTTGCAAAACCTTCTTGTGAAGAGATCATGGATTTATTAGATTTTAAAGAGAGGGGAAATGTGTTTGATAGCTTTGTATATGGAGCTAAATGTAGAAGAGATGGGAAAATCGGAGAAACAAGTCCATTGGATTTAAAATTTGGGTTTCCAATAAGATAACTATCTAGATCAAAGCTTATACTAGAGTTACCATTTGTCATGTTCACTATAAATAACATGAAGAAGAGCTTCAAACTATTAAAATTTAGCTTATTCACCTACCCAAAAAAAGTATAGAACAACAAGAAGAGGTGTCTATTATGTTTGAAGCTTATATTTTGGAAGAAAAATAGATTGATCCCCTGTTTTCACTCTTATCATTTTCCTTCCTTAATCGAATGTTGTTCTCATGGCCATTTTTTTATTAGGAAGGGAAGTTACTTTTCTGATTCAGTATGTGGATTTGTTTAGTTGGTTTTGATAATTGTTAGAGTAGGATAGATTATGTTTGTTTTGGTAGAATAAGTGCTTCATAAAATTTGCATATTTTCACTTGGAACATGAATGATTCTACTTTTTTAATGTAGTCTTGTTGGGATACTTGGGAAATTATTTTGGAAGGTTATTTTATAGATCTAAGACAAGTTTTTTAGAGTTGAGATCAAGGTATATTTTTTAGTTTTCAGGGAAATTGAAAGAAGAGGAGACCTTGAGAAATTTTTAGTGATCTAAAAACTTTAGTTTCAGACAAGATTTGTAGGGAGATGAGATTCAATTTTAAAACTATTTTAATCTCCAAAATGTAAACTTTCAAGTTATAGGAAGATGCCATGCCAAATGGATGCATAAGGATATTATTCAATCCATCTATTAGGAAAATGAACCCTCTTAGTTTCCATAAATGTTGTCAAAATAAGCACCTTACTCCATTTTTACAACTAATTTTTAATTGTAAATAATTGAAGGGTATTTATGGAATTAAATAGGTATTTTTAGGAAACCCCTGGAGTTCAAAACTTGTAAAAATTGCTTTCATAGGCCATCACTAAGTCCAAGCATGTGAAACCAGATAGAAATTAGTGAAAATCTTGTGTTTCGAGACCAAGACAAGCAAGAGATGTTGAAATCACTTAATTTCTTAAGGGGTTGTAGCATCAAAATTGATTGACCACAAATGGGACACATGTCAAGTAACAATGCTTTCTAAACCTTAACTTAGTCACTATATTTCCCCTCACTAATAAGTGACAACTGTCATCAATCGACCTTCCCATGTCCTATAAAATCTCAAACTTTTCCTTGACCTCAATTAAATTTCCACTCCTTATAGGATTTTGATACATGACATGTGGCGAGGCAGACAGGTGGTGGCCATTGGCCTTTAGGTATGTTGCAATGTTGTGATAAGGTTAACGGATCACCTCCCAAACTTTGCAAGATGTTTATGCTTAAACATGGCGTAGGCTACACATGGCGGAGATTGGAATGACATAAATTTGAGATTATAGAGCCAAGTCTTGTCAGGGAACCTAAGAACCTAAGAGGTTAAGAACCTAGAAGCTTGAGATGAGCATTTAACATGAAAGCTAAGGATTTTAAAGTTATTGTGAAAATAAACAATATTTACAAGCATAAAAAATAGCTTAAGAGCTATAAGAGTTATGAGATCCCAAGATTTGGAGATCGATACACGTATTTTTTCCTCAAAGACTTGTAGTCCTAGAAGTTTCACAAAGTAAAATCAAAGTGACAAGGAAAAAATTAAAGATTCAAAAAACATGAAACCACATAGACCAATCCATGTGCCCTTGGTTTCCAAAGACATACATTCAGAAAAGGCACTTTTAACAAGCAGACCATAAGATCTCGATATTCATAAATGTTAACACATGAAATTAGCTTTATTAAAGATGAGTCAACCAAAGGTTAAATCTTAAGAAACTACGGTAAATAAGTGATCATATGGAGGACATGAAGAAATAAGAATACTTCCATCCTTAGCCCAAAAAATATGACAAGACATGCAAATAAAATACTTATAAGATAATGCAACACAAGATGTTTAAAATTTCCTTGAAAAATGAAGTCTTTCAAAATTCCAATTTACCGGAAAGATATTGAAGGTCGTATGGAGGGGAAAAGACATTATTTACTATTTAGGAATTTTTTGGACATTCTTATAAATAAGTTTTCTTTAATATAATGTCATACAGGCCAAAGGCCACCCACACTTAATTACATGTATCAATTCCTGAGTAAACCACCATTGTTTGGCTCAGAAAATGAGTTGACATACTATGTGGGTTAATTATACAATTTTGAAACATATTAACCCTCTTCCTACATTAATACCAAGAAAACATTGAATCATAGTAAGAAAACATTAACTAATTCCACCAACCACATTGGTGTCTTGGATGGAGAGGTTAGACCAAGTGAATGCATTCACAAAAAAATTAAAAAGAAAAAACGGGTATGGTGATGTGGTATCATTCACTATTATTTGTTTTCCTAGAGAAATATACACAATGCCATTGTGGGTTAAAATCCCACATCTCCCATAATTTATGGACCCTGTCATTTCCCACTTTTTCAATAGTGCTATTATTTTAGTTCCTTGAAATATAATTTCCCATGTAACATTACAAGTTTAAAAAACCATGAACACAAATGAATTTCCAACAAAGAATAATGAAATTAGAAAATTAGAGATAAAAATGAAAAATGTGTTCACTGAGAAACCCAAATCCCTATTGAATTTACTGATTATCATCCTAGTTATCTAGATCAAAATGGACTATAGTGAATGACTATACTTTAAATTTCCATGGTTAGTCATATATGTTTCCTTTGATAGCTTTATTCCTACATCAAGGCCTTAGACATGGGAAATAGACCTCATTATTATGAACCTAATAAGGAAAATACCAGGCATTAGATTAGAATATGAAATAAACACGATGTTGGGGACATGAACATTGCTATGATAGTAGGATAAATACATGTAAACAACAAATTATAAAAATATAATAAGTAATCTACTTAAGTGGGTTGAGGTATAAAAATACATGCCTTAAACACATGTGTGGGATTTATTGCAGTGCACACAAATATAAGCCACAATGGTTGTTTGGAACGCCACATAAAAAATCTTCTGTTATAACATGCAATGTTAAAGGATCACACATTCCACATCGCCACAAATTTTCCCATCTTCCATTGGGGTTGGAGGTGAGCGAGAGGTGGATTCTGTTGGTGCTTCGTGCTGAATCCATGAGGGAAACCACTATTTCTACCCCAAGATTTGGAGTCTTCAAGTGCTAAAGAGAATTTAATTTGGGGCTCCCATGGTGGAAAAACCCATTCGGGTGGAAGAGAGGATGAATAGAGTGTTGGTTTTAAAGGAGTTGGGGGTTTCTGTACGCACCCAAATTTGCACGTGCTACATTTTTGAAAGCGGTTCAAAAGTCCCCAATGATGATTCATGTATTTTCCAAATGTGTTCAAGCCCCTTTACCTCTTTATAATTCATATTTATAGCTTAGATTACCTTATCCATTTCCTACTTTTCTATGGCTTTCTGCATCATTTTTCCTTATGTTTTGACCTTGAGTTACGCAACTGCCACCCTGCCTGGGCAGAGGTTGCGTAACCACCAATCTGCATAGGGCAGTGGTTCCATGTGAATTGGTGGAGACTTCTCAGGCGTGAATTAGACACGTGTTAAATCACTCCAGTTCACCTCTAGCACACGTTTCTTGATCAATTTATCTATTTTTAAGCTTGATTAATTCGTATCAACCTCCTCTTCCACTTCTAATTGTTGATTGAGTGTTAAAATAATTCTTCTTACTACGATGTGGCACCCCATTGCTGCCAAATGGCTTAGACCATTTCCCATCTTGTGTTGTATAAAATCATCACTTCTTCTAAAGGAAATGACTGAAGATTTTTATTGTGTTTGCACTATTATGCTATTGAAATCCTACTAGATACCACACAAACAAGCATTGTTCTCTTGCATTGTTCTTCCTCTACCTGTATTGTTACCAGATCACTTGCAAGCCAACATTGCTCCAACACCTTCTTCTTGCTTCCTCTTCATTCCTAGTTTCCTAAAATGACATGGACATAGAAGATTGGAAAAGATAAGTGAGGGGAAACAAAGTGATACCACAACTGACATTGCCTTAACACTACAATTTCCAGGTTGGGGTTGTTATTGAGTTTCCTTATTTTCTTCATTTCTTTATATGTTAATATCTCTACAAATTATTCACTACAGTAGAAAAAGCACTTCCATTTCCATTTTTGTAATTGTTAGGTAGCTATAGTAGATCATTTTCTTCTGTAAAGATTTCTTAGGATAAATAACTTCCTTGCCTATCTATGTAGATTTGTAAGGGAAGTGATTCTGGTAGAAGCTTCTGCATAGTTTTAAGCATTCCAAATTTTGTTCAAATTAGTCTCTGTTAAATCCCTCTTAAATTACACCAGGGAAGTTTCAAGGGAAGAAAAGCTTATGAGAAGCTTCCAATTCTTCCCTTGACTCTAAGGTGTGTCTTAGGATTTAATTCACATTCATAGTTTAGAGAGGCTTTAATTTTTTAGAATAGATTATATTTCTTTTGCATATATTTAAACAACTACATCCAGTTGCTTATTTGCTTTAGATTTGGTTAATTAGTTTAGAAGTAATTTCTTCATTTCTTCAGTACACACTGTTATTCCAAAAAATATAAAAAAATTAGTTTGAAGTAGATTAGATTGTTGTTTATTGCTTTATGAATTATATATTGGAAAATACAAAAACATAGTTAGATTTTATTTATTTAGACTAGCCTGTCATTTTATTTCATAGATTAAATTACACAAATGCACATATGACCATTCAAGGACCACAACAACCAAGAACATACGGTTGTGATCCTAGGGTCCCCTAACCAAATGGGCCCGAACTACTCACAGACATTGACATGGGATTTTGTATGCTGATTTTTCAAACATCGCCACTACCACCTGATATTATCTTGCAATTGAAAGTCCTGAATGTCGAAGGTGACAAAGCTTATGAGTTTTGGACTGCCCCAGCCAATCAAGTTTAGATCTTGCGAAACCATGCCTCTCTTACTTATTCCATGACTTTTTTCGGACATCATTACGAGGCGCCCGCTGGTCACTTTCCATGCATTCCGCAATCGGTTGAGAGAGTTTCACACACTGAAATTGATATAATTTTACGTGTGTGTATTCTTATTGACCACTCCATCACACCCACTCAAATTAGAGAGGATTTTATTTCCCTTAAAAAGAAGATACCTTTGGTACCCGTAGAGGACATTAGGTTACCCTGATAACTCATTTATCACATATTCACCTATTTCCACTGCATATAGCCATCCACTCACTCCACATCAGCTGTCTCGGCATGACCTTGGGAGGTTGAGTGTGACTGAAGGTCACGTGTTGATTTTTGGTTGTATAATTTCCATTGTGGTGAAGATGGGAACTAATGATTTTTCTGAAAGGGAGGAAGTGGATAAAGTGGTGGGTGAAGCAGTCACCACATAATGGGTGACTCAAAAAGCACACCTACAAACACAAAAATATTAGTGAGCTTTTTGATTTTGGAGATTATGGTTTAGGGTTTCATGGAATTATGATATGTGGATACTTTAGATCGAGTCATGTGTCAATGGCCATCGACATTTTGGCTATCTATCTTCTTGCACTGTGTTAGATGTAACCATCCACAATCCAATTTTGTAATGCCTATTGGAATAGTAAATTTTTTTGGGTAGTAACTTTGTATGAGAACCTATGTACACTTATCGAGAATGTAATCCACTATAATAAGAATTATTATCTTCTAGATTAATTTTCTTAACAAATTTTTTAAATATATAATGATTATAGCCACTCTTATCTCATAATACTAATAAATTGATGCATCGCATTTAATTATTTGAAAGTGAACAAAAATCCTTGACTCAAGGAACAAAGTTATAATGGGAGGAAGAAAATAAAACTATAAGCTATAAATAAAAATTAACCATAAGCACATGAGAGAAGAAATCCCTCCAAACAAACAACCGTAAGTAAGAGAGAACTCTCACTCTATTTGGTTTTGTGCAACCCCTGGCTCAACTTAACACCTTCATTAGTAAGATAATAAACTAATTGATTATAATTCCTCTTTATTGTTAGGAACATTAATCGTAATTTTAAAAATCAACCTAAGTTTATGTTAGTCACCACATACTAATTATTGTTAATTAATGGATGTTGGTTGGCCACTCTCGTTATGAGAGTTGTATTATCTACATATCCTATTTTTTATTTGAAAAGATAATGAAATTATTTGTTTATGAGATATATGGTTTATGCTTATTTATCATTATTAGTGGTATCAAAGCCTTGGTTAAGGAGTTAAGGGGGCTGTGATGAGAATTTGGTTAGGTAGTTTGGACCCTCACAAGCATGAGGAAGGAGGAAAAAATAAAATATTTCAATAAAGGAGGCATTCAAAGTCTTATTTTGGAATTACCGAGGCAGTCATGTTTGACACCTCTATGACCATAAATATATGATGAGAATAATACATAGTTTTTTGGTGTCTTATATTCACTATGTCCCCATACCAAAAAAAAGATACGAGTGTGATTTTTAAAAATATTTATGAAATTTTGGAATGTGATAATATATATAATATGATCAACAATATCAAAGAGTGGTACATAAGAGGTTTACTTTTTGTTAACACTAGGAGAGGTTTACTTGATGTTATAGTGTTAAACTTTATTAGGATGTGTAGTGAAGTTGAAGGACTTTATTGTTAAGTGTAATGGATTCTTCCCACATGAACTTCTTGGGTTAAAATAATATTACAACCATGTTGATATTCATAACATTATTTCCATATATTTATTTGTAACATATTGTAGACGAGCTGATATATGTCTTATTATAAAAGCATCCATTCCTAGCCCAGAGGTTATGAAATCAAACCCCATAAAAAACAAAATGTTATTTTTTCAAACTACTATCCAATTCTAACAATTTATTATAGACCTAAAAATTAGCACCCCCTATTACATTTTCTATAATATATTTTACATCCATTAATATTTTCCTATACACCTCTTGCTATGTTTTCCATCATATATTTCACATCTAGTTATATTTTCCTATAAAATTGACCATTCTGAAAAATAGATTTAGTTGGGATTCCAATTTAATCTCCACAAATCAGGGCATGTTTATTGATCACATTAGTGAGGGGCTTGTTTGGTCTGGAACTAGAGATAAATTTCAAAACGACATAAATTTTGCATAAAATTGTCAAAACTATATTATGACCACTCATTTTGACTAGAAAGAGGATTTGGAATGTTCTGCTATGGAAAATTTGTGAGTTTGATGCTTTTAAGTGTGTTATTTATATTTCACATCTTTTGAGTACATGCAGAAAATATGGTTGAGTATTAGAGTGTAAAGAAAAGTTTGTATTATTATATTTTGGAGACATAAGGGTATAAACATTCATTTCTATACATTTTGAATATGTTCAAAGTGGAAATACCCTTTAAAATGATAATTTTTCCCTCGAGAATATTTGGTGTTACCCAACCCAAAAGTTGTCATTATGTATTATTATTCTTGGTTTTGTTGATATATTATATATACACCATGAACATAATGTATTTGTTGATCTGTGTTAGTTGTACACATCTCTCTTAACCTAAATATGTTTTTCTTTGTAGTTAAAAGGGGTGCATATGTGAGCAAAAACAAAATAGGCAGGTCTCAGTGTAAATGGGCAGAGCAATGCCTCTCTTGAAAGGATGACGCGTGTGTGGTAAAATAATTATGTAATGGATTGTGTGCACGAGGATCTCCCCAAGGTTTAGTTACACAAGGTTTTGGTGTCTATAAAGTTTTATTGGGAAAAATTTAAGGTGGGTTAGTGGTGTTATTATTTTCACGAGGGTATTTACTAGTTTTTTCTAGAGGCACTACTACAAAATGTGCAAATATTGCCACATTTTGGGTCATTTTTGCGTTGAAAATCGACACTTTTTGGGCATTTTTTGGTGTGTTTTTTGGCAGAATTCACCTCATGGGTTTGACACAAATTGTGACGAAAAATTGACACAACTAGATATTTATAATTACATTAGATTTGTTCCATGTTTGCACTAGGAATTTCATTCGATAAAATAATACCATGTGGCACAAAAATGACGCAAAATTTGTTCAATAAATTAAAAAATGTAATATAATTATTTGATATATCAAATAAAAAATAATCATATTACATTACTCTTTTTTAATATATAGAATACATTGCTTAATTGTTTCTAGTAAGTCTTCTTGGTAGAGTTCGGAAGTGGTAGGTCAGACCACGAGGGCCTTTTTACTAAAATAATTGTTAAGTAGGAAATTCTTTGAATGATCATCTATATAAACAAATCTACCCTAACTCCTTAGGAGTATCTATAATTTTATTATTTCGTAAAATTTAAATTTATTTTAGTAAATATAAGAAATTAGAGTTACTGTGCACCCAATAGAACTAGTCTCATAGCTCTAAGAGTTACAATATAAAATATGGTTTTTAAAAATCCAAGACGGTAATTACTTAGTTATTTTTTAGGATTTCAAGATTGAACCTAAATATTTTAAGGTATAAATTTTGCAATTAGTGTCTATTTTGGGAAAACATATAGTCATTTTGTAGATTTAGGGCCTTTAGGATTAGTTGCTAACATTTGTAAGAGTTTTGGATGCATCAAAATTAGATTTTACAAACCTCACAACTCCCAAAGATAATGACACTTAATTGAATATATGGACTCGTGATTTTCCCTGTGAAAATGAAGTTAAATCCTTTACTTTGTCTTGGAATCAGGGTAACATTATATTATGGGTGAGTACATATTTTACAAACATGAGACTATTTAAGTAGCTATATAGATAGGGCCAATTGGTGAAATGGATCTTAACTCTCTCAAGTTACCTTAATGTCACCTAATTTTACCCCATTTCCATAAAATCGACATGATTTCTCTTTTTTGGACATAATTTACCAAAATTTTCCCTAAGTTAACATAAGTTACAATAATGTACCATAAATTGACCTAATGAAACCTGATTCGAGATCCTAATTTGAAAAATTAGAATGAAACACTAAGATAAAACCCTTTCCCCTAAATTAACAATGTTAGGTTGTGGAGCCTGTTTTCATGTGTGAAAGTTTTGAAGACTGTACACTAAGAGTACTGTACACTTTTCATGTATCCTCGCTGGGGTTCGGGGCTGGGCCAGGCCCCAAGTGGGGGTCCGGGGGTGGTAGCCCCCAGTAGTAGGGGTTCGGGGGCGCAGCCCCTGAATTTTTTTTTTTAGGCGTAAATTTTTTTTTGGCCTCGAAAAAATGTACCTGACATATCGGGAAACGTGCTCTTCTCATATGGGCGAGATTTTTGACCCATAGGTTTATGGGACATGTTTTGTCCATGGTTTTGATACCCATGGTTTTGTAAAACTGCTTAAGCAGTTGTCTATTTATATGGTTTTATGCATATGATAGATATATGAAGAACATTGTACATGTGCTTTGAATTTGATTGTGAATTCTGTAAAGTTTGTTGAGCATAGCTCCAAACGGATCTGGGTATTGTATTGAGAGAGCGGTGGCTTGTAATAAAACTTGAGCAAGTGATTCTTGGTGGATGTAGCCCAAATTGGGTGAACCACGTTAAATACTGTCTCTTTGTGTTGTGTTATTTTATTCTGCAATTTTATTTGAGATCTGTAATAATTTCTGCATATTAGTTTCTACTGTTGCGATTCTGTGAGGGATTATTCTGCATATTTTATCTCTTATTTCCTAACAAAAAACTTAGCACAACACCCTAACATGACACACTAACTTGAAACCCTAATGTGACACCTTAACATGAAACACTGACACAATATTCTAATGCTACAACCTCATATGTGATTTAAATTTTTGTGTGAATCTAATTTCATTCCCTTTTAAGTTTTAGAATAACCTCTAATTAACATACATAAAAAGAAGGAAATAATGCAATAAGTGGATATTCTGATTTAATTAACTTCCAACATTAATTACCAAAATCATAATAACATTTTTCAAAATGACTATTGATCCACCAAATATCAAAAACACAAGGGAGAATCACTTTTAGTTGATTCAATGTGGATTAGGAATATTTTGGGTGATCTAAATGTAGGAATAGGTTGATTTGTGACTAAAAATGCTTCGTTACAAAAAATGGCACCTAAAACTGAACCTGGCCAAAACCATACAACTAGGTCAATAACATCCGTACATTCCTTACCCTTCTATTTGGTCTTGGACCTACTTGGAATATCTATTTACAACTTCTTGAGTGCTTCTCCTACCTATAAATGAATGTCGCTATGTGTCGGTACTTGTTTCTCACCTTCAAAATGGATTTGAAAACTTTTCTCAAACCCTAGAAGCCTTGTAGTGTAAGGAGTTCATGTAAAACAAATTTAGGTGGGTTGTGGGAACCTCGGTGTACCACTGATGTCACCACTACTATGAAAAGGTCTCAAACTACACATTATTCTCTTAGCATGTGATATCTACCATAGTGAAATCATAACTCGAAAACCATGCTTTGAAAATACTTTGATTGAGTTTCACACTTGCTCAAATAATTGGGAAGGGTCACTATGTTTTCTTGTAGAATGAAGATGGAGAATCCTAAACCTAGAAGGATACTTCTGACCTATAGAGGGTGCTTTTCTAATGGACGTGCATGAGTTATTTCACAAAATAGGGAGCTTTGAGTGCTTTTTTTGCTTGATTTTATATGAGTTCTTAAAGTGACAAGTTTCTAAATGAGGTATGTTTACTTACTTATATATGCTTATGAAGTTATTATGTCATGAAAGGCTGACCAAGGAGATATATTTGCTCATAAAAAGGTGATAGAATTGAAATAATTAGCCCAAGACAAGTTGGTCCAAAACCGTACAATAGGTCTGGATTTTAGATTTGTACAAACTGATTGAAATTGGTGGTTATGATTGGGAGGGAAAAAATCATGTTTTAACTTTATGGGTCATAGTAAGAATGTTTCTATGTGTGTTTTATAAATTTAAACTTCAGAAAATAATGACATAGAGGTGTGTAAAGATAAACAAGTAATCGAAGAGCTATTAGGGTGTGCTAAGAAAGAGTGAGGAGAGTATATTTGTACTTATAAGTGTGTAATTTAAAGATCACCAGTGTCAAAGGATAAATTTCCAAATTTGAGTGTCTAAATTTCCCCCCTTTAAGTATAAAATGAAATTACATGCTTAAAGGAAAAGATACATGAGTTTGTAGAAACTTTTTCTTTGCTCAAAATAATTTTATTTTGCAATATCCTGTTGTGTTGGTGTTGGCACACTCTAAAATGAAACCTGCAACACAAAGTGTAGTCAATGCCCAAGATATGAAATTGAATATGAAATCAATATGTAATGAAAGTACTATAAGTAAATGTGAAACAAGATGTTCCAAAAGAGATGCAAAACATGGAAAGAATATACCTGTTTGTTTTTTAGAGGGAATGTGCTCATGTTCTTGTAATTTGGAGATTCTGGATTTGTTGAACTCTAACAAAGAGTTAGGGGTGATTAGTACCCAATTTGTGTCAAGGAGAGGTCAATGTGTTATGTGTACCAACCCAACATATAAATGTTGAAGAGAAGAACTAAAAAGAGGAGCCAAAACACCACACCAAGGAAGAAGACCGTGTATCAAAGTCATTCAACAACTTTGATATGTTCCCCTTAAGTACAAGAGGATAGAAAATTTTCCCTACAAAGAACTTAGTTTCTTTGATAACTTCCATAACTCCATGGACAATACCAAGTTTCTTTGATAACTTCCATAACCTCATGGACAATGCCACTACAAATGGATATAAGCCTAACTTTGTAAAATAGGAAACACAATATAAAAGAGAAATAAGTGCCCCCATACTCTTCTCATGTACCACATAATTGAGTGGAAACTGACTAAAGATGATTGTGTACTAAAATATAAGTGGAGAAAGGAGATCAATGCCTCCAATGTGCCCAAAAAATTGAAGATGGAATTGAGTTCCATAGAGAAAGAGAGAATGAAATACTTCATGCCCCTTGAATATATGCCAAGTTGAGTCAAACTGAGTATGAAATTGTATTAAAATGCTGTAAGAGTGATGAAAAACATAATAATGTCAACATATTTAGAGAATATTCCCCCGGGAAAAAATGTATGATAGATTTAGAATTGTCTATACGGTCATGACCAGGATGTACGGTTTTAAACCCCTATAGATTTTTCTAACTTCATGTGCTTGAGTTTGATTTTAAGGTATTTTTTCTACCCCTGCATATGTATATGCACAAAAAGGTGCTTGTGTCTGCTCGAAATGTGGAATAAAACTCCAAATGTTTTCCCCTCTTTTAAGGAATGTGCAATGAAGCATTTGAGTGTGTTGGCTCAAAATAAAATATGTACACTCATAAATGAGTATCTAAGAATATGTAAATAACCTCTAAAAATATAATGTGGTTGATACCATGAAGAAAATGTACCTGTAAGGGGGATACACATGATAGAAACCATGGTGTAAAACAAATACAACAAGAACAAGAAGCATGATAACCATAACAATGCCAATGTAACAAAATAATAGTAACAACAACATAAAAACATGTGTTATTAGAGAACAAGTGCATACAATGTAGAAAAAAGTGAAAACATGGAAAACAATGCCACACAAAAGGAAAAAATTACTATAATCATGGGACACCCACGGTGTCGTAAGATAATCAAGGCCCTTGAGCATAAAAAAAATAGATTCACAACTACACATAAGGCATGATGCCATAAATATGGGACACCCATGGTGTCACAAGATAAAAAAGGCCCCTTGGCCACAATCAGAGTAAAAAACAAGCACACACACACACAACTTATATTATGTAAACCATCTAGGATGACCTACTAAGCATATGAAAACATAAATAAATGTGAGATGACATGTTAAGAGATTGTATTAGCCACTAGTTGGCCATACATATCTTGATATATGACCTAGGATTAAGGGCATAGAATTCCCCTCCCCTTAAAAGCAACATTGTCCCCAATAATGACAATTTTTGGATGTTGCTTCAAGCATACACAATTTTCCAAGTTGATGCTATTTGGATGCCAATATAAGACATATTCCTCCTCCTGTGTTGCAATTTAATTATCTTGATTCTTCATCTTGATTAAATACTCATTAATTACTCTCTTATTCACCCTCTCAGTGTGCATCAAAATAATTTTCTCAAGTTCCAAATAGATTTTGCATTCATTCTCCAACTTGGGTAACTTTTTCTGGGATGAAATATTTTGTGCAATGAAATTCTCCAAGCCAAATATGTGATGGGTATACAAAAGTGGAAAAATATCTTTGAGGCTAGAGAACTTCAAATCTTTAAATACTTGAATCTTATTACCGTACACTTGAACTTTCTTTACATTATTTTTCCTTTAGATGCACCCTTCGAACTACAATATAGAAGCTTCTGTCTTTGGAGCTACACTATGTGAACTCATGTTCTCTATTTTTTTGATATTCCTCCTCCTCCTCCTCTTCCGCCCCTTCATCCTTTTTCACCTCTGCCTCCTCTTTCACCTTTGCCTCCTCATTCTTCTTCTCTTTCTTCCTCCACATCATCATCATTATTTTCTTCTGCATCCTCTTATTCTTCTTTTTTCCATTTGGCCAAGAAAATGTGTTACCTTTCCTCCTAAGACCGATATGAAATATCTTGATTCAATTGAGACCCAACTCCATGCTAGACCAACTAGGAAAAATGAAAACAAAAACCATGAAATTAAAGTTGAAAAAGTGTTATTCTTAAATTGGATCCACTACTCTCTAACATCAATCTCACCATTCCCATAGAAAGATCTCTTCCTCGTGATGTACATAAACTAGGTTTTTAAGACATACTTCTTTCACCACCAATCTTTGACCTAACGATTTCGGAAGGATGTTAGCCTCAAATCAAAAATACAAAGAATAAGCTATTTTAATTTTTTGAGTGCTTTATGAAAATGTAAATAACTCAATTTTTTGTAGAACATTGTGGCTTATGGAATAAATTTGTCTAAAATAGTAAAAATGCAATAACTAAAACGACTCCAAAATTTCTAAAATTTGGATTGTACCTTCTTGTGATAGGTTCATAAATCCAATAAAAAATTATAAAAAAAATCCATATTGTTTTCTAAATATTGATGAATCTTAAAAATTAGGGTTTCGACACAAAATTTGCCCAAATTGATGCTCTCATAGTACCTGTAAGGAAATTACTTATATAGATAGGAATAATAGTAGTTATAACACCAAGGAACACTAAAATAGAGAGATAAGATCACAATATTTAATTAGAATGTTATATCCACTTTGATAGGGCAGCCTCCAAATGATACAATAAGACTCACGTGCTTAATATCATGATCAACCACTAGTTACTACCTCCCATATATACCCTACTTATATTATGTAAACCACCTAGGGCGACCTACTAACCATATGAGAGCATAAATCAATGTGTCAAGATATGTTAAAAGATTATATTAGCCACCAATCAGCCATACATATCCTGATAAATGACCTAAGATGAAGGGCGTAACATAATACTTGTGTTAACAAATGCTTTTATCTTACACTTTAGACACATTGTACTACGTTAATTGATACACCGATTTAAGTTTATATCATTGATCATGTTGCTATTAGATTATACATGGATAACACTTTCTCTTTTGAGCCAAGTTATCCTTTGCAACATCCATTATTTAAAAGGGGGCATATTATGTGGTTTTCTAACACATTCATGGAGATTTAAGATGTAATGCCTCATTTGACGTTGTATGATGATATGTGCATAATTATTATATCATGACATTTGTATGACTATGAAATTGCAAGATTTACATGTCTTCACTTGTAAGACCCAATTGTTCCAAATGGTTACACGTGACTTCACTTAGCATGCCTAATTGTTGTTGATGGTTTGCATTGCTTCACTCTATAAGCCCAATTGCTACAGATGGTTTTACACTTCACATAGTAGGCCCAATTACTAATGTATTATTTATATTATATTTATCGTTCCCTCACATACACCACCAGGGGAAAATAGGTATAGGATTCATGCATTTTCACTTTTAAATTTATTATTCCGTCACATACAACACTAAGGGTAAATAAGTGTACATGTTTCATGCATTTAATTTTCTCTTTATGTTATTTATTGATTTTGTATTGACATATTGGTTAGACTTCAATACACATTTTGCATGTGTCAAACATGTTCACATGTATGGCTATACACACGAAGGATAAGGGAACACATAACTTCTAGTCTCGCGTAGCTCTTGTCCTCATAAAAAGCTTGTTTCATTATTTTTTAATCAATAAATATTCAATCAATAGATTAAATAGGGGGAATGCTGATACATAAATACGGACTTACGACATTTAGAAATTAATCCTTATAGTTTATCTTAGCTCATAACTCATTGTGCACAACATCAGCTAATTCTTATACATTTGTTTCTCAATTAACACTACTAGCCAATAGGTCACACTTGAGAAATATATCAAATTAACTTAGTCAAAATTTCATTCTCAAAATATGAAAACACATCTTTAGACATTTGACCATAATTTCCAATTGACATTTTGTATTGTACATTGTGCCTAGATGAGGTCAACCATGGAGTAAATAAAGACACTTGGCTAAATTCTTCTCATAGTTGATGAATTCACCCTCTAAAGCTCTAATGGTCACATTTTCAAGTGCGCAAGTTATCCTAGTTGGTCATGTGTCATTTGAGTGAGAAATATTATCACAACAGTTGCCTGTATAAACATGATTCAGCTTAACCCACTTTAAGGGCCCCACCTTTCACATTTTTAGGACTATTTAGGATATTAAAATAAAACACCTAATTGCTATATAAACCTGTTTAATGGGAGCACATAATTTATCTCTAATAATGTACACATACTATAAGGTTACCTAAGCCAATTTTTAAGACTGCATCTCATATACTAAAGATCATTTGAGAGTGTTAGAGGTCCTACTAAAGATCAAAACGCATTACGATATATATCCTACACATATACATCAAGTGGGGAACTGTGAGGGATTTATGCCTCTTCGGAGTATTACTATGTAAGTATGATGGGAGACACTCTACCTTTTAATCGGGATAACTCATTTTTAGGTCCTGGTAAAGACAATAATCAAGAAGAAATATCCCTAATCTATTACACAATCATGACTGCCAAATTTGAAATATCAAGAAGTGAAGCTAAAGACATGAAAGATCACATTTTCAAGAGGTGAAATTTTACAAAACTGCACAAGAAAAATATGTTCATAAAGGACAAATCCGCTCTATAATTTTGCCTAGAATCAATATTTTCATCCTCACTCTCAATTTAAGATTCCTAAATTTTTAGGAAAAACCATTAACACTTTGTACATTTTTCCCACATATTTTCATATCTTTGTCATTCCATCCTAGTCTAAAATTGGTGCAATCTCTTCTAACCCTAACTTGTACTTTCCTTAGGTCACCCATGTTATTACAATTTGGTGTTATTATATGAAAAATGATTTAAGATATCAATGTTTATTATAATTTATTGTATTATGCATACCTTATTTTATCTTGGATACACAATTTTTTTAATACTTTAATTAGATAAACATTAAAATTTAGCATCACTAACAGTGCAATATTTTCATTCAATGGGGAGTGGAGGTCAATAGTGAATGATTAATATTATCTTGGGTTTTTTATGGTGTAACGAGCACTACATAGAATACATTATAACTACCTCATGTGTCATCCAACAAATCCAAAAATATTTATTCTCATAAGAAACAATTAAAAGTTATTGGAAAACACAACCACTCAAAGCTAAAGGGGTGAATCAACACTTCTTCAAACTTTGAAAATAATTTTACAACCTCAGCAATCCATTCAATCTTGAAATCAACATAAGTACCATGAGGAAATAATGACATGTCAAACATAAACAAATAACAAGAAAACACACATAAAGACAAGGGTTAATGTAATGGAAGTACATAGACTTAAACCATGTCATAGAAAAACCCATTGAAATCAATGCATGTTATGCTCTTAGTCCTATACCTTATATTGGATATGTAGTGTCGACTTGTGGCTCATACATAATCTATCTTCTTGTCATATGTATATTCATTCATGTGATTTCATATGTTTATTAGGTTGGCCTTGGTGTTGGCCATAACATAGGATATAGTATATATATAGGTGGTAGTGTAGGTAGTAGTTAATCATCATATTGAGCATTTGAGTCTTATTGTATGGTTTAGAGGTTTCCCCCTCGAAGTGGCTAAGTTATTCTACTTGCATATTGTGATCAATTATCTACAATCTTGTGTTCTTTGGTGTTTTATTACTGCTGATATTCATGATTTATACAAGTAATTTCATTGTAAGTGGTATTAGAGCCTGATCTCGGCCAGACACTGCGTCAAAACCCTAATTATGAAGGTTCGGCTATATCTCAAAATTGGTATCAAATATTTCTACAAAAAAAAAATTGGTGTGGCAAAATAAGTCAGGTAAGCTCTTCTCCAAATTTAAAACATTTTGAACTTGTTTTGAAAAATTTATAGTAGTTTTATGTTTTTTTTCATAATTCGGCTACTTAGGTTGCAATTTTTGGAATTTTTCCAAGTTTCTTATATTTCATGGAAATATTTCCAAAAATTAGTTAGAGTTTATTCTTTATGATTTTCTCAATTTATCTAGTAACTTTATGAAAACCCAAACCCTAAATTTTTACCCTATTCCTTCTACACCGAGTCCCAAACCCTACATCATGACCGATAGATCAATTCGAGGCCAAGGGAAAGGTTAAGAAATTCCAGGAATGACCCAAAATAAGGAAGATATGGATTTAGGATCCTCTGGTTTGGGAGTATATGAGGTAGTCCAACCAGCTTCAGAAAAGGGTAAATAATATGGTGAGTAAGGATGACCTCGACAATGAGCTTCTTCATCTAAAAGGTAGCCTTAGGGGCGATCTAAAGATGGATTTTGAATCAATGAAGCAGGATTTGTTGCTCAATATTTTAAAAAAAAATCCCCATTTCAGTCATATGGGTTCCTCTAGCAATACACACACATGTCCAAAGCACTCTAATCAAGGAGGATTCTTTACACATTTAGGTGGATCTCCTTACCAATGGCGTGGCATTATTCCAAAAGTATAAATGCATAAAGTCAATGGAAAGGATCCATGCTTAATTGGATTACCCAAATGGAGAATTTATTTGATCTCCATCAGACCCCATTGGGAAAAAAGGTGACCATGGCATTTCTATATATCTAGAAGTTGACCAATTCACATGGTATCGTTGGATATGTGCTCAAAGGTCAGAAGAATGGTTTAAGTGTCACATGGATAATTTTCACTGAAGAGCTTCAATTACACTATAATTCTAGTGTGTCAGAGAATTACTTCAACCAATTAGCTAAAGTTACGACAAACATGGTTAATAAAGGAGTATGTACATCAATTTTAAAATATTTCCTTGCATGTGGAGGGTATTATAGAAGGGTATTTAAATGACTTGTTTCTTGGGGTTCTTAAGGACCACATTGAGCATGAGGTGTGCATGTTTAATCCACTCAAGGTTTCTTATTCTATTATCATGGCACATAGGGTAGAGGAGAATTTTCTTTCCAAAATAAGGCTAGACCTTTGCTAACATAAAATATCGCAGCACCTTGCCGCCATCGTACCCTCAGCCAAGTTCACTTGACACCTCAACAAGTTAAAGAAGAATGAGAAAAATGGTTATACTTTAACTATGACAGTAAATATGGACCAAGTCATGAATGTGCTGATAAGAAATTGTTTTACATTGAAGGGACTAGTGACGAGGAAGAATGTGGTGAAACATCAAGTGAGGAAGTGGAAAAATTAGAGGAAGACTCTGCAGAGCCGCAACCCACTATCTCATGTCATGCTCTATTAGGAATTAACACTCCACAAACCCTTTAGGTCGTGGGTTATCTTAAGAAGGAGAAGGTGACAATATTGATTGATTTGGGGAGCACACATAATTTCATCAATCATACACTAGACAACAATGAACTAAATTGTTTCATCTACCCAACACCTAAATTTAAAGTAATGATCGCAGATGGTGGCATAATCCAATGTTCAGGTAAATGCCATAAAATCAAACTTATGATGGGAGAATACACATTGGAATCTAGTAATATGTTTGCTATTCCCATGGGTGGAGCTGATATTGTCTTAGGTGTTCAGTGGCTCACAACTTTGGGCACCATAGAGAAAAATTTCCAAGAGTTTTTCATGCTTTCATTCAGAAGGGTAGGACAGTTTGAACTTCAAGGACTACATGAAAAAATTCCTCAGGTGGTAAGTTCTCACCAAATGTAAAAGATTGCTTTAAAAAGGGGCAGAAGGGTTTGTGGCACATGATTATTCTCCATTGGAAGTTCACATCATTCCATACGATGGTAGTGTATCATGATCTTCAAGAAGGTTATTGATCAACATCAGTGGGTTGTCTTCAAGGATCCTAGAAGATTGCCTCCTGAAAGAGATCATCATCATGTAATTTAGTTAATTCTAGGAAGCCAACCCCCTAACATCAAGCCTTATATATACCCATATGTGCAAAAGAGTGAGATCGAGAAGATGATGGGGGAAATGTTGGAAATGGGTATTATTCGTCATAGTCAAAGTGTTTATTCTACTCTAATAGTGATGGTGTGCCACAAAGATGGAAGGTGGCACATGTGTCCAGACTATAGAGAAAGTAACAAGTACATTATTAAAGATAATTTTCCTATTCCTGACATTGATGATTTCTTATATGAGTTACATGGTGCAATTTATTTTACAAAACTAAATCTTCATTCTGGGTATCACCAAATTAGATTAAAGAAGAAGATATTCATAAGACAGCCTTCAAAACTCATCAAGGGCATTATGAATTCCTAGTGATGCCTTTTCAGTCTTACAAATGCACCCTCCACATTTCATAGTTTGATGAATTCAGTATTTAAGACCATTCTTCGAGGAAGTTTGTCTTAGTATTTTTTGATGATATCCTCATCTACAGTAAAATCATGGGAGAAACATTTACATACATGTCAATACAGCATTAGAATTCTTAGATAAACATCAACTATATGCAAAGCCTTGGAAGTGTTCTTTTGGGGTACCTAAATTGGAATAATTAGGCCATATTATCTCTCATGGAGGTGTTAAGGTGGACCCTTGTAAGATCCGGGCCATGGTGGAATGGGAAGTCCTAAGAACCCTCAAGAAATTATGAGGTTTCTTAGGCCTCACATGGTATTATCATAGATTTGTAAAAAGCTATGGTAGTATAACAACACCACTTACAAAATTATTGAATAAAGACTTCTTTCATTGGAATGAGGAGTATTCTAGGGCATTTGAAAAATTGAAGGTGGAAATGTGCACCACTCCTGTATTGGCAGCTCCATATTTCTCCAAGACCTTCATAGTTGAATGTGATGCTTCAGGAAATGGGATCGGGGCAGTACTCATGCAAGAAGGACATCCCATAGAATTTGAGAGCCAACAACTAAAAGGAAAGAATTTTTTGAAGCCCACCTATGAGAAGGAAATGATGGCAATATTACATGCAATCAAACAATGGAGACCATACTTTATGGGTAGACACTTCAAGGTGAAAACTGATCATGATAGTTTGAAATACTTCTTAGAGTAACAACTATATTCAGAAGAACAACAAAAATGGGTCACAAAGATGCTGGGGTATGATTTTGAGATTTTTTATAAGAAATGGAAGGAAAATGTGTTCGCTGATGCTTTATCTACGAGGGATGAGTCTGTAGAAGCATTGTTATGTGTCATCTCTATACTAAAGGCATATTAGGTAGATCAAGCAAGGGAAGAATGACATAAAGATGCAACAACATATACCTCATTTAGAATCTCTAGGGAGATCCATCCATTTCAGAACAATTTATATGGAAGGGGGATACATTTTGGTACAAAGATAGGTTATGTCTATGTAAGAACTCTACACTTAAACACCATGTTCTTTCAGAACTCCATTCTTCTCCACTAGGTGGCCATTTTGGGTTTTTGAAAACTTATCATAGAGTTAAGTAGGATTTATTTTGGTAGGGGTTGAAAGGAGATGTTCAAAAATTTGTGGTAGAATGTTTGGTGTGTCAACAAAATAAGGGTGATACCATTAAGACACCAGGTCTCCTCCAACCTTTTTCTATTCCCAGTGAGAGATGCGAAGAGGTATCGATGGATTTCATCACAGGATTATCTAAATTAGAAGGGAAAAGAGTCATCATAGTTGTGGTGGATAGACTTACCAAGTACATGATCATTTTTGTGCCCTGGCTAATCCTTTCACAACTAGTACAGTTGCCATCGCATTTATGGACATAGCTCAAAAGCTCCATGACACACCCACAATTATAGTAAGTGATCATGATCCAACATTTAAAAGAAATTTTTAGACTGATTTGTTCTCTTTTTTGGGTATCTAACTGGCCCATATTTCCTCTTATCATCCTCAATTAGATGGGAAAACCGAGGTGGTAAGTAAATGTTTAGAGGGATATCTTCGATGTTTTACTTTAGATAAATAAGAACGTTGGGTGTAATGGTTTCCCCTTGCAGAATGGTGGTACAATAATTCATTTCATACCTCCTCCAAAATGTATCCATTTTTGGCACTTTGCGGGTACCATCCTCCATCACTCATATCTATCTTGAAGGTCAAACCAAAGGTGAGAGCAATCGAATATCACATTCAACACCAACACGATGTACTCTTTAGTCTTAGAGATAATTTGGCAAGGACACAAAATTGCATAAAGCAACATGCTGATCAACATCGTAGTGAGAGAAAATTTGAAGAGGGTGATTTTGTTTTTGTACAGTTACAACTATATAAGTAATTATCCTTAAAACACCAGAAGAAGGATAAAAATCTTACTCCTAAATACTATGGTCCTTACCGAGTGTTGCATAAAATTGGTAGTTTGGCATATAAGCTGGAGATCCCTCCAGGAAGTAAAATACATCCAATATTCCATGTTTCTTTCTTGAAGAAAGTTATTGGGAAGCAAATTTTAATCTAGTTAGTACATCTATAATTGGATGAGGAAGGAAGGATCATATTGGAACATGAAGGTATTCTTTAGACACACACCAAAATATTGAGGACTAGAGTCATTACTGAGTACCTGATCAAGTGGAAGAATATGAATATTGATGATGCATCATGGGAGGATGAAGTATTTGTGTGGTAGTATCCAAGGTTTCCCAAAATGGGGGACAATGTTGTTTTGAAGGGGAGGGGCACGTTACACCCTTAATCATATATCTTAAATTAGATGTATATAGCCAACTTGTGGCTATCATAACTTCTTATCATGATGTATCTCTTTCATATATGTTATACTATCATTAGTGGGTCGGCCTTAGCGATGGAAATAACACAGGAATAGTATATATAGGGGTTAGTAGGTTGTATTTGATCATCATATTGATCATTTGAGTCTTATTATATGGTTTGGAGGTTGCCCCCTTGAAGTGGTTAAGATATCCTACTTGGATATTGAGATCATTTATAGGCTATATTGTGTTCTTTGGTGTTCTATTGCTGCTCATAATATGATTTACACAAGTAATTTCATTATAATACTCATCATCATATGACCCTAATAAATCATCCACTTTGTCATTAATGTGGTTTTGCATCAATTAAAACACCTAATAGGACCACATGCCAAAAATATTCCCCTTTTTCATTGATGGAAAACACCCTGAACTTCTCCCCCTTTTTACATTAATGACAAAGGAATACATGTATCAACATATGCATCAAACTTTGGTTAGAAACATCAACCAAAGATCTCAACTTAGCTAAAAACTTGAAATTTACCTCAAAATGTGATTTTGCTTTCATTTTAAGCATGCAATCATCGTGCTCCACCTGGGCCAAGAATCTACAACATCTGAACACCATCTATAAAGCATGAAGAACCACTATCATACCTTTTTAGGAGTCAAAACATCATCTTCCACCATTTATTCATTCAAAACAAGCGATTTTCACCTTCAACCCTGTTTTAGGCTTCAAGAACCAACTGTAATTGAGCATAAACTGAAGTATAAACATCATGAACATGCCAAAAATGTCAATAATGTGAAAAACAAAGTTACTCCACCTTACTTAATCATACACCACCTTGTCTAGGTTTAGACTTAGCATTACCATGCACCTTCTAGCTCTCCACACTGAACTAAGAACACAAGTCCCTAATTAGAATTCTCAGTGTATTTAAGACCAATTTTGATGCCTTCCCAAGATTCACTCAACTCACGACTCAACAAATTAGTACTCCCCATGGGCTCTATACCTCCATTTCTGTCCAAACTTTGTTTCATGGCCAAATCACTCTTTTCCTCCATAGCTAGCATAAACACTATTTAGGACAGCTTGTCCCTGAAATCCACCTTCAGTCAAATTTTGAAAAATTTCTCAAACTTCTAGAAGCCTAGATTCATCATGACATACAATTTAAAGGCTCCCCTTATGAATATGCACCCTTTATCAAAAAAGAAATGCAAAAATTCTGATTCTTACCTTGAATGAATACCTTGAAATTTTTTTAGTGTTTTCAGTTTCATTCTGATCAATTACATCCTTCTTGAGTTAAGGAATTTATTTTCAAGCTTCAACCTCTTTGTCAAATCACTGTATATTCTTTCTAAATGCACACCTACCTCCTAGATTCATTCTTCAAGATGAAAAAAAAGATACATCTATACCTTGCCAACTCTGTTTGACATTTTTAGAGTCCTTCATGGTCATACTTAAGCTATGCAGACCCTTGCTCTACCTCATAGGACCTTATGAATATTCAAACTTCCCTTGAACTATACAATTTTTCAGTTACTATTACTAATAGGTCTTCCATAGACTTGGGAAACACCTTTTCATGACCTAATTTTTTTAATGCACCTTATACTGACATCATGAGATTTCTCCATGATCAAACAGTCATACTCCTTGACTTAGGCTTTAAACCTATTTCTGATCATATTTGAAGACCTTTTGAACCAGTGCACTAAGATAATTTCACATACATTTTCTAACACTGATTGCCCTGACTGTACAGACATGTAGATCTTCATCCATACCTTGATAAACATCTCTTGATTGTAACTTCTATCCTTTCTTTTCAAACACATCAACTTCCATTGAAAAAATTAACAAAAGTTATTGATTGAGTTAAATTCTATTATAGATTTGAGGACAAACTTGATACTCTCAATCCACTTGACCCTGTAGCAAACTAGTACAAACTATAAGAGCACTACTTCCTTGGTACATTAGCGTCACATTCACATCATGAACTAAGACTGAGACCTTTTCACACCATATACTAGTGATTCATAGACCATATTTCACTTCAAATACTATAAGCCACTATACTTTTCACTCTACAAACATACTTTACAATGTCATGTTTAGAAACATTTTTCTTAATGCCTTAATGTTACTTTATAACATACTTGATCATAGGAACTTGCCCAGCCATCTAGAGTTCTCATAATACTTACAGAGTATCACATATAGTTTTGAGACCTTCTTTACTCCTACCTTGAAGAATATTCACAGACCCTCATAGCATGTAGCTTGTTATAGTTCTATCCTTCTTGAAGATACAAAAATTTGAACTCAACAAGGCCTTAACCAAATATTCATTGGCAATTATGATGAAAACCTTCAGAGTACAACATAGAAGATTTTGGATACAGGTGATCATTGATCACAAAACATAACTAGCATTATAAAAACCCTTGAACCATTGTAGATAGATTATAGTAATATACCTGTAGCACATCACTTTGGAATTCATATACTTCATATAGACCTTAGAACATAGATGTGAACCTATAACTTGTATGATATCACTTTTCCTTAAGTCACAATTCTCTACCTCTTTGAACTATAGCATGCTTAACCTTTTTACTCAGACACATGCCAAGTCACACCTTCAACACTTATAGTTAACACAAATCATGATCACATAAGACAATATCCTTCTGCGGATAAATCTTGACAAGGTCACATACTTATTTTCTTGGTTGATTGACCTTGAAAATTTCCCCTCACTTAGACTTCAGATAAGAACATATTGATGACTTAGAAATTAACTTTCTTAAAATACATTCAGACACAAGTTATCACCTTTTATAGACTTAGATCATTAACTCTTAACACACCATACAACTTAGTGAAATATTACCATGAGATGATTTCAATCTTGATTGTACAATTTCATCCTCGAATCATTACATGAACTCAGATGGATTAGACATAATAATAAGACCATGTTCCCAAGGAGCAACTAGATACAAAATAACCCAATGAAATTTAAGAACATGTACACACTGAATTTTGAATTTAAGGACATCCAAAATACTTCTCATCATACATACACCTTCAAGGCAGATGAACTTCTCTTGAAACTTGGAATCATGAAATTTTCTCCATTTGTTTTGACTGAGAAATAACTCTGCCTCCATGAAGTTTCTACACACTTGATGCAATTCATAACATTTCTTAAAAAATTCTTGTCCTTATTTGAAGAACATCAACTCCAAAAATTTGAAAAGGTACCTTGATGCTTCAAGTTCCTTCAAAAGAGTACAAGTACCCTTGTAGTGCTTCTCTCAACAATGAGATACACACAATATTGGAACACCATAACAATTCCCATCCTATCTCTCAAACATCTTAACTACCTATAGATGTAGAAATTTCATGTTTGAAATAATGATACAAGTCTCCATTTGAATTTATTTTACATTCTCCAAGCTCTTACTTAAGATTAACTCCTTATCAATTTGTATTCTCCATTCAATGAGCCTAACTCCCCTTAGATGAAGGCTACTCTTGCATAAAGTGTTTTCTTGACTTGTGACCGCCATACTTTATTTTGCAGACACTTATGCAAAACCTCACAATCTTGTAGCAGTTACTTCTTGCTTTGCAGACTTAGAAATGTACATCATACCTTCTTTTGAGATTTAGAAAAAACTCATAATTCTGAAACATAACACAGTGACTTGGAATACATTGATAATGCATATGACTTTATTCTCAGAAAAAAAGACCCAATTCATCATCAAAGACATTACTTTAAGTGGATTTATTATGCATGATTAAGTAAATTTGATAATGATTCAAAACATGTGATCAAAAACTTATAGTTCATGAGAATTTATCACACATACCTTGACATCCTATACACTGACACAATTTATCATGAAGTTCATTATATTATGGAGGACTAACAAGAATTGATATAAAAGGATTCATTGAGAGAAAACGATCTTATTTCAACCCATACCATACTATTTTCTCCTTTGACTCAAGGACCAGACAACCTCTTCACTCTTCACAACATTCTTTATAGATAAATTATCTTAATCATGATGAGAATATAATTTACAATGGTGTACAAAAACCTAGACCTTCTAGAGACACATACAACTCTTTTCTCATACTTTGATGATACTTGACACATCACAATTTTTTTTGGTAGTATTTGGACTTTGAGCTACATCATAAGCACAAACCATACACACTTTTTGGACTGATGAAAATGAAGAAATACACAAAATTAGACACCTAACAAGTGATCAAGACTCAAAATATAAGGTAAGAGTCACTTTCCATACCTTATTACTTTTGTGGTGTCCCATATTCCTAATATTCTCAAATTTTCATGAACTGAAGCATGACGACACAAGTGATCTTATTCAACTAGAGAAAACATACCTCATTGACATGGCTTAGGCTTGATAAACTTGTTTTCCTCCTTGATTGAACTAGAATCCTCCTTCTTTGCAAGCTTTGAATCTTTAACATTCACATTCTAAGAATCAGGTCTCTTGACCTCATATATAGGAATGATATTCCTTCTTAGCACTCTTTCATTTTCCCCATTTCTAGCTTGAAACATGCTGGTAACTTTCAGAGTTTCACTAAGATGATAGAATCTAGAAATATGTCCATGTTTGTGACATTTGAAACATACAATCTCATTTTTATTTATCCTAGGTTCAAACAAACTTATATTCCAACCACAATCCTTTTCTCTATTCCCATACTCACAACATGAGTGAAATTCACCCTTGAAGATTCCTACACCATTTTCAAGAGACCTTCTCTTGCAATCTCTAACCCTATGACCAAAATTATAACAAACAAAGTAATATCCATGAAATGATATACCATACCTCATAGCATTAGGTTTTCTAATGGGGTTATACCTCATAAAATCAGTCTTCTTAGTCACTTTCTTATCTGATCTTGAACTTGTATCAACTCCACTATCATTCTTCTTTTGCTCTCCTTCAAACCCCACACTTTTTTTTGTCATTTGTGCCTCTTTAAATCTCCAGTATGTCATTTAGGGCTTCTGAATTTTTCTCTAACTTTTCATAGGTCTTTAACTTACTATCTGCTTGCTCCAAATCTGATTTTCAATATCTCAACTCAGCTTCATATCTGCTGCAATCTTCTTCTTTGACCTTTAGGGTTTTAGTCAAACTTTCCATTTGAGATCTCAAAATCCATGATAGATTGATTTTGTTTTATATCCATATCCTTGACCTGATTTTGATATGCCTCAATACATGATTGAGATATTTCATTCCTTCTTCTCAATATAGCCTCAATATTTGAAGACTTACCCATAACTTGTGCTTCTAGGATCATCTCCATGATGTTAGACTTGCTTATTAAGGACATGTTATGATACCAATTGTTAAAAGAAAAATGGAATGAGAAGGGGGTGAATACTTCCTACAAATTTTCTATAACTTTTCATAGGTATTTAACTTACTATGTGCTTCCTCCAAATCTGATTTTAAGGATCTCAACTCAACTTCATATCTGCTGCAATATTCTTCTTTGACCTTTAGGGTTTTAGTCAAACTTTCCATTTGAGATCTCAAATCCATGATGTCTTGATTATGTTTTATCTCCATATCCTTGACCTGATTTTGATATGCCTCAATACATGATTGAGTTATTTCATTCCTTCTTTTCAATATAGCCTCAATATTTGAAGATTTACCCATAGCTTGTGCTTCTAGGATCATCTCCAAGCTGTTAAACTTGCTTCTTAAGAACATGTTATGACACCAATTGTTAAAATAAAAATGGAATGAGAGGGGGTGAATACTTTTGACAAATTTCTCAATCCATTAACCATCAATATTAGTAACCATTAGAATTTAAAAATTCACATACATTTAACCATTAATTGTTTAGTGTGCACAAAACATCAAAACAACCATAACACATGAGAAGAGGCACATAGATACAAGATATAAGTGGTAAACCCTCATGGGGAAGAAAAACCACTGAAAATCTGCTTATATTACATAAAGAAAAGTGATTTAGTGAAACACCAACTTCATAAGGATCAACAACCCCTAGTTTAGTAAAGTACCGACCCTACAAGGAACACCAACCCCTAATTTAGTGAAGCCCCAACTCTAAAAGGAGGATACAAATCCATATGATAACTAAGAACTAAGTCAGCCTCCTGAAGATGTTTGATCTCTGATATTTCTATTGCCACAACTGGTGGAGATAAAAAATTCAACCTACAAACCCTGGGAAAAACCCTAGGTCTTCAAACTTGCTCTTCCTTCTTCTTTCTCAACTTGTCTTGCCTCTAAACTATTGATATCAGACTGTCATATCTTCATCAATATTAATTTTTTTATCATCCTTCAAATAATTCCTTCATACCTACAAAAAAATCTCCTCTAGGTCACACTACTCCTCCATGCAAGATTAGCTCTCAAAATGAGCCGAAACACCACTTTTATATGATTTTGTTCTCTCCAACCCAAAGGAGTTCATTCCCTCATGATAAATTCATCCCATAAATATTCATTACATTAATTAAAACATTGAGATATGACCCAAATAGGTTGGCCTAGTCAAATACCTCATTACATGTGCCAAAAATGGCTCAAAACCCCATGGACACAAAGATAAAAATGCACTTACATCAAAACCATACTTAGTAATGACCCATAAAATCTTAAAAATTCTTAAAATTAAATTTAACATTCATAAATGGTCACAATTTATCTCAACCAATAAAATTATTTCATTTAATGGGCCCAATGCTCTTTGTATTTCTCAAAATAGCTACTTCCTACACCCTTCAACATCCTGAAAACTTCATTATGGCACCAAATAACTTATACTCAACAAAATCATGCTATGTTACAATGAAATAGAAATGGAATAACCTTTATAACACTTATAAGCACATTATAATCTAAAAATGGATTAATTGGATGAAAAATAAATATCTCATAAAAACATTTGTATGAACATTAAATACCTAAAAATGGATTAATTGGATGAAAAATAAATATCTCTTACCATTACATGTGATATCAAGGATGAAATAATCCCTCTCGTACTTCAAACAACTCCATACTTACACCAAAACACATCCTGTTTTGGATTGGCAAAATTATTCTTGTCCAAAGAATGTCATGGAAACCATTATAATGAATGAAATTATAATGAAGTAAACATTATATAAATATAAATAAATCTGAATTATCTTTCCAAAAAAACTTGAATCATCTTCAAAATCCACCTATACCTCCTGTTATGGCCATTTTACTAATCACCGATTTTTAAGGCCTCAAAACTACCCTTTGACCATTCAACCTAAATGGACCTCAAATGACCATTGACCTGCATGAAAATTTCCTAAAACATCCATGAAAATCAATATAATCTCACTTACATTCCATACCATCAATTTATCAAATACCTCTTTTGGACAATCTTGTCCCAAAACCTTCTTCTTCTTCAGAAACTGACCTGTTTGAGTGAGGCCCACTCATCATAATGACCTCAACCATACATGTATGGAAATATAAGAGAGTAATATAAAAAATAAAATCATCAAATAAAAAATGGGTCACTATACCTCTTCTTCTGCAGACTGCTCCTAGCTAGGGTTTAACTAGTGTTTTAGACCACTTTATCTTCTTAACATTCGTTTATAAAAAAATGACGATAAAACCACATAATTATTTTTTGTGAAACATTATAAACTCACGATAGAAAAATACCTAAAATCCATAAGGTCCCATGTAAACCAAAAAATTCAGGATGACGATCAGAAGTACCAACTCGAGCTAGAAGTTTACTTGTTTTTGACTGTGTCTCACATCAAGAGTCATATCTTGCAAAATACACCTCATGGAAACCTGAAATGTTTCCCAAAGCACCATGAAAAATCATAACAACATATCCAATCATTTCAATTTCAATACCATACCGCAATATCTCTAGCCTATCTTATTTGCATGGCTTCACCTTAAGGATTCTCACTGTAGAAGCTAGGGTCAACTGAAAGAATGCTATAACTCATCATAAAATCACTAAAAATGACCCGAGCATACCTTGTATACTATGATACACATGAAAACAATCATCCATGAGATCATGTAGCTCCAAAAATCAATGTCACACCTCCTAAAAACCATACTTGCTCCCATTGAGCACTTGTAACATAGTGAATTACCTGTATTTGCACCATGCCACCACTATGAGTTCCCAAGAACCATCAAAAATTGATATCCATCATGTCAACATGATTCTCAAGACTCAAAGAATTTCATACTATCATGCTACATCACCTAGGCATTTGAATGAGCTTGCAAGAGCAAGTAATCCTCACTGAATCTTACTAAATCACCATGTACACAACTGAATCAACATGTGAAAATCATATTAATCATAATATGACCCTAGTACATCATAAATTTTTTCATTGATGTGGTTATGAATCAATGAAAATGCATAATAGGATCACATGTCAACACAATTGTAATGATTTGAAGAGACGAAAATGACCACACCACAAGGTTTGAGGTGAGTGTTTATGAACACTACCAAGTAGATTGAATAGGGATGATTCATAATTCTTATGAATATGGTTCTCTAGATGAAGATTGTTGGCCATTGCATGGTTTTTTTGTCATTGATGTTAACTTCCATTGATGGAAAAGGGTTTCATGGCATGGTATGAGTCCTTATGAGGTGTCAATTAGATTTCAAGCATGAAGGTTGATTAGTAGTGTAAAGATTTGGAGTGTTCTAGGAGGTCCTAGTGCATGGTTGAGTATGCCTAGTCATGGGTTGAGTCTTCCAAATCTATTTGGAGTCTGTCATGAGGTCATACATGGTTCATATGATGTGTCATGAGTATACACGGGTTTGCATTGAGTCATCATGGTTAGATCATAGTTAAGTCAGTTCATTCCACGCATGTTCTGGCCATGGTGTAAGTAGAATGAGGTATAAATGTCAGTTTTGGACAAAATAAGTCTTATTGGAGCATGGTTGCAGCATTTTGGTAGTGTACTTGAGGTTTATGGTGAGTTTTAGATCAATATTTAGTGATACAGTTCATGTATGAGGTCATTGGAAAGCAAACAATTGAGAACATACTGCTTAACATGGGCAAGTCTTAATGGATAGAGAGTTTCAGGAATATTTGGGACATGTGGAAAATTTTAGAAGTTATATGATGTTGTCATGGTGCTTCATGCCAAATTTTAGGTTAGTATGCTGAAGATTTTTGAAGATATGCAAGTTTTGGTGAAACTGGGTAAGTTGCAGTGTGTTTTTATAGCAAAAGTTGACCTTCTGATGCTCGCTATGAATTGTATGCTTTGAATGGGGACCTGAGATTTTATAATATATTCTATAGTTAGTTATAAATATTTTACAAAAATCATTATGTGGTTTTATCATCACATTTTTATGAACGATCGTTAAGAAGGTAATGTGGTTTGAAACCCTAGTTAACCCTAACTAGGAGTAGTTTGCAGAAAATTGCTTATAACAGCCACATTTTGATTGATAGTGAAAACGTGATGATTTTATGTTGTATAGGACTCTTCTATATTTCCAAAAATGTGTGTTTGATCTTGTGACCGTATGTGGGCCCCACCTAAAAATACCAGTTTATGAAGAGTTTTAGTTTTAGGAGAAAGTTTCCAAATGAGGTATGGACTAAATAGCCATTGTGGAATGTATGTGAGTTTTTTTATTTATGTATATGAATGTTTTAGATCATTTTTGTGATGAAAAAGTGCAAGTTGAGCTCCATTTAGGTTGACTAGTCAAAGGGTAGTTTTGAGGCCATAAAAAGAAATCTTCAGTAAAATGGGAATAATAAGAGCTACATGTTGATTTAGGAGATGATTAAAGTTGCATTGGAAAGAGGATTAAGATATATTTCTAGTGATATGTGGTTTTTCGCATAATGAGTTAATTTGAGAGGATTTCCATGACATTATTTGAACAAAAGTATTTATGGTAGTTCGAGACATCATGTGTTTTGGTGCAAGTTTGATGTTGTTTGAAGCATAAAAAGGATTGGGTTATGCTTCCTATCACTTGGAATACAAATAGAGATGAATTTGGCATCCAGTGAATCCATTTTAGGTATTGAATGTATGTATAAATTGTTTTATGAGCTAACCTTTGGAAACATTTTTTTTGGAAGGTTGTTATGGTGAAAGCAAATGTTGTTGTGGTTTTACGTGAAGGATGTTTCATGACTTCTAATTTACTTATAAGTATTCCACAGGTTCTGAAATTTGTGTTGAGTTGTCACATGGAATTTTTTGGTTTATTAGAAGTTATTTGGTGATTAGATTAAGTTTCCAGGGTTATGAAGGGTGCATGAAATGACTGTTTTGAGATTTGTAAAGGGAACTAGGCCCATTGAATGAAATAATTTGATTGGTTAGTGAAAATTAAGATCTTGGTTGATATTTAAATTATTTATTACTCATGTTTTATGAATATGGGAAATTGAATAAGCATGGTTTTGAAATGAGGATAATTTTGGCATCGCAATGCATGTGTTTTAGGGATTTTTGGATCATGAAATTAAGGGTTTTTGCTAAGCCGACCTACTTGGGTCACTTGTAATTGTTGTGGAAAAGTTATGGGATGTTTTTAAATATTTATGGGTCAAATGTATCACAAGTGACTGACCTCCTTTGGGTTGGAATGAATATTTTTATATAAAAGTGATGTTTTGACTCATTTGGTGAGCTAGTCTTGCATGGGTAAGAAGTGTGACCCATAGGTGGGTGAATTGAAGGTATGAGGGAATAATTTGAGAGCTGATCAGATGTGTTATGCGTTGAAGAATTTTTTAAGACATGTGTGCAAGTTTTTAGAGGAAAAACAAGTCCAAGAAGACCTAGAGAGACCAAATTGAAGAAGGTGTGCTTAAGAGAGAGTTTGAAGGTGTTTGGAGCTGAATTTTAGGATCACTACCAGCTGTGGTATCAAAATATTTTTAGTGGTCATACATCTGAAAATATATTATGATGAGTCATATTCATAGGATTATCTTTTTTTGAGTCATATCAACAAGGGTTTAGGGGTTGGTGCCTCACTAAAGAAATATCTTGTGATGCATAATATTCACTTGAGTCCTTTGTTGTGCGTAATATTAGAAAAGTGTTATGGGTTGGTGCCTCACTAAAGAAATCTTGTAGGATGGGTAATATTCTTGCAAGTCCTTTATTTGTGTAGTATAAGCAATATTTTTAGTGGGTTTTCTTCCCCTTGAGGGTTTCCCACATATATTTGGTGTGTTGTGTTATCTCTCTTGATTATTGCACATGCGATTGTTTATTGTACACATAATAAGTTTACATGGTTTTATGGATATTGAATGGTTAAGTTGAATGATGAATCTAAGCAATTAGAAATAAATTTGTAATTGTCGTATGACTGATTCACCCCCTCCCTATCAGTCACTGTGCTTCCAAAAATATCCCACTTTATTTCTTTCTTAACTCTAGAACACTCCTCAATGAGATCAATTCATACACTTCCTGTGCACATCTCTATCATGGAAGTAGGAGACCTTTTCTTGATATCAAGATTGATCCTTGATGAAACTTGAAGGAATTAATGAGAATGAGGTGATTCCTTGATTCTTTACACACGATGATCTTGAGTGCCTACATATCTTAATTTTCTTCATTTAACCCTATTTTAGGATAGATTATCTTTAGTTTGTTCCATGAATATCTCATTTCATTTTGATCACGATGACATCCTTTTCTACTTCACAATTCACTTTCTCAACCAAGATGCCACTTTGGTGGAAGCATGATTATAATACTTAGGCATTGCTCAATTTATCCTCATGAAGAACTGATCCATGAATGAAAAATGAGCTTTGTGTTCTTGTACTACATACTACACTAAAACACTATAAAATCCACCTCCATTAACTTGCAAGATGTGAGATCCATATCAAGCATGGATTAAGTGTTTAAAAACACTTCATGGGGTATGCATTTCCTGATATTCCCTCTTTCCTTATGCATAGATAATCCTTCTCATCATGATTATGGTGACCATACTCTTTCGGATTGTTCCATGAGTATCAATGCTAGAACCTCTTACACATAGAAGAAGGGTTGCACTTCCAATGGAGTTGAGAATGTAGACACCCTAATTTCACATTTGTCTGAAATCAATTAATTCCCCTTCCTCATTTCCCACAAAAATACACTATTATCCAAATTTCACCCCCAGAGTTAATTTGATAACATGCATCAGAGTTTTTAGTTCCAAGCAAGTAGATTGATTTAGGAGAAAATCGTAAAATTGGCTAAGTCCTGCTCAAGACCGCCTTTGGGACAGTTGGAACAATTATACGCGGAAGGCGCGGATCGGCCGAAAAGCCTCCAGGCGGCCCAAACAGAAAAGGGACATCTGGGACAAATGGACGCGAAATGCTCGAATCGGCCGAAAGAAAGAAATTTTTTCCAAGTCCTTTACCAGGAGCAAGCGGGACAAGAGTGCGTGGAGGACGCGAACTGGCCAGTTCGCCCGAAATAGAGAACTGCAACACTGGGACATTTAGGACAAATGGACGCGAAGGACGTGAGCTGGACGGTTCGGCCGAAACAGGAAACTTCAGCACAAGGACAAGTGGGACAAAGGGACGCGCGGGACGCGGATAGCTGAAGGAGCTGAAAGCCAATCAGATCACGCCACGTGTCACCGGTAGAAAAGAGACGAGGAGGCTCATTTCGGGCGGATCGGAAGTTTTTGTCCCAAACGGCACTGGGACATTTGGGACAAATAGACGCGAAGGGCGTGAAAAGCCGGTAGACCAGCGGACCAACCAAATCATGACACGTGTCACAAAGAGAAAAGTCCAGAAGTTAAAGGGTGAGTTTTCGAGCACTGATCCGAACCAATGAAATAGTGCCACGTGTCCAAGTTTGAGGGTCCACAAGGAAATTTCAAAGGAAAGCCTGCGGAAAGGTGGAGAGAGAGAATTACTCAGCGAATCAGGGCCTGCCACGTGTCATCCAGATGGCAGAGCGCGGGAAAAGATTTTAAAACCTGTTCTTGCCTGTTTTGTGCCCTAAATCTTCAGACCTTCGTATCTTTCGATCCAGTGCTCAGATTTGCACGTTCTTTATATCAACGGAAAGCTGTTGAAATTCTCTACATGATTCTGGGATCAATCTTGCATTTTGGTGCAGTTTGGAGGGAGAAAATTAAGAAAACGTCTCTGACGCGTGGTGATAGACAGAAGTAATGCTCCAACAACCAACTTTAATGCAGCAGACAGCTCGCCGCTCCTGTTAGACAACCCGCCGTTTTTCCAGGATCCGCCGCTTCTGCCATAATGAGATGATTTTAAATGCTACTAAGAAGTGGTTGGGGTAGATTCTGGATTTCCTCTCTCTTCCCCCTCATTTCTTGATATATATTGTAAAGAAGAGCTCCTTTAAGAGGTCGGACATTTTTTTGTTTTGCATCCTCCCTTATTCCCTCGCTTGCCAGAGAACTTTTGGAGCTTTCAAACCTCCCATATGGGTTGTAATGCCAGTCTTTTTGCCTCTTGGCCACTGCAATGTATTGTATCGACTCTTGATCAATAATATATATGTTTGTGATTGATTCTCAACCCTCTCATGTATTCATTGCTGTCATTTTGATCTCTTATTGCAGTTTGGTTACCTGTGCATGGTGTTTGTATTGCATCTATGTGGTCTATGTTAAATTTGCAAAACAAGTGTCTAACATTCCTCGGTGCATCACCTTTGTAGTTTAGGTTTTATTCTATGCATTTTCCTACCCTGTCTCCTTGGCAAGTTAGATTAGGTTTTAGTAAACCCTCTGCATTTTTTGTATGCATCTGAATAGAGGAATATGAACCATCCTTCTCTGGAGAATATTTTCTCATCTTTACAAGTCCCACACTTGGAGAAAGGATTCCATGTTGTGAAATCACACTGGATGCTAGAGTGATCAACCTAGAAGCCTGATCTGCATCCAGGGGTGCTGTGAGTTTGCAACAACATACACTTTGAATTAATCAAATATAATTTGATTAATTATATATTTCAAAATCCAAAAAATAACCCAATCCTCACCACATGTCATTATCTCCATGTATTTCTACTATTGAATTAAAAATTCAAATTCAAATCCTCACCCACTCACCTAAAATCCTCCACTTATGAATTAAAAATCCAAAATCAAATCCTCACCCATTCTTCGTGGTCCCCACTCACCTAATCTTGCCCACATTTTTAAACCATGATTACTTAAATTACTGTAAGTTAATCACTCCCCCAGGCTATAAATACAACCTTACCTCTCCCCTCTAGAGACACAAAGAATAATCTTGAATGCCCTATCTAAGCTATTGCATCCTTTGAGAAAAGAACATCCTTTTGCCTCATCCTAATGCCCAAAGAGCCTCATAATCCTTTTTCCCATCTAGTGCAAAGTAAGAGGATCATTGTTGCAAGAAGGCCTTGCTCTGTCTTGAAGAAAAGCACCTACATAGCACACAATTTAGGGCTCAATCCAAGTTTCCTAGCCCATTCCAAGGTTTGCTAGGGAATGCGAAAGAGGAGGTAATATTGTTTGTATTTTACTTCCTTGTTAGTAGTGTATTTTACCTAGCATACATTCTGGCACACCTGGTTACTTTTGATCTGTTACCATTAATTTCCCAATTAGTGGTTTTGTCTGTTCTTTGTTTATTAGTATTCGTTATTATTTCCTTTTGCGTGCCTTATGGCCTTCTTTGGCTAACCTTCACGATGTGGGTAGTGTTTTTGTTGTGTGATGTCTTGTGGTGCATATGCAGGTTATAACAATAATGACATTACAACACTCATCATCTCTTTGATCTCCACAATGCTCGGTGTTTGAAAGAATGAACATTCATCCCCTGCTCTAGCTACTCATGGGTTGCTGTGGATGAAAACTTTTGGTATGGGAACCTGATCTGGAAAGTCATTTTAAAGTTGTCTCTGCTCAATTTAATTTGATACTCAAAATTTGTAGTGTCTACTCCTATTATACGCATTTCATATTCTTTCTTGGTTTCTATTTTCTTTTAATTTAGTATGTTATTCTTTGTCTAAAACCTGTACAAACAATTTTTTTTTGTTATTGTTAAATACATCAAAATAATAAAAAAAAACTTTGTACACCCTATTCTCAACTATCTACCCCCCAACACCAACACCAACACCAAGCCAACACCCCACACTCACTCATAGCTCCTTTCTTGTCTCGGCCACTCCATTCCCAACCGACCATGTCGATCCCACACCCACTCCATTCCTGAGTGAACCAAACTTCCTCCCAACACCGAATCCTTCCCTAACTCCATCCCCGCATCTACCTACTCCTCCATCCCCACCCTGACCACTCAGCCACTCCCAATCCTTCATCCCTCTACGACAACTCTCCCAACTCCCTCGGCCTCCAGTTCTGACCTCGCTCTCTTCCCACCATCCCTGATCCACTCCTCCATGCCAACTTCCATCTCCCCAACCTCCACGTCCCCCAATTCCCTTTCTTGCCTTTCACCCGAGCCCTCACCTCGCCCATCCCACCATCTCCCACACAGATCCTGATCCATGTGAATCTCCCCCACACTGACTCTCCCCACTCACTCAGCCACTAGTCTCGACCCCACTCTCTTTCCACCGCCTCCATCCCCCTCCCTCCACGAGATCTCTCACCTCCCTCCAACCGTATCCTCTACTTAGAATTCTTCCCAACCCAACTCTACGCCATCACCAGATTTTAATATTATGATATGTTCCTATTCCCACTTCATATTAAGCTCGATGTTCACAAAAACACACCGCATGTCACAATGAATCGTTACTTTGAATTCTAAACTAATCATTAAGATATACTTTCATTTCAATTTCTAACTATACCGTATCCTTTTCCATTAAACTATTCACCTACTATATTCTCTTAAAATTTTCCATTATGTCCCTTTCCTATTTCTAATTTTAATTCGAAACACATTTGTTTTCCTCTAAAGTCCACCTTTTCATCATCTCAATCCATATTTTTTCCATATAAGTCCATATTTTCGTCTTCACATTTCTATAAGAGCTTATTCAAACCAGCCACATTTACACTCCCATCAAGTTACAGATTCGAGTTATTTTTATTGATTATTTTATCTTTATCACAATTTTAATAACACTCTTATTTAATTATGTCTTTTATCATTATTTCTTTTTAGTTTCACTTGATCATTTTGTACCAAATCATTGCCAAATTTTTCACACTTAGATTTTTAAAATTTGTACCTTCTTGTGTGGTTCTTCCCAATCGTAAATCACCAACGTTAATTCCCTTTTAAGACCACTCATGTAATTTTTATCACTTTTCGAGATTATTTTACCAACTCATTATTAATCATGTTTTCTAACTTTTGAGTCCTCATTCACAATCTCCAAATTTTCTCTTATCCACTTAATTTCGTGATTTTTCACACTTTGCGATTATAATTCATTATTTTTAGTAATCATCCTACTGAAATTTTGTGCAGGTACAAACTACTAATTATTTTCTTGCAGGACCTCTTTCGCTAATACAATCCCTTATCACACCTATCTAGCCCAAATTATTAAAATCACATTTCCAGTCATCCTTTGCAAACAGGAGACCCACCCGGACTCCGCAAAACCAATTGTTTTTTGCCTTACATTCCAATTTTCCATGAAAACACTTCTGGGAACATTTTTAATGTTGTCCTTTCATTGTTTCTTTTCTTTTCTTTGTGAAGATAATCGTTATTACTATTTCATAATCATGATTAATTGCAATACTTTTTAAACAAAAAATTAATAAAATCTATTCCAATTGTATCCGCTTATGCTCTTTTCCCACGCCTTGAAGCGATCTGGAAAATCAGAAACGGTCGTGATTGTTTAGTTTCTTGTTCTAACATTGCAGGATCCATTTCCTTATTATTTTATGTTTTTAGCTATCGTCTCAATTAATTTTATTTCATCGCACTATTGATATTTGTCCAGTCGTTGGTTGTGTATGCTCTTTTCTTGTGCCTTTGAGCGATCTAGAAAATAAAAAATAGCCACGATTGTTTTTATTCCTAACATTTTGTCTATAGGATAACTACTAATTTGTTTTCTATAGGACCGCGTCGCTAGAATATTATCAAAAAACACATAAACAAACAAAAAATCCTGCAAAAGTACCACCATTCAAAGAAAATTGCTGAAACCAAAAATAAAATAAAAATTAGCACACTCAGGTATGCAATTATTTTCTGCTAGTGATTTATTTCAAGTTGGAAAAAACGTTGTGTTTAATCACTTTATCATTCTATTTTTACATGTAGACGAGGTGGATTTCATCACCACCAAAGCTACACCGATAACGTGGACTTGACTACCACACACCAACAACATTTGCATCTACATTGCACTTTGATACCTAGTCTCATCATAGCGTTTGGTATTTACCTCGCCCTTGCTCTTCACTTATAGGTAATGCTATTGTGTGGCGCATGCGAGTCATGCATAAATAGTTGTAACAACGAAGCCTGGGCATCATCCCTGTAAATATTTGGGGAGTTATAAGGACACCATACACATTCATCTCTCCATCACCTTCCACCTTTTCATAAAACTTGTTATGGACGTGGTGATTCACTCCAAAATAGGCAAGTAAGAATTGGTGAGTCTCCTCCAATCCTCTAAGGGTTCCCCTTACCAATTTTGTCCCCGTACAAAAATAGGTATATCAGGACTAGGGTATATCAAAGGACACATTTTTTTGGAGTAATAAGATCTTGCACCCATCAGTCCACAACATACTTGTATGATTGCATGAAACAATGATCATTCCTGAAGTATTTACCTCATAATCCAAAACAATTGGATCCACATGATTGCTTGCTGTTTGAAAACAAAGTAGTTTAGCATTGTTTTATCATAAAACTTGGCTGATATCAATTTGTTCATTGTAAAAGTTCAAACCCTAGTTGTGTTCCAAAAAAAAATCAGTTCTCGACTAATTCAATACCAAGTGAAAACATCCAAACAATCCAAAAACGTAGACCAAAACATCGCACCAATTTCATTAGCTTGCTTCAGCTAACAATACATCTGCCATAGCTTGTCTTCGGCTATATCCAACTGATATTGAGTGACTAGCATTCACTCCCCATATCATCAATTGTCAAAACATCCTTCATAGCTTGTTTCCAGCTATATCAAACTAATATTGGGTGACTTGTTTGAGTTCACTCATTATTCTGTCCACTATCGCATTTATCCAAATCACATCCAACACAAATCCTTTCATAACTCATTTCGAGTTATATCATTACCATATCATGATTAACTTGTTTAGGTTACTTTCCCCATCAACAATCCAGACCTTGTTTAAGCCAAATCTAAACCATTTTCATTATAGCTTATTTAAGCTATCACATATTTATCTCGAGTAGCTTGTTTAAGCTTGCTCCTTATAGCCTTACTTGTTAAAACTTGATTAAGCCAAAACAAAGATCACAATCAATAGGTTGAGTTCTTCATCACACATTTCTTCATTCTCCCTCTCTTTCAAACATGATGAATTCATGAAAAACATCACGCAATGAGCTATTAGAACAAATTAATAAGATGACAACATAACTGTCTCATATGGCTACCCAAATCAGTGAACGATCACCCAAAAAGCTGATCATACAACCTAATGAAGACGTCACTTCGCATAAAGTCCAATGCCATTTTAGCCCCCTTGGAGAAGGTCTCTCTAGTGTTTTTCATCAACTAAAAGAGGCTAAAATGATAAGATATCCAATTAAAAAACCCTTTGTCAAAGGGGAAGCTAAGCCATGTTGGTACAAACCTAACACATATTGTGACTTTCATCACATTGATGGTCATCACACAGATAAATGTGTGTGATTTAAGAATTATGTCCAAGACTTAATTGACGACGACGTCATCTCTGTAGAACTTGATGACAATTCTCTTGCAATGACACATCCAATACCACAAATTTCCATAAAGAGCTGGATACTATCGAAACTCCTATATATACTGAAATTCCACGAGATTGGAATGACAACAGTCAAGACTCTCTAATTCTAAACCAATCCATATCTTCTTCAAATTTCCTTCCATTAGTTCAAACAAACATTGAACATGTTTTGGACAACAACATTCTTTCAACATCTACTGAGCACTTGAACTTATTTCGAGACTCTCTTTCAACCCAAACATATATTGAACCTATTTTAGACAACAACATTCTTCCAAAATCTACCGAGCACTTGAACTTATTTCAAGGCTCTCTTTCAACCCAAACATACATTGAACTTGTTTTGGACAACAACATTCTTCCAACATCTAATGAGCACTTGAACTTATTTCAAGACTCTCTTTCAACCCAAACATACATTGAACTTGTTTTGGAAAACAACATTCTTCCAACATCTACTAAGTACTTGAACTTATTTCAAGACTTTCTTTCAGCCCAAACATATATTGAATCTGTTTTGGGCGACAACATTCTTCCAACATCTAATGAGACCTTGATCTTGTTTCAAGACTCCCTTTCAAACCTTGATATTACTGTAGACACTACAGAAGAGGTTCCATCAATAGGTACCATTAAGTTCGATTCTATTACTCCAATATTAGCTCTTATGCCTAACATCTCTAGCCTTGTTGTCGAAACACAACCACATCGAGTTTGGACACTTGCGAAAATGCAACTTGTCGTGTCCATTATGATTTCAATGATCGATCTTGTAGGCATCTCATCACTAATTATTCTCACCTTTAAAGACTTCTACGTGCATACATTCTACGAGGTAATTATACCCAGAAATATCTTTACGCAACCTTTTCCATCTATAATCGTGAATCTATCCTCAAAACAATCAATTAATGGACAAATAGAAGCAACAAACCAAATAATACAAACCATCATTGTCAACACACATGGAAGCTATTGGCTTAACCAAATCTATCCCACTCTTTGGGCTTACCGACCATATTATCACACACCGACTGGAGCCACTCCCTTCTCCTTTGTTTATGGTTGGGAAGCTATTTTACATGTCAAGGTTGAATTTCCATCCTTCATAATATCCTTCAAAGATGTAATCAATAAATATTATTATCGACACTCACGCCTTAATGAACTCAAGATTCTTGATGAAAAACCACTTAATTCCCTAGATCATCTTCAAGTATATCAAAATCAGCTACGACATAGCTACCATACAAAATTCAAACCTAGAAAATTTAAGGTCAATGATATCATTCTCAAAGAAAATCGAAAGAACACACCCAAAGAATGAGACAAACAAGACAAATTTGAGCCCAACAAAATCATAGATAATTTTTTACCATTGACATAGGCCAAGTCCTTGACGAACCCATGAATGCAGTCCAGTCAAAGAAATTCTATTCTTGTAAGCATTTTCTATTCTGGGAAATAACAGAGTGTACATTGTTCCTTATGTCTTGCTTATCTCCGAATAAATTTATTCATTTCCATTGGCAGATATTTTCATTATCAAAATCACATCTTCATATTTATCATCATGAGACATGTGTTAATATAGATCCTATTAATTTTGTGAGTATCATACTTCTTATAATATCTCCAATTTTCAGTCGCTTTCACCTATGGTCATACCTAGAAGCTTACTGATGGTAATATATTCCCTTGAAAGACATTCTCTCTTTCATAAGAAAGCTCTAAACTTCTTTACCTAGTTCGTTTGGTCGTCCATCTCAGTATTTGGTGTTGAACCCTCGCATCCTACTAGTCCTGTGGGGCTGAGATTGGGGGCAGACGTTCCTTCCCAAATACAAAGCACTATTGTAAAAATCCATCAATTCAATAACTTATGAATAATTCATCATTACATCTTTCGTCCTTCATAGTATTTGGTGTTGAGCCCACACTTATTCCTGGTAGTGTGAGACTGGGAATGGAGGAAGATGCCCTTACTCGTCTACGTCTTGTCTTCGATGATAAACCCTTGCCTCTTACAAGTGGCATGGGACAAAGCGTAGAGGGTCATTCTCATAAAAGCATAAAAATATTGCAAAACATTAAAACAAAACAAAATAAAACAAAAACAAAAAGGGAATTCACTCGCTTATGTTTTTCCTTCGGTGATGAGCCCTTGCTTCTCACTAGTAGTATGGGGCAAGACATAGGGAGTCATTTCAAAAGAAAAATAAAAAATATTACAGTGCTTGCAAATTATAGAATTCCCAAAGGAGTAATTTAGATGCCTAAGTGAAGAGAGAACTATCCCTTCACCTCATATCTTACCAATAAACATGCCACATAACTATCTAAGTCTAGCATGTGACTCATAAAGTGAAATCCATTTTTGAAACTGGTTTAGTACCGTTATGAAGAATGGAGTCACAATTTCCCTAAGGGATTGTTGTTAGCATTTGTCTCTATATTCGTTATCTACCTCCTGCGTCCTTCTCGATTCTTGGTGATGAGCCCATGCATCTTACTAGTTGTGTGGAGCCAAGAATGGAGCTGGAATTCTTTTCATCATATCATCACCACCATATCCCACCAATGGAAAGAGAATTTCTGTTATTCCGAGCATAATTTACCACACGGAACATGGTACATACGGATAATATCCTGGTTTATCACCTCTCAAAAATAAGTTTGCACTATGGTTCATAAATTGCCAATAACAGTGTAAAAATCCACAAATAGTGTGAAAATCGTCAAAAATCTAAAAATAGTGTAAAAATCTAAAAATCTAAAAACATTTGAAAATTTTCAAAAACCCAAAAACATAAGAAAAAAATGTCCAAAATCCCAAAAAAAAATAGAAACACTCGACAAAAATCTAAAAAACATTTGAAAATTGTCAAAAAAAAAGATCAAAAAAATATTGTAAACTCCATAAAATTGCAAAAACTCTAACAATACCAACACGATTCAACCTTTGAACTATTATCCCCAACGGATGATCCAATCACTTTATGACTACCAAATTCAAAACACTTCTCCTCGCATGAATGCTCGTTGGGAGAAAATCTGGCTCTCATTGTTTCCTTGTTTGAGGACAATGACCCAATACTTTACTATGTTCTCGTACCCCTGCTTGGGGGCACATCCGATCAATCCTCATTTTGAAACATGTTAGGGACATGTTTATTGGTTCTTGTGTTGCATTATTAGTTATAAATTATTAATATCTTTCTTGTATCTTGATATATTACAGGGGGCATCTTGATTTTATGTATCCTGGTGTTCTCTCTAATATTCTTATGTTATCTGATTACATGTCGTACTGGGGCATCATAATTTCTTGATGGCCTCTGTCTATGCTCTCTTCTACTTGCATATCATGCTAGGGCATCAAACTTTTTTGATGGCCCCTGTTTATGCTATCATGCATATTACAGTCTAGTCATCCTGATCTTTTATATCACGATGCATCCTATTATGTGCTATATTAAAATTAAGATGCTTTTCATCATGTGAGTATCGTCCTGCATGATCAACATCTTACTTTTCACCCCATCCATTCACCCATACTAATACATTCCCCAGTTTGGGAATCCTACTTGATCACCATTGCAGTTTGCAAATCTTACTTGACGATCTTTCTTAAGTAGCATTCACTATCCAGCAGCTCCTTCTCCCCCACCATGCTCACCATGTATTTGATCCATTCATCCTTGCTCCACATTTTTATTTCTTTGCCACTTATCCCCATATTACCCTTCTCATGATTCCTGTCCCCTCTCACCCATTTGTATTCTTTCCTTTCAATCTTCTGCTTCCTGCTTGACAATCTTACTTAATAAACCCTTCTATATGGGATCCTCGGTGGAGGTTTACCCTCTCCCTAAGATCTTCCCATTGTAGAAGCTTCTTCACCACCTCCCCTCTCATCAAACAACACTCACCACCGCACACATCTTCCCATTCCACCTCTTCTGCTTCTCATTCTTGCATCATTACTCTCACCATGTGGGCATCCCAATTAAGGATTCTCCTCACACTCTTCTCCCTTCACTACATATATTCCTTCATTCATTTATGTTACACTCCTTTGTTTCCTTTCTTTCTTGTTATCACCTCATCTCGTATCCTATTCTACTCAGGCATACCTCACTCACTCTTTTCTCATCCTTCCCCAAATCCATCTTATGCCTGGTCATCCTACTTACACACTCTCATAGTATGGAAAATTCACTTGAGGGTTCCCTTTCAGTCCATTTTGTCATACCCTATTCCCACCAACTCTATCATCATTCTTCTTCTTCTTTAGCTTGACGATCTTACTTAACCATTTCGGCTGCATAGAAATCTTACTTAAGACTTCCTCTTAAGGATGATCTGCCCTATGGCCTTCCCCCATCCCATCATATTTCCCGCATCTTATTTCTCTTGCCTCTTGTTGTGATCATCTTCCTCAACCTACCATTCCGCCCCTGTACCCAAAATATTTTTGTCTTTCTCCTTGCATATCAACCTTGTCGGTTAGGTGATCTTACGAAACCTCTCCGGCAGCATGACAATCTTACTTAAGAGATTCTCTTAAGTATGACATGTCATCTTACACTCGCCCATCACTATACATTCTTACCATCCATCCTTCCTCTTCATTCCCCATCATCACATCTTTTTACCACCACTACCACCATAATGTACTTGGCAATCCTACTTAACCACTCACTCGACATGGAGATCTCACTTAAGAGTCCCTCTTAAGGATGATTTTTCTTCTTGCCTTTCCCCATCACTACACACCCTTCATCCTTCACTTTTTCTCAGCATTCCCCATTATCACATCCTTTCACCTCCTTTTCCATTCTTGCAAACACCACTTCTCGCTTTTCCACTTGTCATCTCCAGTTTCACTCGCTTGGCAATCTTACTTAACCACTTCCATCACATGACAGTATTATGTCAGGGTCCTCCCTATGCTCAACTTGTCATTGTGAACTTTTCCCTCGCCTCATTCTTCGTTCACTTTGTTGATCACTTCTTCCATCTGGTTTCTCCTACTAACCAATTTTTCCTCCTACCGTTATCCTTTCTCCACCTATCCTCTTGCAACATACGTCTCATCTCTACCACCTACAATCTCGTTCTTTTCCCCCATTTTCCCCTTCTTGATCCATCATCCTTTATACCATTTCTTCCCATTCTTTTCATGTCTTATTTCTTCATCCTCACCTCATTCATCCTCATCACCCGCATCCTCTCCTCGCTTTCACCTAGTCCCAACTCATCCCTCCCATTTTCTTTACTCTTTCCACTTCATCTTCTCAAATCCCACCACATTTCTACCCACACACATGTTCGCCATTATTGTTAACATTCCTTTATAATTCTTTCATCATCATCTTCTATTCCTGTGCTAAGAATTGTAAGTGGGATTTCCCTCAAAATCATCAATCCTCATTCTACACGACGTCATTCACTCCCTTGGACCTTATAGAGTTTCCCTTAATTCCTTCCCTCCTCTAAGCCCACCACTCATTATAAGTGGGATTTCTCTAACGTCCCTTTTTTGGCGTTACCCTTTTCAATCTTCGTTACCTTTCTCCTTTTCTTCATTTTTTCTCTCACCCTTCCTCACCACTCATTGTTAGTGGAGTTTCCCTAATGTCCCCTCATTGGCATTTCCTTTTCTATCCCCCATTCTCTTTTCTCTCCTATTCTTTCCCCCCAATCCCACCCTTTCTTGTTGCTTCTTATCCATCTCTCCATCTTCCCTTCACCCTCTTTAATATCTTTATTGTCTTCATCATACATCCTTTGTCTATTTTCTCGTCATCCTAATATCCTTATTTCATGCATCTTTGCATCTTTTCCAATCGATGTCATTATTTCTTCTCTGAACATTCCTTATACTATTCCCTTTCCACTTATTACCCCCTTTCTGTATTCCCTTCCTTCTACATCATTTTCTTTGTTATCCTCTTTTCTTTCCCACCCCTTGTCTTATTTCCCTTCCCCTATACTGTCTTCTTCCCCTTTTTCCATCACGTTTCCTCCTTACTTCCCCATTGATAACCTGGCTCTTTAGCATTATCCTGTCTTTTTTATCATACCACCCTCAAATGCATCTCCATATGGTCTGCTCCATATTCTTTGCCTTGGTCTTCCTCGCAATGACACGGTTCCTTCAATATTCTCCCTATATTCTCTCTATATTCCTTTCCTCTCCCCTAATTTTCACGTTTCTTTTGACCATTTCTCCTTTTCTCTACCACCCCTACCTTTTTATTCATTATGTATCTATTTCTCTTCTTTTCTTAACTCTTTTTCACACTTTCCTTGTCCCTCATAGTTTCTTTTTTTTCTCCGTTCTACTTCTTCTTTCATCCTCTTTCAATTTTCGTCGATTTCACCCCATACTCCCACCTCATATTATCCTTCTTATTTATCCTTCCCCATTTTATTCTTTTCTCATCTCTATCATTTCTTTCACTTTCATTCATTCCTCTTTATTATCTCTATTGCTTCCATCATTTGACACATCTCTCTATTTCATCCCTTCACCCTCTACTCTGTCATTTTTCTATTTTCTCCTTGTTTGTCCCTCAACATTCCCTTTTTTCCCTATCATCTCTCTCTCTTATTTCTACCTCTTTCATTCCTTTTTTTTCCCCCTCCCCTATCTCCATTACTCTTCTCATAATCAACCCCCAATCGTATCCGTTCCCTTTTCTCTCTCCCACACACCCTCACACATAGAATTCAAGGCCGATTGAATCCTTTCTCCATTTGCGTCGTGCGGTCATTCCAGTCTCTTCCACTCCATTATCATCCTCTTTTCCATAGAATTCATTTCTCTTCTTGTAGTGCCCACAAAATACATGCACAATAACAACATGTGAAATACCAGCAATTTTTTTTTTTGACTTACCTTGCTCATTGCAAAACACCACAAGGACTCCAAGTAGAACAACTCAACAACATATACGACACCTACACCAGTCACCAAATCACATAGACACATGACTACACCATAAACCTGTCGATACCACACTTTCCCCAATGAACGAATGCTAGAAATAACATGACCACAATAAAAAGGGACTTAAGGATTGACAACCCACAACACAACATTACCATGGTTACATCTAGAGTACGTTAAACATCCAATAACATTATTATGTAAGCATAATTTTCTCCCTTTTTCTACCTACATGTTCTAAAAATTTGTTTCACATTTCACTTATTGTTCAACCCGTTAATCTTTCTCTTTACCCTTCTGAAAATATTCATAACTTACATAAGTATTTTCCATATTTCAAATTTCATACAAAATTCTAAATCTTTCATTCTTATGTTAAGATTATGATTCCCAAAACATTTATTCAATGTTTAGAATTTAACCTTGCTACACAAGTGAACCTAATGTGATGTCAAGATGAAATCTTGGGATTAAGGAAGACATAGATTTGAAATAGTTTTTTTTCCCCAAAAACATCCATCGATCACGGAATAGTTATATCGCTACCATTATTATTGTAGCTCAATAGTTTGTTGAATTCCAAATTTGATTTTTATATGTATATATTTTGTTTTCTCGACGTTGGGTCACACCAAGGTAATTTATATTCTTTGCAACACATGAAAAAGTTTAATTAAGTTATAAGGACTCCAAAATTGACCTTAATCCTAATCTCCAATCTCGTGCTCAGCTTATATGATATGCTTTTACATTGCACTAAGGTCTCGTCCTTAGCATCGTCTCAAAACAAAAGAGTTACGAAAGCACTTGTCTAACATCTTAAGGAAGTGCATAGTTAGGAGCAATATAAACTACACAAGACACAAGTGATCTATGTTCACGAAGATCCCATACCTTTGCATTGCACCATTCCACATAAGAAATATTATTTATTCCCTAATGCCATACAATGACATAACAAGGGATTAAGGGACAATATCACAATTTATAAGGTTCCCTAGAATCAACATCTTTCAATTCAATTTCGTATGCAAGGGGTTAAATCATAGTTTTCTACCCACAAGCTAACTTCCTAATCCACTAGGGTTTAGTTAAATTCCATTTTTTTTTAACTTAGGGTTTCAATATCTATTATAGGTGTGATTAAGGTTAAAATGTATTTACCCTATAATCCTTTCGTGAAAGATCAAGGCACCAAATTTTCACAAGCCCAAGACAAGACATTTATCTACGAGGAACAAAAGGGTTCACTAACGAGAATGCAAGACATAGAAAAACTATATCGCGATCTTCATTTAGGTCGTTTGGATCCAACAGTGATTTCATTCACTGATGAAGTTAATTTCTAGATCTAATTTCGTAAGGCCCAAAAATCCAATAGGATATAAGGGAGTAATATCTCTACCTACTCCATAGATGGGAAGGTTACAATGCTTAGTCATTCCTTCTAACAAGGACTCATAAGGTGACTTCCAAGGCGGTCTTCACCACTCAACCTGGTGTCAGACCTGAAGAGAGGACATTCTTCTCGCGATTACCAAAAAAACTAGAAGGAAACTGCATACTCGGGATAAAGTCGGACCATGTCATTCCTACAATATGGGTTCACGACCATGACGCTAACATAATGACTATGACAGTAAACACCCACTAGGGTTTTATTTACCTAACCTAGGAGGTCTCATCGAGTGCAACGCTTAAGGTCATTCTATGGTTTTAAATTTCTTATATGGTAAAAAAAAAGATCACACATGTGGGAAAGCTATGCACGAATATTTTATTAAGGTTGAGTGTTCCCATTAAAACTCTTTATTATGTTTACAAGGTAAGAAGATACCCAGTAAATTAATTTAATCATTTATTGAATACTAAGAAAGTACTACAATATATTAACTTCAATTTCAATTTACTATATATAAATCAAACCCTTTTTTCCATACACAACTAAGAAACAAATTGAACCGGTGATTAGATGCACATTTCCTAAGTATCCCTAAAACTAGCATATCATGCATTTTAACAAATTTCAATTATAAATTTTCGGTAACAAGAGACTGCATTAGACATTTATTCATTTTACAATGACCTATAAAAATTACAATAGTAATAATTAAATTACACATCGCCTTTTTCGTCGTTGTTCTTCCATCCTGTAAAACCCATGTGAGCATGATATTAGCGATAAATATTTGGCATGGCATCCACCCTAAACAATCATAAGTTTCATTTTTTAGTTTCCCATTTACATTTGACAATAATTACAATTTGCAATCGAAATAAAAAGGTCTACAAACATGTATTCATTGCATTTCATTTTTCTTCATTTTGTAACCCAGGAGAGAGGAAGAGAAGGGAAGAGAGAGAAAATACCATTTGTCAAAAGTTCTATTTCACACAACAGATACACTAAAGGGTTTTAAATATTTATTTACATGTGTTAAAAGTTTCCAGTGTGATTTGGCAACCCTACGAGGTCCCGCAACTTTCTATTCTTACATTTTCTCACTAGCTACAAAATGTTCAAAACAAGCTCGGAGGCTAAGATACTGCTTCCAAAGGTTATCTTTTGATGAGCATGCACACCTCGATTAACTTTCTACATGTCCCTAGATATACCAAGAATTCATAGCAACTGACGGAATTGAAAAAGAGTGAATGGTTTGCGTTTGGCGGTTAGTTCTCTGGGGCCACTGATCATAGTTCACCCAGTTGTAAAATGACAAAAGTTAACTCGAGCGCCCAGAAAATTACATCCATAACTGACGTTCAATGGAGAAGCATGCAACGAGACATCTCCTACTAGTTTCCCTATATAAAGAGAATTCATCAGAGTCAACGGGACTGAGAACTAGAAAACCATTTTCAAACGACGACAAGTTTTATGGAGCGACAAGATGAAATTGGACTAGTTTGACCTCGTCAAACTGCAACCGGAGGCCTATAAAATGGCTTCGCCAAACTATCTCGAAAAGTGCTCTTTCCTATACTGAATGATCCAGGAAATTTTCTAGTATAAACGTTAGAGGTTTGCAAAGACGGGATGTAATTTCTCCATCTAGGTTTCAAATGGCGATTCAAAACGAAAGCCAACTTTATAGATTTAACAACTTTCTACTACTGTAAACCAATGTAACAGGGCTCCTATAAGAGTGTCAAAAGGATGTCATATGATCATTTTGGGTCAAACCAAAAATCAAGGCGACTCCTCGTATACCAAGGTACATGAATGAAACTTCACATCTCGTTTCCAGAGTTGCAAAGGGTACTTAGTGAGTCTCCGAAAAATGCAAAATTTAACTATTTTAAGCAGGAAGAAAGTCAACTTAATCAATGGGGAGTCAAATTTGTTTGGTCGATAAAACGATATTGGAGTGATCAAGAAGGGTAAGAGTTTTCTAAATCATCTCGAAGTGAGGGTGATAGTTCATGGTTTAAAGTAGATGAGTTATAATGACGTCATGAGTTACAACATGACAATATATTGTTTTGCAACGAGTTGAAGGGACATTTAACTGTATTAAAATTCCTAATAATTTAAAATTCTATTTAGTTGCAAAAGAGAACTAAAAAACGAGAATTATGAGAGGTAAGGGAAGAAGAACCATGCCTGGAGAATGAAGTCAGTCGAAGCCGCAGGCTTGGGTTCAGTTTCTTACTTGGGCACTTCATCAACCAATCCACGAGCATCCTCAGCTCCACCATTTAACATACATGTCTATTAATAAAATCTGTAACTACATACTTGAAAACCATTCCGCTAGTCTGATCACATTTCTCCTACCTTCTGGATTCGACCCACCACTTGCTGAGCATGATCAAATAGTTTCTTATTGTTGTTGTTTGGGTAGGATGAGATCTTCCTCCTTTTGTGCATAGCCTCAAATCTTGCAACCATTAGACCATGATTTTTGAAGGCATTTAGTCAAACACTTCACATGCCTTAAGCATGCCCCCACATTTTGCACATTCTCATGTGCTCATCAAACCAACAAACATAATGATAAATTCTAGGCATGATACTAAAAGAGGCACTCATGCCATCGAAGTATTTACAACCCTCATGCACTGAACCTAAATGTCTTAAAGCTAATTAAACCAACAATGAAGCTTACAAGGTCAGGGTATGTTCCATAAGACCACATTTCTTGATACATTCTGCCAAACAGACCACAGACCTTTTCTACACATCCATTTTGTGCATATGCTGCCATCATGGCACTCCATGAGACAACATTTCTTTGAGGCATTCTATCAAACATTTCAGCGCCTTTTTAACATACCCATTTTTTGCATACCCTGCTATCATTACAGTCCAGGAGACCACATATCTTTCAGGTATTTTGTCAAACAGTTCACATGCGTTGTGTATGCCTTCACATTTTTCATACAAGCTGATCTGGGTACCTGACAAGACATTAAAGGATATTATCTCCCCATGATGCCTTGATGGATGTCCATGCGTAGTTCTAAAGCTCCCATTTTGACAGCAGCTGGGAGGTTATCAGCAAAGGTTGTGGGGTGTGGCTCCCAACCTGCCAACCATATTTTGCTTGGAAAAATTCCAATGCAGTTTCAACAAAACCATTTTGTGCATATCCCGAAATCATTGCAGTCCATGGAACCACATTTCTCCCACACATTAAGTTGAACAGATCGCATGCTTCCACGTTTTACATACGCATCTACTAGGGCACTTGGGACTGTAACATCTGACAAGGTTCCTTTGGATTTTTGGCTTTGATGGGAGCCCACGTAGGCCTGGGCGCAGGCTAGAAGGGTGCTGGCAACGTGATAGCCCAAACAAACAATAATCCTCCTCCATTTTGCTTGATCTTCCCACGCAAGTGTGGCACAGCCTGGGTGGATGCCGAAAATGGTTGTGGAGTCTGGATTTACGTGCATCACATGCATTTGTTTGAAAGTTTCCAAGGCCTCTTCAACAAACTCCTTCTGTGTAGATTCCCTGCGCCCCCAAAGGATTGCAAACTACAACATCTGACAAAAATTCCTGTCTTTTATGCTTTGCAAGGTGTCCAAGTGGGAGGATGGCGCGGGCTAGGAGGATGTTGGCACAGGCTAGGAGGCTGGGAGGAGGCCGCACTCCATGAGAAAGCATTTGGCGTGGGTTGTTCTGTCGCCGCCCATTCCAATAGCAAAAAACAAAACCCTAACTCGCCCAAAAGAATCATGGGCCTCATTTTTTTTCAGTTATCTTAAATTCTTTTATTTTATTTACTTATTTTATTTATTATTTATTTATTTATTTTATTGTTTTATAATTAAAGGAGGCATTACACTTCTTTTTAATAGTTCTATCGTATATTCCATTCTCATCAGTTCTCTCGAGGGGCATCACCACATCTATCCATAATCACATCTTCTCATGACATTTTTGTCTTGGAGGATACTATGACATCCATTACTCACCACTTTCTATTCTCCCCAACAAACATTCACTCTACCTTTTGCTTAAGAAAAGTAGATTGAATTCTTCCCCCATCTTGTCTACTTTATTTGAAAGGACACTACTTTCATTTTACCCTTCCAAAGAGGGGAAAATGTAGACACCCTAATTTCACATCTGTCCTAAATCAATTAATTTCCCTTCCTCATTTCCCACACAAATACACTTCGAATTAATCAAGTATAATTTGATTAATTATCCATTTCAAAATCTAAAAAATAACCCAATCCTCACCACATGTCATTATTCTCCATGTTTTTCTACTATTGAATTAAAAATTCAAATTCAAATCCTCACCCACTCTTCGTGGTCCCCACTCATCTAAAATCCTTCACTTATGAATTAAAAATCTAAAATCAAATCCTCACCCATTCTTCGTGGTCCCCACTCACCTAATATTGCCCACATTTTCAAACCATGATTACTTAAATTACTGTAAGTTAATCACTCCCCCAGGCTATAAATACAACCTTACCCCTCCCCTCTAGAGACATGAAAAATAAACTTGAATGCCCTATCTAAGTTATTGCATCCTTTGAGAAAAGAACATCCTTGTACCTTATCCTAATTCCCAAATAGCCTCATAATCCTTTTTCCCATTTGGTGTAAAGTAAGAGGATCATTTTTGCAAGAAGGCCTTGCTTCGTCTTGAAGAAAATAAACTACATATCACACAATTTAGGGCTCAATCCAAGTTTCCTAGCTCATTTCGAGGTTTTCTACGGAATGAGAAGGAGGAGGTATGATTATTGGTATTTTACTTCCTTGTTAGTAGTGTATTTTTCCTAGCTTACAAAGAACACTTCATAATTAGAAAGAGCATGAATCACAAGGAAAATAAAGTACGGAAAAGAAAACGAAGTGTCTAGCATGCTCATAAATTTGAATGAATGGGTACATATAGGAGTGTTGTGTAGCTCCTATGCATGACACGTGTACACAACCATATGACTTATTCAACTATGAACAAATCAACTATGACTTATTCTAACTAAGTGAGATGACTAACCAACTAGGTGGACATGACGTCGAATGACGAAAAGTCTAGTCATATACACCAACCACCCCTTCATCAAAGCTGAGATAGAGGTAATGGAAAGTCAGAACCAAAAGAGAAATCTCATAGACAATTAAAAAATACATGTCAATGGGGCCCTACTACTAATCCTAATAAGGTACCCATGTACAAACAACATCTTCTTGGAAGAATAAGAAGAGAAGAATAGGTCCTAAAAAATAGGCTTGACGAGGTACCCATGTACAATAAGAATATCAAGTAATGGAAAAAAAATCCTAAGGGAAAACATCCACTTACAAGAGACAAAAGAATCCCTAAACAACCTAGGAAAGATGCATCACATGAGTCATGATAACTAAAAGACTAATAAGGTACTCCTATATAAAATATAATCTTTCTAGAAGAAGAGAAGAGAACTAGAAATCCCATAGAAGGTGGAATTATGCAGAAGACCTCACCCAAAGAAGAGTCCGTAAGTGAAGATACTTCACCTCAGTGAAGGGTTTGGTAAAAATGTCTGCAACCATATCAGATGTCTGACAATACTGTAAATTGATGATGTCATCATGGATCAACTCCCGAATGAAACACATATGTATCTCGATGTGCTTCATCCTCTGATGTTGAAATGGATTTCAGAAAATTAAGATGGTGCTCATGTTTTTGCAATAGATGATAGTAGGCCATTGATAGTGAATACTAAACTCTGTTAAGATACCCTATAACCAAAAACATTATGTGACAACGTTAACTGCTCCTTTGTACTCTGCCTCTGTGGAAGATGTCATAATTGCATTCTGCTTCTTACTAGATCAACTAACAAGGCCCAAACCAAGATAAAAAATGTAGCATAAGGTAGATTTGTAATGCTCCAAATCACTGGCCCAATCAAAATCAGTAAACCCAACTAATTCAATATCCACTCCTCTAGGATAGTGAATGCCATCAGTGTAAGTGCCACAAACGCAATGAAGGATCTTATTAGCTGATTTCCAATACAAGTCATGTGGCTCCTACATGAATCTAGACATAATGCCAATGACATATGATAGATTCGTATGTGTGTGAGTAAGGTAAATCAATCTCCCCACCAACTGTCAATAGAGGGTACCATTAACCAAGGGAGTAGGGAAATTAAAAACCAACTTAACCCCATAAAGGAAAGGAGTAGGAGAAGGCTTACAATTGGACATATTAAACGGAGTAAAAAAATCAAGAGAATAATTAGGTTGAAAAATCACAATACCCTAGTCAGATTGTGAAATCTGAATCCCAAGAAAGTAATGAAGCAATCTTAAGCCAATCATGGAAAAATTGTTGGTTATGGAAATCTTCACAGAATCGATGATATAGGAAGAGATTCATGTGATCAAAAATTCATCAAAATACAAAAAAAGGATGAGTATGGAGTCATCTTGCCACAGAATGTAAAAATTTGGGCCAGAGTTACATCAAGTGAATCCTGATGTAAGTAAAAATGATTCCATCTTGGCATACCAAGCCTGAGGAGATTGTTTAAGACCGTAAAGAGAATTCTTTAACTTAGAAATGATGAAGGGATCATGGAAACAACTTTGAGGTTGTTCCATGTAGATATCTTCCTCTAGATCCTAATGAAGGAAGTCACTCTTGATTGACATCCATTTGATGGACTTCCCATCTGTTAGTTGCAGTGATGGTGAGGGTCAGTCAAATAGAATTTATCTTCACAACTGGAGAAAATATTTTTCGTGTGATTAAACCCCAAATACCTGAGAGAAAACCTTAACTACTAGTCACACTTCAAACTTTTTGACATCTCCATCTGCTCCATACTTTGTTCGGAACACCCAATTACATCGAACAATTTTTCTTCCTTTTGGAAGAGGGGTGAGATCCTAAGTATCATTCTTCATGAGTGAGGAATACTCCTCATCTATGGAAGAATCCCACTAAGGAATACCATAAGCATCCTGGAAAGACTGAGGGTCAAAAGTGGAGTTGAAAAAGGAGTGAGGTTCAACAGACTCTAAGTGAGTCCACATCTTGTTTGAAGGATCTCCCATCCACTCTCTAACACTTTGCAAAGTTTTCCTAGCCCAACGAGGACTGGGAGGGTTAGAGCCAGAGTCGAAAGATTCTTCACTCAAGTGAGAAGGAAAAAAATTCCTCTTAACACTACCATCAGAATTATAAGAATGCAAAGCATGAGGGTTGGAAGGAGGATCAAGAGGAGGAGGGGTATGCTCAACAACATCATCATTTGAAGAGTTGGATTCAAAATCAGAAAGTATAAGAACCTCAGAAGATAGATAAGTAGAATTCAAATAAGACACATTGAATTTCACACTTCTCTCACTATAGAGCTCATGAGTATTAGGATTCAATAATCAATATCCCTTCACACCATCAGGATACCCAAAAAATATACAAGGTTTGGATTGTGGTTCCAAAGACTTATGTTTCTTCTTGGGAATCTAAGCCATAGCCTTGGATCCAAAGACTTGAAAGTTCTCAACATCGGTCTTGCATCCTAACCAGGCTTCAAAGGGTGTCATCCCTCTTAATTCCTTGTGTGGAACACGATTCTAAATGTAACAAACACAATTCACTACTTCGGCCCAATACTTCAGAGGAAGGGACTTCAAGTGAACCATACACGTAGCCATTTCCTTAAGCGTTTGGTTATTTCTTTCTGCAACTCCATTTTGTGAAGGGGTGTAAGTAACTGTACACTGTAAATAAATCCGTTCAAAAGTACAGAAATCCTTTAACCTATTGCTCACATACTCGCCTCCATTTTCAGTTTGAAGAACCTTGATAGATTGTTCCACCTATTTCTCAGCAAGAGCCTTAGAATCATGAAAATATTCGAAGACTTCAGACTTATGCTTAATAAAATATACCAAAGTATATCATGAATAGTCATCAATGAAGGTAATTATATAAATATCTCTAGTAAATGAAGGAGATATAAACGTACCAGATATTTCACTATGAACAAAATACAAAAGATGAGTAGCTCGCCAAGATTTTCCTTTGTCAAAACTCTTTTCAGGGTGTTTCCCAAGGGCACAATCCTAACAAAGAACCTTAGAAAATATGACACGGGGTAACCCATTTACCATTTTGTTTTGGTTGAATTATTCAAGGAAACAAAAATTAAGATGCCTGAAACACTCATGTCATAGGTTATTAATCTCATTTGCATGAGTGAGAAAGGAAGTGGGTGGAAAATTAGAAGTAAAGTGCGAAAAGGTATACAACCGTGAATGGTGATCCACCTTTCCCTTAGCCTCTATAGTGTCATTGTGAAGCTCACGGATAATCATCGAGTTGGGACCAAATTCCACTCACATTACTTCACCAAGGTGAGTGATTTGGAAAACCAATAGGAAATTAGTAGAGAGATCATAAACACTCAACGCTTTTAAAAATTTTCCCCCATCCATCTCTACTGATCCACTACCGGAAAACCGACACTTTCATGTCATCACCCAACGTGATTTGGGACATACCACAAGGTTCGATGTTAGAGAAATCAACATGCAAAGAAGCCATATGGTGAGAGGAATCGTAATATATAATCCATGTCGATGAAGGAACAACTCGAGCTATAAGGGCCTTTTCTTTCTTCTTATCAAATTTAGACTCTCTTGCAGTGGAAGAATAAACTTTCAGAGAATTTTATTTGATAGACTCAGGAAAACCTATATGAGTTTTCTCAAGTAAATGAGTAAGGTGATCAATTTGTTTTCTCATACATTAATGCTCTTCATGACCAGTCTTTTTGCAATAGGAACACTTACACTTTTATTTCTTCGATTTAGGCTTAGAAGTTGAAGCGTTTGTGTTAGATTTGGGTTTGGCTTGGTTGGTCTTGGTTTCCTTATTAGGTTGATCTTTTTTTTTTCTTTTTAATTTTCAATATTCTTTCCCTTACCAGTACTTGCTACAAAGGAAAGTGATTTGGAATTGAGAGACCCCATTTGAATGAGTTTGTCTTGCTCTTGAATGAGTTGGGATGAAAAACTGTCAAAGGAGGGCATATTCCAAGCACTACCTAGAGCAACTTTAGTAGCGTGAAAATTTAACAAAAAGACAGAGCATTCATGACCTAACTTAGAAAGAATCGACAAGATAAATTGGGAATCTTTCTTCTCCACTTTACATTCCTTTAAAAATAATCTAGTGTGGATGAACTTCGAGAAGAATTCATGTAGGTTTTCAAAGTCACTAGGATTTAATCCTATTAGTTCATTTTACAACTCATGTGCTCTCATGTCATCTTGTTGTTCAAACCTATCATCTAACATTTTGCACGTAGAATTAGGTGTTTTAGATGACTCAATGTGGAAGAGAAAATCAGGATAAATTGACATGCAAAGTAGACCTAAGGCTTCGTCACTTCAGTTCAACCACTTAGATTTTTCAATATTATCGTTAGGTTCAGTCTCAACTCCCATGGTGATGTGAAATATTCATTTACCCCTTAGTTTCATTACCATTTTCGATATCTATTCGAAGAAGTTGAACAACGTAAGAAAAGGAATTTAAAGTGCATCCATTGTATAGAGAGAGAAAGAAGGAATGCAGAAAAGAAAAACAAGCAACACAATCACCCAAGATAATATTATAACCCTTGCTTTCGGAACTTCTAGTTTAGTGCATTAGATACAATCTGGTGCAAGTGTACGTCGTGAAACAGTTGGTCACTCACCTTGTAATCAACGTAATAATGGGCAAGAGAGGAGATCATAATCAAGTTTCATGGAATGCAAATAATCGACACTGTAAACAAACACTACAAGCTAAAAAAAAAGGGGGTGAAATCAAGCCCTGTTGTGAGAAAAAGTGTCTCACATTGCAACAGAAAACCCCTTATTGCAAGACTATGGCGGATGTGCTCAGTAGTCTACAAACAATAAAAATGGTGGTTACAATGCACAAAATGGGCTCAAGACGAATCCCAAAGACCTCTAAGATGTCGAAAAAGCTCCCGAAAGGCAAAAAATGGTTAGGAATGGTGTTGCACACTCTACAACGTGATTAGTAGGAAAAAAATTGACAATAACACTTAAAAAATTGCCCTTTTGAAATGTCCTATTTAGCTAATTTTAAAGTGAAAAAGTACTTAAAAAATGATTATAAACATTAAATATGACTAATTTTAGTCAACTAATTTAAGATTAAAAGAGCTTAAATTTTTCAATTAATGTAGATACCTAAATTAAAAAATTAAATCCCTTTAATAAAAAAACAAACAATTAGATTTTAAAATTTTACTTAAAAAATCACTTTAAAAAAAATTAATTAGATCTAAATCTAACTAACTTAAAAAACTAACATATAATATAAACTCCCCTTATATGTTAAAAAGCACTTTAATTTAAAAAGTCATGTACTTTATAATAAACAAGAGCTGCTCAGCCATAAGTTCCTGCCTTTAAATTGAAACTGTAGATTGCAATAAGTGAAGATACAAAGATGAGATAATAGGCGAGAATATGATTTGTCTAGAATACTAAGGAAAATTTGGTAGTCTCCAAAACACGTTAAAAGTTGAAATATTCAATAACAACGAGAAGAATTGAAATAACTTGTAATTGTAATATAAAGCACATAATTTTGCACCTACAAACTCAGAGCCTTTTTCCACCATATCAAAATATACCGCGTTAATATAACAATTAAATCTATAATATTTCAACTTCGTTGCCAATGTCCCTTTCTATGCGTGTGTGAATCCATGTTATACTTTTCAGTGTGGTTATTTTTTATTTTCATCAACATAATTTGGCTTCTGATAAGATTCATAGGATATTTAGTTCTTCAATTTTGTGAATCGTTCCATGGATTGCTTCTGAAATCCAGATCACTAACTTAATAAATACATTAAAACCCCATTGCCGGTCTTACCACTACAGTTGTCTAAATAATTAGATGTTTAATTCTCACAAAAAAATGGGAAAGGGAGAGAGACAGTCTTTCTTCAGAAAACAAAATGCAATTTTAGCCCAAAAAATGAGGAATCAAATGTGTAAGCTAGGACATCACCATAAAATTTTTAGACTTTTAACATTGCCACCTATATCTTGCAATACATAGGAATCATTTTGTTACTTGAAAAATATATTGTATAACCCGCTCTAACATTCCAACACGAGGACAATAGGCAGAAAACTATAAAAGATTATAACCAATATCCACACAAATGGTATTATAAAAAGAATCTGATCTGATCTGCTACAGATGTTTAGAGAACAATGCCGAACGAAGGAAATCTCATAAACATAGCTTCCATTCACTGTAAATACCATCAAATTTCTATGTTACTAGCCTTTGATCTCAAGGTGATTTTTCGAACCATCAGATACAAGGACAGTCAAAATACTATTAAAAACATAGTCAAGCCCCTATAATACAAACAAAAACCAAGTTAAATAGAAGGTTGGGTCAATAATATTAAGAAAAGTTTTGATTCGTTCCTGAAGAAAATACAGGTGATGATGCAAAAAAAAATACAATGAAAGATAGAGTCATTTAAACAAACCCCAACAATGCTGATATCAATGCAGGTAATGCCAATTTAAGGAAGCTCGGAGATCAGAGTATGGAAACCCAGTTGAGCCGATGTGGAGATAATTGCAAGAGAGGAGCAACAAGCCAAGCTCATTTCGCCAAATCGAAACCAAATTTTGTGGAGTCAGCCAAGGTGAATGTTTGAATGATGGAGCTCACATAATTTGGTGTAAGTGTAACTCGTGGAATGTTGCAGGGGATATCAATTTTATGCCAATGTGTTTTTCAAAATGTAAATTTTTAGGTTTGTGAAAGTTCTAGAATTTGGGAGAAAGAGAAGGAAAATTCAAAGATTTAATTGAAATATTCAAGAGTTAAATGATAAAGTTGAAATAAATGCAGATAATAAATAATTCAGTGGGTGAAATCAATTTTAAAGCCAACTTATTGATATTATGTCACATCCTTCTTTTTGCATGTTCTATTTAATAAATATTAGCACATATGTCAACTTGAAAAAAATATAATTACAAATTTGTAATTTTTTTGAGTGGAATAAGGCTTAAAATTTCTCATTTCATTAAAAAGTAACTAATAGAAATGAAACAAATTTGTCTTTCTATTTAATTTTTATGTAGAAATTTGTAAAAAATAAAATTTTTACATTAGAAACATGCATAATTATAAAAAAAAATATGTTTTTGATTGGCTCATAACTGAATTGTTAATTGATTGAAGTGAAAGGTATAGTAACCTGCCTTTGGCATGAACTATAAAAGGCCTATCTTTAAAACACTCCGCAATAAATTTCCCCCTCACCTTATATATGCATTTACTCACCACTTTATTTAAAAAAGACTCTTTATCCAAACGGATCCCCTTAACTACCAACCACATAAATTTTTAACAAACCCACCTTTATGATTTAAAACACGACTCACTATATTAAAACCACGACCGCATAGATATTTAAAAAGCAACTAACTTAATAAAGAACTGTCGAAGCAAAAAGAAAGACCGAATAAGTGGTAAGCGGTCAAAAGGACGAGGGACAACATAGACTATGGTGGAGAAAATCCCACATGGAGGATAGGGGGTTTAAAACAACCGGCAACCACTTGGCACATGATAAGGCTTGGTAAGTGGGAGACCAGGAAACTAGGCAAGCCGTTCAACGGAAAAAAAGACCCATGCCAACTACGCAGCGTAGGGGCAACACGACATAACCAGGGGAGACTATAAGTAGTGTAGGGAAGAGACAAAGAAAATAAAAAACACATTCAAGCAAAGGGTAGACAGAGAGATGTAAAATGGAAAATAGATCGAGGTTGCAGAGATAAAACAATATAGGATCCGTAATAGCAATGAAAAAAAATCAAACAAACCTAGATAAAGGCATGGCAAAACTATGGCTGATATCTCAAGGCATGACAATAAAAATGTACAACATGGCTATGGCTATAAAATGCATAGACAAGGTAGAGAAGTAAATAAGGAACCCAAATGGCATGTTGTTAAACCCGCAGGTCGCACAGATCATCCCGTCAAACAATGCACAAAGCAATGAACCTGACTCAATTTTTTTAATGTTTTTTTACAAAAAAATTCATTTCCAAATGAGAAAAAAAAGAGAGATCTTAAAAATAAATTCACTTTCTTTTCAATAAACTGATTAAAAACCAGAAGCTCCTACCTCTAAATTTAGCAATGTCTCCAAATTTGGTTGTAACTAGCTAAATTAGGGTGTAAAACCCCTGAAACATGCATAAGCAACACAGAAAAACCACACAAACTTCTAAAAAACCAAATTTATCAAACCTGTTACAAGATTCCAAATAGTAATCAAAATAACTTGCACGAAAATCGATAAATCCAAAAATGAATTATTTAGCAACCAGTTCAAGAGAGTACATGTATACCAAATATCCAATCTGATTCCATTTCAGATTGTTCCATGAGGATCAATGCTTGAACCTCATGCACATCGAAGATCGGTTACAATTTCAATGGAGATGTGAACGCTTCGTAATTAGAAAGAGCATGAATCACAAGGAAAATAAAGTACATAAAAGACAATGAAGTGTCTGTCATGTTCATAAATCAGAATGAAGGAGTACATATAAGAGTGCTATGTAACACCTGTGCATGACACATGTACACAACCCTATGACCTATTCTCACTAAGTGAGATGACTAACCAACTAGGTGGGCAAGACGTTGAATAATGACAAGTCTAGTCATATACACCAACATACTCTTAATGAGTTATCTGAATGAAGCTCTTGATATTCTTCAACTTGTTTGTAAATACACAATGTTCCTGGATTTCACATGCTACGCCTTGATATGCTCTGCTTTGTTCTTTGGCACAATAATGGTCAGAATGATGCTTCGGGATCCTCATGAAGGGTGTGTTTTCTTATTTTATCTGCAATACATCTTTACAACCATGTGAAGATGCCAAAAATTAGTGACATGAGTGAAGATGAATCCAACTGCAACTTTCTACACCAAAAACTGAACCTTTTCTATTTTGGCAGGTGGGACCGGGAGCTATTATTTTTGGATTTTTTACATTTTTTCTCAAGTTTGATCTTATAAAGCATATAACATACTCAATTAACCTCCACTGATTATTATTTACCATTTTTAGGAAGTTTCTATTTTTAGAAGGTTACTTTTTCTGAACATGCTATTTTGGAAAAATTGGTCTATTTTACCCTGCTTGCCATTTTGCACTGTTTCCATATGTGCTGAGTGATCGAAGCTTGTAATTTTCATAGGGTTGTTATTTTTAGTAAGTATCAGAAATAAAAACTTTATATTCTTTATAATGTGCACTTACTAGTGTTTGTTTACAACAAAAACATCATTTTTGGATTCGGCTCTACATTGAGATCCCACGCTTTGATTTTCGTCGTGTTCTGCCAGCTATAATTCTTGAAAATAAAAAAGGAAAATTTTGGGATGGAGGGTTTCAGGTATGATGTTATGTGATGGCATACATTAATGGATAATTTAATCTTTAGTGATCATAGGAAGCTTGGGAGGAGAGCAATCAGTTGAAAACCTGGAGCAATCCATTTTTCTCAAAGACGAGTCATGGGGAAAAGCTCAGATTTCGTAGTTATGGCTTGTCTAGAATGATTTTGGCAGAATGGTTTTTGTGTTCTGATTTTTTTTCAGGTTTCATGGCTTCAAAAATGTCATATTGGGTGAGCTGTGTAGAAAAATAAGCTTGAAAGCAAGTTACTATGTGTTTTTGAGTCACCGACAATTACTTTTTGTTCACGATGAGAAAGTTGCTTGTGCTTTAAAGCTGTGGTTTTTTATGGCTTGAGTATGGGGAAATTTATTTTTATAACCTTTATCCTCTTGTGAATTTGGACAAGAAAATGTTCCTCAAGAAGATCATGCCAAGTGTCATTGCGAGGTGCAAGGATGGAGAGATGGAGAAAGGCATGCTTTGGCACTTGGGAGCTAGATTTGGGTCACATGGAGAACCCGAGGAGGCGATAGCATGGGGAAATTTTTTGTGTCCCCTCTATCCCATTAGGAATGGGGAAAATAGGAACAATAAAATTCACCCTCACTAGATCATGCCAAGTGTCACTTTGTGGTGCATCGAGAAGGAGATGGACTTAGCCTGATTAACACTCTGTTGGGTTGAATTGGGTCATATGGAGGACCAAAGAGGAGGGATGAGGTGGGGAAATTTTTTATATCCCCTCTACCCCCTTGTAAAAGGGGCAAGAGGGACACAAAAGTGTGCCATGAAGCCATAAGGTGACATGTGTCACTCCAAAAAATGACTAAGTACAAGAAGCACACCTCCATGAGAGAGAAATTTAACACACTATTCCCGGAGGTCCAGAAGGTATTTTCACATGAAATTATATATTATATTTACTAAAAAGGAAATTTAAATAACAATGGGATAATTTCATAACTCGAATCATATTTCATCTCCAAAAATGGCCCCTTTTCTTCGGGACAACAGGGAGTATCTGTACAGATTGAGCTGCCTTGAAAAACACTTAGCTCTTGGAAAAAAATGATGATTGAAACATGCATAAAATTACATAAGATTTAAAATTAATATTTCATGTCCTCCTAAATCCTTACAGATCTCCTGAAATCATCCGGTGAAGTTCAAGTTCCAAATTTAGCTCTACACTCCTTATAGCTGAAAAAGCAGTTGTTGCACAATTTGTCTATAAACCTCCAAATCTTACATAAATATTCCTAAAGCACTTCAAACATCCTCTTGGATATTCAATACCACCTCTAGATGATTATGGGACTTTTTAAATTTCCTAGAGAGTGCACACATGCTTCGAAATGGCCAAAATTGTCCTTTCTAGGTTTACAAGAGAACTAGTCTTCAGAAGTACTTAATTGGATGAAATATTTTATATTGCCACACCATTAAAAAAACCCCCAATTTATCATTCATAATATTGTAAGTACCTTCAAGGCAAATATGGTCATGACATAGGATATAAACTAACTGGAAGGGGGGTTTAGGAGGACTCAAGAGCAAATTTTCACATTTGGGCTTAGTTATCATGCTTGAAAGTTTGAATATTTGACCTAGTAAAAATGCATGACAACACAAGAGTAATGAGGAAAGAAATGAACTATAATGGAAATATAACACATGGAGATAGTATGTAAAAGTACATGCCCTCAGAGGTTAGCAGTCTGAGAAAAGGGGAGACCAATGCCTATACTTGTGTACCACTCTATGAATGTCCTACATCATGTTCAATATACCATGTGAATGCATGTGTGTAAATAAGAAATGCTATCTATAATGGACATTGTAAACAAAATGAATAATGTACATTGTAAAAAATATATGTTATATAAAAACAAGTCTTGATTTTGTATTTTTTGCAAATATTTGAATGTTTTTGTTATTTTGAAGATATTTTAGTGTTTGATAAAGAGTATGCAACTAAAGATGGGAAGTAAACTAAAAGTGACACCACAAAATAAATTGTGTGGGTTTAGTCAAATATTGTATTGGTGTAAACACTCAAATATAAATAAAAGGTCATTGTCATTATTTTTTCATGTAGTATATTTGACAAGTAAATTGTAAACATAATTGTCAATAATCTTATGAATGTAGTCATGAAAGATATGTGTCACAGGTCGTTGGTATGTGGCACTTGTATTTTTTAAACCAAAAGGCATAACGATATAATAGAAGGTGCCCCAATGGGTAGTAAAATAAGTCTTTTATTAGTCCTCAAGATTAATTTTTATTTGATTATACCCCAAAAAAACATACGTGAATGAAAGCATGTCATATCCAACAGTAGAGTCAACTACCAAATTAATGTGGGGGAGAGAAAAATTGTCTTTTGGAGAAGCCTTATTATTGTCTCGAAACTCAAAACAATAATGGATTTATCCATTAGGTTTAGCCATAGGCACTTTGTCGGAAACCCACTATGGATAATCCACAACACGAATAAATCAAGTGTCGAGAAGCCGTTGAATTTCCTTGTTTTCCAGAAGGGACATGCGAGGATGTAATTTCTGAATATTTTGTATGACAAGTTTAACATTAGTATGAAACACAATAATATACATAGAGACTAATGTGTTAATTCTGAGCATATCACTGTAACTCCAAGAGAAAATATCAAGAAAAACTTTGAGGAATGTTTGTATTACAATACACTCTATATAACTAAGGGTGGAAAATAACAACACTAAACAAGGGTCATCATTAGTACCAAAGTTTAAATATGTAGTCTCTTCATTAAGTAGAGTTGACCTATCTTCAGTATAAGTTGCGTTTGGGATAATGTCAGAAGAACTAGGAGAATTATCATAAGGAATCTCTTCACGGAAATATGCATGAGACCACAATGTATGAAGAAATCTATTCTTATGAAAGAAGGGATGAAGATCCTTATAGGAGCCCAGGTAATCGATAAGGGATTCATCATTAACAAATTCATCTAATGAGGGGGTATGTGGGGAGACACTATCATCAATAAGATATGACCAAAATAATTGCAAATTAGACATAGAATATGTAGTAAGTACCTCTTACAAATGTTTTTGAGATGTAAGAAGAAATATTGGTGCCATATTTGGTTTGCTCAAGGGATGTAAAGAGTAATCAAGGCATTCTTTAGTTTTTTGCAGCTTAAGCATATTAGATTAGGAGATATATTTTCCATAACGTCCAAGCCCTTTTCCAGTAAACCCATGTTGTAATAAATATTGATATCCTATTCCATACTCTTGGTGAGAACGTTGGAAAGTTCATACATAAGGGCCTCCCGAGGAGTCGCATTAGCACAATATTTAAAAGGAGTCGATTCAGCATTAATATTGTATGTGTTTCCTTGATGAGAATATTTAAGGCACCCATGACGAGTAGAAGGTAACACCTGCATAACATGAATCCATGGGAATCTTAGTAACAAATTATAACTAAGATCATTAGGCATGACATGGCATACAATAGGGAGAGTGTGTGAGCCCAATGTGATATGAAACGTGATTTAACCTAATGGATGATGAGGTATCTTATCAAATCCACATATACAAATAGTAGAGGTAGAAAAACCTTTAGTATGAATTCCTACAAGATGCAAGAAATAAATATTACAAATGTTAATCCCCGATTCATTGTCAATGAGAACATGCTTAACCAGTGTCTTATTTATGCATACTTTAATATATAAAGGATTTCCATTATTCAAGACATATTGAGATGACATGTCTTGAGAATCAAAATAGACAAGCTCTTCTTGGAAGTGGGCACATTTTAGAATACATGAGAGCACATAAGAAATATCAGTACTAGGGTTTATCAAAATATGTTAGAAAGCCTTGTCAAAGGATGATTGATAGGTGGGATCATACTTAAGATGGTAATAAAGGGAAATGGTAGGATCCATGCCAACCCTACCAAGTAGATCAAAAAGTGAAATCCTAAAGAAAATAGGGTAAGGGGTAAAATATTTGATTAGAAAATGTCCGGTTCACCAAATGATTTCACTTTTTTGTTAATCCTATTTCATTCCTTTTTAAGTTATAAAAGTGTTTCTAATTAACTTACATAAAAAAGATGAAATAATGAAACATATGGATATTTTGATTTAATTAACTTCCACCATTAATTACGCAAATAATAATAATGCTTTTCAAAGTGACTATTGATCTAGCAACTATAAAAAACACAAGGGATAATTACACTCAAATGATTCTATGTGGATTTGGAAGATTTTGGGTGATCTGAATGTAGGAACAAGATGATTTGAGACTGAAAAATCCTCGTTATAGAAACTGAAACCTAGAATTGAACCTGGTCAAAACTATACAAGTAAGTCAACAACATATATATGGTCCTGACACTTCTGTATGATCTTAGACCTCCTTGGAATCTGGGTCTGCAACTTCTTGAGTGTTTTTATTTCCTGGAAATGAGTGTCAATATGTATTGGTTTTCTTATCTCACCTTCAAAGTAGTTTTAAAAAATCTTCTCAAACACTATAACCATTGTAGTGTAAGAAAGAGCTCCTTTAAAACAAATTTAGGTGAGTTTTGGGAACCCCTATGAACCATTGATGTCACAACTACTTTGAAGAGGGATAAAACTACACATCATTCTCCTAGCATGTGATATTTACCATAGTGAAATCATAACTTGACAACTGTGTTTTGACAGTGCTTTGCTTGAGTTTCACACTTGCTCAAATACTTGGGAAAGGCCAATTTACATGCTTGTAGAATGAGGATGGAGACTCTTATACCAAGAAGGATAATCCAGACCTATGGAGGATACTTCCCTAATGGATGTGCATGATTTATTTCACATTTTAGGGATATTAGAGTGACTTTTGTGCTTGTTTTTACTTGAGGAGTTCTTAAAGTGCAAGGTTTGTAAATGAGTTATGATTTACTCACTTATATATGCTTCTGAAGGTTATTATGTCATAAATGGCTGACAAAGGGGATACATTTTCTCATAATAAGGTGATATAATCAAAATAATTATCCTAAGACATGTCGGTACTAAACCATATAGTAGGGTCGACTTGTAGATTTGTAATCGACTGAAACTGGCAGTTTTGGACGGGAGGGATTTTTTTTTTTTGACTTTATGGGTCAGAGTATGAATTTTTCTTAGCATGTTTTATGAATTTAAAATTGAAAAATTGATGACATAGACGTGTGCAAAGATAAATAAATAATCAAAGAGATATAAGGGTGTGCTAAGTAAGAGTGAGGAGAGTGTATTTGTACTTGAAAGTGTGAAATGTCAAGATCATTAATGTCAAAGGATAGATTGCCAAATGTTAGTGTCTATAATATGAAACACTAACACAACACCCTAACATGATAAACTATTAATGTGATACCCTAACATGACACCATAACACATCACACTTTCCCTAATTCGACCCAGTTTTCCCCTATTTTGACTCATTTAGCATAATCTGACATAATTCACCCTAATTTAATGACATAATTTCCCCTAAAATGACCAAATTTATCTTAATTTGACCTAATTTACCCAAAATTCCCCTAGTTTGACATAAGTTACTCCATTCCTTATGTAACTACACCTAAATTACATGGATACCAATACAATAGTACCTAATAAAAACTCAATATAATTGAAAGGGGGATTTGAGAATCATACCATAAAAATAAATGTTACAAAATTAAACATGTGTATTGTATCGCAATCTACAAAGTCTGTTGAAATAAAAAATATTTCTCCATGGTTAAAAATTCAGTTTGGTGTAACTGATTGAAACCCAAAAATTACAATTTAAACAAAGTGAGGAAACAATTTAAACTTAAAACCTACAAGTTTGATATAACGACACATTTGGAGAAATAAGCGTTGGAAGAGTAGGGAAACCTTCATTACTACATTTATCAGGTTCAAATTTAAGTTTCCCAAAATGAAAAACCTTTATTATATATTTTAGAATATCTTTCTAGCAAGTAGCTTGATCACCAACCAATTTTCAGTTGCGGTTTCAAGAAATACTGGAAAATATTTGAATCTCCAAATAACATAAAATTATCCATTTCGAAATTCTTCAACATATCAAGAAGCAATTTTAGAGTTGTCTTAACAATATTTATTTCAGTGTGATGAAGTGACCATATTATAGAATCCATTACCTAGGTAGAGAATGACATAAGTACAAATGGTTAAAAATTACATATTCAATATAATTGAAAGGAGGATTTGAAAAACATCAACTAACGAAAAAAATAACTTTGAAAAAAATTTAAACACTCCATATAGAGATAGGGACAATTTCTCATAGCTATCATAGGCATCAACATCTATCCCACAACGGAATGGGGGGTCATCCCACAACTGAATTAGTATCTTGACAACAAGAAAATAAAAATTACTACAACTATAGAATTTTTGTTAGGATTTATTTCCTTGAACTTGCTTCTTAACCCCTCCTAGCAAAAAATATGATATTGATTTCAATCCTATTTTAAGATGGGGAAAGTGATAAATAAATGAGTCAAGACCTAAAAATATACATAACTGAGATACACATTTAAAAAAAATAAAACAATGTAGAGAAATCAATAGATAATGTTTTGCTATTCAACTTACATGAATACAAATAAAGTGCTGGGTGGTCTCTTGGGTTTGTTTGGGAATTCCTTTGCCTTATTCTTCTTTTAGGCATGTTGTTTTAGTTATTTATTTGCATGGGAAATATCACAAATACATATCATCAAAAACCAAAAATATAAAGGTTTGTAACAAGGATTTAAATATGGAAAAATCATGTAATAAAAATATCAGTTTGAAAGTATATATAACATAGATCCTTTTAAAATTATGCAACATGATTTTTGTAATTACCTATCGGTACAAAAATTGAATTGAAATCCCTAGCTCACATTAAGGAATAATTGAAACCATAAATACCTCACACAATAATGTGCTTACGGTTTACCTTAAACATTTAAGACAAGTGCTATCTTAATTTATAGTCACTAAGGAATCATACAACAATAGGTTAACCTTCAACATTCTTCCAACAAAATTCTTGAAGTCTACAATTCAGAGGATGCAAAGTGTCATTCATATATGAAACAACATAGAAATATTAAATATATCCATGATAAAATAGGTTTTGGACTATAATTTAGCTATAAGAAAATATTATAAGAAGAAATAATTACCCATATGAATGTAAATTAATACCAAATAGAAGAAAAACATATTGCATCAACTTGGTTATATGCGACCTCTTTACATTCTCCATTTTGAATCTGAAAATAATATTCAAAGCATCCAACCACGAAAGATATCCTAAAAGTCTATGTTTTCTATTTCTATGACATAAATAAACTGCTAATATATGAATTATTAATAGAAATACTCTCCTCCACCAAATCACATTCACATACAATTTTACATGGGCAATGTGGTAAACTAATTATTCAATATTCGATGTAAATCAAAAAACAAGGGGCATACACACACCATATGAATAGATTTATCGAGAAAATTTGAAAATTTCACCAACATTGTCAAAATAGAATTAAAAGTCAATTAAGTGTAATTAGACATCGAATATAGTGCCATATTGTTTTTGTAAATCAATCATTCAATGCTAGCCACATGTTTGAAATTTTCAAGTTGTCATAGCAAATCAAAATTGTCAAAGTCAGTGAAATATATTTTGGTATTGTTTCCATGGAAATCAAAAGATAAATTAATAGCCTCACTAATGAACACCTTCACTCACACAACCCAATACTGAAATATAAAAGAGATATTAGTTTTATATATTTGTAGAAGTAAGAGTGAAAATCCCATTTCTTTCATTTGTTTTGTAGAGAAACTGAACAAAAATGTGTGAAGGTAGATGAGCACCTTAACTTTTGTCCTCAATATGAAGCTTTGTTAGCTGAACGCCATGGTATACACTTTAAAAATTCTGATCCATTTTATCAACATTTAAGGCCTATTTTAACAAATATTTTTTTATGCATGATTCAAAATCATTATAGATCGTGACACCACATTTATTATAGAAATCTACTAGAATAATTTACATACCAAGCACATATTTCCATAATTTACATAAATACTAGTTTCAGAGATTGAAGTTTCTTTTTTATTTGAATAAAATAAATTCTCAAATAGTTTGCATGCCCTCCCATATAATGAAACCATATTTATTTCAAGAATTTTGTGGCATATGGGTTTTTTAGGGTATCTATTAAATATTGAATTTGAGATTTTTTATTCTCAATCTCCCCTAAAAAATGTTTCTTACGTATTAGGTGGATGTCTTGGAATTGAGGGAGGTGCTCCATGTATTTTTTGTTTACCCTGGTCTATGGGTGAAGGAGGATTTTTATGTGAAGATATTAGATCCTTTGAAAATAAAAATAAAAATGAATCACGAAAAATGCAAGAAAAAAATAGTTTAATAAAAACAATTACCCTAAATAGAAATCACCTTCTATACTCTCTAGCATGGTCGATTTGATCTACAAACAAATTTTGACCTCCACAAATGTGCTCGTCCTTTTTCCCACTCGTGTTTTTTACACAATAGCATGTTTTTGATTTGGTAAAATGTTTTTTGAGGTATTGAAAAAGACTATTATTTTTTATAGTCATAACACGAGTGTGTTACAACGCTATCACATTATGGCTTGGAAAATTTGAGCCATAACACAATTGTTATTTTCTGTTATTACGTTATAACACAACCAAGCCATAACGTGAGCACGTTATGTTTAAAATGTCTAAAAAGTAGATTTATTACCTCTTTTTGGTACCCCAAATCCATTAACTTAAAAGGCATATAACTTCCACAAAACATATCAAAATGAGCTGAAATATTTAGGGTAATATGCTCAACTTTGTTTCAACTCGAGTAAAATAATTGTAGAAAAAATTGAAATGGTTTTACAAGATATAGACAAATCTTTAAAATCAGGGTTTTGACCTAATTATGGTCTAAATTGAAGCTATGATACCACTTGTAATGAAATTACATGATATATCTTAATATCAACAATAATATAACACCTAAATAACACCAAAATTGAGAGATAAGATCAAATATGCAAGTAGAATGACTTAGCCACTTCGAGGGGGAAACCTGCATCAAACCATACAATAAAACTCAAGTGCTCAATATGATTCTCATTTATGAGTTACTAACTCCCCCCCGCATAGGCATGCACACGTGCGTGCACGCACGCACACACGCACGCACACACACACACCCACACTACTATGCTTTGTAAACCACCTAGGCCAACCTACTAATCATATGAAATTATAAATAAATGAGATATGACATATTAAGAGATTATGTTAGCCACAAGTCGGCCATACATATCTTGTTATATGACACTGAACCAAGGGTGTAACATGTTCATCCTTAGTGAGTACAAACTCTTTAATAGAAAGATATTGTTTCACAAAGACTTAGTCTTATATATAGTCCTAAACTTAATCCATAATTCCTTAGTGATGAATTTTATTGATACATTCAACAAAAATAAATTTAAAAAACATAATATGCTTGAAATTCTTTTCTTGTTATTGATATTTTCACAATTTTCATCCTTCATATTGTAGGTTATGTTCCTATTATGGAAACTTGTTGATCTCTTTCTATAAAAAGATCTGCCATCTTGAGCTTCCACAACTTAAAATGCTAGCCATTGAATTTTTTTATTTTTATCCTTGTACTTTCCATTATATTCCTTAATATATAGACTCTTACGCACACAACTCCAGCTAAAGAAACCTACCTCTTCACAAGGAAAATAAACATAGCTCTTCAAACAATGTTTAAACCTAGATCTCATGTTATAATGAAGATAAATTGGATAGATAAACTAATATAAGAGAAATAATACTAACAATGTATTTAATCTAGAAAAAGAATACAAAAATGGCACATGAATACACAATATACATGATTTTACTTGGGAAAACCCATTTGGACAGAATACCGAGCAAAGTAACCTTATTCTTTATTGCATTGAGTCAACCATCTCCAATAAAATAATGTACTTCAAGGTTATGTATTACCCTAATAAATGTTTGAGTATTTAAAGGCACATAAATATGTAACTACCTAAGTGGTATTAGCAAAATTATGGAACATGAAGGAAACCATAATGATTCCCTCTAAACATTGGATATGAAACCAACCATAAAACAGTGTTGGTTAAACCAACCATATGGACACCAATAAACATGTCATATTTTACATCTTGTCTCTTTGTATATCCTATGAAGGAGTAAATTGTGCAAAATATACACCACATGCCAACATTTTTAGTAAGAAATTATCTATTTTTTTAATGAAATAGTGTAAATCCATCTACACTATTTGGGTCTTCATTATTAAGCACATTATGGAGTGTTGCATTATCATAAAAAGAGTAATTTTTCCAAACATGATTATCATTCACAACATGGTCATTTGAAACACTGGCATCACAATTTTATTCAATATTAATTGATTTGAGAGAAGAAACATGTATAATATTAACCACCACAATTTTCATTTTTACACAAGCACAAGATTGAATAAATGGAGTTTGAATCAAATAAATATACAAACCATCCATTCTAACACTTTGTTCGATAAATGTAATTGATCTAAATTTTTTAGTTGACATAAGGTGAAAACATATAAGGTATTCAAGAAACTAGGGCAAATGATATAAATTAGATCCAAACACACATGATAGAGAGTGGACCCTAAAGAGAAGATATGATATCCTAAGAGAAAACCCTAACTTATGTAGCTCAATAAGTGGGGGTTCACCAATATGTTTTATGTATTTTAAGCACAATGACATAAGGTACACAAAAATAAGCCATAATTCAAATATAGAAATAATGTTTAAATACAATAAACCTTAGAATTTGAAAAAGGGTGAAAGTGAATTGAGCTTAAGAAATGGAAAGACTAAATAAGCATGAGTAAGATCTTACCTTGGAATGCATACTTGTATATGATTTATGACTTTGAGGCTCATAACAACATTAGAATTAGAGTAAACAAATTTGAGTACGTGTATGATTTTCTTGTGCAAGATGACCCCACATCAAACATAGGTTGAAATAGAAAAGTGCCCAAATAGAAAAGGTGACTACTTGATTGAGGGAGATAATATCGACTGTTAATAGTAAATTTGGTCACTATCAACAACCACCAATTTTGTCCCTCTACCATAAATAACAAGAGCAATAAGGCTGCCAAGTATTGCCCCACTAATTGGAAAAGGTTAATTGATGAATATGTGCTTATTGGTTATAAAGTACAAATAGTAACAGTGATTTAAACGAAAGTGAAAGCTATAGTGTATATTGCCACGGGAAATACTAATAACTAAGTTGCTTCTAGTATAATTTGTATAATTGAAAGTGTATGGCCATTAATAATGATCAGTAGCATTTCAATCGAGGACGAGTGCAAATGTGTGAAATTTTTTAAACGGAAATGCTGATTTGACAAGCATTTCTATAATAGTCCCCTTACAGGATATTAACTATTTTGAAAAGACCATTGGAGTAATGTTCCACCGCCTAGATCAATGTGAGTTTTTCTTGAAAGGACGCCGTTTATTTAATATGAAAATAACGGAAGTTAAGTCTATACCTCTTATGAATATCATCATTTACTCTATGTAAGAATACAAATTGGATTTTGGAAGTAGATTAGAGCTCAGGTCGCTTCCTAATTTTACAATGGCAGCCAAAGACAGGGTCGAATCGACCAGACTGGTGACAATAAAATTTATTTACAGGATAATTAGTGTGATATATGTTTGTATAGTTTTTGTGAATGACGATTAGTGGGGACGTTGATGGCAGCGTGTTGAATTTAAAGTTTTTTTATCGCAAGGACGGAGGTCAGATCACGGGGGTCAGTCATCAAATAATTAAGAGCTTTCTTTTTAAACCTGTCCCTGTCACCACGTGGCTTTAGCACACTGGATGTTCTTAATTGCAATGACCCTCCTCGATAAAATTATCCGAGCCAAAGCATAAATACGCATATTTCTTTTACAGGTTTGTAATGGAAAATTTCGTATAAGGAATACGGATCTGTAACATGCACTTTACACAGTGGGAGTTCAAAGGGGGATTAAGCCTTAGGCAAACTAGGCAGTTGCCTAGGGCGCTAACAATAATGGGGCACCTAAATCTAAAAAATTCTTTTTTGTTGGTTAATTTTAGAACTTAACTTTGAAATAATTTATCTGAAGAATTAATATTGATCAACCCATTTATAGATATTATTGTATAGTAACATAAATTTCACGCATACACATAAAAATGTTTTGTAATATTTTTGCAAGTAAAAGAAAATATCACATATTTATAAGCACATATGATTTTTTTGGTATTGTTACCCATTCTTTGATGTAGCTCCAGATTATGTAGGTGTGTAATTTGTTCTACAAAAAGGTTAATGTATTTTTTATAATGTTGCTAGTGTATCTAGTAGAGGTGAGTATAATCAAAGGAAAAAAGTATTTGATATCCTATTCTTAATTTTTTGGAGAATTTTTCTATTATTTTGTTATGGAGGAATCCGTAGGCCTGGTCCAAATATGACTCTTCAGAAAACCATGGGAGCTACATAAACATTTTTGTTTCTTTGCAAAAAAAATGGTGCCTTATTTCAAGATAGAGTTCTTGTCACCTACTTGATATGGCTAAATCAGACTTGTAAGAAGCCTTGTATAAAACATTGTATTATTTGCATTCTGAGCATCTCCTACAACTAATGTTTTCCATCCACATAATATTTTTCATCCTTCCATGATAATTTAATAATATATTTTTATTATTATTTTATTATGACCATGATGTAAATTTAAAAATACAAAAATATAGACATATTTTATTTATTTACTTTATGGAAAAAAATATTAAATAAATTTTTGAGGGCGCCCACTCAAACTATTGCCTAGGGCGCTCCTGACCTTTAATTCGGCCATGTGGGAGTTGCCATGACTTGTTTTAGGACTAAAAAATGCAAAATATCCATGGAGGTCTGATAAAAAATTCCTCCACCACCTCACCCTATTTTACAACCTCTTTTGCAAGAAAAATGGCGTCCTCCGCACTTCTTGTATTCCTCTTGTACTTATTGATAGTTCATCCTGAAACTTAAATGATCTAAATAAATTATAATAAATATTCTGACAATTTGTTCTCGTCGATTCTGCTGAAGCTTGCAATAACATTTGAATATATAGACCAATCACATTGAAGATAAAAGAAATTTTATAATTTTTTTGTTAAAATTTGTGTAAATTTGTTAATATGAAAAGTGTATATTTGTTTATGAAAAAAAATAACAATGTCTTATTGGTTATAAAGTACAAATAATAACAATGATTTAAATGAAAATGAAAGCTATAGTGTATATTGCCATGGGCAATACTAATAAAAAAAGGCTCATGATAGGAGGATGCGAGTCTCAAGAGGTGAGCTAGATGTCCTAGACAAACAAAAAATTATCTTGAAAGTATTAGCCTGACAATTAGTGGTGATGGAAGTGATCTAACCTAAAGGGAAAAAATATGTCAAAAATAGCCTATAATTGAATTTAATTTTAAATCTTAAAGGACAATTTAAACAAAGGTTTGAATTTGATGTAATAAATAATTAATCAATAACAAATTTAAAAATAATTTTGAAATTTGAATATATTTAAAATATCTAAATTAATATTTTGTTTTTGGTAGTCTAGAGGCATCGGTAAATATCCAACAACTTGAATCTTTGAATAACAAAGCTATAACATAAGGCTAGCGCCACCGATCAATCTCTAGAAAAACGTACAAACATCTCACTCCACACACTATGGGTAAATGAGGAATCAAACACATGACCTGAACCACCGTATAATTAATCATAACTAAACATAATAAGATTAGTTTCATTTCTAATTGTGTAAGGATTGCTACATAACTGGCAATCATAATTAAACCCGTACTATGAATGTAATGACTCAACCTAAACATCACATATATTTGTAAGGCAGACTAGTCAACCAACCAATGATAAATCTCCCCGAAAAACGGTAAACAATTTGTTGGTTCGGCGACGGATCTACCTATCCCTCACGCACGTTCGCGGGGGGAATAATTAATTAAAAAGACTCAAAATTCCTAACAACCAATGCTGTGGCAGAGTGGTGGACCTCCTGCCTTGTATTTTGCAGGTCACATGTTCGAATCTGCCTATCTCTCTGCAAACGTGCGTGAGAGATAGGCTCAGCCTTCGGCGACTAGTCAATCTTGCAACCACCTGATAAATAACTGACTGTAACTAGCACAACGGACAACCCTGACGGGACCCACTCTCTCCACCAAACAAAAACTCGATACCGAAAAATACTAAACATTATTAATTTTTTAATTGGTGGAGAACGTGGACCTCACCAGATTTGTACGTACAAGAGAAGGATTGGCGCAATGAATAGGCTCCTCCTAACAGTGGATTATAGAAACTAACACCAACGTGCAAGGTTTGCTCATTGAAGGATTTATCAATTAAATCCCACATCATCTCCTTCAAAATGTTTAAAAACAATCAGAAAACAAAAATCCACGGGACCTGGGGTGCTTTCTTGTTTTGTATTTTGTTACTTTGAGAAGCGTAGAAGGGCAGTCATATTTGTAAAATGAGTTTTGTTTTTTTTGCGACTGTTAACAGTCACAATATCAGTCGACATATGGAACTGCTACGGTTTGTCTCAAAGTGCAAGGTGTGTGTTTTACAAAAAAAAATTAGCCTGCAGTTATGTCAACCTGTCGATCTCCATGCATCTAAAAAAATCCGTAACCTGCATCGCTAGTTTTTGACTGTCATGGTTATTTTGCAACAAATGCCACTGGTATCCGCCACCACGTGTCTGTGGGTGTGCATGGAAAACCATTTATATAATCCAACAGTTGAGTGTGAGCATTCAAGCTTTCATTCCTAGTCAAAAATCATGGCGCCCATTTCTCTCCTCGTTGCTTTTTCCCTTGCTATATTATCATCTTCCTGGATTGTTCACTCTACGTCTGTAGACAGAGAAACATACAGCCCTTCTGAAAGAGAAAAAGAAAGGTATGAAGAAGGAGACAATCCATATGTATTTGACAGAAGGAGCTTCAGGACAAGGACGACCTCCAGAGCAGGCGAAATCATGGTTTTGCCTAGTTTCAGGCAGCAATCTGAACTGCTGAGAGGGCTGGAAAAATATGTGTTGTCTTACGTTGAAATGAAACCCAATTCCATGATGAAACCTCTCCGCCTTGATGCGGATTGGGTCCTCGTTGTTGGTGAAGGTAACTTTATCTCGTAATTTGTTTAGTTTATTCTAAGATCTGCTGCTGCACATTGAATGAAAGATTTCTTGTATTATTATGGCAGGGAGTGGGTACATAGCGTATGTGCAGGAGAACAATAATTTGGTGCAGAGGAGGTTAGAGGAAGGAGATGTATTTGTGGTTCCTTCGGGTAGGATTTTCTATCTCATAAACAGCAATGATCAACAGACATTTCGCCTCGTCAATCTTCTTTACACTGTGTCCACACCAGGACGGTATGAGGTATTAATTTTTTTTCAATCTTCTTTTGCACTTGTAATAGTCTATCCATTACATGTGCTTATGTGTCTTCATAAGCTGACTGATAAACAACCAATGGATTATTTACTATTTTTTTGGAGTGAATTTATTATTAGTTAGTTGACCAATCAGTCTTGTATGTTAGATTTATATCATTGATCAGTTAATCTGTTCAAATATATCTGTAGTAATCTTAGGTTGTGATTCTAACTCTACAATACTGTGTTGTATAAATATATTTTTAGGTGGATTTATCATTGATTGATTGACCATTCAATCTTAACATATCTGAAGTTTAGGTTGTGACTACTGCCTATTCTAACTCTGCTATACATTATTGTTGTGCTGTATTGCAGCCATTTTACATGGCAGGAGGGCGAAATCCCGAGTCTGTTTTCTCAGCACTCAGTCGCGACGTTCTGGAAGCTGCCTTTGATGTAAGAGAGTTAATTGAAACTGGACTAACCAAATGTAATCCTTGGTTTAATTCTAGTTTGGAAATTGAATGATAAAACTGTGTATGATATGATTCTGAGCAGACCAGGGAGGGTGTAGAACGTATGGTGAGTGGAGAAGAGGAGGAAGGGGAGGAAAGGGAGGAAAGGCAGGAAGGGCAGGGGCAGGGAGTTATTATTCACATGAGCAAACAAGAGTTGGAGAGGATAACGAGGGGGCAGTCCACCAGAGAGACCATTCCTGCAGCACACGAGCAGAGCCCCTTCAACATCTTCAATCACAGGCCAAAGTTTCAGAATAACTATGGAAAAGTTATTGAAGCTGATGCAAGAGAGCATGCCGAATTGGGCCTCCTTAACCTGGCTGTCGGAGTTGCAGTTCTACACCCTGTAAGTCTTCAGCCTTGCAACTCTATTTTTACAGTGATATCTTCAATCTTCTTCCACATATGATGAATTATATCCATGATATTAAACCAGGGATCCATGATGGTTCCAAATTACAATACACGAGCAATCAAAATCGCCATTGTTTTGAGTGGCGAAGGAACGATGGAAATGGCATGCCCACACCTTGCGAGCCGAGGTGGCCACAGAGGCGAATCCGAAGAGAGAGAGCAACATCAGGACATGTCTTACCAGAAAGTGAGGGCGAGATTGACAGCAGGCACAGGTTTTGTGGTTCCGACTGCCCATCCCAACACTCAGATTGCTTCTTCAGGCCGCCCACTTCGCATTCTCTGCTTTGAGATTAATGCTCAAGGCAATAGGAGGCATTTCCTTGCAGGTAAAGATAAATCAGTTGATGCAGTGTGATATTAGATATGATCACAGATAATAGACATTCAGCGTAAATATCACATATATGTTTTTCCCCTTATTTAATCTAATAAATAAAAAAAGAAATATTTTTAGTTAATAAATATTTAACATAAATATTACATATATGTTTCTTATTCTATTTAATCTAATAAATATATAGAGAAAATCTTATTAAATAATAAATATTTGACATAAATATTACATATGTTTCTTATCCTATTTAATTTAATAGATAAGAGGGAAAAATCTTATTAGATAATAAATATTTAATGTAATAAATATTACATATGTTTCTTACCCTATTTAATCTAATAGATAAATAGATAAGATAGTTCGGACCCTATTTAATCTAATAGATAAATAGATAAGATAGTTCGGAGTGGGGGTGGCCCCCGCCCTCCTTCCTTCTTTCCCCGCTCCTATATATCTATATTCCCCTACCCTCTATTCTCTACTCTAGAAATCTTATTATATAATAAATGTTCAAAATTTCTTATTCTAATAAATTTAATAAGAAAGAAATTTTATGAGATAATAAGCATTCAACATAAATATCTTCGCCTACCCTCTATTCTCTACTCTAGAAATCTTATTATATAATAAATGTTCAAGTATAAATATTACATATGTTTCTTACTCTTATAAGATGCTAATAAATCTAATATAGATATTAAAAATTATAATTTCTTATTCTAATAAATTTAATAAGACAGAAATTTTATGAGATAATAAGCATTCAACATAAATATCACTTATATTTTTTATTCTAATAGATAAAATAGAAGAAATTTTATCAGATAATACACACTTATATAGATAAAATAGAAGAAATTTTATCAGATAATACACACTTACATAAACATTACATACTATAATAGATAAATAGAAGAAATCTTATGAGATAAATGCTCAACAAACATCACATATGTTTATTACTCTAATAAGTCTAATAAATAAATAGAAGAAATCTTATGAGATAATGAATGCTCAGCAAATATCACATATGTTTATTACTCTAATAAGTCTAATAGATAAATAGAAGAAATCTTATAAGATAATGAATACTTATTAAACATCATCACATATGTTTACTCTAATAAGTCTAATAGATAAATAGAAGAAATCTTATGAGATAATGAATGCTCAGCAAACATCACATATGTTTATTACTCTAATAAGTCTAATATATAAATAGAAGAAATCTTATGAGATAATGAATACTCAATAAACATTGCATATGTTTATTATTCTAATAAGTCTAATAGATAAATAAAAGAAATCTTATGAAATAATGAATGCTCACTAAACATCACCTATGTTTCTTATCCTAATAGATAAATAAAAGAAATCTTATGAGATAATGAATGCTCAGTAAATATACCTATGTTTCTTATCCTAATAAATCTAATATGAAGAAATCTTATTAGATAATAAAAACTGAGTGTAAATATTATGTATGTTTTTTTATCCTAATAAATCTAATAAATAAATAGAAGAAAACTTATAATAGGTATATTTCTTACTCTAATAAGTCTAATAGATAAATAGAAAAAATCTTATAATAGGTATGTTTCTTATGCTAACAAGTCTAATAGAAAAAATCTTATGAGATAAGAGTGTAAACCTTAATAAATCTAATATATAAATAGCTGAAAGAAATCTTAACGATTCAGTACTGAGAGTTTTTTCCTTGCAGGGAGGAACAGTGCACTTAAAGCTCTGGATAGGAGGGTAGTTGGGAGATCTTTCGGGATAACTCCAGAAGACATGAGCCGAATTTTGGATAAACAAAAGGATGAGGTGATTGTGAGAGGACCCACCAGCAGGGATGGAGCTAACATCATGAGCTGGACCTAGGCTTCAATATAACTCGCCCGTATACATATTTAAAATAATGCAGGTTGTATGGGAGTCTGAATATTTTGCTGTTTATATGTAAAAGCTGTTTGAAGAGCACAAGAATAATATGTAAGGTTACAGTTTGAATTATCTTAATAATAAGCTAGCAATTATACATGAAAACTGAAGAGTATGTTGCAATATATTTACTGTTATAGCTGCTAATCTATCGATCCTTTTCAAAGCAACAGGAACAATGTTGTGACTCACAAACTCTTTGAGGTCTTGGGAACCTGTACCAAACATCTACCACCCAAAAATATCCTTCCTTCTAATTATAAAAATAAAAAAGAATAGATGAGGGCTTTTAGGAGCATTATTAGAAGTATTTTTATTATAAGTATTAGAAGTATTTTGACAGTGGGGCATTTTCTTTGTTTCTTTTTTTTTTCTCCTTTTATTAGGGAGGGTGCCCAAAGGGAAGGGGTCATTTTAGGGAGGGAGGGCTGCCACAGGCAGGGTATTTTAGGGGATCCTAGAAACTAAATCACAGATTTTGAGGTCGTTTATGGGACCCCGAGGGGTCCCAGAAACTAAATCACAGATTTTCTATATCTTATTATTTTTATTAGGGGTATTTAACATATTAGGGGTATTTAACGTATTAGGGGTATTTTGGGGACCCCAAGGGGTCCCCTATGGGGCCCCAGGGGATCCCGAGGGGTCCCCTATATTTTGGACAGTGGGAAGTTTTTAGGGGAATTTTGGGGATACCCAAGGGGTCCCCTATTGAATGGGGGCAGGGGAAGGGGCGGGGGTATTTTTCTTAGGGTAAAATACCCACTAAGGGGGTTTACCCAACTATAATAACATATTTGGGTTTAAACTATGATAACATATTTTAGGGAATTTTAGGGAAATTGAATTTTTTAGGGCCCCCATCTTTAAGGGCAGGGGTCTTTAGGGGATGTTTTGGGGTGCATATTAATTCAACATTTTGGGGAGCAGGGGAGATTTTGACTCAAATATATGCATTAAGAAACTCTATTTTAGGGGAAAATGGTCAGAATTCTGACTCTAGATCAGAGGGTTAAAACAATTTTTTTTTTTAATGATTTATAAAAGTTCTCAGTAATAATATATGAGGAGTATATTTATTATATTTTTGTAATGAATATATGGTAGGACATATTAAGCAATTTTCTATAGGATTTGATATATAGGTTGTCTAAATTAGGGACTGTCTATTTCGAGGGTATTTTTTAACATCAACGTTTTGAAGATTTCGGAAAGAACGAAAGATTTGTTACCCAAAACAAGGAGGAGATATCCTTTGTTTTCTTAAAAAGAAACATCGGTTCACATATTTTACATAGTTATTGAAAACACTAAAATACATCAAGTTTCAAATTCATGTTTTAACATCATGTGATAAGTTTTGTCCAATATACATCAATTTTATACCCTTTATCTATCCAAAATATAGGATCAACTTTAAAATTGATGTTGAAATTTGTTACAGCTTCCTTTTATTTATAATGTTATTTTTATTTCACCCATCTAATCCATCCAACATTGACTATTAAAAAACTATTTAAATAATCAATTTAAAAATAACATGAAAAATATCAATACTTCAGTCTATCCTTAAATTTGTCCAATAAGTGGAATGTCCCTCATAATATATATCAATTTTAAAAATGTTTTAAATTTTGTCATATAGTTGATCCATCTATCGATCTATTCTTTATTTTATGTTGTATTTCCAATACATCAATAAATTTATGTTTCAAATTTGTCATATACTTCTGTTTATTCCTTATATTTGTCGAATAATTCTTTCCAATATACATCAATTTTGAAATTCATGTTTTAAAGGTGAGAGACTTCCATCTATCCTTAAATTTGGAAGTGTTTCATTCAATTATACATCAAATTTAAAATTCATGTTTTAAATTTTTTATATAGTTCTTTGGAATATACATCAATTTTAAAATTCACGTTGGAAATTTGTTACATACTTCTATCTATGAAAGAATTGCTCATTTAGGTCCGTCCAAAATCTTTCCTGTTTTCTCACATAGTTCTTTCTAATATACATCAATTTTAAAATTCACGTTTTAAATTTGTCACATACTTCTATGTATCCTTAAGATATGTTCATTGTCCATCCATCAATCAACTATTGAGTGTTCTAATTCAATTGCATGTAAAAAGGAGAAATTCATGTTTTAAATTTGTCATATACTTCCATCTATCTTTAATTTTGTCATATAGATTTGTCCAATATATATCAAGTTTATAAGGGGATAAATTATATTATAAATTTGTTACATACTTCCGTCTATCCTTAAATTTGATTATATAGAACCATCAAATCACTTACATGTTTAAAACAAACACTTTTTACCATATTTCATTCCACAAATTGACATAATTGTAGAATATTTGCAAAAATGGCATCTCTATGATCTTTTAGTTATTAATTTGTAATATATTTTGGATCTTATAATAATTTTCTATTTTAAATTGTTGTAGGTAAGCCACATCTCCAAACCTTCATTATGGAAATTCCACATTTTCAGACAAAAATATAAAAATCTTGTTATAAATATTAGTCCACCATTTTTATACTTGTGATCATATTTTCTTATGAAGATTGATATCAAATCATAATATTGTGGAAACACCACATCCAAATAGTTTATGTTTTATTTGAAGTTTTACATATTTAAGAAGATTACCTATATAGTGTGGAAACGTCACATTGACACCAAATAATGTGTATTATAGGCATACTTTAAGAAGATTATGATAATGTAAATTGACTATAAATGTAGCTATTATACATGCATTTATTGTATATTCTAGGAAAAGTAATGTACAACTATTTTAATGTGAAAATTCAAGATGGTGTGGATATGTTGCATTACCCAAATGATATATTTATTATTATATATTTTTAAGTACTAATAAATAATAAAATACTATGAAAATACCACATTAAATAATGGAGAAATGCTACATCATCCAAAATTTAGAAAAAAATGTGTAGAATTTATTAGAATTATTACCTATTGTATGTGTACATTTATAACATATTTAAACTAAACTTTATTTTAAAATTATAATTGTGTGAACTATTATATTACTATATATATTTTTGGTATATTTTGAGAATACTAATATAAATTCGGAATCAATGTAGAAATTCCACATTAATCTTATTATATATAATTTTATAGTTTTTGTTTCTTAGAAGAGATTATTCCTTTATGAAGTTGTTTATTATGATATATTTTAAGAAAATTAATGTTATGAATTTATAATAGTGTGAGAATTCCACATCAAATAGGATGGAAATATCACATTATCGATCTAAACTTTATTATTTTTGCATATTAAAAAAATTAAGTATTATAGAAATGACACATTATACAACATGGATATATTTATATCATTTGAATTTCTTGAAATAATTTATATCGTTATAGAAAATAAAAAATAACTAATTTATAATTGCATGCTAGCCATAATGAATTTTTTTGTAACATCACATTCATTTCAGAAACTTATTTTGTAGCTACAACACCTTATCTTTGATAACCTGTTTATTGTTTGTAGGGTGTTGTACTCAAGAAGTCACAACAAATGTTGGCATTGTTGTTTATTTACTGCTAGCCAACACTTAACTAATAATATTTTTTTGCAAGCCATCATCATTCACTTCATGATTTATTTTGCAACTAACATTATAGTCATATTTAATTTGCATAGTTCATACCAAGAAGTCACAATTCTTATTTTGGCATTGTCTCCCTACACATAAACATCTGACTCTAAATCTTTCAAATGAGTGAGGCTCATGCTCCGAATGAAGTTTATAAGGCCTCATGCACTTAACCATCTAATAGAATAAGAATATGTGAAATTAGCGCAAACATTGTGTCATGGAGTGATGTATTCATTTTCAACTTCCATAAAGTTTTGCCTTAACCAGAGATGGGACAAGTATACCTCTATTATGGGGAATTTTTCTTACCATGTTTGTCTTATTCTTTCCTGCTATAAAGATAATATAGTGTACATTCATAGTTGCCTAACACAATTTCAAAAGGGCCCAATTATGTATTCCACTTGTTTGGGAAACTTAAGGGAGCATCCTGTAAATGCACTTGACATCTGATATTACCAACATTCAATGTTGTGAAACAAGGTATAAAATGCAACCAGTCTCATTCACCACAATTCTTCTTGCCACCATGATCAACCTTTAAATAAAAGTTGAAGGTGTGCACGATTTGTAATGGAAAACTAGTGCAGCATAACAAGCTGGCACAAGAATTGTTAAACACCTGTCTAAAGTGGTTTGCATAGTTCTACAATGCTTTGTTGTGAAATATATCAATCAAAATAAATATTGCTACTATAATCCCTTGATCATTGATGCATCAAAAAGGAAAACCCTAAAGATCAATGTTGTAGACCAAGTAGAAGGTCCGTAAAATTTTTTGCAGTATGCAGCAAGCATCCACAAGGTATAGAATAACAACCACACTAATCAATATGCTCGTGAATGCAGTCACTAATAGCTCTCCTCAAGAAATTGGAGGCTTGAATATGATAACCTTGGATGAAATAACACATTATGGTCTTGGGTAGGCATTGAATCCTTCCCCATAACCCTCATTCAAAATACTAATCTCACAATATTCTCAAAACCACATATGCTCAACTCAGACTTCATTGGAACCCAAGAAACATATCCCCTTGAGCTTTGCAAGAAATGTTCATTTAACATTTTGCTATCCTATTTTTGTGCACAAATTCGTGCATCCCAATGAAAATATAGTTAATTTATAGCTAATGATCTAAATCCTGATTCATTTCGGGGATACCATAGTATTCTGTCACATGTGTTTGAGGTTACCTGCTGGATTAAAGGAGTGTAGGACGAAGACCTGGAAGGAATTCACATTGCTAATCGAACTTTACATCGAATAGTTGCACTTCACCAAAGTGTAGGAGTTGCGAGATTAAAGCAAGCAAGCTTTGTAAAGCAATGTGCATGCATATGAGAGCTCAAGATTCGAAAAGTGGAGTGGAATGGAAGCCTTAGCTTAGCTTGTATTGGCTTGTCATAGATCAAAAGAGGTGTTGTACATATAGGGGAGTGAATGTGTAACTCCCATGTAAGAGAAGATTCCTCCATAATGGAGAAGAGGAGTTACTTTCCCAAATGGGAATGTAACTCCTTATGACACACTTACACATATGACAGATTCTATAAGAGAATCTGTCATAACTAAGATGACACCTAGATCCATGTCCACCTAAGTGAGATGACTCACTCGGTGAGGTGGAATAACATTAAATAAGTGAAGAAAAATACCACCTACACCAACACCCCCCCTTCATCGTAACTTAGGATGAGGCGGCAAGTCAGAAACGAGAAATGGGTCCCGGCACAAAGCCTGATGAGGTACCCACGTACAAGAAAAAGATCCCAAGCAGTGAAGGAAAACCCAGTGGGAAAAACATCCACCACAAGAGAACAAAACACACTCTCTAATCTAAGAAAGATGCCAAATATGGGTGCCAGCTCTAGACGAGCCTGAAAAGGTACCCATGTACAAAGAGGCAATCTCTCGGAAAAAAGAAGAGAGAAGAAGAGGGAGACGAGAGGAATGCAGAAGATGCCATGGACGGATCTGAACTCTGCAGCTCTAGGAGGTCTCCCAGAAGAATGTCGATCACGAGATCCTCTGCCTCTAGACTGAAGAAGAGCCACCTGCACCGAACTGTGTGCCTGCCCTTAGGAAGGACAGAAATGACGTGCTGGAAGTCCGCCCACTCCACAAAGGAAACTGAAGGCAGCAACACGAAGAACTCTGAGTCTGGTGCACTGAAGTGTGACATAGGTCTAGCAAGTGAGTGCCAAGGAACTGAAGGTAATGCCACGTGCGTAGAACTGTCATAGTAAAAAAGAGGAACACCCGCAGAAAGGATGTCCAAGTGATGTGAAGGGAAACAAAACATCCTCCACAATAGAAAAGGGATCCACAACTGAGGGTGGATCAATGAAGGTCTCCGGAAATGTGGAAGTGACATGATTCCCAGAAGGGGCACTCCCAACAATAGAGATGATGAACTCCTCTGAAATACCTGTAGATGGATGAGGAACCTGTAGTGCATCACAAGTGGACTCTACGAAAAGATGACTAAGGTCAAGTAGATACTCGTCCCAATGAGGGGGCTCAATAAACAGAAGAGCGATGTCATGATAGGTATGAGTCATCTAATGAAGGCAAAGGAGTGGAAGGGGCCTTGCACACTGGAAGTGGAAAGGAGGCAGGTGTGATGGAGGTATGAGGCTAAGTAGAATACTGCCCGATATCTGATAAGATGTGAGGATGTGACAACAATGTCTAGAATGGTGAGAGAAAGAGGCAGAAGAGTCCTTTAAAGTACTCTCGACATCAGAACTGGGTGCACATTCCTTGTCATCAGAAGTAGAACCAAGCGAGCCTGTGTTAGTGGAACTGTCATCACATGAAGAAAATGAGACAACTGAATCAATAGCAGGAACAATGACTGCAGTATGTGAAGGGTCTCCATAGAAGGACTGAAGAATGCTCTAGACATAGTGAGGTGGATTGGAGTGTGCCATGTGAAACTAGAGAGATCTAGAGACATGCATCATCGTGTGACCAAAGACATGGTCACAAGTGTCAAGGAAGTCCTCCAGATGACGATGATCAGTGGGTGTAGGAACTGGCCCAAGCAAGAAGGGTAAAAGACCCTCGTGGGTGAAGTAAAGTTCCATGGAAGCATGCCAAAATGAATAGTTCCCTCTCCTGGTGAGAAGTGGCGGAGGCTGTAAAGTGATCCTACATTGCTCAAGTCTAGAAAGAGCACTCTCCATGATGAAAAATGCAAGATGCACAAAAGCAAGACGTCGGACTCGGCTGATAATGCGTCTGCGTGTGAAAGCCCAAGAGTACATTCAACCCCCCTAGAATGCGGCACTTTATAAAAGTAGTGTGTTTACAAAATTGACAATTCCATCACGTAATGTGTGAAAAATCATGCAACTTTGACCAAGGAAGTGCTCAGAAATGAGCAGCGAGTAAAAATTTATAGCATTAAAATGATTCTCGCAACTGATGAGAAAATGTAATAAACGCTGCAAACTGATTAAAAAAGTGCATTAAATGAGTGAAAATGGTGTTGTGTGGGTACTCGTTGGAAACGGAATCAAATTTCAAGCATAGTTTGTTTTTTTTTGTGAGGGGGGATTAGCCTCCTACCAACCCAAGACATCGGACTCTGGCTGATAATGACATCTGCGTGTGAAGGCCCAAGAGTACAATCAACCCCTCAGAATGCGGCACTTTATAAAAGTAGTGCGTATTACAAAACTGCCATAATGTCATCACGTAGTTGTGAAAAATCATGCAACTTTGAATAAAGAATCGCTCAAAAAGGAGCTGCGAGTCAAAAGTTATGGCATTAAAACGATTCCCGCAACTGATGGAAAATGCCACTAAACGCTGCAAACGCATTTAAAAAGTGCACGAATTGGGTGCAAAGGGTGTCGTGTGACTACTCGTTGGAAACGGCACGGAATGTTTAGCCAGGGGTTTGTTTTAACTGCGAGGGGGGATTAGCCTCCTGCCAACCCTGGACCTCACCCTCCGTCTTCGACGCTCGAATGAAGGACATAAATCAAGCAAAATTACAGCCTAAAAATCAATTACATGCCATGTGAATAATGTTTTTAATGCTTAAAACATGAAAAAAAGATAGGAGGGGGCCCACGTTGCGGTGTCATGTGGAATCCTGTACCGAGCTGATGTTGAGGACCAGGTGCCACGTTCCACATGCAGAGTGAAACGGTTTTACTTCACAGGTTGCACCGAGCTACAAGTGGAGGAACCGTTGATGCCACGTGGGTTGAGCCAGAGTGTAGGTTGTAACCGCCAAGGCCAAGAACTTGTGCAGGTATGTGCATAGCCTGAGCAAACGGTGAATGGAGATTTGCAGGCCGAGCTGTAGAGAGTGGAAGCCCACGTAGCAGAGTTGGGTTGTACAAGCCAGAACGGCGAGCGCACAGGCCAGACCAGACCAGGAGCAAGTACAGCAACAAGACCAAGAGCTTCGACCATGAAAATAGACTGAGGTGAGTTACTCACGACTGAGGTGCAACGCAGAGTGAGTAAATCACGAACTGGAGCTGAGGTGCAACGCAGGTGAGTTGCAGAAGACCTCAAAAAAAAGTTCGACAGAGTTGTGTAACGGCCCGAGCATAGTTTCAAACGACATGTCTACAGTGAAGAGATCACGGCCCGAAGCTACTCCCTCAAACGCAGGCTACAGAAAAAAACGTGTGTACATGCATTTCTTGTAACGGCCTAAGCATACTATGACATTATAGTGGTCGAGCAAACTAGAATCCCTGTCGAGTATAACCTGTAGTAGCTTAGGTGGTTGTAGACCCATGTATGTGCTAGCTGAGCAAACCAAGATGTGAGACGGCCCAAGAGGATTCGAGCAAAGATCTAGCACCTTGAGGCTCTAATCAAGGGAGCTTACGATTGACTGTGCTGCAAAGCCCATGGGTATTTCTACCCAGTTCTTATGAACCAGAGTCAACGTGAATAATGAAAAACTGAGGGTCGATGAAGAGTAGGAAGGAAACAATGCAAAGCATGAAAACTTAGTGCAAAACGTCCACAAGGGTGCAAAACCCAAGCCGAGAAGGGATAGTTAGCCGGAAAACAAGCAAGGAGGTTCCGGTGAAATTGCAGACGAAGGATGCAACATCAAAACCTGAGCAAACCAACGGTAGAGGAAAACATAACCAGTAAACAAGCCAAATACATATACCCTTTTTTGAAGTCGAACACAACAAACACCATAAGAATCTCAAAAATATGCAAGTAAAGCACATGCAAAAGCGAGAGCTTACGCAAGTAGAGCACATGCAAAAGCAACTACATTGTGGAGCAACGATGGTGGGCAACGTGATTCCGGTCCCCATGCTCTGATACCATGAAGGAGTGTAGGACAAAGACCTGGAAGGAATTCATCTGCATCGAATAGTTATAATTCACCAAAGTGTAGGAGTTGCGAGATTAAAGCAAGCAAGCTTTGTAAAGTAATGTGCATGCAAATGAGAGCTCAAGATTTGAAAAGTGGAGTGGAATGGAATCCTTAGCTTAGCTTGTATTGGCTTCTCATAGTTCAAAAGAGGTGGTGTACATATAGGGGAGTGAATGTGTAACTCCCATGTGAGAGAAGATTCCTCCATAATGGAGAAGAGGAGTTACTTTCCCAAATGGGAATGTAACTCTTATGACACACTTACACATATGACAGATTCTGTAATAGAATCTGTCATAACTAAGATGACACTTAGATCCATGTCCACGTAAGTGAGATGACTCACCCGGTGAGGTGGAATAACACTAAATAAGTGAAGAAAAAGACCACCTACACCAAAATATCCTACCCCTTTTAACAGAAAATTTACAATTATTAGAGAATAAATTTATTTTTAAAAATAGAATTACCCACCTATTTATACTTATTGACAATTATTTTATATTTTAAAAAATAATCTCATGAAATTATAATAATATAAAAAAAATCTAATTATTTAAATAATTTTTTTAATCTAATGATTAATATAAAATTGTGGAAACGTCGCAATACCTAAAATATATATTTATCATAATAAAATAGAATATTTTGAAATTGTCATATTAAATATGTGAAAAAATATATTTATTTAATTTAGATAATACATGTCATACTCACATTTATAATATATTAAATAATATATCTAATAGATAATAATTCCAAACAAATATTCCTATATCAAAAATATAAAACTAAAACAAATAATAATTATCAATGTTAAATATAAATAATTATCAATTTTTATCTTACCTTCAATTATTAATATATGTATAATTATATTTGCCTATTTTTTTTATTATTTATATTATCATATTTATTTTCTAAATATTCATATTACTTGTCTTATTTTAAATAATTGTATCAAAAGCTTAACTATAATTATAATTATGTGCCTTAAAGGACATATTAATGGTATGGTAACTGAAGGAGTAGTGGAGAAAAGCATTAATGACCAAATTGTTGAAAAACCTCATAAAGATTTGGTTGGAAGGATGATAGTGGATCCCCTTGTTAAGCTAGGTTCATCCATCAAAGGAGGGGAAGAAGGTTGGATGAGCGTTAAAAAGAAAATGTCGTGCTCTCTTGGTCACCCCTCGATGGTGACTAGGATTCATGGTACCAATGTAAAAACCTAGTTTCTTATCTTATGTTCTAGTCCTAGTTTCTTAATGGTTTTATTCTAGATTTTGACTACCCTTGGAGTAGATTTATCAGATGTTTGGATTTTGGACTCTTTTTTATCCTTGAAATTTTAATCGCTTTATCTAGATGGTAGATCCTTGGTTGTAACGGGGCGGGGACCCTAGCAAAACCCCCTTTTTACCAGTTATAAAAAAAATGTGTGCCTTAAATTGTAGGGCTGATGTTAAATGTGGATTTATGGTGTAGTGCGCAGGAATTTATAATATTCATTGATGATGGAGAACAACATAATTTTTTCCACGACTAGATTTTAATGAAATTTTCTCGATGTGGTGTATTTAATCTGAATAATTACCAGTTTATATGAGGACTTGTTTTCATGTATGGTGGCATGTAGATTACTATTTTTGTAATGGTAGCGCTAGAACATTTATAGTGTTGGGAATCTCTACCTTGGGTTGATCTCCTTCAACAAGAACATCTCTAGCAAACAAGTGGAGGTCGTGCAATGTATGAATACATGACCATGGGAAATGGGCACCGAATTTGAACAACTTACACACTAGTAGGATCTACAATCATTTATTCTGATATCTATGACACCGTGGTGAATGTTTTACATAAGATCATTTGATTAATTTATTTTTATTAAATTTGTATATAAAATGTTTATGCCATGATCTCATTATTTTCCACGGAGAAATATGGCTGAAATTTCTTAAATAACTAAGAAAAATTTATCCCTTAAATTTGGTTAATGAGTAGAAAATTTTCAAATCTCTTCAAACTTTCAGAAATGAGATAAATAGAATTAATTATTTTTAGAAAGCTTCGTGTTTTGAGCCACACTCCTTGAAAGTATAAGCATAAATAAACACGCTTTCAATTTAATTTTTCTATCATATGGTATCTTTTAACATACATTTGTAGACACAAAATCACACACTTGGGTACATTTATAGTTCCTAAACACATACTAACATTCATATGATTCCTGAGCAATAAAACTAGTAATTGTTAACTATATTTGGCCTCTTTTTGTGGTTCTGGTTTTCCATTTGGTCTTACACACCCTACAGCCTAGTTGGTATTTTACTTATTTATATTTTATGGATCCAGACACCAGCGCCTAGCCAGGATAGCAGCACCCAGGTGCTCATGTCCCCTTTGGGTTCCCCTGACCCTTTCTTATCTTACTTGCTTATTTTGGGTCTCTTTTATCTTTTAGGAATCTTTTTCACTTATGAGTCGGCCTTCCAGTTTTCAATTACAAAATTCAAACAAGGGAATCATATAAATACATAGGTATGTGTTCAAAATAAGGGACCAAGCTCTAAGATTTATTATTATCACCTAACCTTGTACTCAAAAGTCACCTAAAGCACTTCAAAGAATCCATTTTACATTAATTCAAGGGACAAGGGACTGCATTTTCTGCATACACTGCATAGGAAGGGGAATTTAATTCTATTCCATACACACTTTTGCATCTTTTAACAAATATAGCCCGTTATTGAGTGCATCTTGCACAAGTGCATCTTAGGGCACAACTTCTACATACACTCACAATAACTATATGGAGTCTGAGATGTAGTGCAATGCTTTATCATAAGTTCACTTTGTTGGGTGACCGTAGGGGTCAATCTGACTCCCCATATTGCATCTTTTGTTTTTGGATTTGATGTGGTTTTGTGGGTTTTGCAGTTGAACATTGTTGATGACAATTTCACCTTTACAAGTGGGTTGCTAATACAAGGAGGTGAAACTGGATCAACCTCAAATATGACGGGGTTTCTAAGGTACCCACAGATGATGTTGATGGGTGTTGATTATTGCGCTCCATGATGAATGGATCAAGCTCTTTTCCTATGACTAAATATGTAAACACTGACACTACACATGATGGAATTAATAATATGGATGGGCGGGTTACCTAGAAAATTCCAATTCCCAGAAGCCAAAGGACTTCCTTATGTGGATGTCAACCCACTTTTAAAAACACTTAAGCTTATTCATGAAAATGGGATAGAATATAAGATAGATAAAAATGTGATCAAGTGTCTACCACTTATTTAGGTTATTATAAATATCAACTGATAATGATGATATGAAATTAAATCCTTCTAGAACTCGAAGTCAGAATCCAGGTCAGTATCCAGATTCTAGGATAAATTAGAGCCCACTGAATAGGAAAGGTCATCCTCCTCAGTAAGTATGAGTCAGGTTCCTCGATGTAATCATCTACGAAGAAGTATGAAAGATCCTCCTCAGTATCGTACTGACGGGAAAATTCAGAATCAGAATCTGCAAGGATGATTTCACTCCCAGGTTCCGATTCAGGTTCGGTGTTATTGTCTTTAGGGATGTTAAATTCCACTTTGTTGTGGTAATCGAACTAGGCTATATCGGTTTGGATACACTGCACTTCATAGTAGGCTTCCCAGAACTCTTCAGTGGCCTCACGAATCTTTTGGGTGGACTCGAAAATGGTCTCTAGTCTATCGATTGGATTTGCATGAATGACACATAACTCTAGGTCGTGTAATAGATCATATTGTTCCCAGTGTAGAGGGTGTTGAAAAATTGGTAGTGAATTGATGTTGGTGATCAGGTGGTTAGACCATCTTATGACCATCTAAAAGACATGCTTGATAAAATATTAGTAACACAAAAGGAAAAAATATTTGATAAAATCTTCTAAATGAAATTTGACTCTTAACTAGATAGAAAACACAGAAAATGCAGGCAATTATTGGAATTGTAGGTGATTCCAGTAAACACTAGCGATTCTAAGAAATTTTAACAGACTACTAAGGTAAGAGATTTGATTAGCCAAAACAAAACTATGATCCTCTTGAGACAAATAATGAGACTAGAAATGATTAGATAAGTACATTTAAAATGAAGGAACGAAATTACAGGACAAGACAAACCTTTGAATGACGATGGGTGATGATAAGCTGACTATGATTGCAATGAACGAGCTTATGAACAAATCTTAGATACCTGAGAAATGTGAACATGTTGTGAATGGATGTAAGCCGACGTTGATAAAACTTGATAGCGCTCCTGAATTCGTGATAATTCCTTATAATGCTCCCGCATTCATCTAAATGATCATAAATGGTCCCGAAGAGAAGCAGAGAAATTGGTATTTATAGATCACTGGTGATTGAGGAAAGCAACGACGTTTTTGGTTAGTTCGAGTTTGGGAGAGATATGGAGGGATAAACTTACTATTTTTAAGTATAGTGTTTGGGATTTTGAATATGAGAGTAGAGTTGTGTTAATATGTCAAGGGGGTGGAGTTAGATGTGGATAGAAGTGGTTAGGATAGATGTGGGAATTATTTTAGCAGGTCCCTTATTTTCAAACTAACCATAAGTAGTGTGAAGTAGGGGCTTGTCATAGGGATGATGAGAGAGGTGGTTAGGATAGGTTTTTATAAGTATTCCTAATCATAACTAGTGAGTCATGATGAGTTCATGTGGTCAAGTGTAGGGGTGAAGTAGAAATTAACTGATTAATTAATTAATTAGCCATAGGAAAGGGGGTGTGTGACTTAGGAAATGTGAAGTAAACGATTAATTAATCAATTTAAGGGGTGTACAGGTAATGACCTAGGTTTAGGGATGTCGTTCAAAAGATGTGATAATGAGTCTAATCAAATTTATTAAATAGATGACTTAGGTCATGAATGGTGTAAAGATGCAGATGAGTATTCGATTATTTGTATGGGAACGAGGTGTGCAAATTTTTGGTATCTACAAACATCTATTTTGTAGGTTACAGAAATAATCTGTGATCAAGGTGCAATATATAAGCGACCAAAAATTAATACCAGCATTACTTGTGCAACACAACAAAAATCAATTTCTGAGTATTTTCACACTCACAAGCGCCCAGTAGAGGTCTCTAGCATTCAAGTGCCCTTACCCCAATCTAGGCACCCTAGTCTGGCCTTATCCGTGAGCTCTAGAATTTACATAGGCCTTTTATGACATAGTTCACTTCCTATTCAACATTTTTCCAGTCTGCATCAATCCTGAAACAAGTGCAAATCAGCTAAGTCCTTTTCTCTCTCTTGTGCTTAGGTTTTCATATTTACATGTTGATTGCTTGCATCACATTATACTTAGCAGATGTATATCATAGTTTACATTCAATTACTTTTCAACCAGGGTTTAACATTATTCCATTTTTGTTAAATCATTTTTGTGAACCCCTATTCTCTTTGCAACACTCCTGGATCCTCATTTCTTCTTAGCATCAATATTCAAGGATCTGCTCACCATGGATATCTCAATGTAGGATTTTTTTTGCAAGCTCATCCTTATTGTAAGAATAAAATGAAATCTTTCCTGGTTGATGCTCACATTTCTTCCAATACTCATATGGACCATGTATATCAACAATTCATAGCCTCATTTTTTTGCACAACTTACTTTCTCATCTAATGTAGCTACCACTCTTTTTGTTTATGACAATGATCCTCCCCTTTATATCTAAGATCACATCTATAACATGGGCATTAATCGAACACTACTCGATAATGGATCGAAGCTCAATCTTTATAATTTAACAGTCCTTCAACAACTGGGCATTTCCTCAGCTGATGTTGTCCCCTCATCCATTTCTATCCATGCATATGATTCTTTCACACATCTGTGTATAGGTACTATCACTTTACCTCTCATAGTTAGGCCCAAAAGGATTCTTATTTTCTTCTTTGTTATCAACTGCACAATTCAATTCAATTGCTTACTTGGTAGGCCATAGCTTCACACTATGCAGGCAATATCTTTTATAGTTCATCGGTGCGTTAAATTCCTACATGATGCATATGAACATAATATCATTTCTAATTGTGACCCATTCAAATATTTTCACCTAAACCCAATCATTGCACTACCTACCCCTATTTCTACTACCCCCACACATCCCATTGATGATTACCAACTCATCAAACATCCTACCTTTACCACCAACACGCTTCCTCTGCAAGGAACTATTTATGCATTGGACATCATACCACCTACTATCCAATAGCACTTTGTGTCGCCACCTCCTCCTTTCACATGCACTATTTTAATACATGAATCTTATTGGCCTCAAATTCTACTCGATTCTACTTTCTTTGACACTATTTGAATGCATGATGGCTTATCCCGGGTTGGATTCACATTATATGATCTCTGCCCACCACCTCATTTTCCTCACCTTTATAGTGGATGTGTCTTTGTTACTACTTCTTATGGCCTCAAGGTCTTTCATTTATCAGTATTCCTTACACGTACTCCTTATTCCTCTCCACTCACACTTGGGTAGTCTTGCCATGATTACATTTGTGGTAATTTGGATCCTAATCACATTGATATCACATTTCCCATGCCTTTTGGCCACATCTCTATTTGTGATGATTCATTTCTTGGCTATACTCCAAATCTAACCCACTGGTATACACACATTTTTCCACAACCATCTTTCAATGATGAAGAATATGCAATGGACATGTACAATTCACACCACAATGGCTCTTTATATGATCAACCCACACTATTTCTTATCAATTTGTCAACCCAGATCCAATAGGATACAATCATGATAATGACGATATTCTAGACGATTTTAATCGATTCTTATACACATCATACACTTGGGGGCATCATTCTTAATTCCCCTCCTCCTAATATCATCAGGTGTCTATCATTTCTACTATTATGCTTCTTGCTTCATACCTCCTATTTCTAAGCAATATTACAAAAATTTCTACACATATTGTATCGTCACCACCCTTTGAGATGTGCTAGTTCCATGGTTCATACTCAACTGCGGAGGGTCTAAATATACAATGAACCTCACCACATTCAATTTTCATGCTCTACTCTTTATGATACATCTTTCTAGCATCACTCTTTCAAACCGTTTCCTGATGACACACTCTTGTTCTATGGTTCATTCTTGACTATCAAGGGGTCTTCTATAAATGAACCTCATCTCATACTCATTCATATCTGCTGGGGGGCACACTACTCCTATCATATTCAAATTGCATACCATTCCATCTCACTCATACACACATCATATTCCATATCTTGGTTGCACTTATTCTTGCTTGCTTATACTTACATGTACACATTGTTTCCCATGCTAAACAGACACTTAGTATGTAAATATATTTTCTATATACACATGTGCAGTCACTTGTTCTCTAGTTGTGAATTCAAATCTTACAACTTCTTACATGCAATAATGATGTTTAACACTGTACCTTTTACCATTCCCACCGAGGCTCCTAGAGGCATCTACATTTCCTAGTCTCACACATTACAGGTGTTATTATGTCATTATTTACCACTTCTACTTTCTAGCACGCTACTTTCCATCTATACATACATGATTTGACATAATTTTTATCTTTCTAACATGCTAACAGGTGCTTCATGTGTAGTATTTTATTTGTAGGACTATATGCCACCATGGTTGTATGTTACACTTTTCTTGCAATTAATTTCTATTGTATGCTATTGTTTGCAGGCTATGCCCTTTGTCTTATATGCTATTGTTTTCGTGTAATTGCTTTCTATTATATGTTATTGTTTTTTATAGTTTTGTGAAGTAAGAATGTTGAGTTTTTAGATGTTGTTGGTGCATTTTTTTAATCTTTGACATGTTTATTGATGATACTAATTGTGGGTTTGTTCATTTTTTTAGGTGGATGTGAAATTAAACATGCGAGACTATATTCCATTGATTTTGGAGCAGGCGAGGGAGGATATGTCGGATGATGATTGGCCTCATGTAGAGGCTAATGATTTTGGTTCTATTAGGCATTACAGATGGATCCATAGATATTCAGGCATGATACTCGCATTACTAGAGAGGTGGAACATTTCCACCAACACGTTTTGGTTACCTACAGGGGAGATCACCATTACCCTAGAGGATGTTCATCATATTTTGAGACTATTGATTTATGGGGCAGTGGTGTATACCATCACAGAAGTAGAGAGGGATGATGTGATGTCAAGGTTGTATGGGGAGGATGTTACAGATATCAGATATGAGTCAGGGGGTTTCTCCTATGGCCGTGTTTATTTACCTAAGAGAGCAGGCCATGTTCAGATGACTATGATTATGATGGCCATCATGTGTTATACATTTCCAGATTCCAGGAGTGGTCATTTTCTGTGGATGATGACACAAGTTTTGTCTAAGATGATGGAGCATTGTATGGTTTTTTAGTGAGGGCCCACTCTTCTTGCATAAAAATTTAGAGAGTTGTGGTCCTGGAGGGTTCACAAACATTACGGTATAGATGTTGGTTTTATCTTACAGGCTTGGGCCTGAGAGCACATTGTTATTGCTCGACCCGTAGGGTTATCATGGGGTATTGGTTATAACCACCCTAGTTTTATGAGATGGAGGTCAAATAGGGGTTGTGCGGGGAAGAGGAAGAAAATAGGGTTCTATAGAGAACTATTTTTTGGTTTATAGGTGGGAGATGTCATGTGGAGGACCTATTTGGATCTACCTACCTAGACTAAGTATCCTCAGGAGTTACTTGGTTTACATCAGCCTATATGGCTCCAGTCATGCAGAGCAAGTGAGCACGAGCTACTTCATTTTTACCGTGTTCAGTGGTAGTTTGGATTGGTTTATATATTTCTCAATGAGCCTGTTCAGTATAGGTGGAAGGATACATATATGGATACACCGCAAGCAGCAGTGACTAGACCTACCACTATTGTTGATTTGCTAGGGGCTACATGCCCCAATGAGGTGGGAGTGATTGGACCAATAGATGATGTGAGGGTTACCCCAGAGCATACTGTATGGTGGGCTCTGACTTTGAGGGGATTTGATAGAGTCCAAGTTACACAGAGATCCGCACAACGAGTGAGATGTGTACGTCCTCGGACAGAGGGTGGAGCATAAGGAGGGGAGGAAGAGCCATATTATGATAAGGAGGAGGGTGATGATTTAGTATCTACTATTTCAATGATGACAGTCGAGAAGGCCATAGTGGAGGGAGAGAGAGAGACGCAACTCAGAGAGAGCACGATGATCTGATTGGTGTTCGGGATACCTTCATTATAGAGAGGGATGGATTGATTGTTGAACAAGATAGTCTACAGGCACAGATTGTACATGTCTCTACTGATAGATAAAAGTACAAGGGGCATAAGGATACACTCAAGAAGGCCTTGGGGATCAAAGGGCCTTCTATATCTGGTACGGAGTTGTCAGCGATGGCTCGGTCTGGAAAAAAGGAGCACCTACATTATCCCCTTCTCTTGGGATGATTTCAGTGGAACATTATGATGTTGTGTGGGTAGAGCAGGACTACTACATTGATATGATCATCAAGAAATACCCGGATGCCATTTTATATGTACATCACTTGGCTACCAAAGGGGTAGCTATAGCAGTAGTGAGGCTTAGTGCAAGTATAGCGAGTGTGGGACACCCACCTCAGGGGCTAGAGAGAGTGAAGGGTGGTAAGGGAGGAGTCAGAGGAGAGGTTGTGGTGATGAGTGTTCCTATAGGGAGTAGAGACATAGGTTTTGTTAGAGGCACACCTTTTCCAGGAGGAGGAGGTGGTGCTAGTATCATTCTTGGAGATGTGGATTTTACTAGTTGATTATATGAGGACATAAGCTCATAGAAGCCCATTTTTGTATGATGATGACATATATTGATTTTTTTGGAATTTGATTATGATGTATACCAGATTTTGATTTGTTTATATATATGATGATGATGATGAATTTATGGTTCATATTGATTGTGTTATATGTTGTATGTTTTAGACTCGAAATGTGTTAGTGTTTTTGATGGATATTGAAAAGCATGATTTGTAAACTTGTTTAGATGTATATGATTAGATGTGGTCGAATGTTTAATTGATCAAAATGACTTTAAAATGTGCCAAATAAAAAATTTAACTAAATAAAATGAATTAAAAATGCAATGATTTCCACATTATGTATTTGATCTATACGTGAAGGGTTTTAAAAAACACTTGCACTTGTAGCCTTATCAAATGTTAAATAAGATCATCAAAGGGTAGTTACACAAATCATGTGACATAAATATGAGTTTGAGTGAATGTGCTTTGCTAGGATGATGAAAGGTATTTTGTGTATGTAGACAAATGTGGGAGAAAAGTGATCTCTTCTTCAACAAGTTAATAGGAACAATGCCCCAGCTTTACATATTATTTCGAAGCAAGCTGATTGCGATGAGAAGCTTGTTGTAATGGGAAAGTTGATCGATGTGGGAAGATTTATTGGATGCTTTTGATGTTGATGTAATTTTGAAGACTGATCAAAGTGGGAATACTTTTTGCATGAGTAGCCATCCTTTGAGGGTATGGTCTAAATTTTTATTTTTGACAAGATGGTTGTCCTTCAAGGGATCGGTCCATAATTTTGACTGGGAGCTGTCCTTTGAGGGAGCAGTCTACTTTTTGATATTTATGATAATGATTTAGAATTTGTGAATAGCTATCCTTTGAGGTACCAATCCATTATATTTTGATATTTTAATAAGAGGAGCATCCAAATGATTTTTACATGCATTTTTGAGTTGAGCGAAAAACCCTAATAAATTGTTTTGAGGAGGGGATAAAACGTGTACATGACCTACACACACATATGCCTCATGTCATGTTTTTGGTATGGGATGGATGGGTGTAATGATTTTAAGGGGTTCTTACAAGAGAGAAAATTAAAATGAAAGATGTGATGAATAGATCTATGGTGCTCATCTTTAAGGCATACTTAGGATGCTGACGAATAGCTACATGCTTTCAAATTATTATAATGATAGGGTGAAAATGATAAGATTTGGATATAACTACTTTCATGATGATTGATTATTTAACAGTAGAAAATACTCAAGTGTGAAGCATTGAGAGGTTCCCCATCAAGAGAAGCGAGATGATATGCTCCTGACCCGTACTTATGAGTAATAATGTATGAACAATATAATTAGGGAAAAAAATTCCACATTTAATATATTCTAATGTAGTGACATTTTGATTTTCTTTAAGTACAAGATCACCAATTTTAAAAGTCACATTCTTTGACATGTTTGTTATATGCTCTACTAATACGTTCTTAATAAACTTGATGATGTTCAAGGGTTGTCAATCACTTTTCATCTAACAATTCAAGTTGTGCTAAATGGTCTTGGCGATATTCCTTATCAAGAATGAAATATTTGAAAGATACATGAAGTGATGGAATTTTGACCTCGAGAGGCAAGATGACCTTTGAGCCATAGATGAATGAGTAGGGCATATCACCAATAGGTGTGTTGATGCTAGTTTGATAAGCCCAGAGAGCAAACAGGATTTGGAGATGCCAATTCATGTATGCATCATCTATTGCTTTCATAAGAATTATGTTAAGTGTTTTGTTAGATGCCTCATATTTTCCATTTGCTCGAGGATAATATGGTGATGAGAAGATGAGTTTGATATTGAATGCGTCACATATATTTTTTAACTTCTTTATTTTTGAAGTATTTTCCATTATTTGTGATGATTTTATGTGGGATACTGAAACGACATATAATATTTTGATATATTAAGTTGATGATAGGTCCTGATTTTGTCGAGGTCAAAGGGATGGCTTCAACCCACTTAATAAAATATTACGTTGTTGTGATAATGGAATGATGTTGTTGGGTTGACTTAGGATTGATTCCACCAATGAGTTCAAATCCCCATTGAGAAAAAGGCCATAAGTCATGAGCAGGTTATAATGCTTGACTAGGGACGTGAATGAGATATGAGTGGAGTTGACATTTGATGTATTTCTTTACGTATTCACAACAATATTTGGTGATGGTAGGCCAGTAATACCCTAGCCATATGGCATGTTTAGTAATGATGTTTCCACTGAAGTGACCACCAAAAATGTCATCATGGACTTCTTTGATTTCTTTGATTTATTCATGTGATTTAAGACATCTTAATAGTATACCATCAAAGCTATGTTTATAAAGGATACTTCCTATGATGACGAAGTGAGTGACGTGTTGAAAATATGATTGTTTAACATTGTGTGATAAATCTGATGGAAATTCACATTCAACAAGATAATCATATATCTGAGTGTACCATAGATATAGTGGATTGTTTTCAATGACATTAATGGAAGGAAACTCATTTTTATGTGAAGGATGGTCCAAGCATTGAAAAACTACGGACATTTTAGTTTTATCCTTATATTTTTCCATTTCCAATGGAATGAGGGATCTGAGAGATGTCATAATATTTGCAAACCTATTAGAAGATCGCGAAATAGATTGAATGGTATAATGATCAAATGCGCTGAGGAGGAAGTCGACAAAAACTTTATATTTTTTAAGAATTTCATTTTTACATTGGCATTCTCCTTAAACTTGACTGACAACAAATTATGAATATCCATATATTTCTAGGAAGTGAACACCTAAGAGAATGGAGGTATTTAGACCCATGATTAAGGATTCATATTTCACCATGTTATTAGTACATTCAAAGTTAATTTTGAATGATAGATGAAGTGGGATGTTCCAAGGAGGTGTGATAATGAATTTGTCTCCTCCCCCCTCTTGACATTTAGCACCATCGAAGAAGAGATTCATTTTAACGGGGATGAATTTAGATTCATCGATGTTGTTGATGGAATCATTGAGAAAACACTCGTGAGGGGGTTGATTATCTAGAAGGGGTGCTTCAGCGAGTTGATTTGCAATGGTCTAACCTTTAATGTATTTTTTTAATATAATTTCAAGGTCAAAGTCAGTCATGAACATAAGCCATCGAGTAATGAGATCATTATGATAAGGTTTAGAATACATGGGTTTAAGCAGATTAAAACTAGTGACGACACATGTCTTATTATTGAGGAGATAATGTCAAAGTTTGGAGGTGGAAAAATATGAAGCACAACATATTTTTTCAGCTTCAGTATAGGGTGTTTCATACTCATGGAGTGTGCAACTAATGTAGTATATGGGTTGTTCACGAACTTGATTATCACGATGGGTGAGCATAGCTCCTAGATCATGCTATGAAGTGGATATGTATAGATAAAATGTCTCCCCTTCACGAGGTGGAGTAAGCATAGGAGGTGATAATAGATATTGTTTGATTTTTTCAAAGGTTTTATGGAAATTAGAATCCCAATGAAACACTACATCTTTGCGGAGAAGATGATGAAATGGTTAACAACGGTCATAATGTTGTGATATGAAATGTGAAATGGACTACAATTTACCTTGAAGGATATGCAATTGTTTAAGATTAGGTGGTGGAGGAATTTCAATGATTGCTCTAACCTTTTTCGGGTCCACTTCAATACCTCAGATAGATATGATGAATCCTAAAAAAATTTTGGTGATAACACCAAAAACACACTTCACAAGGTTAAGACGAAGACAAAACTAGATGAGGCGGGTGAAGATTGATTCAAGGATATCAAGATGGTCTTTTCATGATTTGGATTTTCCTATAAGGTCATCGACGTAGTCTTCAAAAATTTTGTGGATAAGATCATGAAAAATTTATGTCATGGCACGTTGATAAGTAGCCCCAACATTTTAAAGACTAAAAGGCATAACATGGTAGTAGAAGGTTCCCCAAGGCATGATGAAAGAAGTTTTGTGTTGATCATCAGGAGAAATGTGAATTTGGTTATAAACAGAAAATCCATCCATGAGGGAAAGCATTTCATTGCTGGATTTTAGGTTGAAAAGCTGATTTATGTTTGGAAGAGGGAAATAATCCTTAGGACAGGTGAGATTGAGATCCCTAAAGTCTGTGCAGATACGTATTGTTTTGTAAACTCTCTACTTTGGATTCATTCACATAATCAAAATTAAACATTGTTATTCTACTTTTGATTTATAAAATGACAGATATATCTAGTGAATGAATTTTCTTATGCTTAGAATCAACAATTGTAGGGAAAGGAAAGAATGTAAGATCATGAACACTAACATTTTTTATCTTGGAAACTTCCAGAGGTGGAAAACTAGTTAGGAAGGGAAAAGTACTCTTTCTTCTCACTTTTTATTGGCCAATTAAAATAAGAAGTACATAATTTACAATGAGTATGAAAGAGAATTAGATAATATCTCACACTTCCTCCCAATTACTTGGTTTCTCTGCCTCAAAAATCCTTTCTTCTACAAAACACCATTCCAGCACTAAGAATTCCTTTCTCACTTGATTTCATGCTTCGATGATAAAAAATATCCTTCCTACATGTATTTATAGCCTTTCTCATATCATCTTGTGTACTGTAGGATGGGAAAGGTCATGGAGGAGAAGAGACATGAACAACCTTTCCAATTTTGGGACTGTTTGTTTCAAATTTTATTTTTTATCTGAAAGTGATAGGACTGCCGCCCAATGTAGACTAGAGGTCATATGACATCCTTCATGGTTGGGTGGCGGTTATAGGAATCCCACCCTGGTTGGGCGGCAGTTTTGTAACTGCCGCTCTGCATAGAGCGGTGGTTCTGTTAACATAAATATAGAACCTTTGTTTCTTCATCTCCCTTCTTTTTTTTTGGTTGATCTAATGAATTATAGTCATTTTGGATCCCTATGGATCACACCTCCCCTGCTTAGGAAGATTTTTGTCCCGTAAAAGCTTAGAGGGGGAGTAGATGAGGAAATAATTCCCTCACTTTCTCCTTCTAGTACCATCAGGCATGCCTTGGTGTCTTTCCTTTCACTCCAGCATGTCAAGACTCCTGCGCTCCTCTCCTAGTCTCTCTAACCTTCTACTGCAACACTACATCCTCCTCCAATTCACCTCGTGAGTCCAAGATGAAATCCTCAACAGAAGGTAGAAATTGTAATCATTCATCTTCATCTAGCATGAATGGATCATATAGGTGCAAGTTCTCATAGTTTACTACTGATTACATCCTCATAAATGGCGGAAAATCAAGTCGAAAGGAATTTTATCCAATCTGTTCCAATATGGTGAAGGTTCCATATCATAGTGGCTTGAGCTTCTGTGCTTGACCTTGTATTCTCTCCTTCCTTAGGTAAAGAAACTCTATCTCCAACAGAATCTTATGCTCTCTAATGTGCTTCTCGTGCCTATATTTGTACTTGGCTTGATATTTCTCTAACTATTCTTTGAATTTGAGATAAATTTGTTAGATCCTCTTGATGATTTTTTTTTCTCTAGTCACCTATGTGTCTCGTGTCTCCTCCTCATTCTATTGTCAAACTGCTATGTCTAGCAGATTTGTAGGTAGATATCCCAAGCATGCTCTAAATGGTGACTTCATAGTGGACGTATGTACTGCTTGGTTATAGGAATGTTAAATGTAGGCTAAGGACTCATCCCAAGTCCTTGGGTATTTACTATTATACCATTTGATCAACTGTACCAAAGCCCTTTTCACCACCTCTGTCTGTGGATGGAAATTTGTTATCCTTTGTAACCTGGTATCCATCTTGTCCCACAAAGTAGTCCAAAACTTCCCCAAGAACCTGGAATCCCTGTCAAAAATAATAGAATTTGGTAAGCCCAAATGCACCCATACATTAGCAAAGACAATATTTGGTGCCTCATGTGCTTTTACTGTCTTTTTACATGCCATAAGTATACACATCTTACTGAATCTATCAACAATAACATATAGATATTCATGGCCATGTTTCGACATTGGTAATCCTCCTACAAAATCCATATAAATTTCCTCCCTAGGACGAGTAGGTATTGGAAAAGGCATATACAAACCCTCCTTCCTAGTCTTAGGCTTACTGGTATTAAAAATTTTACATCCACGTATAAATTTTGATACTTTTTCTTGCATATTGGGCCAATACATGTACCTTTTCAAGTGGGTTAGGGTCTTACCGACACTAAAATATCCCGCTAGTTTCGAGTTACGTGCTTCCCTCATCAATAGAAGTATTTCTTCTTAGGCACACAAAATTTCCCCCATCGGTAGAGTATCCCGTCCTGGAGATAACAATCTTCAATCCCTATCCTCTCAGCCCCTTGGGACTGCAACTGCTGAAATGTCACCCCAAATTCTCTGTCCTGAGCATATGCCTCTTTGTAAGTTGCCTTCGTGAAGGGCTCGATCTGAGATATAGTTGCCAAGTAGGAGAAATTATCATATGTAGGAGGCCTTAACAACATGTCTGACACCAAGTTTTTACTACCATTCTTGTATTTGATCACAAGATGCAACTACTGAAGGAGCCCCAACCATTTGTAGTGACTTTCTTGCTACAAGTTAGACTGTGCTTGCAAATACTTGAGAGGTTTGTGGTCAGTGTGCACAATAGTTTCTTTACCCAAAAATAATGCTTCCATTTTTTAATTACCTGCACTAGTGCATACATTTCCTTATCATATACTGAATATCCTTTAACTTTTGAAGTAAAAATTTCAGAATGATAGCTCATACAGGTTTACCTCCTTGAAGCAAAACTGCACCCATAACATAATCACTGGCATATGTCTCTACTTCAAAGGGTTTTTGCATATTAGGAAGATCAAGTACTGGAGCATGACTAACCTTGTATTTCAATAAATAAAAGGATTTGTCTTGTTCCTTACCCCAGTCAAAACCCCTACTCTTTGCGGCCATTATGTGTAGAGGTGTTGCAATCATGGAGAACCTCGGAATGAACTTCTGCATGTACTGTACTGCTCCCACAAAACTCCTAGTATCTGTGGCTCCTATTGGTTTTGGCCAATTGGTGATGGCTTCCATATTCTTTTGACCCACTCATAGCTCTCCTCCTTCAACCATGTGCCCAAGATAGAAAAGTTATTATTTGGAAAATTCACATTTCTTCATATTACAAAGAAGTTGTTTCTCCTTGAGAACTTGCAAGGCTTGTTGCAATTGAGTTAGATGTTCCTCCCATGTAGCGGGTGCATTGCATAAACTAAATGGAAGTAATAACCACTCATACAAACCCTATTTTTTCTTGAAGGAAATCTTCCATATATCCTCCTTTTTTCATTCTATCCTAGTGATAACTTGAATTGAGATCCAACTTCATGAATAATTTGGAATGCTGAAGCTGGTCCAAAATATCATCTATGTGGGGAAGTGGATATTTTTTCTTTATGGTGATCTTGTTGAAAGTGCGTAGTCGATGCACATTCTCCAAGAACCATCCTTCTTTAGCATCATCATAATAGGTGAACCTCATGGTAGGTTCTCAGGCGTATCACCCGCTTGTCTAGTAGATCCTAGAGTTGTTTCTTTACTTCAATACTCTCTAGCAAGGATTTCCTATACAACCCGATGTTTAGTAGAAGGGACTTTGACAACAGTTTAATCTCACGCTCTACTTCCCATTTTGGTGGTAACCCACTGGGATCCTGAAAAAATTCCTGAAAAGACTGAATAATACTATCCAAATCTTGCTTTCCCTGGTTAGAAATATCTGAAACTTCTACCCCATCTTGTTTATCCTTTAACAAAAGTAAAAAAAACAATTATTATGATTTGCCTCAATAAGTCATTTTTCTTGGTTAACACTCACCATAGTAACCCGTGTCTTACGCTGGTGTGCCCAGGTGTTGTAGTTGATCCCCTCCTTGACCCATATGTATCGGTTTTCCCTTCTCATAAATATAACATCCCTAATATACAAGTAAGGACTCCAAAAAAAAACATCAAAAGCATCAAGTGGAATAACATCATCTTCCAATACATCAATATACTAGGAATTTATCCCAAACTTGACCTTACATCTTTTTGTTACCTAAATTTCAACACCCTTCTTCACCCAACCCAAAGGATAAGGGTGTGGATGCTCATAAGTCTCAAGACCAAGCTTCTTTATGACTACCTTAGAAATCAAATTAGAATGAGAACCGGTATCAACTAAAGCATTTACCTTAGTTCTCTTGATCTGGATTTTTTATCTGGAATAGTCTACTCATCTCCTCTTTATGGCTATCCATGTTGGTGGTCGTGCATCTAAGCCTCTCGTCTACATCAGATTCATCTTCGATTTCCACCTCCCATTCTATCTTTAAAGATTTCATGGAATTTTTTGAGTCCTTGGTTTCGTTCTTCGGATGTAACTCAAGATGCAACTTCTAATATGTAGCGTCAATATGACCATCGATATAACAGTTCTTACAAAAATTATTGGGATCTTTACAAGTATTTAAAGTAATGGAATCTTGTTTACCTTTCCCTTTCCACTTACCTTTTTTACTTGTTTTCCCATGTTCTTTCTTCTAGTGATTTGTCGATTTATTTTCCCTTAGCTCTTATTCTCCTTACTTCTTTTCATCATCTATATAGTATACTTGCACACACACCTCCTTGAGATCTTTAGGATTTGTGGAGATGAATTTTCTTCGAAGGTGAGTTTGAAGTCCTTCCAAGTACTTAGTCAGAATATCCTCATCCTCCAAGTCCATGTTCAACAACATGGCCTACCTCCAAAACTCCGTAGTATAGTCTTACACATTTTGACCACCGCCTTGTCTAAAATACTACCATTTAATCATTTGGTCATTCTTGTGCCAATATGATAGAAGTTAACTCTAAGTAATTCTTTAAATTATTGTCAAGATTTCACAATAGAATGTTTCTTCTTTTCACAAGTGGCTAGATGGGTTTCCCACCAAACTAGAGTGTGTCCCTTCTTTTTGAGACATGCAAAGGTGATCCTCTATGCCTCAGTGACATTATGGATGCTAAAGTAGACTTATAATTGTTTTAACCATTTATCAAGCAACTATGCATCTACTTGTCCTTCAAAGCTTTTAATTTCAAATTTCGTCTCAACTTTAAAAGGAACATGATCAGATTTTACCTTCTCTCTTGCATTTGAAGTATCTTCTTCATGATCTTCCCCATATTCTTCCTCATGGTGGCTCCTCCCTATGCAATTTTTTTGGCTAAGCCTTGAACCACTGATTCCAAGGAGTCTTTCTTAATAGAAGTCATATTTTGTAAATATGTAAGTTATTCTTATCTTATAAACATCCTATCCATCATGGTCTCCAACATCTCGATTCTACGGACCAAGTTCTCTTCCTCCATTTGTCCCTGAATTCTCTGTTTCCACTTCCTTGTAGAAATATATGGATCACAAGGTAAAACTTATTAACCTTTGGATCTTTTCACTATCATACAAATCCAAGATCGAATACCATAGTCCTAGATACTTGTTAGTTCTAATACCAAAATGATCTGTAAACTCTCTACTTTGGAATCATTCACAGAATCACAATTAAATGATGTTGTTCTACTTTCGATTTAGAAAATGATAGATATAGCAAGTGAATGAATTTTTTATGCTTATAATCAACAATTGCAGGGAAATGAAATAATGTGAGCTCGTGAACACCAATAATTTTATCCTAGAAACCTTCGAAGGAGGAAAACCAGTCGGGAAGGGAGAAACACTCTTTCTTCCCACTTTTTATTGTCCAATTCAAATAAGAATTACAGAATTTACAATAAGTATGAAAGATAAGTAGATAATATCTCACACTTCCTCCCCATTACTTGTTTTCTCTACCTCAAAAATCCTTTCTTCTACAAAACACAATTCCAACACTAATAATTCCTTGCCCACTTGCTTTCATGCTTCGATGATAAAAAATCTCCTTCCTACATGTATTTATAGCCTTTCTCATGTCCTCCTGTGCACTAGAGGATGGGAAAGGTCATGGAGGAGAAGAGACATGAACAACCTTTCCAATTATGGGACTATTCGTTTCAAAATTTATTTTATGTTCAAAAGTGACAGGACCGCCGCCCAATGTAGATTGACGGTCACATGACCACCGCCCTGGTTGGGCAGAAGTTATAGGACCGCTACCCTAGCTGGGCAGTGGTAACAGGACTGCCAGCATGGTTGGGCGATGGTTCTGTAATCGCCACTCTGCACAGAGCGGTAGTTTTGTTAACATAAAGATAGAACCTTCGTTTCTTCATCTTCCTTCTTTATTTCTGGCTGATCTGATGAAGTAGAGTCATTTTGGATCCCTATGGATCATGTATCTTACCTGACACTTTAGTTACGGGGAAAATGTTGAATACCCATTGTGGATAGTCAATGGGTATGATAAAGTTGGCACATAAGAGGTGTTGTAACTCTTCCTTAACAAGGAGAGCTATGCAAGGATGCATTTTATGGATTTTTTATTTAACTGGCTTAGCATCAGGATACATGACTATGTTTTTTACGACAATGTTAGGATTGATTCCAAGCATATCTTTGTTTGGCCAGGTGAAGGCTTGGTGATATTTTGTTAAGAATGAAGTGAAATCATCTAGTTCTTGTAGGTTTAAGGATTCACCGACCTTAACCATGTGATATTTCTATGGGGTGCCTAAGTTAACATTGTTAGTGTAGAATCACAGTACCCCCAAATGAGTTGTCAGATCTACTTTTCTAAGGCAGGGTCATTTGGTGTGATTTGCATAACATGGGACCATTTCTCAAGTTGTGGGACTTGCGGACTTAAGATGGCCCTCCAGAGAAATTTGGATTCTTCTTCCTGATCCTAATGCTAAACTACTCCTAATGCAAAAATGAAATCTAACTACACCTATCCTAATAATTCCAAGGAAACAGGGAGAGAGAAAGTGCATAAAGATGGAAATCCTACACTAACGAGGTGATAACACCAAGAAAAGGGAAGTGTTGGTCACAATCTTAGCTGCCTGAAGTGGAGAGAGGTGAGCAGAGGAGAGGGTGGACAAGATGCACCATAGACTAGAGATAGATTTCACACAGAAAACCACTTCAAAACCCATTAAACACAGCTCCTATGGCCGGCAACAAACATCAGAATATGCACAATATACCCTGAAATGATGAGAGGTGAGGAGAGACAATAAGATAAGCAAAGGATGGACATATACATCACAAAATAGATTTTATTGCTCCAAAAGTTCACACAATATATTGTTAGTGGGCAAGAGGCAAGAGAATGCCATTATAGAGTCGTGAAAGGAGGTTCAAGCTCCATTTCGACCCTGGGGAAGAATAGAAGGGGGAGATAGATAAGAAGAATGAACAACCTTTTTACAATGAATCCTACCCCCATTTTTATATATTCGATCAGAGAGAAGAAAGAGAGAGAGAAGCGGGAAAAGTGGATTGGAACTCAACCACTACTATTAATGCTTCTGATAAAATCTGTCCCCAAATCCATCTTTACTACATCGATCCTTGGTTCAGCACCTTGAAGGAAGAGGAAATGGTGAAACAAATCAAATTTGATTTGGTTTGTGAGGCAAGAAGATCATGCATTAAAGGCCCGAATATGTTTCTCCAATTTTCACCTACCAGGGCTACGCAACAGCCTGACACTCATTTGGGCTTCCCTTTTTGGATTCATCTTTGGAGAAGTGCCACTAGGACACGTGACTCTCTCTGCTGGCTCTGCTCCTTCATTTCTGATCCCACCTGTAACCTATTTGTCATCCTGGAATGTAAGCTCTAGGGTCTAATTCATTTCCTTCATAATTTTCTTATGTGCAGGAGTTGTCTTGACCAATTTTCTGAGGGGGTGAATTTGGGATAACAATTTGGTGACTCATGGGGACATTTGTCTGCTAGATGAAGAGACCAGTGGCCTTGGAGCATCCATTGGGCATGGAGTCAAGAATGATGGCCTGACAATGATCCTTCTTATAAAATGGAATCTCTGACTCTCTGCACTTTGCTGACCTCTGCTCGACTCTAAATCCACTTGCGTGTCAGCACTCTCAATTTTCATAAGAAAATCTTAAAATGGAGTTTTTGAGAGTAGAACATTGTATTGACCTAGGTTTTCACCTATCCCTGAAATGGATTGTTTCGAAATGGCTTAAGTTGCTCTATATTTGTTCCCTTTTGGAGCTAGCAACTATTATAGACTGCTATGAGTCTTCTTGCCATGGATATTGAAGAGCCTGGCCTTATGCACCCTTGGAGAAAAATAGACAAAAATTATATACAAAGACCAAATCATACATGCCTCAAATGAGACATGCAGAGTGTGCATAAGCACTTCTTCTGATGGAAAAAAAGTATACTCCTACTCCTACACTAACCAGAGAGAAAGAATGCTAAACAAAACCTGCTACATGCAGGGAGAAGTATCTTCCCTTTCTCAAGAGGGGTAGCCATGTAAATGATTTAGCACTAAATATCGCTACCTATATGAGTGAAAAATTGACAATAAGTCGGTCCTCCACCCAAATCATCAAGGTATCAGCATTAATGGAAAATACCTCCTCAAGTTGACTTGTATTGGAATCCTAGAGGTATTGATGATGACACTTAGTGCTTTGGATTCATCCTCATGCCCTGTAGTAGGCATGACTGTTTTTGGTTTCTCCTTTGGCTCCAATGAAGCCAAGTACCTGATTGGGCATGATCTAATCCTTTGGATGTGACCATTTATTTGAAATTCAACTCCAAAATGGGGTCTTCTTGTGGACCTTCTTGGGTGAATGGTGTGGGATAAATGATGACATCCTCCTGCCTTTTGTCTTCCTTCTCCTGTGAAGAACATGGGAGATTCATGTCTTCCAATCTTGGTTCCAGAGGGTTGTTATGAAGTGTAGGTTGTTGTTCTTGAATGCTCTCCTTCGTGGCAGCAAGCTCATGTGCTTGGGATGTGAGATATGGAGGAAAAAATGATGTGATCTCCATGGGTTCCCCTCCATCAAGGAAATCCTCCAAGTCAGATAGGTAATCTGTCTCCTTGTTGTCCTGCTGTAGGTGCCCAACCTCCTTCATGGTGTCCTCCTGATCTACAATTGACTCATCATGGTTGCCTTCATCCTCAAACATGAAGTTTGAAAGCTCAAACTCCTCCTCAACATCAGAGCTTGAAGGGGATGAATTGGGAGGAAGAACTGAAGGTTTTTCTGTGGCTTGCTCTGCACTTGGAGCCTCTGAAACTGTATGGTCCTCCCCATAGCCAGAATGTACTCCTCTTCTTTTAGATTAGGAGTTGCTCCTTCTTCCCCTACTTGTGTTGTAGCTGGAGCTTCCACCACTTGTGGCTTTACCTCAACCTCCTCCATAGGCTTAACCAAAAAGGTAACCTTTGGGAAATCAAATTTAGTAGCCCAACTCTTCAGATTTTCTATCATTTCTTCTATGTTGGGTTTCTCTATTTGATGTTTTCCTTGGCTTGTTTTTGGAGTATCTTTCTAACATGGACTTGGGAAGCAAAGAGGAGTGGTGGGTGGGGTCTCCACTATTTTTTTCCTTGTTTTTTGGTGGAGGGGAAGGCATTTATTTTAGCTCTTGTGGGGGGGACATAGATTTGGAAGGGAAAAGGGAAGAGGAAAGGAAATGAGATGGAAGACTAGAAGATGGAGAAATGAAATCAACACTTGGGGGAGCAAGTGAGGGGCTTGACTCTTGCCTCTGCTGAAATGATAAAGCTTGAGAGAGAGAGAAAAATAAAGACAAGGAGTTGTTGAATGACCTACCCATTGACAAGGTTGATTAAGACTTTGCTCATATGCTTCTATCTCCTCAATCCATTGTGCAAGTTGGGGCAGCACTTCAACCATGAAGTCAAGCTTCTCTTGAGGGTTGTAGTGTCTTGGAAAAGGGCCTTCCCATAGTCAAGGTTCCCTGAAACAAATCTTGAACACCTTCATTTGTGCTATACTCCTTGACTAAACCATGCCAACCTCCATTTTTTGGATCTTCTCCAGTAGACCAGCATCTTGCATTTAATTGTCTTCATTGTTCACATACCCCTGCTCTTGGAAAGCTCTGTAGCCAGACTAATTTTGACACTACTCATATAGGTAAGCATAACGGTTCTGGATCAGATCATAATCTTGATCTGGAGGAGTTGGGAAGTACATTGGAGGTGGACTGCATTATTGTAATGTGAGTTCCATGAAGGGAATGAATTCATGAATGCATAACCTCATGGGAAAATGGAAGAGATGGAAAGAAGAAAATGGATGAAAATGAGTGGAAATGGATGGAAAAGGTTTGCAACTCAGATAATGGGTTTTTGACCAGATGGAGTCACAAGATGTGCTTGTATGTTCCTCAAAAGGATGACCCTTAATAGGAACACATCAACCTGTTAAGATGAAGTGGTAAGGTGCTTCATACCTGTCCCACCGGGTGTTCTAAAACTATTAGTGCAGAATCACAGCACCCCCAAATGAGTCATTGGATCTACTTTTCTAAGGTAGGGTAATTTGGTGTGATTTGCATAACATGGGACCATATCTCAAGCTTTGGGACTTGTGGACTTGAGATGGCCCTCCAGAGAAAGTTGGCTTCTTCTTCCCGATCCTAATGCTAAACTACTCCTAATGCAAAAATGATGTCTAACTACACCTATCCTAACAATGCCAAGGAGACAAGGAGAGAGAAAGTGCATAAACAGGGAAATCCTACACTAATGAGGTGATAACACCAAGAAAAGGGAAGTGCTTGTCACAATCTCCGCTACCTGAAGTGGAGAGAGGTGAGAAGAGGAGAGGGTGGACAAGATGCACCAAAGACTAGAGTTAGATTTCACATAGAACACCACTTCAAAACCCATTAAACATAGCTCCCAAGGCCTGCAACAAGCATCAGAATATGCATAGTATACCCTGTAATAACGAGAGGTGAGGAAAGACAATAAAATAAGAAAAGGATGGACAGATGCATCACAAAACAAATTTTATTGCTCCAAAAGTTCACACAGTATATCGTTAGTGGGCAAGAGGCAAGAGAATGCCATTATAGAGCCATGAAAGGAGGTTCAAAATCCATTTCGACCCTGGGGAAGAACAGAAGGGGGAGACAGAGAAGAAGAATGAACAAAATTTTTACAATGAATCCTACCCTTGTTTTTATAGATTCGATCAGAGAGAAGAAAGAGAGAGAGAATCGGGAAAAAGTAGGTTGGAACTCAACCACTGCTATTAATGCTTCTAATAAAATCTACACCCAAATCTGTCTTTACTGCATTGATTCTTGGTTCGGTGCCTTGAAGGAAAAGGAAATGGAAAAATAGATCAAATCTAATCTGGTTGTTAAGGCAAGAAGATCCTGCATTAAAGGCCCGAAGATGTTTCTCCATTTTTCACCTACTAGGGCCACGAGGCAATCTGGCGCTCATTTGGGCTTCCCTTTTTGGATTCATCTTTGGAGAAGCACTGCTAGGACACATGGATCTCTCTACTGGCTCTTCTCCTTCATTTACGAGCCCACCTGTAACTTGTTTGTCATCTTGTAATGTGAGCTTGCGGGTCTGATTCATTTCCTTCATAATTTCCTTATGTGCAAGAGTTGTCTTGACCAAATTTTCCTGGGGGCGAATTTGGGATAACAAGAAGGTTGGAACTCAACCACTGTTGTTAATGCTTCTGATAAAATCTACCCCTAAATCCATCTTTATTGCATCGATCATTGGTTCGATGCCACGAAGGAAGAGGAAATGGTGAAACAGATAAAATCTTATCTGGTTGTTGAGGCAAGAAGATCCTGCATTAAAGGCCCAAAAATGTTTCTCCATTTTTCACCTACCAGGGGCACGTGGTAACCTGGTGCTCGTTTGGGCTTCCCTTTTTAGATTCATCTTTGGAGAAGCACTGCTAGGACATGTGTATCTCTCTGTTGGCTCTGCTCCTTCATTTTTGAGCCCACATGTAACCTATTTTTCATCTTGGAATGTGAGCTCATGGGTCTGAGTCATTTCATTCATAATTTCGTTATGTGCAGGAGCTTTCTTGACCAAATTTGTCAGGGGGTGAATTTGGGATAACAAGCATCATAGGTGGATTCGTTAAGAAGAGTTGGTGTGTCAGATGGTAGGGATTTTTGAAGAAATTATTCTTTAGCTCCCATATGGGAAAGGATATCCTGGTCATCTTGACACTGAAAGATATCCGCAGTAGGTGAATCTTCGTCAACCATTTCTAGCCAAAAAAGGGGTAATGATTTAGTGGAGTGATTGGATTGATAATCAAGTGGCCCTAAAGATATAATATTGATTAAATTTTTTTAGGTGGGATGGATATGGTGTCATCTGTGTCCACATGATCTTCAGGGTTTGTTGGTGATGATGGTTCTAGTTCATAAATGGATGTAGAAAATTTAGATATAGTGGCTTTGCATATTTCAGAACTGGACCTTTTATAACCTAAGCCACTTTTCTTATGGGCTTTAAGGGAATGCGGGATGGCCAAGTCATGGATTCCTTGTTCATAACGACCAATTCCAAAACCTCTTCATGCACAATGATGGAGATACATACGAGCAAAGTTTGGATTATCAAGGGATTTGAAATTTAATGTGAATGACATGGAATGGCATGGATTGACAATGTGGGATAGATGATTATTGAGTCCCCTGTAACCAAGGTTTTTTTGAGATAAGAAGGACCATCAAAGATAAAATCTCCTACGTTTGGGTCATACATGGGATATTTGTCAGGGGGACCATATGTTTTTGGTGAAGGGATGGAGTTAAGCGTGAGGAGAAGGTATTCCCCAATTGTAATATGTTTTACTATAACTGAGAGAGAAATCATGTGGTAGTTTAGAATAAGGGATACATGTGCTAGTAGATGCTTCATCAGATGACACAGAGGTGGATTTAGGTACAAGAACATCATTTGGATGGTACATCATATAATAGTCAGAAAATGGGTTTGGATCAATGGGGACAGTGAAGGTCTGACTGTCATTTTCATAGTTGAGACAACAATGGAGGGTGGAAAGAACGTAGGGCATGGTGTGTATCCAGGGGCATCCTAATAACATGTGTATTGAAACTCTAATTCTATTATGTAGAAGAGTTCCAGTAGGGTTTCAAAACCAACTTTAAGTGGCAGAATGATGGTGCCTAATGTGGGTGCGATAGTGTCATTGAAGGATCATAATAAGATTGTCGTTTGAGCGGTAACATTGTTGGGTAGCTTAAGTTAGTCAAAAGCAAGGGATGATATGATATTAATGGCGGAACCACTATCAACCATGATGCTCTTGATGGATATTTCATTGATCTAAGAGGTAATGAAGAGTGGTAGGTCATGGTCCTCTAGTCTAAGAGAGGGAATTTTAGATGGTTTTAATGATATAGTGAAAAATTCTTTAAGAGAACCTACAAAGTTTGTGAAAGGGACTGGATCATTGGATATTACGGTGATGGATTGAAGGGATTCTAACATAGAATGTTTGTGAAATGGTGATGTTTGAACTAGTTCATAAAGTGACATACTGACGGGGTATTGGTGTAGTTATTTGATAATAACCTTGTGGATTGCAGTGAAAGGGGATGTTGTTTCTTGTATCAATATTTTGGTTCTAGGTGACGTTTTTTTATTAGAAACTTCAAGATATAAGGGAATAAATACCTTAGGTTTGTCAAATGAAGCTGATAATTTAGGAGGTGGAGGTATAACAATGAATTTTTTACTTTTCTTAGACTCAGATGATTCTTTATCATAATTTTTTGAATGAGTAATGATGTGTACAACATCGACTCGATGAGAAGGTGTTTCAAGGATGGATTTTTCAAGTTTTGATGACAACGATGTTAATGCTAGTGTTATGCTTAATCAAGAAGGAAGGAAGAGCGGACTGCCAATTTCTTGAACTTTTAAGTGAAAGGATCTACAATCCTCTATGGAATGGCCTTGTGTTCTGTGGTAATCACATAAAACATTGAAGTCATACCAGGTAGGTTTCCATGATCAATGGTCAGACAGCATAGGGGGAAGTAATGTAATAAGTGACCACTACAAGAGGTCGTCTAAAATGTTGGCATAACACCCCTTAGGTGTAGACGTGGATGGGAACAAGGTTACATCTATATTCTTCTAGGGAGGAAGTGAGATAGATGGTTTGATTATAGGTTGTTTATTTTTTGGCCGTGGAGGCTTCTGGGAGTAGCAGTGGATGGAGGAAGAGGACCCTGTAAGGGTGGTCATTGGTTTGGATAGTTATACTATCTGATGGGTAAAGGGTGAGGACCCAGTATAGATGTATGTGGTGGAGTGGTGAGTGCAAGATATTTGGACAATGTAATAGGCGCATGATATAGACTTAATGTAGGGGCTCGGTAGGTAGGTTTTGACATTGAAAGTATAAGAGACTGAGGCCCACATAAAGGGATTTTCTCTAGAAAGACATATTAAGAGATTTTAAAGACTTGAAAAACACCTTTTTATGAGGCCATTTTGTGGTTTTGGATGAACCAGGTGTGGTTGATGGAGATTTAGCAGATTTGGATTTCTATGAGGTAGAAGATTTATCAGATGTGACTTTGGGTGTAAATTTAGAAGGTGTAGAGGATGTGGATATAGATTCAATAAGGGTGTGTGGCGTAGACGTGGGAATAGTTTTAGTAATATTCACAGTAGGTGAGGATTCAGTAGTTGTATTTTTATGCTCGTTGGATACCGGTATTGGTTCTGCATATTTTGATTCGATTGATAATGAGGTGGATTCAGGGATAGGTTATATATTTGTTATTTTATTGATCGTGTGGACACCATTTGTTTTTGGTTGATATGAAGATGAGGGATAATTCAGAAAAGGTTATTTAAATATGCCAATATTTTGATATGGGGATGTGTTTGGATTATCTAAGTGAAGTTCACCCTTATCAATCAAATCTTGAAGTACATTATGGAACGTGTGACACCTTTCGATGTCATGTCCATTAACCCTATGATACTTGCAATAGTCATTAGCTCGGTACCAAATGGGTTTAGAAACTGATGTGTCGATGGGTTGAATAGGTGGGAGAGATATGATATTGGCGGAAGATAGTTTGTCAAAAAATGTGTTATACGTCTCTCTTATAGGTGTATAGCTACATTGTTGATGGGAGCGCTCGGTAGTAGGATTTTCCTTGGGAGAAGATTTAACTATGACATCATTGGAAGATGTTTTAGATGGAAACTCAACTTTTGGTTTCTTAGTACGAATCTTAACCCAACCATCTTCTAGAGCTTTCAATTCCAGTTTATGGGCCATGGTGAAAGCCTCATAGAAAGTTTGAAATGATTGGATTTGTAATGTGGATGAGATATTTTTAGAGCATGCATGACAGAAAAATTCAATTAATTATGTTTTTGGTAATGAAAAGGATAGTTGATTAATTACACCTCTCCAATGGGTGACAAAATCAGTAATAGAATTTTCCTCGAATTTCTTGATGGCATATAGGTCATTGATAGTGACTTTGTGGGCTATGTTTATGGAAAAATGTTCTAAGAAGAGCTTAAAAATTTGTGCAAAGGAGAATAGGTAATGTTGTTATGTTTGTGGAACCTATTTTCATGTTAGAGTGTGGTACACCTTCTATGTGTTACACTCAGGTATTTTTACGGCGGTCCCGCTCGCCGGTGAGCGGGTCAGGGGGTTCGGGGGTGAAGCCCCCGAAGCAAATTTTCATGGGTGGTTTATTAACCCATGGGTAATGGGTAACCGTTATGGGATGTTTTTGGGCCCATGGTTTTTTGGTACCCATTGTTTTGATACCCACGGTTTTTTTCCCATGGTTTTGATACCCACGGTTTTGTATCAAACTGCTTAAGCAATTGTATATTTATATGATCTTATGCATATGATACACAAAACAAGAAAATGTATTGCAGATGTGTTTTGAATTTAGGTGTGAATTCTATAGAGTTTGTTGAGCATAGCTCCAAATGGATCTGGGTATTGTACTGAGAGAGTGGAGGCTTGTAATAAAATCTGAGCAAGTGATTCTTGGTAGACGTAGCCCAAATTGGGTGAACCATGTTAAATATTGTCTCTCTATGTTTTGTTATTTATTCTGCACTTTTATTTGAGATCTGTAATATTTTCTGCATATTAGTTTCTACTGTTACGATTTTGTAAGGGATTATTCCGCATATTTTATCTCTTATTTCCTAACAATTGGTATCAGAGCCTGGTTTGGTTTGCTGAAGTGTTGAATCACAGGGAAAGTTTTTAGCTTGAGTTGGAGCTATGGAAGATGATGGAAGATTTAGGGTTTATAAATTCAACAGGAAGAATTTCAGTCTTTGGAAGATGCAGATGGAAGATTACCTTTATCACAAGGATCTTTATACTCCGCTGTCTGAGAAGGTGAACAAACACTCGAGTATGACAGATGTGGAATGGGATTTGTTGGATCAGAAGGCACTTGGAATGATCTGACTATGTCTTGCATCTTTGGTATTATTTAATGTTTCAAAGGAAAAGACTACAAAAGATCTAATGGATGCATTAGGGAAGTTGTATGAAAAACCCTCTTCCTCTAACAAGATATTTTAAATGAAAAATTTGTTTAATATGAAGATGTCTGAGAATAATTCAGTAACAGATCATTTAAACGATTTCAATACGGTTGTGAATATGCTAGCTTTGGTTACAATAGAATTTGATGAAGAAGTTAGGGCTTTATTAATTCTGTGCTCTTTACTTGAAAGTTGGAATAGCCTGTAATGGCGGTAAGCAACTCGGTTCCAGCTAACTCGAAGTTGAAGTTTGAGGATGTTGTAAGGGTGATTCTAAGTGAGGAAATGCAAAGAAAAAGCTCTGGGGAATCTTCTACTTCAGGGAATGATTTGACAGTGGAAACTAGAGGGAGACAGAAGAATAGAGGAAACCGTGGAAAATTGAAAGATCGGGAAAGGTCAAAATCCAAGAGCAAGATTGTATGTTGGAACTGTGGAAAATCTAAGCATGCAAAGAAGGACTGTTGGGAGCTTCAGGAAAAAAAGAAACAACAGGAAGAAAACAAGGGGGAAAATGTGGCATCAGGTAATGTATGTCAGGATGCTTTGATTCTTTCTTTGTGTAATGTTACTGAATCTTGGGTTTTAGATTCAGGGGCTTCTTTTCATGCTACTCCACATAGGCATTATTTTGTTGATTATGTTCAAGGGGATTTTGGGCATGTTTTTCTTGGTGATGATGAGCCTTGCAGTATAGTTGGAAAAGGTTCTATTTAGGTTAAGATGAAGAATGGGAATACATGGCTATTGAAGGATGTCAGACATGTGCCTACATTAAGGATAAATTTTATATCGGCAGGGCAATTGGGAAGTGATGGTTGTACTGTGATATTTACAGCTGACTCTTAGAAGGTTACCAAGGGTGCTCTTATGGTGGCAAGAGGTAAGAAGGTTGGAACCTTGTATTTATCCACTGATAGTACTAATGATTGTAATCTTGTGGCTTCAGATGCAGATACAACATTATGGCACTATAGGCTCGGTCATATGAGCCATAAGGGCATGGACATCATAAAGAAGAATTTTCCTGGATATACAGAAACATGTTTGGAGTTCTGTGAGGACTGCATATATGGGAAACAGAAGCGAGTAAGGTTTCTCAAGGTTGGACCTACGAAGAAAGAGAGTAAGTTAGAGCTGGTACATTCTGATGTGTGGGGGCCAGCTCAGGTATCATCTCTTGGGGGTTCAAGTTATTATGTTACTTTTATTGATGATGAAACAAGGAAAGTTTGGGTTTATTGTATTAGAAACAAATATGATGTATTTGACACTTTTGTTAAATGGAAAACCTTCGTAGAGAATGAAACAGGTCTTAAGATAAAATGTCTCAGGTCAGATAATGGAGGGGAGTATTGCAACAATGAATTTAATGATTACTGTTCTAAGAATGGAATCCATAGGTAAAAGACGGTTCCAGGAACTCCGCAGTAGAATGGGTTATCAGAAAGGATGAACAGAACAATAATGGAATGTGCTAGGAGCATGAGGTTACATGCAGGACTACCTCTTTCTTTTTGGGTAGAAGCGGTGAGCACAGCTATGTACTTGATAAACAGAGGACCCTCAAGTGCCTTGGATGGAGGCATACCTGAGGAGGCTTGGTATGGTAAGAAAGTTGATTATTCATTTCTTAGAGTCTTTGGATGTGAGGTGTTTGTTCATATAGACAAGGATGATAGGACCAAGCTAGAGGCTAAATCAAAAAAATGTACTTTCATTGGTTATGGTGGTGATGACTTTGGATTTAAATGTTGGAGTATTAAGGACAAGAAAATCATTCGAGTCTAGGGATGTGGTCTTTAATGAGAAAGTCATGTATAAGCAACAGTTGCAGGAAAACAGGGAAGAATCCAAGAAAGAATATGTAGTGGTAGAGGATCTTCTGGATGGGACAGTGACCCATGAATCAGTTCAGGAACCGACTCAATAGGAACCCCAAACTCCTACAGTGAGGAGGTCTTCTAGGGTAAGAAAAGAACCTGAACGTTTTTCTCCTTCTCTTTATTATTTATTACTCACTGATAGTGGAGAACTAGAGAGCTTTGATGAAGCAATGCAGGTAGATGCCAGTAAGAAGTGGGAGCAAGCCATGGATGAGGAGCATAAGTCTGTCATGGAGAACCAGACTTGGGATTTGGTGAAGCTACCAGAAGGCAAAAGAGCATTGCAGAACAAGTGGGTGTACAGAGTTAAAGACGAAGGAGGAAAGAAAAGATATAAATCCTGATTGGTGGTCAAGGGGTTTGCACAGAAACAAGGTATAGATTTTGATGAGATCTTCTCTCCTGTAGTAAAAATGACTTCTATTATAACTATTCTTGGAATAGTGGCAGCAGAAGACTTGCACTTAGAACAGTTAGATGTAAAGACTGCATTTCTCCATGGTGATTTGGAGGAGGAACTATATATGCAGCAACCAAAGGGCTATGAGGTCAAAGGTAAAGAGGAGATGGTGTGTAAACTGAAGAAGAGCTTGTATGGCTTGAAACAAGCTCCACGTCAATGGTATAAGAAGTTTGATAGCTTCATGATGGAGCAAGGTTATATTAGATGTCATTTTGACCATTGCGTGTATACAAAGAAATTTGAGGATGGAAGTTATATTATCCTGTGTTTGTATGTTGATGACATGTTGGTTGCAGGTAAAAACATGCAGGAAATAAAAGTACTCAAGAAACAACTAAGTGAATCCTTTGATATGAAGGATTTGGGGGCAGCCAGACAAATCCTTGGTATGAGGATAACTCGGGATAGGAAGGAATGGAAGCTGACTTTATCTCAGGAAGAGTACATTAAGAAGGTATTGGATAGGTTTAACATGCAGGATGCTAAACCGGTTGGGACTCCTTTGGCAGGCCATTTTAAGTTATCAAAGGAGTAGTGTCCCAAGACAGAGTAAGAAAGAAACCATATGTCTAAGGTACCTTACTCATCAGCGGTTGGCAGTTTGATGTATGCTATGGTGTGCACTAGGCCTGATATTGCCCATGCAGTGGGAGTTGTGAGTAGATTTATGAGTGATCCAGGTAAAGAGCATTGGCAAGCAGTAAAGTGGATCCTTCGGTATTTGAGAGGGACCATGGGGACAGTTTTATGCTACAGTGGATCAGACACCACTTTGTGTGGTTATGTAGATTCAGACATGGCTGGAGATGTAGACAACAGGAGGAGCACGACAGGTTATATTTACACTGTAGGTGGGACAACAGTAAGCTGGATTTCACAACTACAGAAGCTGGTGGCTTTGTCAACCATGGAGGTTGAGTATGTTGCTGCCACAGAGGCAAGCAAAGAGATGATTTGGTTACAAAAATTACTTGAGGAGTTGGGGCATAAGCAGGAGGAATGTAAGTTGCATAGTGATAGTCAGAGTGCTATACACCTAGCTAAGAACTCTTCTTTCCACTCCAGGACGAAGCATATACAGTTGAGATATCACTTCATCAGGACAACTTTGGAGGAAGATAAGTTGAAGTTGGAGAAGATTCATACCAGTCAGAATCCTGCAAACATGATGACCAAGGTGGTCACAAGGGATAAAATAAAGCTATGTTCAGCTTTTGTTGGCCTTCACGGATGATAGTGAAGGGTTGAGAAGCTTGCTCAGTGAAAATCAGTCTCCAAGTGGGAGATTGTTATGTTTGTGGAGCCTATTTTCATGTTAGAGTGTGGTACACCTTCTATGTGTTACACTCAGGTATTTTTACGGTGGTCCCACTCGCCGATGAGTGGGTCAGGGGGGTTTGGGGGCGAAGCCCCCAAAGAAAATTTTCATGGGTGGTTTATTAACCCATGGGTAATGGGTAACCGTTATGGGTTGTTTTTGGGCCCATGGTTTTTCGGTACCCATTGTTTTGATACCCATGGTTTTTTGCCCATAGTTTTGATACCCATGGTTTTGATACCCACGGTTTTGTATCATACTGCTTAAGCAATTGTCTATTTATATGATATTATGCATATGATACAAAAAAAAAGCAAATGTATTGCAGATGTGTTTTGAATTCAAGTGTGAATTCTATAGAGTTTGTTGAGCATAGCTCCAAACATATCTGGGTATTGTATTGAGAGAGTGGAGGCTTGTAATAAAATCTGAGCAAGTGATTCTTGGTGGACGTAGCCCAAATTGGGTGAACCATGTTAAATACTGTCTCTCTATGTTTTGTTATTTATTCTTCACTTTTATTTGAGATCTGTAATATTTTCTGCATATTAGTTTCTACTGTTGCGATTCTGTAAGGGATTATTCCGCATATTTTATCTCTTATTTCCTAATAAATGTTGGGGAATATTGTTGTACCAATCGAAGGTGGGACCAGTAAGGGACATGGGAAAGGTCCTCAACATGAGATCTTGATCATGATAACATGCATGATGAAAGGCATGGATGTGTTGTTGGGGATCTTCCTTGTTGTAAAACTTGATAAAATTTGGAAGTTCCTAGTGAGGCTACAATAAGTTTATATGGCATTGAAGGGTAAATGGGTACTCATTGCAAATTTGGTCATAGGAGAGCACACTCTTAGATGAAGACAAAGCTCCCAATTTGAGACTAGATATGCCGGTTCAAAATCCGGCTTGAAGAGGATTTTTCAGGCAGTTGAGATTATTTCTAGTCACAGGATGAGCCAGGTTGAAATGAGGACTAAAAAGGTTGTGAATTATGAACTGATACTGCTGAGGAATGTCTTACTTGTTGGTAATATTTTGTTGGATAACAATTTTTTTAGGAACATTCTACTTATAAGAGACATTCTATTGTGAAATGTTATATTGTGGAATTCTTTGTTGAGATATGTATTGTCGAGGTATATTATATTGTGGGATGTTTTGTTGTGGTATGTTCTATTTATAAGAGATGTTTTGTTTAGGGATACCTTGATGATAAGGAATGTTTTGTTGTGGAATATTTTATTTAGGAGGCTAAAGTCACTCACATGTGAGGATTACATCATGTACTAGTATTGCAATGGTAACTAATATGTAAGTGAGTGGTTGTAATTATGTAAGTGACTTGTATTGGAAGGATATACTTTAAGCTCAGAGGGTTGGTGCCAACTATGCAGAAGTCTTGATGATGTGCCTTAGGACCCGTGTTGTGGAATATTTTAAAGAGGTGTAGATTTTGGCATGGACCCATCACGTACATCCAATGGATTGTTGTGGTATGTAATGTGAAATCACAGGGTGATACCTAGCAATGGCACTGGAACATTGACTAGAGGCCTGTGGTTATAAGGATAGACATGGTACATTTTTTGAATGGGACTAGTAAGCATAATTGTGAAGATAAAATGAGTCAGAGAAGGCCACAGAACTTGATGAAGGTGTATTGTACCTATGAAGAGACATGGGGGTAATAGGATCATGATGATAGCATTAGGGGAGGTGTAAATTCTATAGAAGTAATTGGTGAAGACAGTAAATTCCAATTGAGCAAATGTGATTTTGTGATGAAATCATATGAAGGTCGTAAATAGGGATCATGAAGAGACATCAACATGTCTCGGCTTAACTCGTAGAAGCACTTATCATTTGATGCTTCAATTGATAAGTAAAAATAGGAAGTCAATAGTATTCAAGATAGCTTTGAACATGACATTTGATGTTTTAGATTGATTTGGAGTGTATGGGTACAACTGCTAAATGTCAGGTTCTCAATTTTGATTGATGAGCTATGTAATCATAGATGATGGATTGTAGATGTATGGAATGTGTTGGGGTGTAAATGGTTGCATTTGAAAATTCCTATGACTTGTACTGAGATAAGTGTTGAGAGTAAATTAGATTTGAATCTAACATTTTTTCAAAGAATATGGTCTCCCCATATTATAGAAAGGAGGTTCAGTACACCTCTAGTTGGGGACTACTGAGAAAAGCAGTATTGAATTGTGTTTCTTCTAGTCCTAATGTATGAAGGAATTGACCATGATATTGATGTGGGGGAATTGAAGATTGGTAACGGTCCTCATTTCTTCCATTGTAGTTCAACGGCCCCTAATTCATTCCAAGTCAATTGGATGTTAAGAAAGGGGAGTTGGATGTAATTTTTTGCTAATAAATGCCAGGATAGGGCTGTTGTTTCATCGGTGTAGAAAGTGTCATGGGAAGTGATGTAACATAAGGTGGAACATGTTTTTGAAATGCAAGTGGTGGGTTGTTCATGTTTTCAAAAGTTTGATTATGATCTTGTTGTCTAGTAAGTACCATGGTAAAAAAACACACAAACACCTAGAAATGAAAATAAATAATCGGGTTTATTTACAACATAGGGCATGCAAGAAAAAGCGAAGGCAAAATGTTAGTTTTATATTTGTCTTGATTAATCATGAAAAAGTTGAATGTGTAAAATGGTCACTGAAGGTCCTAGTAAAATGGCAGACTATGGTTGGTTTCAGGAAAGTTTAAGGGCGAATTCCTTGATATACCCGAACGTACATGAAGCATAACTCTGTACTACTACTGATATGGGCCTATATATTGGGGCCTACCCCCTCACTTCACGGTCCTTCTGTGATAATGGAGAGTCAGGTGTTAAGCCAATATATACCGATAGATAGGAGATATACTTCAGCATTGATAACACTGAGTCAGTTTCTTCCTGTTGCAGGTGATGAAATCCCAATCACTTATCACCTGTGTGGGAGTTTATTTGAATGTGTTTTTTATGGGTTTGACAGTTGATTTGGTTGTGTGTACGGGGAAAGAATAACTGGATGTAATGCAATGAATTTTCCTCCTAATTCGACTACGTGAAACAATAAGGATGTGGGTTGTTTCATTTATAAGAACCAAAAATGAAATGTTTTGGATTTCGATGAGGACAGTAAAAAATATGCAAAGTCCGTAACGCAAACAGAAATTTTTTAGGACTTACCATGAGATTGGCTTTCCAATTTTTTTAGATTTTAGAAAATTTGAAGAAAGAGTGAGTAACTGGTTTCTTGATAATCCAGCAAACAAGCCTTGCAGAAACTTCATAACCTGCACTACAATGATTAGGAATAATAGAGAATAATAAAGGAAAAAGTTTAGAAAAGAATGATGTGAGACTTTATATATAAGAAAAACATACAAGCATAAACATGCAGGTGATTAGCCCAAATGCAGATGCTAATTAGGTGACATTATCAAATAGTGAAAACAACTAGTGTTTTATTGATAGATGAAATGTGAAATCAGATATACAAGGCATAGAAGGGTCCCACATAGGCGTGTATGCCAGAATGTTGATGAAAATTTCACCTTTAAATTTTAGATGGATAACATAAGGAGGTAAAAGTGGATCAACCTCGAATATGATAGAGGTTTCCAAGGTACCCGTGAATGATGTAGATGGGTGTTGATTGTTGTACTCCGTGGATAGAAGGGATCAAGTTTCTTTCCTATGACTAAATCTAAAAACACAGACACTACACAAGACGTAATTAATAATATGGATGGGTGGGTTGTCTAGAAAAAGTCCAGTTCCCATAGAATCGAAAGGAATTCCTTACATGGATGTCAACCTTGCTTTTAAAAAAACTTAATCGTATTCATGAAAAAGGGATATAATATAAGATAGATGGAAATGTGATCAAGTGTCTATCACTTATTTAGCTTATTAAAAATATTAGTCTGATAATGATGATATGAAAATAAATGCATTCTAGAACTCAAACTTAAAAATCCTGGTTCAGTATCCAGATTCTCAGAGAAATTAGAGCCCACTGAATAGGCAAGGATTTCCTCCTCAGTAAGGTATGAGACAAGTTCCTCGATGTAAATCATCTACGAATAAGTTTGAAAGTCTTGTCCTCAGTATCGTACTGGTGGGAAAAGTTCGGAATCAGAATCTACAAGGCTAATTTCACTCTCAAGGTTCTTATTTAGGTTCAATGTTTGTGTCTTGAGGGATGTTAAATCCTCACTTTGTGGTGGTAATCAGAACAAGGCTAGATCAGCTTGGATGCGTTGCAACTTCATAGTAAGCTTCCCCAGAACCTCTTCAGTTTCCTCGTACAGATCTTCTAGAGTTGACGTCAAAGATGGTTTTCCATTCTATCAATAGGAGTGGCATGAATGGTTCATAACTATAGGTCATGCAACAGGTAATAATGTTCTCCTAATGCAGAAGGATGTTTAACAATTGGCAGTAGAATTTCTTTTTGTGATTTCAGATGGTTAGTTCCTTCTTATCGCCATCAACAAAATACATGCTTGACAAAGCGATTAGTAACGCAAAAGGAAAAAATATTTGATAAAGATATTTTAATTTAAATATGTCTATTAAATAGAAAAGTAACACGTAGGTGATTATAGGAATCGCAGTCGATTCTAGGAAACATAGATGGAAATTCTGAGAATTTTTTCACAAACTAATAAACACAAGAGATTTTAATTGAGCTGAGATGAAATTACTAATTTTCTAAAGAACAAGAGGGAGAGTACATAATGATTATATAAATCATGTTTAAGATGATAGGAACAAAATTAAAATATAAGAAAAACCTTGTGAATGATGATGAGAGAATTGTTAAGATAACTGTGACTATAGTTCGATGATGAACAAGCCTGTCTGGAAATAGCTCCCAAATGCATGATGGTTGTGTAACATGTGCTTTGGACAGATGTAAAATGACGTTGATGAAACATGGTAAAGCTCTTGAATTCTTAATACTTCCATATAATGTCTCCTGAACTTAGCTCTGGATGGTCATGAATTGTCCCAAAGAAAAGTGGAGAAATTTCTATTTTTAGATCACCAGCGATTGACCGAAATCAGTTGTTGACATTTTCAGTTAGTTTGATTTTGGGAGAGCTACGAAGGGATAAAACTTACTAATTTGATCTTGTGTAGTTCCTAGGGATTTTGAAGATATTGTGAGTGTGAAAACTTACAGAACTTGTGTGTGAGGGATGTAGAGGTTGATAGAGGTAGTTAGGATAAATGTGGGATTATTCTAGAAGGTTTCCTAATTAAACTAGTCATAACTAGTGGGAAGTAAGGACTTTTCATAGGGATAAGTTAGATATGGACATAGGTAGTTAGGGTAGGGATAGATTTAGCAGGTTTCCTATTTATAACTAGTTGTACTAGTGAATTAGATTGAGTTCACATGGTGAGGTGTGAGGGTTGAAATGAAATAATTTATTTATTTATTTATTTAATAAATTAGCCATAGGAAGGGGGGTTGTATGACTTAGGAAATGTGGGGTAAACAATTAATTAATTAATTTAATGGGTGTATAGTTAATAAAATAGGTTTAGGTATGTTGTTAAAATGATGTGATGATGAGTCTAATCAAATTTCTTAAATAGACGACTTAGGTTGTGAAATGGTGTAAAGATGCAGACAAATATTTGATTATTTTTGTGGGAATGGTGAGTGTAGATTTTTGGTATCTACAAACATCTATTTTGTAGGTTACAGAAATACTTAGTGATCAAGGTGCAATATACAAGTGACCAAAAGTTAATACCAGTGATACTTGTGCAACACAACAAAAATCAATTTCTGAGTATTTTCACACTCACAAGCACCTAGTAGAGGTCTCTAGCGCTTAGGTGCCCTTACCCCAATCTAGGCACCCTAGTCTGGCCTTATCCGTGAGATCTAGAATTTACAGAGGCTTGTTATGACACAGTTCACTTCCTATTCAACATTTTTCCCAGTCTGCATCAGTCCCTGAGAAAGTGCAAATCAGCTAAGTCCTCTCTCTCTTGTGATTAGGGTTTCATATTTACATGTTTATTTCTTGCATCACATTATACTTAGCAGATGTATATCATAGTTTACATTTAATTACTTTTCAATTAGGGTTTAGTATTATTCCATTTTTGTTAAATCATTTTGTGAACTCAAATTCTCTTTTGAACACTCCTGGATCCTCATTTCTTCTTAGTATCAATATCCTAGGATCTGATCACTATGGATATCTCCATTTAGTATTTTTTTCAGGATCATCCTTATTATAAGACTAAAATCAACTCTTTCCTGGTTGATTCTCATATTTCTTCCAATACTCCTCTGGAACATGTATATTAATATTTCATTGCCAATTTTTTTTACACAACTTGTACTTTCTCATCTGATGTAGCTACTGCTCTTTTTTTTATGACAATGATCCTTCCCTTTATATAAAATATTGCATCTATAACATGGGAATTAAGAAAACACTAGTCGATAATGGATCCGAGATCAATCTTTGTAATTTAACATTCCTTCAACAAATGGGCATTTCCTTCAGCTGATGTTATCCCCTCATCCATTTCTATCTGTCCATATGATTATTCCATATGTCCATGTATAGGTACTATCAATTTACCTCTCACATTCAAGCCCAAAATGATTCTTATTGTCTTCTTTGTTATCAAATCCACAATTCAGTCTAATTGCTTACTTGGTAGGACATGGCCTCACACTATGAAGGTAGTATCTTCTATAGTTCATCGGTGCGATAAATCCCTACATGATGGCTATGAACATAATATCGTTGTTGACTGTGACCCATTTAAATATTTTTGCCTTAAACTAATCACTTCACTACCTACCATAATTTATACTACCCCCACACATCCCACTAATGATTACCAACTCACCGAACACCCTACCTCTACCACCAAAACACTTCCTCTACAAGGATCTATTTATGCATTGAACATCATACCAACTACTATCCAAGAGAACTCTATGTCGACACCTCCTCCTTTCATATGCACTCTTTTCATACATGAATCTTATTGGCCTCACATTCTACTCACTTCTACGTTCTCTGACACTATTTGTATGCATGATGGCTTATCCCAACTTGGATTCACATTATATGATCTCTTCCCACCACCTCATTTTCCTCACCTTTATCGTGGATGTGTCTTTGTTACTACTTCTTATGGCCTCCAAGTCTTCCATATATCATTATTCCTTACATGTACTCCTTATTCCTCTCCACTCACACTTGGGTAGTATTGGCGTGATTACATTTGTGGTACTTTGGATCCTAATCACACTGATATCACATTTCCCATGCCTTTTGTCCGCATCTCTATTTGTGATGATTAATTTCTTAACTATACTCCAAATTTAACCTAATGTTATACACACAGTTGTCCACAACCAGATCTCAATGATGAAGAATATGCAATGGACATGTACTCACACCACATTGTCTCTTTATATGATCAACCCCACACTATTTCTTATCGATTTTTCAACCCAGATTCAATAGGCTACAATCATGACAATGACAATCTTCTAGATGATTTGAATTTATTCTTATACACATCATACACTTGGGGGCATCATGCTTACTTCCACTCCTCCCAATATCATCCGGTGTCTTGTCATTTCTACTATTGCGTTCTGCGCTTCATACTTCCTATTGATAAGCAATATTACTCAACTTGATACACATATTATATCCTCACCACCCTATGATGCACTTTAGTTCCATGGTTCATACTCGAATGCTGAGGGTAAAAATATAAAATGAACCTCACCACATTCACTTTTCATGCTTTGTGCTTCATGATACATCTTTCTAGCACCATTCTTTCAAAACATTTCCCGATGACACACTCTTGTTCTATGGTTTATTCTTGACTGTCGAGGGGTCTTCTATAAATGAACCTCATATCATACTCATCCATATCCACTAGGGGGAAAGCTACTCCTATCACATTCACATTGCATACCATTCCATATTACTCATACACACATCATATTGCATATCTTGGTTGCACTTATTATTGCTTGCTTATACTTACATGTACACTTTGTTTCCCATGCTAAAATAATACTTAGTAGGTCAATATATTTTTTATATACACATTTGAATTCACTTTTTCTCTAGTTGTGAATGTAGATCTTACAACTTCTTACACACTATAATTATGCTTGACATTGTACCTTTTACCAGTCCCACCAAAGCTCCTAGAGGCATTTACATTTCCTACTCTCACACATTACAAGTGTTATTGTTTCATTATTTACCACTTCTACTTTCTAGCACACTAATTTCTATCGATACATTCATTATTTGACATAATTTTTATATTTCTAACATGCTAATGGGTGCTTCATGTGTAGCATTTTCTTTGCAAGACTATATGCCTCCATGGTTGTTTGTTACACTTTTCCTATAATTGCTTTCTATTGTATGCTATTGTTTGTGGGCTATACCATTTGTATTGTATGCACATTGTATGAGTTGGGCCACTTTGGCCCTTATTGTCTTGTGACATTATGAGGGATGTCCCATGTTTGAAACCCACTTTTCGCAGTGTATTTTGTCTTCTTGCGTGTTTGCTACATTGTCTTTTATATACATACTTATTTTGGTTACAATAACACATGTTTCTAGCCATCTTGTTTGCATGTGCCTTATTTTATACCATGCACATCCCCTCTTCTACTAGAGGGTATCCATTTCAGCTCAATTTCAGTTCCTCTCCTTTGGACTGCATGCTCTTATCGACGTCACATGTAACCCAAACGACGGGGGAATACATTTATTCAATCAATCACCCCATACAATAGCTCAAAGATATAATACAAATATGCAAAGTATAGGAAAAATATATAAATATAGTCACAAAATGATGCAAAATCTGACTTGGGTCCTCAGCACAACATAGACACCAGCACACAGAATGAGACAACAACGTTTGGGTGCTTGTGTCCTCCCCTAGTTGCATATATCTTGGGGGAACTTACACTCAATTTATTAGATCAACACAATATACAATAGTTCACACAACAGTTTCATAGTTACATGCATAGTCTTTCAATTACAACATGTATGCAATATCCTACAATTAGTTATAATAATTACATTCAAAACTAATTCGGGACAACGGGAACAAAACAGGGACACACCATCTACAATGGTGTTTATTGGGAAAAGTCATGGAAGGAGAGTAACACTAGACCTCTCTCCCCAACACTTGATCATTAACATGAGATATCCCAAAAAACTCACTCTTCACAACATTTCAGTACATCTTTCTATCCTTTATACTATTTCACATCAGGTATACACTTTCCTTTTACACACTTTTACATACTTTTGCATACTTTACTCAGAGTTTTCATATACACTACTTTGAATACTCTTTCACTCTTATTTTGTAGTTATGCCCTTAATATGTAAGAAGGAGCAAACCTACATCAGTAATACAAGCACAACAACAAGTAAAAAGCAATGCATACTATTTACCTCCAAGGGTCACTTTCCTTTCCTAGTTTCCACGCTTCAATTTTTGCATCCTTCCATGCTTCACTTGTCTCTTCAGCACACTATCACCATCACACTCTCCAGGAACAAAAGGTACACATATATTATATACTTTATATTATCGATTATTCACTCAACAACATAAAGTAGGGGCAAATTTAGACACAAAATTTCTCACTTGTGTACATTTGTAGGTCATAAACACATTCTAGCATTCATATGATTCCTAAGGAATAAAACTAGTAATTGACGACTGTATTTGGCTTCTTTTATGTGGTTCTAATTTTCTATTTGTTCTTACACACCCTACAACCTAGTGGGTATTTTACTTATTTATCTTTTATGGCTCTATATACCAGTGCTTATCCAGGACAACAATGCTCAAACGCTCATGTCCCCTCTCAATGCCCCTCACCCTTTCTTATCTCACTCACTTCTTTTGGGTCTCTTTTATCTTTTGGGCGTATTTTTCACTTATGGATTGGCCTTCATATTGTCAATTATGAAATTCAAACAAGGGAATCATATAAATACATAACTATGTGTTCAAAATAAGGGACCAAGCTCTAAGTATTATTACTATTACCTAAGCTTGCACTCAAAAGTAACCTAAATCACTTCAAAGCATCCATTTGGCATTCATTCAAGGGACAAGGGAGTGCATTTTTTTCATACACTAAATAGGAATGGGAATTTCTTGCTATCCCATACACACATTTACATATTTTAGAAAATCTATCTTAATATCTAATCAATCTTACACAAGGGCATCTTAGGGCACAATTTATACACACAATCACAAGAACTGCATGGATTCTGAGATGTAGTGCAATTCTCAGTCATAATTTCACTCTGTCGCGTGACCACCGAGGTTAATCTGACTCTACATATTACATATTTCTCTTTTAGATTTGATGCGGTTTTATGGTTTTTGCAGGTGAACATCTATTTTGTAGGTTATAGAAACAATCAGTGATTAAGGAATGACATATATGTGACTAGCAACAAATACCAATGACACTTGTGTGACAAAAAAAAAAAAAAATTTGAGCATTTTTATAGTCACGAGCACCTAGTAGAGGTCTTTGACATCCAGGCACCATTTCCCCAGTCCATGTGCTCTAGTTCGTCCTTATCCGTAAGCTCCATAATTTACAGAGGCATGTTACGACACATTTCACTTCCAGTTTAGCAATTTTCCCAGTCTACATCAGTCCCGAATCAAGTGCTAATCAGATAAGTCCTTCTCTCTCTTGTGCTTAAAGTTTCATATTTACTTGCTTATTGCTTATGTCACATTGTACGTAGAATTTGTATATCAACTATATATCATAGTTTACATTCAGTTACTTTGCAATCAGGGTTTAAAATTATTCCATTTTTGTTAAATAAAAATTCAGTAATTTAAAAATATATTTAATTTTAGTGGCCGATTATGATAAGAATCATCCTTTCCTAATTATCAATGTTTATATTTAATATGTAATATTAATTAACAATAAAAATTATTACAATTATTTTGTATCTCAATAATTTTAAATGTTTTTCATTAGGATGAAAAACAATTTTAAAAATTGAATGAATTTTAAATTGTGTTGTAAATTTAGACAAACTACATATAAAATTATCTAAAGGAATGTAAAATTAGGATTATAATAATTGTAATGTTTCTACATATTTTTAGAGAGATGTATAATAGTTTCCCTTTTAGTTGCGTGTTTCCACTTCCACTTGGTTTTTTTCCCTTTTCTGTCATGTGTTTTTTTGTTTTCCCTTGGCTGTGTTTGTTTCTTGTACTAGTTGTTGAATATGGTAACTCTATTTCCCAATGGTTAAGACACAAGTATGCTCCTCCATGAGATGTCTAAGGTTCTTCATTACCCATGTGGTCTATGTCCCTAAGTTAGAGCATTTATTGTCATGATTAATGTTCGGCATGAAAATTTTAAAATTTTGGTCATGAAAACCAATTCAACCACTTGAAATCCCCTTTCCAAATAATTATTGTATACAAAAAATCACACAGATACTATTACATTACTATGTCAGCAAGTATGTTGTTATATATATATGGATCTTGAGCAAGAAAAGTATTCACTAATGACACATCCCCATGTATTTCCCCTTGTTTTCATTGACTTCTTTTGTTTTTCTCTTTTATATCCATCACTTCTTTTAGATCTGTTGCTCCCACTATTATTTTTGGTCAGGTCATAGGGATCCCTTTTTGTCAGTATTTTCACATTTATCATCATTATCTCCAAGACACTAGCACCCGACCTAGACACTATCACCCAGGTGCTTGTGTTCGGATTTGGGCACTCTTGTTTGTATTCTTCTTCTTCTTATCTTGACATTTGTGGTCGGTATTTTCGATTATCTTACCCTTATCCCGAGGTCCTAGTTAGCATGTTGTGTTACTAATGTCAAAATTTAAACAAGAGATCCCTATACATACATGTCATACATACCATTAAAAAGGGGTTGGAAATTATCAAGGGCTATATATCTACATACTATCAAAGGGAATGCATTTAATGGGCTACATATTCTACATACACTGCATAAGAAGGGGAATTTCTTTATTCCATCCACACAATTACATTCTATTTAGGCATGGCCAGCTATCTTGGCATCATTGGTGCAAGGGAAACCTAAGGACACTATCGCACACACGAGCACATAGAACTACATGGATTTTGTGATGTAGTGCAGTGCCCAGATTGTAAGTTCACTCTATCGAATGACCACTGTGGTCAGTCCGAATCGCCATTTTACATATTTATTTTTTAGGATTTGATGTGTTTTTGGGTTTTATATATAAATATTTTTTTGTAGATAACATGTGACATCTACAGACATTTTGCAACATATAGGCAATAAATGATGAAGATTAGTAAAAACCTTTCGACCCAAACCAATTTTTGAGGCTTTGCGTAGAATATTGCGCCTAGTTAGGGTCTCTAGCACCTAGGATCCCCAACACCAACCCAAGCACCCTGGTCCAGCCATTTTTGACACCTCTACAATTTCCTGAGTGGCGTTGCTACAGTCTGCCATCTTTATTTATCAATTTCCCAGCACTGAACATTTCGAGAATGAGTGAACATCAACTAAGTCATTCTTCTCTGTTTATTGCACTTAAGGGTTTCTATTTGATTATATTATATACTTGTATTGTATCATTTTTTGATCATATGTGACTTTGTAATTTTAGATTTAATATTCATATTTTATTAAATCAACTGTGAACCCTTCCTCCAGCAAGCCTATTAACTCATACAACCCCTTTGAATCAGTATCATCCCCATTTTGGATGAAATTAATGTGATAACATGGATTTCAATTTTTTTCCATGTGCAGGTAGGTAGATTCAAGTGAATTTCATGAAGCTACTTAGCTCTAAGGTGGAAAAGTCCTCCCAAAAGCACAAAAATGGCTATTTTTAGCCATAATACAACAAGAAAACATCCTTTGGAATCTATCTATAAGGGATAAACTCTCTGGAGGGTTTTTAGGAGAGAAATGAATATATCCATAGTAGTTTCAAGGAAATATGTGGAGACATGTGGTATTAGGATCAATCTGAGAAAGACATGATCACTATGGGTGTATGAGATGTAAGCTTCAACGAAGAGCGTGATCTTGTTATGAAGGTTCTATGATTTCTTGGAGGAGTTATGAATTAAAAATATAGTCAATAGAAATAACTTCGAGTCCTCTATATGGTAAATGCATTAGTTTTGATCCTAAGCCTCACTATTCTTTGTGGCAGTTGATGTCTTTTTTATACTTCTTTGTGCCAAAAGGGTGACTGGGAAAAAAATTAAAAATTAAATCAAAATAGGGTATTTAAAATTTTGGGGATGGATTCATTGGGTATTTTAAAGTCAAAATCATATAAGGTTTGACCATGGAACTCCAAGTTTTTCTCTCGGGGCGGAAAAGATATTTTCGTGTTCTAATTTCGTGTTGACATGATGACATTAGCACACCACTTAAGTGAGTGGCGTAAGTTTTGAAATCAATTGTACCTTTTCCTTTGTCCCTTTGTGAAATGGGATAGTGGAGAAATAAAATTGTGCCCCCTTTTGGAATAATATCTTTCATCACTTAAGTGACATCTCGGGCTACTAGAACAACTTACAAACTGAGTTTTAGACCAATTTGGCCCCTCCTCATGACAAAGGATACCCTTGGCACACTTTTCCCTTTTTACCATCATCCAAGGGGACATTTGGGACACAAAATTGTGACCAAACTCATCCAACTAGCCTCAGTCACACAAAGAACCCAATCTCAGCTCTCGAGATCTTGTTTTTAACCCCTACATTTATCTCACATGTTTCCACATGGTGACACTTGTCACAATATCATAAAAATCACACTTTACTATCCCTATTGTCCCGTCACCTCAATTTTCCCCTTTTTTCATGGATGCAACTCGCCCTCTAACCCTTGACTGACCCAGATTAATCCATGTTGGGTTAATGGTGAGATAAAGTGTTAAAGGGGAGAAAGTTCTAAAAATTCATAACTTAGCCACTTTTGAATATTTGAATGTGATTTTTTTCCCTTAAAAACACTAAATACATGTTGTTGTGTTGTTGAAATTTTCTAGAAACTTCCATGGTTGAAAATGAATATTTTCTCATAACTCAAAATCCCTGCATCGAAATCTCATGAAATTTTAACAGTATATTCCATGCAAAAATGCCTTTATTTTGGTACCAATATAGCCTCCATTAATGGTTTGAATATTTTTTTAATTTCCAGAAACAAATGCAGCCATAAAACTTTCCTTTTTAGATCTTTAAAAATTTGGTGATTAAAAACCCCCAAATTTTGGAGCAAAACATCCCAGAGAGTGAAAACAAAACTTTTGAGACTACTCTCATCTCATTTCGACATCCATAAGACCACTTACTAAAAATACTAAGTTTTACCAAATTCTCACATACTAAAAATAGTAATTTTTGAAAATGATCCACTTTCCGAGTTACCATCACTCCTTTGATGTCAATACCACTCAAAAGTGCCAATTTCAAAAACTTTCTAAAAATAGACATCCTTGGTGGGACCTACTCAAAATAGGAAGTATTGGTATTTTGGTCAAATTGTTCATGAAAATAAAATACTCATGTTTAGAGCCAATTTCCACATTTAATACTAAGTATCCCAATGTAGGAGACAATGATGTGACAAACACGAATCTAGAGGACCTAGAAAAAGGATAGAACCTCATGAAGATGTGGAGGAAAAGATATTCTCAAGAGGGCTATTAAGATATTGTGTACATCCAAGATAATTTAGGCAGATGATGAGTCAATGTTGGTAGTTCTCACTCCAAAAGGTCTCTCTCAATTCCTGCAAATTACCAATGGTTAAAATATGGTTATCATCACTTAGGAAATTTCCTATCAAGAATGGGTAAGAATGGATTCATATTTTCAAGGTTTGGTAGTTAGATCATGGCTCAAATAGGGAAGGAAGCCTTTTTATATTCCCAAAACCTTGGTCTCGGGGTGGATTTGATGAGTCATACTCAGATGTAATAGTCTTGTTGAATAGGGTGATGGGAGATGAGAATACACAAGACTTCCAAGACTGGATGGATTAATTCATCCTAGTGGTAGAGAATGAAATTAAATGATTGATTGGGGACATATTATATGTAACAATATTCACCGACAGCTGTTGTAGTTACCTACCTCTAAGAAATTCACAATTACTTCTTATATAGTGTATGATCTTGCATACATGAGGCCTTTCTAGGATCTATCTTCTACACCAAATTTTCCATAAAAGTCTCCAATATATGAGAAATATCCACAACTTACATATCTGAAGAGTAACTCTCACTTCTCTAGGGTGAAGGATGCATTCACCATGTGTGTCTTAAGGTTACTTGAAGGTAATCTAGAGAAGATAATTTCACCTCAAGTAGTTAGCTCCCCACATTTACCTATATCAGAGTCAAAGGATTTTATCTCATACCTCACAAGTTACCAAGGTACACAGGTGACAAAATCACCATGATTGAGTTGTGCAGGAAATTGTCTCACATTCACACCAAATGCAAAAATGTGAAGAATAAGGGTGTATATTTCCTTGTCTCCCTAGGGATCTTTTCATACAAGAGTGTATTAGATGCAGAAAAAATTGAATCATACTTCAAAGCCTTCAATTTGTATTCCTCTGTAGCCTAACCAGACTTTGATAGTAGGAAGAACCCTCATACTTTTCATTCTTTGGGTTTACAACACATTCCATAGATTGAAGACTATTGGGCCAACTGTACTAATGATTGTTAGATCGGAAGGTGGGACTCCATGAGGATGACTGTAAATCAAATTAGGTATTTCAAGTTAGAATGGTTTGTAGAAGGGGTGAACGATGATGGATCATATCTATTTGATCATTAATATTAAGTAGTTCAACCATCTTCCCTTCCTCCCACTTTATGGAAAATCCAAGAATCTAGAGAAGATCATTGAAAAATGGAAGGAACTATTTCCTGATATCCTCTCTATATACAATTTTACCCTTTCCAAGGTGAAGATGAAAAAGGTTGAGATCGAGAAATAAATATCGCATTGGGGTAGTGTTTTCCCATTGATATCTAAGATGAGTTGTGTTGATTCTCACTCCTTGGTAAGAAAGAATGTGTTCGCATCTACCACTGACAATTTGTCTCCTTTATCATTTCTCATAAAGAATTCCAAGTATGAAATTATGAGAAATGAAATTTCAAAACTTGATTCTTATGAGTAGCATGCACCTGACATCTTGGAAGAAATTAGTAAAAGTGTGTAGAATCTTGGATCCCTTTCACTCATTGAACATTCATCCTTGGAGGTACTCCTAAATTCCTTCCAATAATTGGTCCAAAAAGAGACAAGAGATCCTTTCTCCTTTAGTGAGGATACATTGGAATCCCTTGTAGAGATTAGAGGCCCCATCTTTAATACCATGGGATATCATAAAGTATGGTTCACATAGTACAATCCATTGGTGATATTCATGCTACTTAGATCGGTGCTTTGGAGTATGTTTGTGTCCCACAAGCAAAGGAAGTTGTACTCGCAATAACTCAATTCAAAAAAACGGTCAAGGGAAATAATTTCAACCCTAGAGCATTTCTACTGAGTCCATCCAGATAAATCTCTTCATCATCAGAATATTTTTCATCTTCAAATTGATCACTTCTCTCTTCTTCCTTCTCTTTCTACATTCTAATTCTTTGTTGGGAATGTAATTTTTTTTGTTATTTCATCTTATTAACTTAAGTGAATTTTTAATTTTTCATTGTAAAATTTATTTTTCATAAATAATAAAAGAAAATATTTGTTATTCTTATGGCAATATGAAAGGTCACAAGTTATAGGAATATAAAATTCACTTAGGGGGAGATGAAGAGACACTTTTTAAGGCTATACACTGGGATAAATTCTCCATTCCAAAGGGTTATCTTTTGTTCTCCTACTACTAGAAGCAAGAATCTATTTTCTTCTATCTCTTTATCTATTTTATTCTACTTCATGCTTTACAACTATGCAAGCTTTGTAATCTTGGATAACTAAGAAAGTGCATTGTGTCTATGATTTTTTAATCTTGTTGTTGTTTACATAGTTGTTTCTTTTCCTATTGAATGTGGACCTTCTTTGGTTAATATTTGTTAAATTTTCAAGTTCCTACAAACAACCTTAACCCTATCCCTATTTTCCTATCTCCCCTTTACCCCTTTTCAAGAAAATTCCTCCCTTATACTCCATACAAGAAATTCACCATGGGTTTAGTGGAGTACTTATGTGTGATCCCTAGCCTAACTTCCACCCATAATTTTTGGTATTTTCTATATTCAATAATGTGAGCCTCCTCATTCCTATGAGGAGGAACTTAATCCTAGAGTATTGAAGAAAACTTCTAATTTGTCCCGCGAAAATTTATTTAGCCAACATACATTGGGTTACACCAAAAATACATCCGTAAGGCAATTTTTTTTTTTTTTACAATGACACTTACGACAATGAATCAAAATGTAGACTCAATGACATATTTTATTTGAAATAACATGACAAAAAACACTATCTTGACGAACACTAAATGACATTTTTAAGACAAGGACAAGTGGCCTCTATTTAACCTAGAGGATTTAACATAAATATCTATTTCCTATAACTTGACTTCTCTTTTACACATTGCTTTAAGCTAAACAAAATATTAAATACCTATCCTAATATGAGACAAAATAATAATTTTGACCAATATAAAACTTTATTAAATGACTTAATTCCTGTAGATCAACGATTATATGGAGAAGTGATACCTCGCACATTAAACAATTTTGAAACAGTGAAAATATAAGTAGTTGTGCAGGGAGGAGTACGGAGATCCTTATCCATCTGACCAATACTTTGTGCATGTTGGTTATGCCTAGTTGAGGAGTAGAAGTTAGATGGATTAAGGATATTGCAACAGGTGTCAATATTTGTGTGAAAGGAATTAGTCATATTATAAATTTGAGTTTTTTTGAGTCTACCTTCGAACATGGCCAATGAATGTCAGACTGAAAATCAAAATAACAGGACTATAAATAAAATGCTGAGAAGCATAGATATCATTGACCAATAAATAACTTGATAGTATTAAAGGATGCATGAATGATACGATGAAAGATCTGCGCATAATTGGAAGGCAGGTGACCAAAAAAATATAAATAGATATAAATCTCTTGACACAAATATTTGGATTTATATTAAATTACACATTAATAATGAACTGAAGATAAACATGAATGTAATCTCAGTGTAAACTCCTTGGTGTTCTTCCTTAAAAATGTAATCTTGCTGAAATAAAAAAGGATCATGAACAATATAAGTGCATGTGTGAATTATACAGAGAATCTTCATACATGTAGATAAGATCTAGATCGAGTATGACATTGATGGATGTATATACCTGATAGTATCTACACATGCATGTATTAAAAATAAATGTTGTGAGGATGGTCGGAAAATTACCTGATTGGTGAAGAATTCCAAGTATATGATGGTAGATAGGATATGCAGGCACATAAATCAAGTTACATGGTGCCAATTATAGATCATACAAATTGTCTCATAATGATATTTGACAGTACATAAATATTACTACAGATCAATTCATGAATGTCATAACATGGGACAATAATGGTGTGCACCTACAAACAAATCAATATTCCATCAAACAAACCTCTTCATCTGAAAATACATGCTCTTATACCAAATAAAATCAACTTGGGGAATTATATTGAATAGGAGAGAAACTACATATATATATGATTTCTATGTGCTAAAATGAGGATATACAATCTCTTATTATCCCCCTAAAACCACTCCATAACTATATGTATTTATATCAGTGCTTTGTTATAACTACACACTAATATTACAATCTCATAGAGGTGTATATGGAACACCTTTGTTCACACCAAGAATATCTAATTCACAAAATTACTAATGTTGGAGGTGACAAGGACTGAGAGGGGGGGTGATTCAGTCCCCAATAAAACCTTTTACACACTTGTGCTTCAAACCCTAACCACACATGCTCATATACAACACATCAAAGGATAAAACCTTTTATAATGAAGTGAACTCAATGTAAGGAAAACAATATAATCTCAAAGATACATATATTGATAATCAAATCGGATCCAACACTTATATAGATTCTCAAATCAGATCACAAAGAGTTGTGTCTTCAACAATGAATCACAAGATACAATGAAGTGTTCTAAAGACAATCAATGTCTCATGAATACATAGAAATATGTACAACTATGAGGATTTATTCAACTTCAATATCAGATCTGAAATCACATTAAAAACATGAAAAATACATCAAAAATCTATTAATAATGCATCCAAACACAAGCAGCCAAATGTGCCCTCCTTCTCCAACTTGTTTTCAAAGAAACAACACCAAAGTTGCTCTTTCTCAAATTATCCTCATGAAAACTCAATCATTTTTTTCCTAGAATTTAATTCCACATGTTTTGGGCTAGGCACAAAGGGTTTTTATTTATAGAAAAATGGTTCTTCAAAAGAAGATAAAAGGGGTTTCAAAAAACTAGAAATAATATGCCCAAGACTTCACTTTTATAGCCTCTCCAAGGCTCAAATTCAAAATCAAAATTTTTCCCTCCTTTGGCTCGACCCATGCATCATATAAACATTATAAATTCAAATCATAACAGCCACAAGTGACCCAAGTAGGTTGGCCTAGCCAAAAACCATCATTTCATGTGCTAAAAATGGCTCAAAACCCCATGGGCACAAAGATAAAAATGCCATTAATTAAAACCCATCCTTATTATGACCCATAAATCACCACACATGTTTAAATTAACATTAAAGCATCATACATGTTCACAATTAATATCAACCAATCAAATTATTTCGTTTAATGGGCCCAATCCTCTTTGTATTTCTCAAAATTGTTGTTTCTTGCACCCTTTAGCACCCTGGAAACTTCATAAGGCCACCAAATCACTTATAAAAAACCAAAAAATGGTATGTAGAAACTTTATGGAAATTTAATAACCTTTATAACACTTATAAGAAAGTTATAATCCATGAAACATCCTTCACTTCAAACCACAACAACATTTTCTTTCACCAGATCAACCTGCCAAAAAGGTTGTTTCCAAAGGTTAGCTCATAAAATCATTTATACATACATTAAATACCTCCAAATGGATTCATTGGATTCTAAATTAATCCCTATTAACTTTTTAGGTGATATAAAACATCACCCAATCCATCTCATGCTTCAAATATCATCAAACTAGAACACATCCTATCTTGAACTGCCAAAAATATTCCTGCTCAAACGATTACCTGGAAACCCTTTCATATGACATCATCATGAGGAAAAAATATATCACTGGAAATATCTCTGAATCTAATTTCCAACATGACTTTAATGATCTCAAAACTCCACATGTAGCTCAAGATATAGCCATTTTATTGGACCTTGTTATTTGAGACCCCAAAACAACCCTTTGACCAATCAACCTATTTGGACCTCAAAAAACCATGAAACCTATATTATATTTCCTTGAAAATTAATGGAAATCAATATCAACTCCCATTAATCATGCACCATAAAATTTTCATTCTACTCCTTTGGACCATCTCGTCCTACAACCTTATTTCTCATAAAATACTATATTTAGGTGGCGCCCACTCATCACCATGACCTCAACCATACATTTATGGAAATAATGAGGAGTCCTTTACAACATAAAATCATCAATTTTTCACTATAAATCAAAACTGGGTCAATATACTTCACTTTCTGCAAACTACTCCTAGTTAGAGTTTAACTAGGGTTTTAGACCACTTTACCTTCTTAACATTCATTCATAAAATCCTGACGATAAAAATATCGTTATTTTTTTGAAACCTTATATAGTTACCTTAAAATAATCCCTAAAATCCACAAGGTCCCATGAAAATCACAAGGAGCATCAAAATATGTACTTCGAGATGGAAATACACTTGTTTTTTTACCCCGTCTTACAAAATCAGTCATATCTTGCAAAATGCACATCATGGGCACCTGAAATGTTTCTGAGAGCATCATGACTCATCCATATAAAATATCCAATAATAATAATGTCAATAGAATATCTAAAACTCTCCACTCACTAAGACTTACCTATACTTGCATGTTAGATCCTCACTGAAGAAGCTAGGACCAACTGAAATAATGCAATAAATGATCATAAAACCTTTGTAAATGACCCAAACATACCTAATACATCATGATATACCTAAATTCAATCTTCCATGAGATTATATGGCTCCAAACCACTCTGTCACACCTCCAAGCAACTATACGCACTCCCAATGAGCACCTGTAACCAAGTGAACCACCTGTACTTGCACTATGCCACTGTTGTGAGTGCTTAAGAACCCTCAAAACATGATATACATCATTTCAACATGCTTCCCAAGAATCCAAGAATATCATACTGCCAAACTACATCTCCTAGGCACATGTATAGGTTTGCAAGAGCAAGCACACCTCATTGAATCTCATTGTATCAGTTGATAGACATCTAAAACATCATGTTAGCACCATGGAAAACATCCTATGACCTCAATGAAACATACACTTTTTCATTAATGTTTTTTTTCATCAATGACAACACTTATTAAGACACCATGCCAACAATCTCACCCTTTGTCATTGATGGAAAACACCCTGAAATTCTCCCCCTTTTTACATTAATGACAAAGGCATACCTGTAGCTCACATTTTCACCTACCTAATATTCATACCATCATGTTTTGGTTATAAAAATCAACAAAATGTCTCAAAGTGACTCCATCTCTTGATTTTTACAAAATTGATTCTTGCCTTATTTTTAGGCATGCAAACACCATGCTCCCCTTGGAACAAACACATCCAACATCTGAAAACCATTAGTAAAGCATTAAAGAAACATACTCTTACCTTTTTTGGAGCTACAACACCTTATTTCACCTCTTATGCATGCAAGAAGAACAATTTTCACCTTCACCCCTGTTTTGCTCCTTTTGGAAACAATGTAACATACTAAATTCTAAGCCACACATACCTTGAACATGCCAACAATGTTAACATGAATGAAGATGCCATCATAATGTACTCCTCCTTTCTTGAAAAAACCATCATCTCTAGGCATATTTTGAACATTACAATGCATACCCTTACCCTTCATACCACACTTGATGCCTCATGTCCCTAAACATACCTTTTAATGTAATTTCATCCAATTTTGTCATGCTTCAACATAGTATCCATGCTTTTAATCGTTAAGACAACTCTCCCCTCGGCATATGAACACTAAATCTATCTCCCATGCACAAAATTGAGATACTGACCTTGAGTTCTTGTCAAAAGACTAGCTTATCTTCTTTGGAATTTTCCTAAACCATATTTTCAATGTATCACAATCATATTTGGATGGTCTAATGCAAATGAGAAGAGAAACCTCAAAAACATACCTCTTAAGCAAACAATAAATATTCCTAAAATCAATCATTTAAGTACTCCCCCTACCCTAATAGGTATAAACACTTCATTCACCATTTTAAGCAACATCTTGTACCTCTCCTAGTATAGTAGTAGTGTCATAGACCTACAAAGTTTTGTATATACTCATCACAGACTATGTCACAACCTTTCAAAATAGATTTTTGATGTCCTTTCATTTTGACTTTTACTCAAGAATTATATAGACCATGTGAACCACTCTGCTTTATCTTTAGAGAACAAACTTAGGGTTATTATACTCATGCCCAATCATCTAGAATAACTTAGGACTTAAGGAGTTCCCCACAATCTTGAGTTAGTTCACTTATACACAATTACATTCCTTGAGGCTCCAAAGGAGTTCAATGAACAAACATACACTTCTCACCCTATTACATCAAACTAGAACTCATCATGGTTCTCATACATTTTTTCATAACTCTACAAGACACATATTGAGGATTACTACCATTTACTATTACATACCTTTTCCACTCAAATACTTTGCACCTGCCTACTGATCTGATCATAACATATAAGTCATGTTTTGATAGTTAAGTCAACTCAATAACACTTCAAAATATTTTCTTGAAGCATACCTACATCCGTACTCCTCCAAGATACTTATTTCATTTTACAACATCTAGGTCCAAGTCAGTAAGACCATTCTCAAACTTGAGCTCCTGAGACAACCTATACCCTACTTTAATGAATTCTAGTAGGCTTGAAATTTATACTTTAACAGTCACATCATCCTCATTTTTTTCTCTTCAAATAGTTACTAGCACCTACAGCTACACCTTCTAGACAACATATCATTTTATTTTGGATACTTCATTTAACAACTTGGATGTGACACAAGGGTTTCAGATCTTAAACTCTTACTCAGGGTATACAATTTTGACTCCATCCTCAACTCAGAGAACTTTTAGCTCTACATTTCAAGCATTATTTGAATTTATTGGTAGCACTGACCAAAGTAACACCACCTTACATCATTTCCAAATGACTCTACCTTCATGAAATCTGTATCATCCTTGAAGTGTCTAGAAACCCTCAATGTACTTTTTAGAGACTGTAGATTCTTTCACATTTTGTTAACTTGAAAATATATAGTAGCCTCTCATTTAGATCTTTTAAAATTCACTATGTCTATACTGAAACATGATTTTTAACAAGCTTTGGAGTAAATCTTAGTGTTATACCATCAATACTATGACCCTTCATCTGTGGAGCTTTGAGATCGGATATGAATTTTTATTTTATACATGTATCTCATCACCAAGTTCTACAATGATCGTTTCCCTCATTGTGTACACCCATAGGAGTATATTTTGTTTTATCACAGTATTTAAGACAACTAAAATAGGTTTTAGATGGGCTTGAAGGAACCTGTATCCCTCCCTTTTAGCTATACAGATACCTATTTCATAGTTTTATTAGTCTCCTTTGCATCTTCATGAGAGATTTGCGATACACCTTTTAGTCTATGATGATACCAGATCTTCATGGTTAATCCTTTCTTCTCATCTTGAATCTAATTATTACCTTACACTTCATTCTTGAAGGAATACCAAGACATACCCTGAGAATATTCCATTGTGACTGAGACACCATTTTGTGAACTTTGATCCAGAAGATAACACTCTTTTCCTTGATGAACTAAGAGACACCAAGTTTGACCTCGGACTATCTGTAGGACCCCATGTTTCCCTCCTACTAACTTGATGATAACACAATTTCAAGGAATAAAATTCCCAATACTTCATGAGCACCTTGATAGACTTAAGTAGTCTTGCATTTCTTAGAACCTTGTATGATTTTTTGACACATGAATTTTACCTTTATAGCCTTTTCTAAAAAAGATAGAGCTCAGATTCAGTGGAAGTGTTAGATAACACTTACCATTCCTCTAATTTGTGTAGAAAAATGTTTTGAACTGATGGATAATTTCACAGTCAATTCTTTAGCTTCCTCAACCTTATAAATTTAACTCTTCATAGGTCCCAAGGGTCTTAGAAATTATACTAGGAGAATATTTCACCTTCATAAGACCTTATCAATCTTTTAGAAACTCATGACAAAGAAAATCTTTCCAAACTTACAAATTATTCATGTCAATTAGTCACTTTGCTTCTTTTTGGGTCTCAATATCATTTTACAACTATTAATTTCATGAATTATATCCACTTTTAGAGATGGAGACTCCATAAATCTTAAAGCATACTATTTCTACAGAGATTTGTAGAGTCAAATTTTAGCTTTGAGTCACAAGAATTTATTAACTTCAAACTGTAACATACTCTTCATACTTTTTCTCAAAAAGAATTGTGATCAAAACTAATCACCCTTGTCTTAAAGAAGTAATTAATAATGCAAAACATGACTTCAAGATCTCAAACTAGACCATCAACGCTGATATAGAATGTTTTACAAACTAGAGTACATTTTGACACATTTTAAGAGTATGAATACCACTTTCTTTCCTTGATCCACTTCATATGCACTTGAACACACTAGTGATCACCATATTACTATCATGAACAAATCTTAGAGTGATAGATAGATCAAGACACCATCTTGATGACATACTTCATCTTCAAAGAATATATATTTTAAGCATACATACTCCCTTGACTACTCAATACTCAAGACTTTTCCCATTCCGTTAGACTATGTGAGTGATCCTAAACTTACTCATAAATCAGAACCAAAATAAGACTTTCTAGGAAGAATACATCTTTCTAAGACTCTTAAAATCTCCAAAAAACTTATGAGGAACTTTCATAACTTTATGCTCAACATGAATCACTAAAAACATTTGATAAATGTAGTTTCTGCTCATGACAGACCTCATGAAACCATGTTCTTCACAAAACTCATAACACAGTCAAACATTGACACAAAGACAATGAGCATAAACTTGAGGAGTTATAAACAATTTACACTCCTTTTAACACATCAAAAGAACTCATGAACCTACACAAACATCTCAGATAGAAATTATGACATAACTCAAATGTCAAACAACTTACACTTACTGAGAATTATACTTGTACATTCAATGACCACGGAGTTGAGAGCATGAATTATTACTCAAGAAATACCAAATAAAACCATGACAACACACGTAGAGACACTAAATGATGTATATTATCATCAAGGAGAAGACACACGCTGACCAAGATAGCTCCCCCTCACTTCAAAGATTCATTTGCACCTATACACCTCTAAGAATCCTAGTAGAGGCATATGTCACCATGGAGGAGATTGAAGAGAGACCTAAGAATGTATCAAACCATATTATTGCACCTTAACTGATTCCTCCTTTTCTGATTCAAATTTTGTCATAGAAGATACCCCCTTTTGCTCACTCAAATCCTTGGAAACATCTTGACCTCTTTGACTAGCTTCTTCCTTCTTTTTGTATGTTTGAGATTTTGGCTTGGGTCTTTGAGTTTCTTTCTTGAACAAACCTACATCATAAAACCTTGCAATGTGCCCTATCTTGTGGCACCTAAAGCATTCCAATTGTCTCCCTTTGCGCTCAAAATCCCTATGTCCATATCCATTCCAAGCATAGCAATAACCATTGAACTTTATTACATACCTTCTTGTGTTTGATGGCCCATTTTTGCAATATTTTGCAAGATGTCCTCTCTCATGAAAATGATAACATTCAGCTCCATATCTTTGACCTACTTTTTTCTCCTTCTTGTCTTGACATTCCTCTTCCTTTTTTTCTTCACAATTCTCCTTTCCTTTTCCATCATCCTTCTTTTCAACCTTAGGACTAGAAAAATAGCACTATGTCCATAAGTACCAAATTTGTAACAGTTTCCATGAAAAACACCATACCTATATGCATTTGGTTTCCTGATAGGTGATCTTCTAGGAGGTGGAAGCCTTGAAATCTCTCCCATTTCTTGGTTGATTTCTTTCATTTGAGCCTTGACTTGATTCTTCTTCATTCTTCTTGGATGAAATCCTCATTGAAGCCTAGGCCTATCCTATCACCATAATACTTTTGTTTTTCAAAATATTACTCTTAATTCAGACTTTTAAGATAGTACTCTCTTGTCAATGCCTAGATGATATATTTCTTTCCTCTTCATTGCAGTTTTTGTCTCCCCAAGTTGCTTTGTTAGAAATTTGACTATTTCTTCTCTCTCAGCCTCATGTTTGATACATTATTCTCTCTTGGTATTCAAATCAGATAGGGCCTCCTCAAATTGAATTTTAAATACTTTGATAATCTCATCATGAGATCCAGACATCTTGTAGATGTGATCACCATGCTCAACTACCCATTCTATTGTCCTGCTAAAGTATTAGTACTGAAATGATCTCCAATGATGGAGGTGTCATATTATCACCAAAGATATACCTCTAGCTTGTTAGGATACTTCTAAGGGCCTTCTCTGATACCAATTATTGGAGGTGACATGGAATGAGAGGGGGGTGAATCAGTCCCCAATAATTTTTTTTACACACTTGTGCTTCAAACCCTAACCACACATACTCATATACAACACATCAAAGCATACAACCTTTTCAATAAAGTAAACTCAATGCAAGGAAGAACATAATATATATCTCAAAGACACATATATTGATTAATAAAATCATATCCAACACACTTATATCAGATGCTCAAATCAGATCACAAGAGTAGTGTCTTCAACAATGAATCACAAGATACAATGAAGTGTTCTCAAGACAATCAATGTCTCGTGAATACATAGAAAGATGTACAACTATGAGAATTTATTAAAATTCAATATAATATCTGAAATCACCTTACAAACCTGAAAAATACATCAACATGCTATGAATATTGCATCCAAACATAAGCATCCAAATCTTCCCTCCTTCTCCAACTCACTTTCAAAGAAACAACACCAACTTTTCTCTTGCTCAAATTATCCTCATGAAAACTCAACCAAATGCGTCCTAGAATGTAATTATAGGTTTTTTAGGCTAGGAACAAATGTTTTAAATTGCAGCAAAATGGTTCTTTAAAAGAAGATAAAAAGGGTTTTAAAAAACTAGAAACAATATGCCCATAACTTCACTTTTATAGCTTCTATAAGGCTCAAATTCAAAATCAAACATTTTACATCCTTTTTCTCAACCAATTCATCATATAAAAATTATAAATTCAAATCATAACATCCACAAGTGACCCAAGTAGGTCGTCCTAGCCAAAACCATCATTTCATGTGCCAAAAATGGCTCAAAACCCTATGGGCACAAAGATAAAAATTCTCTTACTTAAAAACCATCCTTATTCTGACCCATAAATCATCACACATGTTTAATATTCAACATTTAAACATCATAAATGGTCTAAATTAATATCAATAGATCAAATTATTTTGTTTAATGGGATCAGTTCCCTTTATAAATCTCAAAATAATTATTTCCTACACCCTTCAACACCCTGAGAACTTCATATGATCACCAAATCACTTAAAGTAAACCAAAAAATTCCATGTGACCATTAAAAATAAATTATATAACCTATATAACAATACTAATAAAGTTATAATTCATGAAACATCCTTCACTTAAAACCAAAACAACATTTGCCTTCACCAGATCAACCTGCCAAAAATATTGTTTCAAAATATTAGCTCATAAAATCATTTATAGATATAATAAAGACCTAAAAATTGATTAATTTGATTAAAAATAAATCTGTATTCACATTAAAGGTTATAGGAAGCATCACCCAATCCATCTCATGCTTCAAAAAACATCAAACTTACACCAAAATAGATGTTGTCTTGAACTGTCAAAAATATTATTTCTTAAAAAATGACTGTGAAAGCATACCAAATGAGCTAATCATGAGGTAAATCTCATATCAATGAAAATATATATGAATATTGTTTCCAACACATCTTTAATAATCCCAAAAATCCACCTATAGCTCAAGTTATGATCATTTTACTAAAGACTGCTATTTGAGATCCCAAAACTACCCTTTGACCAGTCAAGCTGTATGGACCTCAAAACACCATGAAATCAAATGAAATTATCATAAAACATTCACTAACATACAAAAAAACTCCCATTAATCATCCACCATCAATTTTTCATGTTACTCCTTCGTTCCACCCTAAAACATTCTTTCTCATAAACTTCTATTTTTAGGTGGGGCCCACTAATCACCATGACCTCAACCATACATTTATAGAAACTCTGAGGAGTTATATACAATATAAAATCATATTTTTTTACTATGAATCAAAATTGGATCAATATACTTCACTTTTTGCAAACTACTCCTAGTTAGGGTTTAACTAGGGTTTTAGAACACTTTACCTTCTTAACAATCGTTCATAAAAACATGAAGATAAAATGACCTGATTATTTTTTAAAAACATCCTAAACTCACATTATAATAATATTTTAAATCTAAAATGTCCCATGCAAAGCACATAATTCACAATGAGCATCTGAATTTGCACTTCGAGTTGGAAATACACTTGATGTTTACCTTGTCTTACAAAATCAGTCATATCTTGCAAAATTCACATCATGGGAACCTAAAAATTTTCATATATAATTATGAATCATCCCTATAAACTCTCAAATAATCATAATGAAAATTACATAGCTCAATCTCTCCCATCACTAAGACTTACCTATGCTTGTATGTAAGATACGCACTATAGAAGCTAGCGTCAAATGAGATAATGAAATAATCAAACATGAGATCTCTGAAAATGAAAAAAAATACCTCATATGTCATTATACAACTTATTTCATGCTTCCATGAGATCATATATCTCCAAAACACTCTGTCACATCTATAAGTTATCATACATGCTCCCTTGAACACCTGTAACATAGTGAGCCGGATGTACTTATACCATACCACTACTATGAGTGCCCAAACACCCTAAAAAAATTCTAAAAATAATGTAAAAATTATTCCCAAGAATCCAAGAATCTCATATTTTCATGTAATATCTCCTAAACACCTATATAGGCTTACAAGAGAAAGCGCACCTCACTAAATCCCACTTTATCAACTAATATACATATGAAACACCATTTTAGCACCATATACATCATAATACAACATTAAATTTGTAGTTAATGTGGTTTTCATCAATGATAACACCTATTAGGACATCATGCCAACAACTAACATTAAATTACACCATGTACAAATATTAATGGAGCACTAATATATAATTCCTAACACACATGTTTACTATGGCTGGAGAAAAGTGTAGTTCCAGTGAAATCATATGTCCAACCACTTCACCAACCAAATATAAATGTTTAATTGCGTCCATGCTTCTGTCTACAAAGTTTGATGGTGTGTGTAATTAAGAAAGAATGATTCCCATCCTTAAAACTATAACAAATATGGCACACGTTCCTTAGTGGGTGAAATTTATTCATTGCTCAGTTGACTTCACATTTTCCCCCTCTTCTCTCTTCCTTTCACATTATAATATAAATGTAATTTCTTTTACATGAAAAAATGTTCCTCTCTGCTAGATTTGGAGCTTTTCTTTAGAGTTTTACAATTTCCATACCTTTAGACCTTTATAACTGCATTTTACAATTTTTTACAAACCTTTGCTCATTAAATGCAAGTGAAAATGCTTTAAATGATATACGATTGCGGTTCATTCCTTTAAATGTTTTGTATTTGATTGAATATTTTCCCCTCTTGCTTTATTTTGAATCAATTCACTTGTCTCTTACAAAATTTTGTGTTTCTCTTTTATTATTACATGTGTGGTTGTATATGTTTCTCTACAGGTCATATTGGAACCATGTTTTAGCTTTGGGACATCATCTTCTTTCATTTTACAGAATTTTCTCTCTTTTCAACCCTAGTCTCTACGAATTTGTAGTATAGACTTAGTTTAGTTACATTTTGAAGTTTTAGGTTAGTTTGAAGTGTGCTAAAATAGAAGGAACTGACCTTCTTTGGAGGTTTGTCTTACTTTTCAAGGTCGCACACTTGGATACAATCCCATGTTCACTAAAAGTTATGATTTCCAAACATGATCATGTAAAAGGTGTAACTTTTGTGTGTTAATAAGTATTTATCCTAGAATAATTTCATAAAAAAATCTAACTACCTTTTTAGGGTTTTTATTTTATAATATGAAAATTCTGAAATTGAATTGTCCTAGATTTTTTAATGAAACAAATTATGATCCTACTCTAAATCTAGGGTTTAATCCCAGAGATGGGAGAAGCCTAGAGCATGGATATTTTACTCTTTTAAAATATAATGCATGACTTCAATAAATATAATTTTTTTATATATTTTTGTTACTTTTTCTATGGTTTTTTATTAATATCAAAATAAGAAAGCTAAATCCAAACTAAAATGTAAATAAAATGTTTATTCAAACCTAACCTCTTTCTACAACCAGAATGGAGATGATCGGAACTTTTGGTTCTTGTACCCTCAGGACATTACTCAAATTAATGTTCTTCATGAACAATTTGATGGTGATTGTGCATTAGGAAGAAATGGAATACTATTTTTCCTTGGAACAAGACTAAACAACAGATCTATGGTTAGTTCAAAGGGGTAGAAGATTGGTCTACAACCCCTTGTTTTCTCTTCATTAGTAACAATAGCAAATCAAAATCCTTCAGGTGCTTAGTACGGGAAGAAATATCCCTTGGGATTGGTATTTATTTCTCTGGATGGAAAAATTAGTAGAAAAAGTAGTATTCTCTAAAAAAAATTCAAAACTCTGGGGGAGCAGAAATTGAGTGCATAATTTTGGTTAATAGAAATCCTCTAAGAGATCTCAACCTCAACTGTAGATCAAAAATAAAGTTTATCTTAGATTAGATCCTTAAATGGTAAAATCAAGAGCAAGGGGGTAGGGTTGATGAGGTGGGTGTTAAAAATAAGGCCAAATATGTACATAGTGAAAAGAAGGATCTAAAATCATAAAAGGGAAGTTTGAGTTTGAACTAGATATGTATTAGAGACATAACTTTTAGTTCCTACAATAAGTGGTTTTACAACCACCAAAAAGGGAGAAAAAATTGCCACTACTTAAAGAAAAACCATTGCAGTGGGAAATAGAACCATCGTGGCATGAGACAAGACCAACACAACAGTTACGTAACCACCATGGCAAGGGAATAGTACCACCATGGTGGTACTATTTTGGATAGCTAAAAGGGTTGAAAAGGAGGAAGGAAGAAATAAAAAGGAGTCTACGAGAGTTTGGAAGGGCCAGAGGGAGATGCAAAGGATTTTAAGGGTTCAAGAAGGGGTTGTGAGGTGGTCTTGAGAATTTTACAACATCTGGTCATGTTTTTGGAGATCCTCATAATCCTCATTGGGTATTTTTACTTTACATAGTGAAAAATGATGTGCGTACAAATTGCACCTCAGGAAAATAGCCTTTTCATGATTTGGATAGGGTGTGATTCCCAAGAATTAAACACCAAGAACCAAAAATCATTGAAAAACTTACCTTACTTACATGTCTTACCTTATAGCACATTGAAGCCAAATGCAACTAACGTCCTCCTACAAGACACAATAAGAAGGAATTAAGTGCAATATATACACATTAAGTGGAAAATAACTATATAATCAAAATTAAATGAGAGGACTTACCAAAATGTCTAAAAACATAGCTACACAATGATAAAATGAAGTGGTAAATAAGGATTAGAGAAACTCTACATTTTTTACAAAATTTGGAATAACATATAACAAAAAAAAATCTAAAAATAGCAAATTTATCAAATGTTGGCCAAAATTAACCTCTATATATTCAAAACAATGCTAAATTTGGATATCATTTACATTAGAGAGAATATAAATTTTTGATCTCTAAAGAGATGGTGACCATTTGGTGAATGAAGATCGGCAACAGGACAATTAAAGTAACATGATGGAAGTAGCACTAGCAAAATGAGAAGGGCACGACGATAGGTGAGCTCGACACATTTTTATGTTTTAGGGGAAATTGTTTGTTTTCCTTAATCTACTATTTGGGGGCATTATTTTTCATGAAATTACTGTAGAAATTTCAAGTGGGAGGGGTAGGTTAGGAATGTGCAATAAAATTTAATTTTTTGGGGTTTTGGGTAGTTTAATTAGTTTTTTGTATTTTTGGACGTGGTGAGACAAAACAACCACTCGTGAGATGGAATTGTTGGTCTATGAAGACTTTATTTTACGTACTTACCACAGTAGGGGTAGAACTGCCACCAATGGTCACATGTCTATCACCATTGAATGTGTAACCAATGTGGCAGGGGAAGAGCCGTCACTAGTAGTTACATGCTCAACAGTGTCGAACATGTAACCACCACAGTGGGGTCATAACCATTATTGGAAAAATTGTAACCACCACTTTAGGAAGCGTTCGTTAAACAAAAAGTAGCTAAAAAGTTAATTTTTTATTTGGAATTCAATTTATTTTCTTTTTCTAGATTCCAACTTCTATTTTTTGATGATTTGGGTGTTTTCTAGGGTGGATATATCATATGGAGTAGAGTTATAGAGCTTAACTACATGCAAGTCATGATAGGCCAACTAACACCACAAGATACTATTTTTTTGACTAAATCGGGGCTCCTGAAGCTAGTTGAGACTCATTTGGTTGATTCTATAAGAAATTTTATTTTTGATGTGATCACTTATTGGGATGCGAATAGGAACAATTTTTATTTTCCACTAGTGGAAAGATATTGGACTATCACTCTTGAGGATGTTTACATGATCATAGGTTTCTTAGTCATAGGGAGAGAGATTATAGTGTCCCCTTCTATAGAACCACCCCAAAATTTAGAGTGCCAAAATTATTTTGGTGATGCATATGTACCCAAAGGGGGTTCCAAGAAAGGAGTTAGACTGGCGGGAGTTTAGAATTATTGCATTCCAAATTTCCATAAGTTTATCATTGGCATCTTGTTCTCCTAAGTGGTTATGGACTAGGGAACATAAAATATTATGTACTTTTGGGCTCTCATTGGCAAGGAGATTGAGAATCATGGTCACAGGTTTAGTTCGGCATAGGATATTCTATCTTGTACTTATAGTGATCTATAAAGGGTGGCAAGGTTAGGTAGTTAGGCATTGAGCTACCCGATACTAGTGATGAGTTGGGTATATGAGAGGTTTAGAACATGCGCCCAAAAACTTCTAGTGAACCTGCCAAGAGAGATCAAAGAACATTGTTGGGGGACCATAGAATCATTCAAAGATACTCCTAGATAAATTGTGACTTTGATAAATGTGAACATGATCGTAGATCCATACTTGGAAATGTATCTTTCTTGGACCAGAGAGGGAACTTCAATGTTTACATGTTCCCTCACGGGGCATGTCAATGACATATTAGGATATGTTGAGTTCCATCTAGTCGGTAAGTTACCACGATAGTTTAGGTATTTATTAGCTAGTACAATTCTAAATATACAATTCATGTATTGTGGTGCACGTAAGTGATAGGACACTCGTTTGGGCCTATTAGAGTGGACCCCCTTTACAAAAAGAGTCCATATTATAATCAATATAAATAGGGAAATTTTATATCATAAGAGGAAAGGAGTGGGGAGAGGCTAGCACCACTACCACCAATTCAAAAACTAGTAGTAGTAGGGCATGGTCATAGACCAACTCCAATACAGATTGTGCACCCAGTTGGTTACGGTGAGGGAGGAGATGGATAGTGAGAGGATGATAAGGTCTAAGGGGCATTTAGAGAGGAGGAGGAGGAGGTAGATGACTATGAACCTTATGATGTTGGGTTCGATCTAGAGTGGAAGGTAGGCTCTTTTTTATTTGTTTTGTATCTACACTCCTATTTGTATTTCGATTATTACTTTTTGTTACTATCATTAGTTACTTTATTATATCTAGTGGTTAGCTGATATTTTTTGAGACATTTTTTGACTCCATACTTTTGTGTATGTGTAGAGACTACTGGTGAGTGGGAGCAGTTGATATGAGACACTTAAGTCCATGTATACTTTCCCCCATTTTGAGGAGGACCCGTAATGAGTTATAGGTATATTTTAGGCTTCCTTTGAGTGTTGGGAAACATATAAACATTTTTACCAAAATTTACCATGGGGTACAGCTCTTGGTCAATGAGAGGAACAAGACCTTAGCACCAGATGTTGAGGTGCATACTCTACAAGAGGTAATGCATGCGTGTTTGGGTAGACATGAATTCTCTTCAAGTAGGAAGGTACAAACAAATATGATATCGACACCTCATGCTAGTTGTTCTCACTAAAGGAGCAGGTCAAGGATCCTTCATCATTCTCACTGAAGGAGCAGGTCGAGTATTCTTCGTCATTCCACAACAAGATCACATAGGTGGAGGACTATAATACCTTCACATCATTTTTCTAAAGAGGCACATCAGTACTCCCGGTTATACTTGACATTTTGGTATGTATTCTACATGAAGGAACTTGTATGCCCTATTTTTTGTATATTTTGATTTTTGATCCCACACTTTCATGTTCAGTGTGGATGCAATGATTGATTATAAAAAATTGATCAACACACATATATACTAGAATTTTGATTACATGATCTTATGGAAATCCTTTAATTATGCATTTTTAGGTGTTTTTTCTTGTTTATAAATGTATGCAGCCTATTGGATAACAAAATTGATTTGTAGTATTGTACCATTTTCCTTTTGCATACTTTTATGTATGATGAGGTAATGAATGAGATACATATAAATGTTGACTAGTTATTTTTCAATTGAGATAGAGACATATGATTCCATATATGATTCTTATGAAATCAAAAAACAAAGTGATAGACTGCCAAAACTGGAGGCAGGTATGGAAATCATGGTAAAAGGAGAGAGAAGCAATTTTGGTAAAAAAATAAAATTGTGTAGTTGAATGAATAATAATTATGATAGGATTAGGAAAATATTAGGGGTCAGAAAAATAGTGAGTCGATGTAGATATCTAGATTTAAAAATTCCATAGTCAATTATGACACAATGGGAAGCTAGGATTATCACTCTCTTATTGATTATAAACAACTAGATTTTCTCTGGGATTTAGGAACTCTCATTAGTTCACTTTTCTTAATCTTATGGTATATAGATTATTTTCTTTTGGATAAGATCCCCCATATCTAACCTCATAAAAAAAATAAGATGCATGGGCTCATCACCAAATTATAGACATGGGTGAGTAATAGTGTTACTCATGAATTTTAACATCACGTAATCATGAAGATGCATGGAATCATCACCAAGGATCGATAAGTCCAAGTAACATGGCGGATCCACAGATAACATTTTTTTGTCTTTTTTATTTTTTTGCTATATGTTTTCCTTTTCTTTGTTTTCCCTTTAAAGTGAAGTGAAATATATCTCCCATACTCTAGCTCCATATAACTAGGAAGATACAAGAGCTCATCACCAAAGGCCAAGGTAGGAGAGAAATATTTCAATGGATGAAATACACCAATGTTTCGTAATCAAAGAGATATATAGGGAAGTGTGTCATAAACAAGCCTATAGAGACCTACACAAACAAAAATTCATACATTTGACTAAGTTTTTCTAGGGAACAAAGGAATTGCAACTCTAGGAAACCTATAACTAAAGTTATAGTGCAAAGATGATCAAAAGGGTAGTAATGAATCAATAGAATGGTAAGTGTGACAGTTGATAGCATACAAAGGATGAAGAAGCATCATGTACAAAAGGTGGACTAAACGTCAACTCTAAACAACTTTGTTTATTTATAAACATGGTGAGCTCAAATAATACAAAAAGTAAATGAAAAATGAAAATTGAAATGTAAAACATGATACTAAAAATAGTACTATCCAAAGTGAATGGAGTTTAATGACTCATGAAACTCTTTATCTGTGAGCATACAGAGGTGAAATCCCCATTATTAAATTCTTCAGTGACTAAGTAAGATCCTAACTAGTTCAGTTGAAAATTGTATCCCTCTCCAGTCTTCTTATGTATTCGACTATCCTGGTAAATTAAAATATCACCAACATAACTAGGACACTCATGGATGTCCTTGTTGTATCTTTGAGCCATGTGGGTGGTGTACACTTCATGATGTTGCACATCTTTGAGACGGTTTTCATCTAAACTTTCTAAAGTAGATAGGAATGCTTCCATGTAACCATTTTCCTCTAAGAGACCTTAGAGAGAGACACGTAGACTAGGAAGTTAAAATTTCAATAGAAGAATAGCCTCAACTCCAAAGACTAGTGAAAAAGGGGTAACACTTGTATATGTGCATATGCTAGTTTGATTATCCCATAATGCAAGATATAGCTATAAATGATAATCCCTTTTTTATGTTTTAATTTTTTAAGTAAAAATAAATTTAATGTTTTATTTTTCACTTTGGCCTATCTGTTGTCATGAGGGTAGTAGAGAGATGTAGTGTGGTGTGAGATAGAAAATTGTTTGCATGGTTCCCACATTTATAGATTCTTGAAGGACCTCACACTGTGGGAGATAATGACCTGTGCGACTCCAAAATAATTTGATTTAGAATGAATATTCTTATGACCAAATTAGTGATAGTGGTAAGAGGCATAGCCTCTTTTAGTTCCCAATCTAATACCCCAGACAAGAAAAACAATGTGGATATTGGAAAGGAGAAAAGATAAACCTCTTAATGTGTCATTTTTTTTATCTAGGGATGGGTTTATCTATCTAATAATGACCATGCCTTGTGGAAATGACAAGGAATCACGTGATGAAGGATGTAGATGTCATCCTTCTACTCTATGAATCTTCTTGAACTAAAGTGGGATAACCTAAATGGCAGCTTAAAAGGGTGAGGGATATATTATGCTTCAAACCCTCACACTTGTTAGAAATTCAATCTAAGATCGAATGAAACCATTAAATGTAATGCTCATTCCAAATAATGATCACACAAAAATTGCAGACATTCGATACACAAGACACAATCCATTAAAGAAAAATAATATGTGATCCCAAGCATAATTTAAAGGGTGTTGCTGAAAATTTAGGATAGAATAGTTTATGGTGATACTAAACTTTAAAAATCATGGAAAATGCACTTACAATATGCGATATATGTGTAATGTACAGGAAAACACATTTAAAAATAAACAGATTTAATATGATTTGTAGAGGTAGGATGGTATAATACTTCATTATAAATGGGGGAGGTGGACCTAAATGGGGAGGAATATTGGCGTCTACTAATTCACCCTGTTACACCCAGAAATGTCGAAAGAAAAATATCAAAATAATGTATTTTTTAATGGAGCATTTGCATTCATTGATATCAACTTTCTGTAAATACTACCACATAACCTTTGGAATATCAACCACAAACACTTGTGTATGAAATATCAATGAAACATTTATTTCCTCAATCAAATAACACCCAAGATACACTCATGGGTTGGAAGAAATAATTCCCAAATAATAATGAAAAAAGGATTTAAAAACTAAGGAAATGCAGCAAAGTAACACTACATAACAACATTCATTCGGTAACCAATCTATTCCAAGCACTAGAAGGAATCCCTTTATATTTAATCAATTCAATAAACATAAGATCATATCAAAAATTACACTCCTTCACTATGTATCCATATGGGTAAGTGCAGGAAGTTGATGGACAAATATAGGGTCATCCGTGGACGTCATATTGCAAAAAACAGTGAAATCTCAACTTGTAGGGATTATTAGCTATACATGCACTCTAAATTAGAAAAATTTATATAAATATGAATCGTAGCATTCGGAATCTAGTTTCTAAAATACTAATGTTTGTAAAAAACGGACAAGTTTAGCTATATTAAACACTTAAAATTGTATGACTTACTTTTTTTTTTCGAAAAAACTTATAAGATTGTAGTCCGTTTGCCCGCATTTTGGATGACCAAATCTTGTTATTTTTTTTTTTCCTTTGGTGAAAAGTTATATGTAGTTGTCTATCTTGGGATGGATTTTATTTTGTATTTTTTTTAGCAATATTTTTTTTTTTTATGATTTTTTCCGTGAAAGTGGTCTGAAAATATTTAGAAAATGGAGCGCTTTCCGTTTGCCCGCCATAACTATATCAAAAAATATCGAAATCAATTTTTATTTTTTTTTAAGGTGTATAGAATTTGTCCACGCTTGGGATGGTATAAGTTTTATCATATTTTGATAAGCGAAAAAAAAGTTACAGTCTTAAATGTAGACATGAACATTCACGGGAAAAAAATGTCTTAAAGACCTATTGTTAGTAATAAATTATAAAATGATATTTATCTTATTCTATTCACTTTAAAAACAATATTTCTACAAAGCTAAGAGTCTACCACTACGTGATGGCACCATTTTTGTGAAAAATTTTCAGTTTTTTAGCATGGTTCAAGTCTTTGGAAGAGCAGATTTGAGGTTTTTTTGACCTTTTGCACTTCATAATTGACCTTCTATAGCTTTGGTTGGGGAAAAACAAAGATTTTCCAAGGCTTAGGTTCGGCAGATAGATCCGCGATCGCATTTTTTTAACAATACCGCGCTCGTGGTTTATAAAGCGTGCTCGTGGTTTATAAAGCGCGCTCGCGGTTTATAAAGCGCGCTCGCGGTTTATAAAACATATTTACACACATCCTAATGTCCGAATTACCATGTGATTTTGTCTTAGAGTTCCGCGATCGCGGTTTATAACTGCGCTCGCGGTTAAAAACCGCGATCGCGGTATTAGGTTCGGTAATTACCGAACCTAGAATTCAAGAACCGCGATCGTGGTTTTATGACCGCGATCGCGGTACCTTTATTTCGGGTTTTTATGTCCACGGAATTGTCCACCAACTTCGTGCACTTACCCATATATCTCAAAATGTTTGATTGAACATGGTAATATAACTCTATATATTTCAGGGATATTTTTAGTGGCGAATATTCGTAATTTGGTGAATATTCCATTTTAGGAAAATTTGAAAAGGTGAATTTTTCAGAGTAGGTCAGTGACCTGTTTGCCTAAAATTTATAATAAAACCCAATTTGAGGAGTTTTATGACATCCTCTCTTACTATTAGTGTTATTTTGGGTTTCATTGGTTGTATATTTTGTTTAACCGAATTGGCTTCATGTTTCATGACCAGGTTGTGTACAACAACATTTATATGGATACCATTCAAATTAGAGTAGGAGGAATTGAAAACCTTAGATAATTTAGTGAGTAGGGCCTTATAGTCTTCAAATTATTATGGTAGCACTAAAGATTTGAGTTATAAGATCCTTATTTATTCCTTCATTCATATATTAATGTTGATGGTATCTTCAATGAGGAATCATTACCGTCTTCAACTCGAGTGGAACTAGAGGGATGTCTAAAACCTCCTCATTGGTTTCACAAACTTTGGGGTCTTCAACAATTATAGCATAATCTTTGAGATGAAAATATTAATCATAGTATTTGCTTCACAGGGGGAGGAAGGATGCAAAGTCATAGAAAAACCCCTCTTATGATGTGTTGGAGGAAGGTTTTCATAAGCATGTAGATACTCTACGATTAATTCATTGTTCTTTGATATGTCAAGATTAAACAACCTAAGGTTGTCTATTTCAACAACTCATTCCTTGAGTTTGGATGCTTTCTTGACAAGAGGCTCACCTCTTAGCAGGAAAACAAATTCAGCTTCAAGAAGCTTGTGAAAAGGAAAATACCATTTGGAAGTAGTGGTAATACCATCGGCTAGCTAGTTTTGGATCCTAGGGATAGAATCAATAGATATGAAATCAAAATCCTAAACTAACCTTTGGGCAATCATTTTTATATAGGTGTAAGTGCTCGCCTTCGTTTGATAGACCTCTGCCACCTGGTTGGTGATAAAATATGAATCGCCAAGGATTCAAAGTCTCCAAATACCAAACCTACGAGTTAAGAGAAGAATGGATAATAAGGATTGATATTTTTTGTGTTATTACTACATTCGAAACCTTATAGAAAACCAAAAGCCAAAATCCTCCTCCCAGGAGAAATCAGGACCACACGAGATCTTGCCCCTGTAACGCATTTGTCTCCATCATAGTTCACGCTCCATAAATTATTATCAGGAAGAGGATCATTAGATAAAATAAATGGAGGGACTTTATTATCAATAATTTCAACGATATTCACATCTATTATCGTAGCGATAGAAAGTTTGTTCCTTATTATTTTTTAAGTAAGAGGAAACGGTACATGGAAGGCCCTTCTGGTTTGAATGGAATCACAAGAGGTGAATCTTTTTCTAGGATACTAATAATATGTATAATGGTCTTCAAGGAAACAATTTCAATTTCTGATTTACGGCTCTTAGTTGATGGAGATATTTATTTTACTACTTCGGGACCCTCCTTTACTTTTTCTTGTAAGGAGAAAGATCAAGAGCTAAGAGGTCGGGTCTAGATTCGACACCAACCTTTGTAATCTAGTTCTTACCCTTTTCTAGGGGTGTGGGCATTTTTAATTCAGTCATAGGTAAGTTTTGGTGAAAATGGGTGCTTGGAAATATTTTAGTATTGGTTTGAATATATCAAATTGGTTTGATTCTCGTTTGGTGATGAAAACCTTTCCCAAATAAAAAAACGTAGATTTCTTGAAAGAGTGTTGAAGGAATGGCCTTCATTCAATGGATCTATGGTCATCCTAAGATCATTTATAGTTGTTTTTTGTCTATAATATAAAATATAATAAGGATCATCTTCGAACCAAGATTTATGGGGAGAAAAATGGTGTCAATTGATGTGACTATAAGACTAGCATACCTACAAATATTGTTTCGATTTGATGAGTACTTAGATTAACCAAATCCAAGATTCTGTAAAGAGGCGAAAGGTATGATGTTGATAATTTATCCATCATCAACCATATATAATTTTACTAAGTTTGCATATATCCAAATCTATTTATAGAGAGCAGGGTATTCTCTTTTAGAAATTTATGCATCCATGAGTAACTGACACAAGTCAAAGAAGTAACTCGTGTCTCTCATCATGGAACCTAGAGGAAACATATCCATATTGATGTGGTTAACCTATGATTCTAGTGGGGGTGTGATGTAAGCTAAGCTCTCAAGCCCTATGGCATCTACAAGTGCAAGTCTATGGGCTATGGAATTCTTCAAAAGGTCGATAAATGAAATATGTGAAAATTTCTTAGAGATATCCATAATGATATTATAACTTCGTAGTTATTTAGGGCTTCCATTATTTATCGCTTCTAAAGGGGCATGTAGAGGGAAATTAGGAGCTTGATATTCCTTTTTTCTAGTAATTACATTGCCTTCTTCGTTGGGTTATAATTCAATGAAAAAAATGATGTGTGGCTATCCCGGTGTGCCTAGATACGTGTAAAAATAAAAATTAACCATGTTCGAAGTTAAGGCCTCGACGTCATGATTTCTGACTAGGGTTATTTTTTTGTTTTTTGTGGTGGAGGTGGTTATCTTTTTTATTGTTGCATGTTATTTGAAAGGGAATTATATTGATGGTTTGGGAAAGGGTTATAATAAATGCCTAAGTGTACATTTTGGGGTGCAATAGGAATTAAATTAGCCATTGAATGATTATTAAGGTTTGTTGCCCCTAGAAATTATTTGTTAAATGCCTATATTTGGTTTTCATATAGGAATTGGATAAGATTTTTATATTCCCTAAAATTACAGGTATCATGACCTTTGACCCTATAGAGTAGACAAAATAGGTCGGGGTTATAGTTTTATCGATAATGGTTTTACTAGTCTATGACTTATCGGAAGTTTCCAAAGTTATTGGGGTAGCCACGATTAGGGCCAAAGTTGTTATTTTGATATTGATTCTCTAAATTCTTGTTCTAAACTTGCAGTTTTATTTAATTTTAATTTGGGTTGTAATTAAGATTGGTATCAGGAGCCCAATTAAATTTGACAACATTCATAGTAGGTTGATTATTATTGGTGTGGATGTTACCATTTTCGTTGTTATTGTTGTTGTTGTGATGGTTGACTGTATTTTAGGGAATTTGGGCTTTTTTGGTTGGTCCATAACACCATTTATAGTGGCATTATAGGTTTTCTTGAGCAATTTCAGACCCTGTTCATTTTGGGAAGCTTGTGTATTATTATTTTTATTGTTTTGGTATTCCCTAGAGTTTTGGTTGGGAAAAAAATCATCTATTTTAGTCATAAGTTCTACTGCCACTATCTATTTTTACCGATTCAACCCTTAACATGCTCTCTAAAGCTTCTTCGTAAGACTTGTAAGGAAACTTTTGCACATCTTCCATGGTTTCCCTATTAACGGCATGGAGGAAAAGGTCACATAGCTCACATTGATCCATGTTTGGGGCATTGGTAGAAGAGTAGAGCACTTGACGCCATCTCGTGATGAAATATGCAGCAAACTCGTTAAATTATTGTTTGATATGGAGAAAATCTCTAATATGGATCTTTACGAGCTTGTTCATATCAAAAGCTTAACGAATTCAGTTATAATCTTCCTAAATTAAAATGAGTGTATGGAGCCTTTAGGAAAGAGGTACTACATGTTAGGAAATATATATTAGTGCGTACTTTATTGTGTTAGTAATTAAATATTAGAATAATTATGAAAGTGATTATTCTCATGTAAACAATATTTTATTATAAATGAGTTGTTAAAACAACTCATATTATTAGATAGTGTATTGTTACGAGAGTAACAATTACACCTTGTTAAGATATTGTTGGTTAAACAATCTCCATGATTATAGGAATATATTTCCTATAAATTTGTATGTTCCTGAATAGAGAAATACATAGAAGCTTTACATTATTGTGTCATATCTTTTACATAAATATTGTTCTTCTACTTTACTATAAATCAAACATTATTGCTTTGAGGGTCTTGGGGACGATTTTTGTGAAAACTCCCTCCCATGGGAATAATTCATGAATTACATTGGCATATGCCTTTATGTGGGCATTATGGTCTCCTTTGCCCTTATATTTTGGTAACTTGGGAAGAGGGTGAGGGAGAAATGCCATAAAAATATTGGAATCAAGATGTTCTTTAAAATATTTGGCATAGGTTCCCAATGCACCAAAATTAGTAGCTAGAGAACTTGTACCTACAATTGGTTGGTAAACTTGAAAGTTAATAGTAAAAGGGAGATTTGGAATGAAATCATGGGTAGGGACATTTGGTATGTATAAAGCAAGGAAGAAACCATCTGGTTGGGTGGATTTGGAATATAACTCCATGTAAGGTGTTGCATGACATGTGGGCGAGGGTATAGAAAAATTTTAAGTGGGTTGGGAAAAGGTGTATAATGGTTGAGAAAAAGTATACAAGGGTTGAGCATAGGATTGTGGCTGTTAAACTTATGGATGTGGTGAGAGTAGTCCTATGATGCAAACGTATATTTATCATAGGGCTATGTGTGGTTTTTTACATTCAATGACATGAAGTATTAAGAATTGTTATTTTCCAATGTTTATATTTGAAAAGTGTATGACAAGGGTTCACTCATGCCTAGTGTGCCAACACCCATAAGGAGGTCTCCCAAATTTGACTGCACCACATATTTTGCAGGAGGGTTTTATTTTGATAATTGTTACATTAGTTTGGTATAGCTTTGTTTGTTTAGACTTTGTATTGTACCTTGGACTATCTGTTCTACATTTCAAGAAGGTAAGGAATTTTCTAGCTCTCAAATTTATCTCACTAGAGTAGAAATAAGGCTATATGATGGGTCACATTGACCTTGTTGAATATTGGACTTTTCTCTTGGTTGTAGAGGGGAATGATGGTACCCTTTAATAAATTTTTCTATAGTTACTTCTCCTCTCTGAGATGTGCCTCCAGATCTAGGTGGAGTAGAAGCAACATTGTCTTGCAAGAGGGTAGTGGCATATGCTTATAACCTATCTAGAAAATTTATCTATGGTTTTAATTTGGTTAGTACTTAGGTCAAAACAATCTATAATATCATCATTGTTTTGTAAGTAGGACGGCTAGGAATCAAATTGCATGCTAATTTTTGACCTAGTCAAGACTTGTGGATAAATCCCTCCTTCCCTAGTAAATTTCATATTGTTAGAATTTGAATGTTCCATAGAATAGCCTTGATAAGTTGATCGTTGATTGATCTCTTTAGTTCTTACATTAGAAGCGAAACTAGGCATTTGGATAGAAGAGAAACATGTCAGCGGCATGCTCTAAGAATAGGTATAATCCCAACCAAATAAAGAAGGTGTCTGTTGAGCATTCATGTGGGCATAATATACCAAGAGGCCTAAGATAGGATTTTTAAATTCCTAGCCCGAAATATTTTAGGGGTGTATAAAAACCCGTAGAATAATGGGAGTGGGGGAAGGTGAGATGATAAAAAAAAGAAAATTTGGAAAAAGGAAGACACTATTCCTTCATGTTGGGTTCACTATATTTGTACATGTTGAAAAGCGTTAATGATTTTCGTGTGTACTTGAATCCTCGTGAGTCCGATATAATATAGTCGATATAGAGGATGATAGGATGGTAATGGGTGAGACCTATATATAGTATGAGGATGGTATGAATTGGGGTGTGGGAATGAAATGAATACAGAAGGAGATACCTCTACATATGTTCTTAAAAGAGCAAGACCTACTCACCAAGGGAAACAAAGCTTATATGAACTTAGACAAGATTAATAGTACATCCAATGATGATGGTGACACAAATCTCTAAATATATGTCTTGCTATGTGAAGAGAGAAATTTTGGGTTGCATAACTCAGATGAAGTGGTTGTTTGAAGAATTTTATCCATTTGCAAGGTCATATGGAAGAGAGTGATGGAGGATGCTAGATGAGCTAAGAGAATTCAAATACCCAATGGGATTAGTTGTCTAATAAGACGTTGAACATGATTTTTGTATTATGGGACTTCATCATCAAGAATAAAAATTTGGGGGTGATTTGTGTTTGGGATCATGAGGAATGAAATACATCTTTCCTAACCTTAGACAAGATTCCATCTTGAATGTTTTCTTGTCTAAATGGGGCAAGAATGTAACCGTAAGTGACCAAATCTTCCCAGGAATATTTTTCTATCTATATTCATACATGATAGATAAGAAACATTAATTATGTGATGCTCGTTATGATCTAGAGTATAGTACAATGAGATCTTGTGATAAAGGTTGTTTTGTAAAGATCTAGGGCTATAACTAAAGCCCTAAAGATGTCTTGTGATAATGTTTTTTCAAAAGTGTGAATTGTTGTCTTGCACATCAGCAAGCTTCTTTTTATTTTTTATTCTCTTATGCCTAAAATAATTTTGTTATATGTTTTTTTCTACAATGTTATTGTTTTTTTAAGGTTTGTTTGGGTCTTAGAGTCGTGTGTTTTGTTATTTATAACTCAAGTTTTTGGACATGTTTCACATATTTATCTTGGCTAGTTTTTGTATGAGTTATGAAGATGAAATGAAATGATACACAAACAAATATAACTACCCACTAAAAAGATGAGATCTAGATGTTAATTATTTACTGCATGCAATGAGAATCAACTATTACTTATTATTTCGCTACTCTAATTGGTAAGAATGAAACTATTTATGTATTGTAATTCTATAAGGTTTGTATGATGAAATAAATGTACAAACAAATGTGGATCTATAGTAGAAAAATAATTGGTGCTTTTCTATAGTAGAACATGACAAAAAAATAAGAGATGAAAACAACAACTAGCCTAGAATAATAGTCATTTTTAGATTTGTACTGTTTTTGAATATGATACCTCTAAATTAAATTATGATTTGGAAAGATGAGTGTTGTGTACATTAGGATCTACAATTTAGACTATGGTTTACCTATTCTATAATTGAAAGTATTTATCCTATAATAATTTCATAAACAAACCCAACTACATTTTTTAGGCTTTTATATTTCTAATATGAAAATTCTGAAATTAAGCTTTCCTAAAAATTTAAATGAAACAATTTATGATCCTACTCTGATTCTAGTGTCTAATCCTAGAGATGGGAGAAACCTAGAGCATGGAGGTTTTACTCTTTTAATCTACAATGCATTAATTCATTAATATATATATATATATATATATATATATATATATATAATATATATATATATATATATATATAAACTTCTTATTATTTTTTAATGGTTTTATGATTAATATCATAATAAGAAATCTAAATCTAGACTAAAATGTAAATAAACAAACTTTATTAAAACCCAACCTCTTTTTGCAAGCAAGGTGGATCTGATCTAAACTTTGTGTGATTATAACCTTAGGAAACTACTTCATTTGATGCTCTTGATAACCCAGTGTGATGGTAATTTTGTAGTTGGAAGAAATGGAAGCTTGGTGTTCCTTAGAATAAGAGTAAACAACAAAATTTTGGCTAGTTCAAGGGGAAGAAGACTAGTTTGGAATCCCTTTTGTAAAATGGGGGGAAACAAATAATAACTTAATTTTTCTTAATATAAATCCTCTAAGTGACCTCAACATTACCTCTAGATCAAAAATCAATATTATGGCTTAGATTAAATCCTTAAATGGTAAAATCAAGTGTTGGGGGATAGAACTGATGAACTGGGTGTTAAAAATGAATTCAAATGCATACATGGTGAAAAGAAGGATAAAACATAATGAAAGGGATGTTTTATTTTTAATTAGAGATGTAATAGAGACATAACTTCCAATTCCTACATGAGGCAGTTTTGCACACATTGTATTGGGAGATGGAACCACCACTATTTAAATCGGAACTGCCATGGTGTGAGACAGAACCACTCTAGTAGGAGAAAGGATCATTGTGGCAATTATGTAACCACTACGGTGAGGGAATGGTACTACCATAGTGGTAGCATAACTTGCATAGTAGTATTAAGTTAGATGGCCAAAAAGGGATGAAAAGGGGGAAGGAAGAAAGAAAGAGGATTATAAGAGAGTTTGGAAGGGCCAAAGGGAGATTTAAAGGAGTCTTAGGGGTCAAAAGGGGGTTGTGAGGTGGTCTTGAGGATTTTGAAACATCTCCTCATGTTTTTGGAGATTTTCATAATCATCATTATGTCTTTTTTGCTTTGGCACCATGCAAAATGGGGTACATAAAGACCCATCATATATGTGCAATCATATTGTCCACTTGTCAATGTGTTAAATTTCCCTATCTCATTGTTATGTTCAAGAATCAATGAAACACCAATCCATGTAACTTTAAACAATTCCACCAATGTCGAACCTATAAAATCCCTACTCTCAAGGAACTTCCTTGTGTCCCATTTCTAGAGTATCAACACTTTAACTATATCGTTGATTCTCTTTGAGGATATAGTGGGCATCATGAACTCATTAAAAATAAACCACCTGATCTCTTTAAATCTGATGACAAAAAACATGATGAAATTAATCTTAAAATCAAAACCACTAATATTCATAATTATATCACTACTCAGTTATCCCCTTATTTATGACCTATTTCTCAAAATAAGGTGACTAACACAATTTAAATCATCATTTCCTCTTGATCACCTCCTCCCAAGGATCTTCCTACTTCATCACCTAGTGATATTGTTATTGAATCTCTTCATATAGACATCACCACCCCTAAATATGATTATTATTATTCAGTTGATAACCCATTTCTATTTTTCTATACCCAAGCTAAGGATGTATAAATAATTTGATATAGCTAGCTTTGTTTTCCTATTCTCTATCTTCTCCATAATCTCTACAATCATCCTTTAATAATAGAATTAATATTATCCACCTTTTAGAAGTATAATAAAATATTAAAAACTTTGACCCTGAGGAAGATGATCAGATGGGTGATGAACCTAATATCTTAGTAACATCACCTTAAATAAATCCTCCTCATTGTGATCTAGATCTTGATACATAAAAAACTATCACTTATTTGGATAACTATATTTCTCTTAATCTTCCCTTTTCTTCCCCTACACCCACACTTATAGCTCTAGACTCATTAAATGATCCTAATTCATAGTATATGTGTCATGAGTCATTGGGGAATTATGTAAAGTATTATCGATCTTATATATAACACATGAAGATGTTAGAAGATAAGATCCATGAGGAATAACAGTAGTGACCATCTCATCCTACTCTTTCCCCTCAACATTTTCTCTTCCAACATGTTGTCATTTCTCATTCTATTTCAACCTTGGTTAAATATATATTAGGTATAGTTGTTATGGGAATACAAAACACTAAATAAGATGTAAGGATTTATGATAAGTAGAATATTATAATAAAATTAACTTCTAACATTGATCATTCATATCAAAATAATGCATTCATACATGTAAAAATTGGCAAAAATAAGTACTTTCTCAAATACAAAAGTGGAGAGATAGACTTAGTTGTATAGGAAAAATCAGGGATGATCTAGATGTGAAAGATAGTAGAACAGGGTGATCTAGAACTAAAGATACTTTAGTAAAAAAATTGGAGCTAAAAACCCCAACACGGACATGACTATATAAATTTTATACGTTTTAGACAAGATCTATGCAGTCCTAACCTAGAAATATATAGTCTCGGACCCTTGGATAGTATGTACCTATAGCTTTATAAAATCTTTTATTGTTTGGTAGCTTCATTATAAGTTTATCTTTCTCTCACAATTTTGAGATTACCTATAATCACGTGCAACAAAGTGGAAACCTTAACAACCTAAAGAACCCTTCATTGGACAATTATCAAACCAAATGGAGAAAACTTGTGTTTGTGGTGAGGCTAGACTACCCTTGGTGGTTAGACTCCTAGCTATTTAACCAATCCAAGTGTTCCATTGAATTCCCTCATTATGATAGCAAGCCTCTTATAGTTATCTGTAATGCCCCATATTTTTAACACCCGATCCCAACACAACATCCAAGAATCCCAGAAAAAAATTCTTTTTTTGGATACATTTATTATTATCAAGTACATAACTATGGACAAGACTATAGCCAACAATTAATTTATTATTATTATTATTATTATTTTATCGTTGCACTAACTCACCTACGGTTAGGCTCACACCTCACAATTGGAATCCCCCCTTAGGTTATATTAAATTCAATCTAGAAAAAGGGGTTCCATTAGGCCAACCATGCTTACCCATACCTAATGTTGATTTTTATAATTATTTTCATAATTCCCAATTTAATAATTTAGCACTTTCTATGTCCCATAAGTAAATTAAATAAACCCATGCTATATATTGATTTATTAAGGCAACTTCTTGAGAGCCACATTATTAATTTGTACTTACCTTGGCCCTAATTAAATCCCCTACGTTCCCAATTAATAAATTTACCCCAACACCCATAAAAACATCTATTCACACAAATATAAAAGTTAGGAGGGTTTAATCTGAGTCATTGGATTACTTTAATCTACACCCTAGATTTTATGTATTCTCTACAAACCCTAATCCTACTTTATGATTCCCTTTTTTTTTGCTTCTATTTGTGTAGGTTGAAACATGGGGGAGATGGAGAACAAGGGGGAGATCATGGAGGAATTTATGTGTGGAGGAAATACTTCTCCACAACATATTTGTGGGTATATCCCAATTTATATTGTTCTTCTTTTTTTGTTCTAGATTGGTGGAGGAAAGAAATTTCCCCTTATTATTTTCGGGTTTGTTTTCCTATCTAGGGTTTCAAGTTTTCATTTTATTTGTATTCTTCTCCTTATAGTTATTTTTTTTGTTTTGAACCAGGGTTCCTGGTTGTGTGTGTGTGTGAAAACAAACATAGTGTTGCACAAGGGGTTCATATGGCCGCGTCGCGTGGCCGATCGGATAGTGCACAGGGGATAGAGGTACTGCAGAATGGCCACTTAGAGGCACAGGAGGGGGAGTGTGGTGTGGCACGGCCACACCACAGTTCAATGTGGTGTGGCCCTGCCACACCACAATATAATGTGGAAAAGGATGGGGGGGCAGGTCACGGCCCGACCATGGCCTCTTTCCCCCCATTTTATTTAACTTTTTTAATTTAAAACAAAAAATTACAACCAATGCTCAAAAATAATCGTTGTTACTTTTTTTTATTGAGTTTTAAATGTATAACCAAATACATACTTGTGTGTGTGTGTGTGTGTGTGTGTGTGTGTGTGTGTGTGTGTGTGTGTGTCTAAAAGAATAAGATATATGTCTGATATATTTATGTACATATAATCATTTTTTTTATTGTGGTGTGGCAGTGCCACACCACATTATAATGTGGAAAAGGACGGGGGGCAGGTCGTGGCCTATTTCCCCCCATTTTATTTAACTTTTTTCATTTAAAACAAACAATTACAACCCATACTCAAAATAATTACCCAAAGTGTTGACCACCCATCTAATATCATAGTTAGACCTTATTTCAATTTTCTCCATATCAAACCTCTCCATTTCCTCCTCCATCAACCTAGCTCTTAAATAGAGGGGAAAGAATACCTTCTAATCCTAATGGGAAATTTGATGTTTGTCTTATGACACTCAGTAATAAAATTAAGAATAACCTGTAAATAATGAAAATCAAGACAAACATACACAAGATACAACTAAATTAGATAACCATGGTTAAAAGTAAGCCTGCGAGACAAATACTACATATGAAGCACTCATTAGCATGTTAGAAAAATTGATAGTACGCCACAATGTATACAACTGAAATTAGGAATGAAAGTAGTATAAATTGTAATGATAGAACCTAAATATAGATAAATAAGAAAGGTAGATGCCCCCAGGAGTCTCAGTGGGATTGGTAGAGAAACATCCCAAACATCATACTATAAATAAGTCTTCTTGGTGTTTTTAAATAAGGCAATTTTTCCAGTTAGTTTAGAATTTCCTTTATGCATTTCCCTTTCTTGTGTTTTCCTTTCACGTTGTTGTTTAATTTTGTGCCTTGGCAACTGGTAACCTTATTGTTATTTTGAAGAATTTGTGAGTGTGAAGAGGACCATGCATCATTTTAAGTGTGGGATGGAGAAGTGTGAATGAGTGCATGGTTAGAGTGCCAAGGAAGTGTATGTTAAAAAAGGTCTACACATAACAAATATATGCATACCACTACACATAGGCTACTCTATAGACCATTGTTCAATTCTCTACCATTATGTACAAGACCTAATTGATGACAGAGTCATAAAAATATAAATCGACAATGAATCTATCAAGATCAAAAACACATCAACTACCACAACCTACAGTAAAGAGTTGAATATTTTCCAAAGATATTTACAAGATAAAACTTAACGAGATCAAGATGACAAGGGTTAAAGATATATAAACCAAAATCAATCAATATCTCCTTTAGATGCACTTTTGTTAGTGAAATCATAAATTGAAAGTGTTTAATACAATTATCTTCAAATATCGAATGGGAAATTGAACATGATGTAGGAATAGTCAATATAGGAATTCGTCATAAGTTATACATCTGTAGCGGATACTAGAATTTCACATGGATCTTTCCTAGTGCTATAAAACTTTTTCTTAATAGATAATCATAGTCCTTATCTATATGTTTTAGAATTCTAATTCTAAAAGTGGGCATGTTGATTCTATTCTCAGGAAGGAATCTGTCTGAGAAATGAGGGACTCCCAATCTTAGAAATGTGGGTCAACATTTCATATGTTGAGTAGTAGCTAGAGGAAGGAGATTTTTGTAGGTTTTGGTCCTTGTTGACAAAATATTATTCGCAAAGTGATGGAATAAGGATGGACAAAAATGGGAGTGATGAAGATATTGACAACTCCTTTAGCTATTGAGATAATGGCGATTTCTCCATAAATCCTTATTACCTTGGGCAATAAGGATTTATGGAGAAATTGCCATTATCTCACATCTTGATAATAAAATAGGGGAGAAATGCAAAACCTATTATTATTAATTTTTATCTCACATCTAGAGATTGCTCCATAAAATCCCCATAACCATAACCAAAGCAAATGCAACCAAATTCATCATTAACATCAGGTAATCTCCAAATAATCATAATTCCATGAAATTATTATCAAGTCAAGGTCACTAGGTGAGCTCCCAAGCGAGCTACTTGGTGAGATCCCAAGCGAGGTCCCTAGCGAGCTGCTCGGTGAACTCACAAGCGAGATCATGTAAACCTACTGGGTGAGCTGCTCAATGAGCTCCAGGAGATATCACACTTGGTTGTTCATGTTCACCTTCTGATTTACACTCATGAAGCAGTTGATTTGGAACCCATAACTAGACATTCTTGTCAGTCTTCATTATGTTAGTATTATGTTAGTATGTATCGATCATGAGATTATTGTTGACTATGATTCTTATATGAATATCGTGATGATTATTAGAGACATTTTAGATCATGATGTTGATATACTTTGACCTGGTTATATTATAGATGTTGTTGACTTGTGATATTCGGATATTCTTGTGACATCTAGATTAAATGACAATTGCCATTAAAATTTATGATGTATCTATTGTAGATGAAATTGTAAGTGATATTGTTGATTTCTTATGATTCTTGTCACCATATATTCCTTGAAATCATATTTATATTCATTTGGATGTTCTCATATGGCCACGAGGCCTAAGGAGGTATTTGCATTTTTAAGGTTAAAATATCACAACAAACATCGAGGGATTGGAGACCAACCACATTGGAATTCTAGATGAATTCAACAAGGTCACCATGGCAACTATATTTGTTTGTGTGTGTTTGTTTGTGTTAGGGATTCCCATGGGGGGATCACCTTTAAATGTGACCAAGGGACTTTATGTTTTTCTTTTATTTGGTCCCTTTGTTAATGTTTGCATGTGTTTATTTTGTGGTGCATTGACCCTTTCATTATTTATAAATGGTGTGTAATATTGTGAGTAATCATGTTGTTAAGTTAATTAATTAAAATATGTCATAAGAAAGTAATTAATAGAGTTGTTGGCCTTGAATTAAAGTGTTGTAAGAAAATTTTAAGTGATGTGTAAAAGATATGTAAGTTGATTTTGGAGTATGAAACACTTCATCTTCTTTGAAATTCGAATTTGTCCTTGGAGGCTGATTTTGGAGGCTTATGGGACAAGTTAAACTTGTCCCATGCCTCTTAAATTTATATACCAACCTTACCTATGGTTGGAGAGTTAAATTTATACCTTTCTTTATGCATTTTTGTAAGTCAAGTTGAATTTTTTAATTGCACTTTTCTTACATGTTTTAATTTCAGTCCTTATGGGGTGTGGGCTTGATTTGAGTGTGTAAGTAAAACTGTCATATTATTCACCCACCTATTTATTATGCATTGGAGAATGAAGTTGAATTTTGGTGTTGGGGTTGAGGATGTGTGATGTGGCATCCTACATGGATCCACCTCATCCTCTTCTCTTCCCTCTTCTATTTATTGGAATTCTTTAGCTTGTTTTTAGGTTGCTTCACTTTTGCATCACTTCATTTTTTGGGAGACTTCTTTTGGTTTTGAGAGCTCTTCCTTTTGGAGAAGTTTGGAGATTGTTGAATACTTGTGCTTGTTGATATTTGGACTTGCTTGCATTGGAGGAGCTTGTTGTTTTGAACTTGGAACAAACTCCATTATGGAGAGGTAGGAGCTTGGCTCTTGAAATGCTCTTCTTTCCCTTTTATGAATATGTAAATGGTTGAATGTTTTGTATTGTTTGATTGGCTAGTTGGGTAGAAGGCCAAGAAATGGTGTAGGAGGAGAATATGGGGTATTCTTGTGGGAGGCATAAGTGCTTTTGGGGAGGTATAAGTGTGGAGGGAGTTGGGATTTGGGTTCCACCTTACAAAGAAATAGCTTGGATTTATTTACTCATTATGGGGTGCCATAAGAGGTTGGGGAGGCATAAGTAAATGTGAGGAATAAGGGGTACTTGGGAAGGCATAAGGGCATGTCAGGGTTTTGATATACTATATTTTGGTGGTTTGTAATCAGGTGGTGATACCCATTTCCGCTTTAGGAGGCATAAGTAGCATCCCACATATTTTCTTGCTCCTTTAGCTTGCATGATGAAGCATGATTTTGATGTTGTTATGTTTTAATGTGGTTGTAAAACTACATTTTGTTTTGGACTGTGTTAATATGAAATGTGCATGTTGAAAGATTGCCTTTGTGATGTGGAAGCCTGTTGTTTCCATGAGTTGAGTCACATTTCTTATTGCATTGTGGTTGGGGCTCAGGGGCCAATGAAGAAGGATGAATTCTCCTTTCATTGGATGTCTTGGTTGGGTGGAGAGCATTTCCTTTCCCCTACCTTTGTTGTGATCAAAATTGAAGAATGATGGATTTGCATGTTGCTGTTCTGGAGCAAAGGAAAAGACGGTTTTGACAGTCCTTGTTGAGATTATTATTTATTGTAACCCTTTCCCACTTTGAAGTGGATGAACTTGTATTTTATTGGTGATGGAATGATGTTCTGTATTGGCTATGAAAGTTGTAATTCGAAATGTAAAAGAGATATACTCTGTTTTCTACTTTTGAAAGAATGTGAAAGACATGAATTTTGTATGTTGTATTTCAAGAAATGAAAGAGAAATCTGTAAGGATATCATTTCTGAATTAATAGAAGATTGTATTATACTCCTCAAATGGCATTGTTGTATTTGAAATCTGATTGTTGAAATGCATTATGAGATCTCCATTTGAAAGTCTAGAAATACGTATGAAGAAATGTATAATGCTCTGTTCTGCAGAAATGAATGTTTGGAAAAATCTGAAGTTGTAAATTGGCATTTGAATACCTTGTTTGAATCAACTTAATAGGTTTGAGTGTTTTGGAATGAATTTATTATTGAAGTTGGTAAATGTAAACAAATCTATTTGAATTGGATCATTGTTAGATGTTTTCAAACTGGTAAATGTTTTATTCAAAATGTACAGAATGACCCCTACAGCAAAAAACAATAAAATGAAATATTGAGTTGAACTGAATATGATTAAAATGACCCCAAACAACTAAAACACTTAGGAAATTTTATAGAACCTTTCATAATCAAGTGCAAAACTTCTCACAATCATTTTGTTGTCAAATTGAGAAATTTCGAATTAATCATCAATCAAACAAATTAACCCTTGAAATCCATCCAAAATTTACCCAAGTGCAACCGTCCATGTCTGTTTGGCATGTTGAGAAAGGAAGGAGGTCAAATTGAGCAAAATTTTATAAGTTGAATTTTACCAATTTTCATGTTATAAGCCTGTAGAGCATTTTCTCAAAATTAACCCTTAAAAATTTATTCAAATTAAATTCGTAAGGTTGTTGTACAAAAAGGACATCAAGAGCTTTCTGAAAATTCCTCATTTTCCAAAAATAGAGTTCCCTATCAAAATTTATGGCCTTCTGAAGTTTGAAGAAGAGAAAAAGCCTCTTGTGCACTCGTCTTGCGTGCCCAAAAGAGAAAAAGGCCTCTTACGTGCCCAAAAGAGGAAAAAGCCTCTTTCGCGCCCGTATTTTACGCCTGAGAGAAAAGAGTTTCTTCTGCACCTGTTCTTCACCGCCCGAGAGGAAAGTTTCTTGCCACGCTCGCTTTCCGCGCCTGAGGAAATTTCTTTCTGCGCTTCGCAAGAAGATAATCTATCTGCGCTAAGGATGAATTTCTCTCTCTTAGTGTTTTGTAGAATTTTTTGATAACTGTTGTAATTGACTCTAGAAATTTTATTGGGAAAACTCTTAAAAAAAAAATCTTAACTTTTCCTAACTAAACCTAGGTTGTTCTTGGTCTCGAGTGGTTGTTTTAGATGGGCTTTACACTTGGTATCAGAGTCGTGGGTTGAAAGCTTGGACCTTTGTGCACACTAGAAAACTTGAGACACGAACTTTAAACCTAGTACAACATTAAACATAACAAATTTTTGAATCTAGAGAACAACTTGGTTTGAAATTGCATATTTTAGTAAACATGGAAAAACTAAATAAAAACCTAGAAAATAGAACTAACTCTCGGCTTGGTCTGTGCAGGAGGTGCGGAAAAGACGAGGGGTCATTTCACATAGACCTAGACTTACCACCACCAGATCATGTTGTAGCAGCTATCCTACCACAGATTTTACAGACACTTCAGGATGTTAATTCCGCTCTATGCAGAGGGACCGTAGGAGCACATTCAGTCAGACATGATAGGGTGACATCCATTAAGGCTCATACATCTCCTTAGCATAGTGAGGAGCATAGAGGAGAGAACTCCCACGTGGAGTTAGTTAGAGCAGAGTCACCACAGAGGGGACAGGGAGACTGAGTTTCAGGACACAAAGATAGGTCTCGGAGCCCTAGGCTTAGAGATGAGCATGCAGGGAGGCCTAGGGGTCATCAGACTATAGCTTCAGACCACATTAGGGAGATCCTGAAGCTATGGCCATCACATTATTCTGGTGACGTAGGTGGATTTCAGGTAGAGGCCTGGTTGGTGAGCTTGAGTGGATGCTTCAAGCTCTGCCCTTGTTCTAGCAACATGAAAGCTCATGTTGTGATCCATCTACTGAGAGATGGAGCAGGTGTCTAGTGGAGGACAGAGGAGCAGAAGCTCCATGTGGATTCTGAGATAGTTACCTAGGAGCTCTTTGAGGAGCATTTCAGGAGCAGATATTTGTCACGGAGGTTCATACAACAAAGGATAGATGAGTTTCATGACCTTTGGTAGGCATCTCTTATAGTGGTTGAGTATGAGAGCAGATTTCTGGATCTACTCTAGTATGTTGATTACATGCAGGATGAGCAGGTACAGATCCACAAGTTCATCTGGGGCCTAAATCTAGACATTGGAGGTGCACTTCGGATCCATTGTCCACAGACATTAGTTGAGGCCGTTGAGAAGGCCTGTATAACAAAGGAGACTCGGGGAAAGACTCAGCAGGCTAGATACTGAGTCTGGAGTTGCATCCAATAGATGCAGGACAACATATCGAGTGGGTCATTACCTCCTCCTCGTGGTGGACAGGGTTTAACACAGTCATTTCTAATGCCACATTAGCAGTAGCAACAGTAGTCCCGCCCACCTTATAAACCTCCACAAAGATTTGATGCACAGAGGGGTCGAAGTATGGGGCTTCCTCCTAGGGGTCCCTTCAGGACACAAGGTGCCCAGAGGGCTCAATCAATAGGAGCTCGCCAGTAGAGGCCTTAGCAGACCACAGCCGGATCATCACAATCCACACCACATACCTCCAAAGTACCGACTGGACCTGTTGCACATGCGAGAGGATCAGGTGGTTGTTTTGGTTGCAGTGTTGATGAACCTTTTTGGAGAGACTCCCCTCAGAACCCTAATAACAAGGGTAAGACAAAAATCTTAGAGCCTACCATTGGTGACATGGGATGCAATCATCAGATCTATGTAGCAGTCGAGAACCGCCAGGCTGAGCATCAGAGTACCGTGATTGAGACCACATGTAGCATTGGTGGTATTCCTACCTCCATTTTGTTTGATTTTGGTTCTTCAGATTCTTTTATTACACCATCTTTAGTAGAGCGATGCAGGCTAGTGGCAGTTAGGCAGGGTCATAGTTGGGACTTTGAGATGGCTTCGAGAGCCAAGATCTCAGTGGACACCTTAGTTAAGGAGTGTGTACTGGATTTGGGACCTTTCACCACTACCTCGGATCTTCATATCCTTCCTTTTGGGCTCGTATGGAGTCATCTTGGGTATGGACTGGTTGTTTGCACACATGACCAGGATGGACTGTTACCATAAAACTATATCTTGTGTAGATGATCTAAGAGTTGAGGCAGTGATAGCTGGGGTCATAAGACTCATTTCTATTCACATCGTCTCTACTATACAGCTTAAGCGGTGTGTGCGAAGGGGTTGTCAGATGTTTGCTGTCACAGTTAGTGACTGATTAGAGGATGGGTCTAGTGGACCATCGCTAGATGACCATCCCATTTTGAGAGATTTTGTTGATGTTTTTCCAGGGGAGCTACCAGGGTTACCACCCCCACGTGAGATTGACTTCCATATAGATCTGGTTCCAGGAGCAAATCCTATCTCACGAGCACCTTACCAGATGACCACACCAGAGATCTGTGAGCTCAAGTTGCAGCTAGAGGGCATTTTGGAGAAAGGCCTAATCTTCCCTAGTGTATCCCCTTGGGGTGCACCGATGATTTTTGTGAAGAAGAAGGATGGATCCTTGCGGTTGTGTATTGATTACCACCAGCTGAACAAGGTAACGATCAAGAATCATTATCCCCTTCCGTGCATAGATGATTTGTTTGATCAGATGAAGGGAGCCACAATTTTCTCTAAGATTGATCTTAAGTCAGGCTACCATCAGCTGAGGATTACGGAGGTGGATATTCATAAGACCACTTTTTGTACAAGATATGGGCACTATGAGTTCACAGTGGTGCCTTTGGTTTGACGAATGCCCCCAGTATTTATGAGTTTGATGAATGGGGTATTCATGACTTTCTTAGATCGCTTAGGGCTTATCTTCCTTGATGACATTTTGATTTACTCACGTATGCGTGAAGAGCATGAGGGGTACCTTCATCAAGTTCTTCAGTGTCTTCGTGAGCAGTAGCTTTATGGGAACTTGGAGAAGTGTGCCTTCTTTCAGAAAGAGGTATAGTATTTGGGTAACATCATTTCTAGGGATGGTATTGTAGTTGATCCTTCTAAGATTAGAGATTTTATGGATTAGCCAACACCCACTACTGTGACAGAGGTGCGCAGCTTCATGGGGTTAGCAGGTTACTACTAGAGATTTGTTCAGGACTTCTCTTGGATTGTGCACCCCGTTACTTCCCTTCAGCGGAAAGGGAAGAAGTTTGATTGGTCAGATAGATGTGAGTAGGCCTTTAGGACACTGAAGGAGTGCCTCACGATAACACCCATTCTTGTAGTGTTAGATCCACAGGGTGAGTTTTTTGTATGCACGGATGCTTCTTTGGCAGGACTTGGAGGTGTATTGATGTAGGAGGGTAGAGTAGTGGCCTTTGAGTCTCGCAAACTCAAATATTATGAGTTCAATTATCTGACTCATGATCTTGAGCTTGCGGTAGTGGTTCACACCTTGGTTCGATGGAGACACTTTCTTCTTGGTCAGAGATTCACACTCAAGACAGATCACTTGAGTCTTTGCCATCTCTTCACATAGCCCAATCTCAATGCTCGTCAGTGGCGTTGGATGGAGTTGCTTTGTGAGTATGATATGGAGATAGAGCATGTGAAGGGAAGGAGAATGTGGTTGTAGAAACTCTCAACAGATGGAGACATGTGATTATGGCCACTTCAGTGGGCATAGATTTGCGGAGCAGGATTCTACAGTAACTTCCTCTTGATAGCTTCTACATTGCAGCTAGAGCAGAGATCGAGTCCCAGAGACCCCTTGAGGGGAAGTTTGATGGTTTCTCATTAGAGGTAGATGGACTTCTCAGGTACAAGAGGTCAGATTTATGTTCCCAGTGATGGAGGCTTGAGGCAGGACATCTTGACAGAGGCACATCGTGCACCCTATTCAGCCCATCCTGGGGTGAAGAAGATGCACGCTACTTTGAGACAGTTGTATCATTGGAGAGGACTTCATAGAGACGTGGCTCAGTTTGTGTCATGTTGTTTAGAGTGCTAGAAAGTGAAGGCCGAGCATCAACATCCAGCTGGCCTTCTCTTTCCTCATGCTATACCAGAGTGGAAGTGGGACACCATTTCCATGGACTTCGTTGTTGGGCTACCGATGTCGAGATATCACCACGATGCCATCATGGTCATGGTGGATAAATTGACAAAAGTGGCTCACTTTTCTCTGGTGAAGACCACTTATATAGCTAGTGTAGTGGCACGGGTTTATTTGGATGAGATCGTCAGGTTACACAGGATTCTGTGGAAGATCATTTGTGATTGTGATCCTTTGTATACTTCCCATTTTTGGACTACCATGTAGCACGCCCTCGGGATGAGGATCAACTTCAGCACAACATATCACCCCGAGACAGATGGACAGACTGAGTGGGTGAATCAGATTTTAGAGGATATGCTCAGGATGTATGTTATGGATCATCAGTCAAGATGGGAGGAGTACCTATACTTGGTGGAGTTTTCCTATAATAATAGTTTTCAGAGTTCTATAGGCATGGCTCCTTTTCAGGATTTGTATGGCAGAGAGTGCAGGACACCTCTTAGCTAGGACAGGTTAGAGGACAGGGTTTCTCTTGGACCAGCTTTGTTACAGGACATGGAGCAGTAGGTGGTTTTGATCAGACAGAGACTGCAAGAGGCACAGGACAGGAAGAAGAAGTATGCAGATCAGCATAGGACTGACTGTAGTTTTGATGTGGGCATGAAGGTGTTCCTTCATGTCAGACCACATAAGAGCCCTATCCATTATGGAAAAGGTTCTAAGTTAGCTCCTAGATTCATTGGTCCTTTTGAGATCTTGGAGTGTATCGGCCCTTTGGCCTACCATCTAGCATTGCCACCTAGCTTGTCTCGTGTACATGATGTGTTTCATGTTTCAGTTCTTAGGAGATATATTGTAGATCCTTCTCATGTGCTGGATTGGACCTCATTGTAGGTGCAGGATCAGGGGCAGGTGATGGTGGAGCATGTTTGCATTATAGATCGTAGGACCCTGGGCCTTCGAGGCAGAGAGATTGATCAGGTGTGAGTGCAGTGGGATAGATATGATGAGACTGCAGCTACTTGGGAGGATGCTACATTGTTACGAGTTCAGTTCCCACATCTGTTCCAGTGACTTCCAAGAGGAAGTCGAGTCTAAGGGGAGGGGGATGTAGTGCCCACTTCCCTTTGACACCTTTTGATACTGATCATGACACTGTTGACTATATTATGAGCATTATTATAGTTTTGATTTAGTATGATATTAGATGTTTGATCATGGATTATTGTTGACTTTGATTCTTATATGATGCATGATTATTATTAGAGACAGTTTTAGATATTGATGTTGATATACTGTTTGACATGGTTATATTATAGATGTTGTTTGGACTTGTGATATTTAGATATTTTGAGTAGACCTAGAAAATGAGAATTGAATTAAAATTGATGATGATATAGTTGTGGATGAAATTGTAAGTGATATTGTTGATTGTCTTGATGATTGTTGTGATTCACATATATATTGATGATCTTGAAATTATATTTATATTCATTTGGATGTTCTGATATGGCCACGAGGCCGAAGGAGGTATTTGTATTTTGCAAGGTTTAAAATATCACAACAAACATTGGGGGATTGGAGACCAACCACTTTGGAATTCTAGATGAATTCAACAAGGTCACCATGGCAACTGTATTTGTTTGTGTGTGTTTGATTGTGTTAGGGATTCCCATGGGGGGATCACCTTTAAATGTGACCAAGGGATTTTATGTATTTTCTTTTATTTGGTTCCTTTGTTAATGTTTGCATGTGTTTATTTTGTGGTGCATTGACCCCTTTCATTATTTACTAAATGGTGTGTTAGTATTGTGAGTAATCATGTTGTTAAGATAATTAATTAAAATATGTCATAAGAAAGTAATTAATAGAGTTGTTGGCCTTGAATTAAAAGTGTTGTAAGAAATGTGTAAGTGATGTGTAAGGGATATGTAAGTTGATTTTGGAGTATGAAACACTTCATCTTCTTTAAAATTCGAATTTGTCCTTGGAGGCTGATTTTGGAGACTTGTGGGACAAGTTAAACTTGTCCCATGCCTCTTAAATTTACATACCAACCTTACCTATGGTTGGAGAGTTAAATTTATCCCTTCTTTATGCATTTTTGTAAGTCAAGTTGAATGTTGTAATTGCACGTTTCCTACATGTTTTAATTTTAGTCCTTTTGGGTGTGGGCTTGATTTGAGTGTGTAAGTAAAACTCTCATATTTTCAGCCACCTATTTAATATGCTTTGGAGAATGAAGTTCACTTTTGGTGTTGGGGTTGAGGATGTGTGATGTGGCATCCTACATGGATCCACCTCATCCTCTTCTCTTCCCTCTCATATAAATTGGAATTCTTTAGCTTGTTTTTGGGTTGCTTCACTTTTGCATACTCCATTTTGGGCGACTTCTTTTGGTTTGGAGAGCTCTTGCTTTGGAGAAGTTTGAAGATTGTTGAATACTTGTGCTTGGTTGATATTTGGATTGCTTGCATTGGAAGAGCTTGTTGTTTTGAACTTGGAACAAACTCCATTATGGAGAGGTAGGATCTTGGCTCTTGAAATGCTCTTCTTTTCCTTTTATGAATATGTAAATGGTTGAATGTTTGTATTGTTTGATTGGCTAGTTGGGTAGAAGGCCTAGGAATGGTGTAGGAGGAGAATATGGGGTATTCTTGTGAGAGGCATAAGTGATTTTGGGGAGGTATAAGTGTGGAGGGAGTTGATATTTGGGTTCCACCTTACAAAGAAATAGCTTTATTTTCTTTACTCGTTATGGGGTGCCATAAGAGGTTGGGGAGGCATAAGGAAATGTGAGGAATAAGGGGTACTTGGGGAGGCATAAGGGCATGTCAGGGATTTGAAATGTTATATTTTGGTGGTTTGTTCTCAGGTGGTGATACCCATTTCCCCTTTGGGAGGCATAAGTAGCATCCCCCATAGTTTCTTGCTCCTTTGGCTTGCATGATGAAGCCTGAGTTTTGTTTGTTATGTCTTAATGTGGTTGCAAACTACATTCTGTTTTGGACTGTGTTTTAAATGTGAGTTTTGCATGTGTGTTTGTGGAAGCCTGTTGTTGCCATGAGTTGAAACACATTTCTTATTGCATTGTGGTTGGGGCTCGGGGGCCAATGAAGAAGGATGGCTTCTCCTTTCATTGGATGTCTTGGTTGGGTGGAGAGTGTTGCCTTTCCCCTACCTTTGTTGTGATCAAAATTGAAGAATGATGGATCTGCATGTTGCTGTTCTGGAGCAAAGGAAAAGATAGTTTTGACAGTCCTTGTTGAGATTATTATTTATTGTAACCCTTTCCCACTTTGAAGTGGATGAACTTGTATATTATTGGTGATGGAATGATGTTCTGTATTGGCTATGAAAGTTGTAATTTGAAATGTAAAAGAGATATACTATGTTTTCTACTTTTGAAAGAATGTGAAAGACATGAATTCTATATGTTGTATTTCAAGAAATGAAAGAGAAAAGTTGTAAGGATATCATTTCTGAATTAATAGAAGATTGTATTATACTCCTCAAATGGCATTGTTGTATTTGAAATCTGATTGTTGAAATGCATTATGAGATCTCCATTTGAAAGTCTGGAAATACGTATGAAGAAATGTATAATGCTCTGTTCTATAGAAATGAATATTTGGAAAAATCTGAAGTTGTAAATTGGCATTTGAATACCTTGTTTGAATCAACTTAATACATTTGAGTATTTTGGAATGAATTTATTATTGAATCTGGTAAATGTAAGCAAATCTATTTGAATTAGATCGTTGATAGATGTTTTGAAACTGGCAAATGTGTTATTTAAAATGTATAGAATGACCCCTACAGCAACAAACAATAAAATGAAATATTGAACTGAACTAAATATGAGTAAAATTACCCCAAACAACTAAAACACTTAGGAAATTTTATAGAACCTTTCAGAATTGGGCGCATAACTTCTCACAATCGTTTTACCGTCAAATTGAGAAATTTTTAATTGATCATCAATCAAACAAATTAACCCTTGAAATCCATACTAAATTTACCCAAGTAACAACCCTCCATGTCTATTTTGGCATGTTGAGAAAGGAAGGAGGTCGAATTGAACAAAATTTTATAAGTTGAATGTTACAAGTTTTCATTTTATAATCCTGCAGAGCATTTTCTCAAAATTTACCCTTAAAAATTTATCCAAATTAAATTCTTAAGGTTTTTTGGCAAAGAGGACGTCGAGAGCTTTCCGAAAAGTCCTCGTTTTCCAAAAACGGAGTTCCCTATCAAAAGTTATGGCCTTCTGAAGTTCAAAGAAGAGAAAAAGCCTCTTACGCGCCCATCTTGCGTGCCCAGAAGAGAAAAAGCCTCTTGTGCACCCGTATTGCATGCCTAGAAGAGAAAAATCCTCTTGCACACTCGTCTTGTGCACCCAGAAGATGAAAAATCTTCTTCCGCGCCCGTCTTTCACACCTAGGAGAAAATATTTTCTTCCGTGCCCGTTCTTCCGTGCTCGGGAGGAAAGTTTCTTCCCGCGCACGCTTTCCACACCTGGGGAAATTTATTTCCATGCCCCACGAGAAGATAATCTATCTACGCTAAGGATGACTTTCTCTCTCTTAGTGTTTTGTAGGATGTTTTGATAACTGTTGTAATTGACTCTAGAAATTTTGTTGGGAACACTTTAAAAAAAAATTATTCCTTAAGTTTTGCTAACTAAACCTAGGTTGTTCTTGGTCTAGAGTGGTTGTTTTAGATGGTTTGAATGTCTTGGTCCTGCCTAGTCCTCTGCTCAACATGTGTGTAGTGGAAGTATTTTTCTGTATCAATTACTCGTAGACACACTTAAGCATTTTTTCTCCTTGTTTTCGATACGCAATTATGGCGATATAAGGGAGAGGAGCCAATCGTGGAGCATGGACTAATAAGGTGAGGTTATATGTAAAGTACATGTCAATTTCTCACTTAAAGTTTCAAAAATAAATAGCCAATAAAATGAGTCGCATCAAGTAATCACTCAATCAAATGATGCTACATAAGTGGAAAAAAATGCATGATATAATGCCCTACAAATGGTCCACCCTAAATTTCTTTGTATGGAAAACTACTTGATTTAATACCTTAAAAAACCACTTTTCATACAATATAAATGCTCAAAAGAAATATTTAGATTAAAAATAACAAAATCTATTAAAGGGGAAAAACAAAATATCAGTTTTATGGTATTCATATGTCTATTGTACACCCCTCAACTTAAGATACAAAACCACAGTCTCCTCTCCCTTAGTTTTCTTAAGTATGCCAAAGGAATTTTCCGAAGTAAAAAAAATCTCCCATTCTGACAACATGCAGATAAGTATCATATTGTTGTCAATGTTTTGGATGGTTGTCAAATGTTTGTTTTGGTCATTAATCACGCACCAAGGAAGTGTCCACATCAGATCATTCTTTCAGTTGAGATAGTTCTAGTTAGTCAATTAGATCTGGCAGCTAAAGATGGCCCTTGTCATCACCATTACTTCTAGGTTTTTACTGAGAATCCCTCCATTATTTGTAAGCCCTACACGAATGTAATTAGGATCAATCATTGTCACGCGAATACTATATTTTCAACCCAACATCAGTGCATATGATTGCATTTTTTATACGTAAATGTAACTTTCTTGGCATCACCTTCAATGATCAAAAGTGGATCAATTTTTTTTAAGAATAGCTATTATTTTCGCCAAATGTGACAAAAAAATATGTGGAGGTTCTAAGTGGTATTTTCAAACCACATTCTTGTCTTAACTTTCAACCAAGGATGAGATTTGATGCGTACCATTGAATAAAAGGAATTTTTTGGATGGTGTGTCATTTTAGTGACTGTCCTCACATAAAATAAAGCAATACTTACCATCAATACAATTTTTTTTAAAATGGATCTTTGCTTGATAATTCTACAAGCTTTTATATAAATTTAATTTGATTTAACACAATTTCGTCATAGGTCCTAATGAACTAAAAGGTTTAAATGTTGTATCAATATTTAAGATGATTTTTTTTGAATAAATTCAATATATATGAATGTTGTTAAAAATGACAGTTTCTAAAACCAAACTTATGTCAACATGTGACTGGTAAACATTCATATAGAATGTCAAATATATCTAAAACTACTTAACAAGTTCGAGAGGAGTATCAAATCTCAACCCTACTTCCCAGTACATGTAACAAATGTTGATCTCTTGTGTAAGCCTCATTTATTATAATTGTTACCAAGTTTCAAGCATGTCCATTTTTAGTTACTACAAAGACACTAACTCCATGTGGATATCATAGTGGAAGATTGCACCATGTCCTGCAAAGGGGAACGTTCTGTAAGGGCCAAGTTCCATGAGGTGGTGAGACGTATAGTGGATATGTAAGCCAAGAATACCCCACCATACAATTTAAGGTCCCACAGTGAAATGTCAACACCATACAATTTTAAGAACCAAATCAAAACATATAGTTTGAGCACGCTTGATTGCTCATAGCGTAGATTCTAAAAGAGAAAAATTGAGAAGGAAATTGTATTTTGTTGATGATAATAGATGATGGCAATAATGATGAGCCTCTCAATGTCACATTTTTATACCGCTCCCATTTAGACGTAAAATGAACATTCTAGCATTTGTATTTCATTTCAATTTAGTGTTTGGTATGTTTATTTAACATATCCCCCTCCCAAATTCACAACCCACACCCCATCAACCAGACTAATAAATCTCAAACAAGAATAGATGACCATGATAAATAAACCAAATTATAATCTTCAAACTGATCATCTGAATTGTAATCTTCAAATTGAAGCAGTCCCTATTCAAAGGACCTAAAAAACAGAGACAAAAACATATTTTTCTCTTCTTTCAATGCCTCAACCATTAATTACGCTGATTAGGGTTTCCAAATGGGAGTCTCGATGGTTGTGTCTGAAAAGCTCTGAGGAATGGGTGGTCGAGTCTAGGAAATGGACAGTTGAGGTTTTTTGTAGGTGGTCATTATCAGACGATGTCATCAAAATTTTTGATGAGGAAAATCCTATTCACTACCTTAATCGATAAATATAAACTTCGATTCTAAATGTGCATGAAATCAGTGATAGAAGAAACACTAAACAAAGAGTTTTTACACCTAACATTTGCAAGTTCCCCTATCTAAAAGAGGTGGTGAAATAAATTATGTGATGTAATGGACCAAACCACATCTCCGCTAAGGACACCATTTGATGTCACTCAAAGAATCATTATTGTTATCCTTTATTTGTCAACTAGGATGATGTTGATCACTATAAGGGACGTTCCAAGTCACTTGTTCAAACCTTAATGATAAAAATAATAACAATGGTAAGGTTGAATAAATCATAGGGGAGGTGAAAACCTTTCTTGATATAGATACACATGACAAATATTTAGATTTAATGAGTGTCATAATCCTAGAATGTTGAAGAGGGAGTGTCAACTACAAGTCCATAAGGAAAAGTCTTGTGGTTGATATTTTTTATTGGCTAGGAAAGCGAGGAGAATGGTTTAAGATAATGGTCTATAAAAATGGCTCATAACAACACGGTTGGCCATATGGTTTTCAAATTTAATTGCTACATCATCTCAACATGGGATGTCAAGTCCACTCAACATGTCCTTATCTCTAAAATATCCAAGGAAACAAGCTTGTGAATTCCCATTTAATTTATAAGTGTTCTAACTACACACAAATCACAAAGGCTAACATTAGAAATATAAACTTGTAACAAACCCCTTTCTCAAAGGTTCATATGCACTTTTCCTACCAATTAAAGAGTTTTGCATAGGCTCCCATAAATATTTTTCCCTACCCTACACTTCTCTTCCCTCAAACTCCTTGTTCATCACTCCTCTTCCTCCTAAATTTTTGCATACCCTCACATTTTAATTCTTCACCACATCCCCTTTAGCATCTCCATTGCACCATTCATGTGTGATTTATAGTTACTTAAAAATATGAAGCAGTATCCCCCAATCAACTATCACTCCTTTGCATCTTTAACTAGCACAATTACTTTATTTTCTATCATTATGGACATATCTAAATATGGAAAACTACAAGAAGCCCACATGCCACCATTCCCTAGAAGATACCCTAAACATTGAAGCAACTATTATACAAATTGAAGGCTTTTAGGGGGCACTCAAAAAATCCACTGCCATGTCACCACATAATAATGACATGTCAATTTATTGTTGGTCGGAGTTTAAATATTTATTTGGTGAATACTTGTGCATCACATGTTACCGCAATTACTCTTGCTTAAAAATGGAAAGTTGGGCTACAAAAAGAAAGCATTGTGGTTGGTTTCGAACATGGAACCTATTGAATTTTTGGTATTTTTATTATTTTGGCCTCTTTAAGCATAAATTACACTCATTTGAATAATGTGTGCTAGATTAAGATGAGCCAGTGGAGCACAAATATCAAATTTTATGTAGACGTGCAAGGTTTTAATTCTCACCTTTTTATTTCTAAATTTCCATTCATTTATTTTCCTTATATAATAAATTAAACATCATCGAATAAAAAATCTTGACATAGTAAAAAAGTAAAATAACAAATAACAAATCTCAAGTGACAGATAAAATTTCTCTATCTCTCATATTCCCATCCACGGGAGGGGCTCAATTATCAATGATTGTTCATGCATCACCTATTTTTCTATAATTACTAGAACTTTAAACTAAAAATTGGGCCTATAAAGTGCTATAAGAAGCAAGTAATGTGATTGGGTTTCAAACATGGAACCTATTAGTATTAAATTTTCACCATTTTTTATTTTGGCCCCTTTGAGTTCCAATTGCACTCATGTGAATAATATGCGCAACACTAGGACAATTAGGTTGACCATAGATAGAGAATATTATTTGGGTAGGAATAATCAGATCCATGGAATAGGCATGGGACATGTAGGTATTTAATTCCCACCTTTTATCTTGAACATTCAATTCATAACTACGTCTTGTAAACAATGAAAAAAACTACAATAATGAAATATAAACAAATAATTTTGCAAACCTCCCTATACTTCCTTAAATGAAAACCTTAGTAAGGTTGTGGAGACCTTGTCTGTGGAAACTTGTAAATGAATGTGAGTGCTCTTGAATGCTCTCCAAATATGAGTGAAAATGCTACATACACAAACGTTCTAACTTAGGAAATTTTAGCAGAGTGATTGTACTTAAAATTCAAGAGGATTTGTAAGCAAGCAAGCCTACAATTTATAGAGGCAGAAGTAGTTGAAATCGGTTACATACGGTTCAATGAATATGCTAAAAATAGCATTGGAGGAAGTTATAGTAGTGTTGGGGCATTTAGGGGTGATAAATGAATTAATTGTAAAAATTTGCATCCAGGAAGGTGGTTGTACATGCAATTCAATCACCCCCACCTTTCTAGGATTCTAGAAGTGCAGTAAACTAGGATAAGGATAGGGAGTTCAAGTAGAGTCTAAGTGAAGTCTATGTGGAAGTTGATCAAGTGGCGGTTGACTAGGATTTTCACACACTTAATTAATTAATAATAACTAACTTAGCTAAAGGGGTACTAAAGATACATGGGATTAATTTAATTAATCCAAAAGGGTACAATGTATATGAATTAATTAATTTAATCAATTAATCACAAATGGGTGAATAACATGGTGTATTAGGATAGCACTAGGAACAAGTGGAAACAAGAGTGTAATTTTGGGGTGTCTACATTTTTTCCCTCTTTAAAGTGTTATTGCAAAGTAATAGTGCTTTAAATATAGTAGACACATGCAGATCAACGAGTGGAAAATTGTGAAGCATTGGGATGCCCCAGCAAGTAATAAAACATTAAGATGCTCTGGTGACTAGAATGGTAGAGGAATGCCCCCTCAAGAGGGTGGATGACACATCAAGGTGACATACAACCACTTAATAGGAAGGAAAACAATGGATTAGAATAAGGATGGGAAAGGATTGTACTCATAGCATTAGCGTCATTTAGAGAGTAATTTTTTAGAGCAACCTGATTTTTGTTGTTGCACAATTGAGTTGTCACCATGATTATGAAAGAATCAAGATGGTAAATCTATATGCGCGTAAACAAACACACATAACAAAGAAATGATAAAAAGGAAAACAAACCCAATATACAAAGTAGATGTCGGCATCATGGTTATAAAGGAACTAAGATGTAATCACACTACTTGTAAGTGGTCCAAAAAGTAAACATCAACAATGCAACACAAATTCGAAAAAGAATACAATCATTTATGCCCCTAATGCGTGCCACAATGATGATTAAGTAGATACAAATGCTCCCAAGTGGGAATAGGATCAGACTAGAAGATCAAATTTAAAGTGACTCCTTATGACACTCTTGTTGGATCCGTTGTGAAAATGATCAAAGTTGAAATCGCCCCATGCAAAGTTATATCATGAAGGAAAAATAATTTTGTGAATTTTCCCAAGCAGGGTTAGCATATCATGCAAAGGGAAGAAAGTGATAGTTGTAAGAACAGAATGATCAGTACGGTAATAGATAAATGTATGAAGTTTATCAAGATTGTATTGATATTTTGAATGATTCACTTTAAGGGTTTTCCAATTGTAGGATTTCTATGATAATTGAATGTTTGTTCGAAAGTTTTGTAATTTTTTATTTTTGATTTTTTTTTGTTTTCTAAAATATTTGATTTTTTTGGATTTTGTGAATTTTGGAAAGTTTGAAATACAAATGCAAAGAAATCGCAAGCAAACATGAATACACAACAAAAATTAAAATTCTCCATGGTTTAAATAAACTGGGAGAAAAACACAACACATGCAAAGGACAAAAAGATACAAGCCAAGCAATAAAAACAAACCCAATATGATCAAGAAGGATCCACACCAAAGTTATATGTGAACTAAGATGTAAATAAATTTCCCGTAATTCATCCATGAGCGCATTCCAAAGTACTGTTTATTCTAAATAACAAACATAAGAGACTAAGCTAAGAATATACAAGACACCAATCCATATGTACAAACGTTAAACAAGAAAATAAAAAAAACAAGCTAGTGAACAAAGCAGACAATGAAGAAATATATAGATGTCAAGTTTCCCCCAAGTAATTGTTGTTGCAGATTCACAGCACCCCTGGATGCAGATTAGGCTTCTAGGTTGATGTTCAGGCATCCAGTGTGATTGTACAACATGGAATCCTTTCTCCAAGTGTGGGACTTGTAAAGATGAGAAAGGATTCTCTAGAGAAGGCTGGTTCCTATTCCTCTGTTCAGATGCACACAAAAATGCAGAGGGTTTACTAAAACCTAATCTAACTTTTCAAGGAGACAGGGTGAGAAAATGCATAGAATAAAACCTAAACTATAGAGGTGATGCACCAAGGAATGTTAGACACTCGTTTTGCAAATCTAACACAGACCACATAGATGCAATACAAACACTATGCACAGGTAACCAAACTGCAATAAGAGATCAAAATAACAACAATGAATACATGAGAGGGTTGAGAATCAATCACAAACATATATATATTGCTCAAGAGTCGATACAGTACATTGCAGTGGCCAAGAGGCAACTACTGGCATTACAATCCATATGGGAGGTTTGAAAAGCTCCACAAATTCTCCTGCAAGCAGGGAAGAAGGGAGGATGCAAAACAAGAATGTCCGACCCTTAAAAGGGCTCCTCTTTACAATATATATCAAGAAATGAGAGAAGAGAGAGGGGAAATTTAGAATCTATTCCAACCACTTCTTGGTAGCATTTAAATCATCTCATTATGATCCAAGCGGCAGATCCTAGCAAAACGGCGGGCTGTCTAACAGGAGCGGCGAGCTGTCTGCTGTATTAAAGTTGGTTGTTGAAGCATTACACGCATCAGAGACGTTTTCTTAATTTTCTCCCTCCGAACTACACAAAAATGCAAGATTGACCCTAGAATCATGTAGAGAATTTCAACAACTTTCTGTTGATATAAAGAACATGCAAATCTGATCTCTGGATCGAAAGATATGAAGGTTTGAAGATTTAGGGCGCAAAACAGGTGAAAACGGATTTTTAAATTTCTTTTCCCGTGCTCTACCATCTGGACGACACATGGCAGGCTCTGATTCGCTAAGAAATTCCCTCTCTCCACCTTTTCACGGGTTTTTCTTGTGGGCCCCTTAAACTTGGACACGTGGCACTATTTCATTGGTTTGGATCAGTGCTCGAAAACTCGCCCCTTTGACTTTTTGGACCTTTTTCCTTGACGACACGTGTCATGCTGTGATTCGTCCACGGGCCTGCCGGATTTTCGCGTCCACCGCATCTTTTTGTCCCGGATGTCCCAGTGCTGTCTGGGACAAATTCTTCGGGTTCGCCTGAAATGGGCTTCCATGTCCCCTTTCTGCCAGTGACACGTGGCATTATCTGATTGGCTTTTGGCTCCTTCAGCTATCCGCGTCCCGCGCGTCCCTTTGTCCCACTTGTCCTTGTGCTAAAATTTTCTATTTCGGCCAAACCGGCCAGTTCGCGTCCTCCGCGCACTCACGGCCCAGATGTCCCAGTGCGAAAGTTTCCTGTTTCAGCCGAACCGGCCGGTTCGGGTCTTCGGCGTACTCTTGTCCCGCTTGCTCTCGGTGAAGGACTTGGACAAATTTTCTTTCTTTCAACCGATTCAGGCATTTCGCGTCCATTTGTCCCAGATGTCCCTTTGCTTCGCGGGCCGCCTGGAGGCGTTTCGGCCGAACCGCGCCTTGGTGTCCCGCATGTCCCAAATATTTCTAGGACAAGGACTTAGCCGATTTTCACAATTTTTTCTGGCCCAGGCTTATTTTCTGCAACTTCTCGCATTCTCTCAGAGCTCATTCTTTTTCAGCCTGGGACTTGGGAATCCTGATGTATGTTATCAATTCAACCCTAGGGGGGTGAAATTGGATAACAGTAATTTTATATTGTGAAAGGGTAAATGATTGCCTCAGGGATATATATACACCACGGGAAAGAAAGATGATCTAGAATGATCATAAGGAGTGTCATCATAAGGTGAAATTGTTGAATGGTGTTATCCAGTTTCTAGAATTTTTTCAAACATTAGTTGAATGTTTTGATTGAGAAATTTTTATATTGTTTTTGGATCTTTGAACAAAATTTATTTTTATTTTTTAAAGTTTTGTGAGACATTTTTGATTTTTTTTGTAATTGTATAACTCGGTAAAAAGGTACACTGCTTGAAAGTAGGTGCAAATAGTTAAAGTATTCCATTGCATTGGCAAAAATGTAGATGATAAAATGATAGGGTGTTTCACCCCGCTTGTGGCTCCATGCAACTAGGAAAATGCAAGGGCTCATCACCGAGAGCCAAGAAGGACGTGAAAACGAGATGAATAGTGATATGAAAGGTGAAGAGAAATGATGTGACGACACAAGATGTAACAATGATCCGTATGAGAAAAATGTAAATCATCTCCAGTCAAGATTATTTGATCGATGACAAGATGATTCCACTTTATAGGTTTTGACTCAACTTAGATCCATTGATGGCCTACAGATTGGAAACATATGGTTGAAGGAATTGATGTCTCTCTTAACATGAGCAACTAAATTACTTATGGGGATTGTTTGATTAAGCAATTTGATTAAGATTTCATTAAGGCTTTATTGGTTAATTATTTTTTATTTTTATGAAGGACCCCCTACATGTTTCCTCATGCCATTAGTAAAAGGCAAGGGCTCAAAACCAAAGACAAAATGTAGGCAAGTAAGGGCTTTCTCCATTCCCGGTCTCATACTACCAGTAAGAAGTATGAGTTTATCACCAAAGACTATGAAGGACGAAAGTTGTATTGATTTTATAATTTTTTTTGTATTTTTAGATTGATTTAATTTCCCTTATATGTTGATAGTGTGCTTGTTGGGAAGGAACCTTATGCCCCCAAGTATCAACCTCATGTGACTAGTAAGACGCAAGGGTTCAATGTCGTAGATTGAGATGGGCAGCCAAAAAGGACTGGATAAAGAATTTTAGTGATTTCTATTAAAGAGAGAGCTTATTTGAAAGGAGAAGTTTGGTATTAGTAAGCTTCGAGACAAAATTGTAGGTAAAAATATATGAAATGGTAGAAACCATAACAAAGATGAGACAAACAATGCCCAAGAGGAAAAAGGTTAACATGTGTCGTAATAGGTGAAGAAGGTGAATACTGTGATAATTATATGATTAAGATATCTTCCAATAGATGGAATGCCTAACATTATTTGGATGCACTTTTCCATTTCCAATTGGCAAACAATGCTCTAATACATAGTTTTATTCTCTTTTTATGCTTTTTAAGTTTTTTGAATGTTGATGGATGAGGAGTTAAAATGGAATTATCAATAAAAAGGTACATGTTTATTGAATTTGAATTGTCATGAGATATAATACTTGTGCAGACGAAATACAATTCAAGAGAGGGAATAAAAAGATTCGATAAGTCTGAAAATACAAGACTCGGGTAAACAAAGTCAAATTCAAAGGAGTAAATCTGAAGATTTGATAAGTCCTGCAATATAAGACTTGGTTAGACAAGTTCCAAGTCAACGTAATGAATCAACCGATTCAATGGGTCGTGAAGTACTAGACTTGGGTGGGCAAGTTCCAAATCAAAGGATTCAATAAGTGATTAGATAAGTCTTCAATGAGATCAAAACACATATGTGATGTTAGAAGAAGATTTTTGATGTGGGGAAGATGTTGAGATACATATTCACCTGTGAGCGAAAGCGCATGAGGAAAGAAGGATAGATATCTAGATGTATACTCAGGGTTCTTTGTAAGCCATATAGAGGAAATAGTCAATATTTCTCCTTCTAGGTTGTGAATTAGTTGATTGGACAAAATATTTGTAGTTAAATCTTGAAACAGTTGAATAAGGATATTCATGGGTATACGTACCTCATAGAGTGTACGCATAAAGATTTCTTGAAAATTAGGAATCATCATTGATGAGATACCCACAAAATTGATCATTTGAGGTGTAATAGACATAGAAGGTTGCAGTGTCACAAGTTTCCAAGATTGTTGTGGTTGTGGTTTGATAACAAGACTAGAGATGTTAGACGTAGGATCCAGAACGGAAAGAATAGAATCAAATTCGATGTTTCTTGATAACGAACCCTCTTCTAGTATGTCAAGGGTTGGAAGAGAGTCTTGAAATAGAATCAAGCTCTCGTTAGGTGTTAGAAGATTGTCTGAAACAAATTCAATGTCTGTTTGGATTAACAGAAGAAAATATAGAGAAGAAAGAGATTGGTTTGAAAGGGGAAACAATTGACCTTCATCATGATCTCGTGGAATGTCAGTATGAATAGAAGTGGGGATAGCAGTCAAATCTTCATTTGAAGGTGTGCAAGTTGACATGTCATTGGTTGCGAGAGCTTCATCATCAATATCTACAAATATCTCTCCGTTATCAATTAAATCTTGGACATAATTCTTAAAGTGCACACACTTATGTGTTGAGTGTCCATTAATATGATGAAAATCACAATATATATGATTTTTGTACTAGTATGGCTTAGGTTCTCCTTCAATCCAAGGTCTTGTAAGAGGATATTTTATCTTCCCAACCACTTCGAGTTGATGAAAGACACTAGAGAGACTTTCATCAAGGCGTGTAAACTTATGTTTAACATTGTGCATGGTGTAGTGTCTTCACTAGGTTGTATAATTGGATTTTTGATTGACTAGTCATGTATGTTGGGCACATTGTGATTATCCATGACACCATCAGTGATGACAATGTTACAATCATGGTTGATGTACCAAGATTCATTGTGAGAAGTTCTAGTATGGTGATTACTGCGACTGAGGTTGAAAGAAATGTGTTTGATGAAATACTCCAAGAGGTCCACAAAGGTGGTAATAGATCCCTTTAGAAGGTGTAAGAACCAATCCAAAGTATTTTCCTCCTAGACTTCTAGGAAAAACTCACAAGAGAAAGCTATTGTTATATGCCACTTTGTGGCATGCTATGGAAAATTAATTTGATATGTTGTCTCGGATTAGTCTTGCCCTTGTATTTTTTCAAATTTGGGTGTCTCGAAGGAGATCTTGTGAAGGGTATGCGTAAGATGTCCATTTTGAAAGGATATGGACACAATTCATCAAAAATTAATTTTTTGTGATGTTTTTGCATACCCGCAATGATGCCTTTCATCATTTGCCATTCTTGATAAAATGATGAATTATATAAATACACCATTGTAATGAAAAATGAGGGAGAGTGAAGAAAGGTACAATGAATAACTCAACCCTTAGAAAAGTGAATGTTGATATGGAAGAGACAAAAATATTGAAAGCTCGACCCTTAGCAAAGTGAATGCTAATATGGAAGAGACAAAAAAGGTTAGCAATGTACTTGACCTCTAGAAAAGTGAATTCTAGAATGGAAGAGGGAAGAAGATCGAAAAATATCAACCCTTAGAGAAATGAATGCTAAGAGGGAAGAAGTGAAAATGGTCAGTGGATTGCCTGACTCTTAACAAAATGAAAGTTAAGAGGAAAGGGATGAAAAGAGGTTAGACATGTTCAACGTGGTCAAGGTGAATGTGGTCAACTCTTAATCAAATGATAGATAAGAGTGGAAAAGATGTGTGAAAGGTTAACTCCTAACAAAACAAGTGTTAAGATGAACGAAAAAGGGGGACTTTCAACTACTTAGAAAAATGAGTGATGTTAAGGTGGAAGAGACTTAACAAATTGAATGCAATCACCTCTTAATCAACATGAGTGATAAGAGTGATGATGAAGGTGGAATCTTAATAAGATATGTGTTAAGCGGAAATAAGAATCTATGAAAAGTTAAATGTGCTCGACACATTAACAAAATGAATGTTAAGGGAAACAAGACTTAACAACATGAATATGAACAACTATTAACAAAATGTAGTGATAAGAGTGATGAGAAAAGGGACTTCACAACACTTAACAAAATGAATGATTTTAAGGTGGAATATGGATTGAAATTTTAGTTTAGATGATTCTTAGACAAAATGAGTGTTAAGAAATATGAAGAGGTTTTAATGACTTTAAAACTCTTTACAAAATTGAACATAAAGAGGGGAGAGATGAAAGAAGTTAGTGTGCTAAACTTTTGACAAAGTAAGTATGACAAGAGGAGACTTAAAACATGATGGATGATGCTAAACTCTTAACAAAAAAATGTCTTAAGGAAGAGAGGAGACACAAGGAAGTGGGAGTAACTAAAATAACGAAAAAAATGAGATGTCTTCGTATGAAGTGAAGCAATGATAATGAAAAGGGTCCAAATCTCACAAAAATGGAGATAAGAGACAAGAGGAAAGTGATGAATTAGTGAGCTCAAATTAAAGCAAAGTGGATTATTTAAAGAGATAAGTGAAGAAATGAAGATGATGTCGACAATGCAATAAAGTGATGATGATGTATGACAATGTAAGAGTGATGGAAACAAGATATAAGAATGTCATGAATTCAAAAAATTGAATGTACAATATGACAACGTAAGATGATGGGAGAAAGATAGAGAAGAAGTAGTCAATTCAATAAAGTGAATGTGTAATGCAACGATATAAGAATGTGGAATGCTTAGAGCTCAACAAGATAACGTTAAACTTAAGACTTATGAAAATGAAAGATCAAGGTGATTAAGAGTGCACTTGACTATGACAAAGTGAGTATCACGATGTCAGGACTCAGATGAAGACAATGTGAGTGCTCAAGTGCAGATAAAGATGTATGTAACCCAAGATGTAGACATGTTTACAAAGTAACAAAGGTGGATGAGAGATAAAAAGTGAATGTTGAAAGTGAAACACAAGTTTGTAATACGTGAGAAAAATTAAAAATGATGTAGTGATAGTTTTGGCCTCTACCTTAGATTGGCTTGGAAAAGGCATGGCTTCCTAGGTGGTTCACTCAACTAGGTGTCAGCAGTATACCCAAGTGAGCACAACGTTATTGCTAGATGATGGCTTTACTTTACCCCCTTTAAAACCCTGAGAAAATATCTTGCTCAAAATGAATCGCACTGGGGTCACCACTACTGAGTATCTGTGACTCTAACTCATAAGGCTTTACTAGTCATTTGGGATAAAAGTTACCCATTTCATCAGCTAATTCCCTCAATGTGCTGACTACTTTGAGGTTCCTATGGTAATCCCCAAAATATTTTTATGGATTATGTCAATACACTTCCCATAGTTATGCGGATGGGTTTTATCCCTTATTCGAACCTGTAAATATAATGTTTTAAAAAAATCTCATTTTATCTTATTTATCAGTAATTTCCTGCACACAAGAATTAATAGTTTGAAGCGCATGAGCGAGGTAGCTTGCATTTAGTAGTGTTTAAGTGTTTTATCAATCGTCGTGAGAGGGGGTCCTATAAGAAAGGATTAGAATGTATTCCTAAGGTAGGTAGAGGGCATGACAATAGAAGTAAACCCATGTTTATGATTTCTAAGATCATTTAGAAAGTATGAGGAAAGAGAATACGTATGGGTTGAATTTGATTAAGTGAAAAGCATTAATTCCATAAAAATGAAAAGGAGAAACGATGATGTTTCTGATTCCCAAGATCACTTAGAAAGTGCGAGGGAAGATCATATGGATGATCACGTAGTGGTTTAATCTCACACAAACAAAAAAATAATAATAATAAGCATGCAAAACATGTTAGAAAATGTTAGTCTAGTTTGCAAAATGACTAAATATTTACAAGAATGGCTAAAAAATGAGAAATATTAGACTGAAACTTCCAATAACCCTATTTTAATAGCCTTCACAAGAAGTCAAAATCGGTGTACGTGATGAGAAAGTGGGTATAAAAGGGGTTGAAAGCAAGTTTAGGTTGATAAAATGTCTTAAAAGAAAAAATAAAGTAAAGTAGAAGCGCCCACGAGACTTGAAAAATCAAGGGGCACAATTATTTTATTTAGATGAAAATTGATGAAAATAATAAAAGGGTCCTAAGTATGTTAAAAGACATAATGCGATTAATTAAGCAAACTAAACTCATTAAAATAGCCTAAAATGAATCTAAAGTTAAGAATTGAGCTAGTTAAACTAGACTAAAAGTGAAACCAGAGTAAGTATAAAAGTAAGAAATAAAATAAATAAAGTGCACTAAAGTTTGAAACTATATTGAAAATTTAAACCTAATTAATCGAATACCTATCAAAACTATACAAAATAAACCCTAAAAAATAAATAGAAAACCTAACCATGTGATGGCTATGTGTTAGTTTTTTTTGGTTATTTTCTTTGATGTGTTTCAGTTTTGCAGCATTGAAGGTCGGTTGAATGGGGAAATGGTTGGGCAGGCTATGGATAAAGGTGATAGGGGGAGTCGACATGGTTGTGGTGTAAAAGGTTAGGTGTTTGATTTGTATTAGGGGCTGCTAAGATAGGGTGAGTAGGAGTCAAGGTGCTCACCGAGGTATGTGGGGATTGGTGGTAGATGAGGCTGGGACAGGGCAATGTGGGGAGCTCGGGGAGGTGAGTTTGATGGGGGGATGGGGGTGGAGGGCTATCAATGTGACTTGGGGTGGGCTACTGCGTTGGGGGCTAGGTGCTAGATTGGTTCAGCGAGTTGGCTTGTTGGGGGGGGGGGGGAAAGCTCAGGGTTCGGGTTGGTTTGTGTAGTGAGTGGGTGAGTAGAAGGGACTACATGGGGGGATAAGTGTGTAGAGTTCTCGGTGAGTCGGGATCGCCAATTAGGGTAGACTACGTAGGGTATAGTCTAGGAATGGGAAGGTTTGAGTGGGGAGGGGTGTCCACGGGGGGCTCGAGGTGTTCATTCAGGTTTAAGATGGGGTAGGAAGGGAGTCCATTGTGTGAGAGTGGGATGTGGCTTAGTCAAATTGGTCAAGCCAAGGTAGGTAGGGAATATGGGGAGTTGGGAGGTTAGGGTGTAGGGCTTAGGGAGAACCATCTTGATGGAGCTTTCTGAGCTGGTCAGGGAGGAATGGGGGTGAGTATAGGGTTGTAATTTTATTTTTTTTCAAATTTTTTGTCATTTTTTTTACTAAATGTTTTTTGTGTTATGTGTGGAGGTGTTTACTTTCAAGAGATATGCAGGAGCAATGAGAAAGATAAACAATGATGGATCGAAAATATGAAATAAGAAAACTTTTTTTTTTCAGCAAATTGATCAAAAATTAAATACCATCACATAAAATCCTAATATAAATAAGAATAAGAAAATCCTTATATAAAAAAGAACCTGCAAATCCTATAAAAAAATTGTAGAATATGAAACAAAAAACCTATAAACACAACATCAGTATAACAAGTTATTTTTGTTTTTGTTATAACAATTGTTGTTTCCCAAAAAGCACCTGCAAGCACACAAATTGTGAAAGCTACACATAGAAATTACACACAAAAAGATTAATTGTGAAACATAAGAATAGGAGATGAAACAAAAAACAAAACAAGATTGGGGTGCAAGTCCCACCGAGCGTGCCAAAATGTAAGTAGAGAAAAGTGGTAATAAATGGAAAGTAAACGAACTTGCGAGCCTCCCTAAAACATTCCAATCCAAACCTTAGTAGGTTGTGAGAGCTTTTAAAGCTGTCTAACCTTGCAATGTGATTGATTTTTGGGTGATCTTGAATGGCCTCTAAGCATGAGTGCAATTGCTATAAACACAGTGATTTGGCTTCAAAATTTAATAGAGTTATTGTATTGTGAATCTAAGAGTTTTTGATAAAGAGTAGGCATGTATTTTATAGAGGCAAAATTAGTTGGACGTTGGTTGAAATGGATTGAATGCATATGCTAAAAATAGCATCTGAGGATGTTACAACAGTTCCAAGGCATTTAGGGGCAGTAAATGAATTAATTACATAAGTTGCATCTGGAAAGGTGGTTGTACATGCAATTCAATTTCCCCCACCTTTCTAGGATTCTAGAAGTGCAGTAAACTAGGATAACTATAGGGAGTCCAAGTAGATGTCTAAGTGGAGTCCATGTGGATGGTTGATCAAGTGGAAGTTGACTAGGATTTGCCCACAATTAATTGGTCTAATGAGATTAATAATAATTAACTTAGCTAAAGGGGTACTAAGGATACATGGGATTAATTTAATTAATCCAAAAGGCTACTGTAAACACCTAAAATATGCTTACACTTAGCATTTTCTCCAATTCAACCAATTGATTACATTTCGCTAATCAACCCTTCTTCACTCAACTCTCGGATGCCCATTTACAACACCTTCTCATTCGTATTCCTCCTATAATAAAATTATTTGGCTAATATCTCTCTTATTAGCTAAACATTCCTCCTTTCGACCATTCATAACCTCCCTAGTTCTCTCTTGAACCACTTCTATTAGGCTTCCTAGAGGCTATCTATCAGTCACAAATGATTAACTCAGACCCCTCCAAACTCTCAATGAGTCTCTAATCACTTTCTAATCAAGTTTAACTAGCCTAAATCCTAGTTAACTAGCCTAAACCAAGCTTATCTAAGCCTAAAGCATGTTTATCCTAATCTAATCTAAAAGTGATTTTTGAGCTTTAGTCCCACATGCACCCAAATTTCAGCATCCTCTCATTTGGAAATCTATAAATAGAAGGGTCACCCCTCCCTTTCAAACTTACAACTTTACTCACAAGTCCTTCTCAAGAACTTTGGAAAGGCATTAGAAATCATTTGTGATAGCTTTAAGCTATAGAAAATTTGGATCTTGGCCATGCTCCATTGTTGAGAGCTCCCCCATCTTACATCCATCCACTCCATAATCCAAGTTTTGAGTAATATGGAGAGAACCATTGGCCTTGAAGCCATTAATGGTGAGACTCCATTCTTGAAAGCTTGAATTTCATATCAAACATCACACCTTTGATTGCTAAGTTGATCTTTCTAGGTTCAATTTCTTAATTAAGTAATCTAAAGAGTAGAGAGTAGTATATATGCTAGGTTTTTTGATGTTTTTGTCAAAGTTATGATGCATGTATAGGATTAACTCTTGTTTAGCTCTTATCTCATGGTGCACGGATGAGTTAGCAAAGCTTTGAGGTTCTTTAGCCTCATTCCATAGCTTTTGCAACTTTCCATTGCATACATTTGGCACGCCCGGTGGGACACTTATGTCCATCTTCCATTAATGGAGGTCTTTTGAGTTCTTTAAAGTTCATTTTCAAGTTTTTTGGATCAAATCACTTGTTATTTCCTCATTTTTGTTTCTAACACTAGATAAATGACCTTCATTTGCATTTATTTTGTGGGTTTGATATAGAAATAGGACACTTTGACGTTATAACCCTAGCGTTCCTGTTGGAACAGGAGTGCACCTGTCTAGATGTGTTCATCATTAGAAAATTTTATCTCTGCAGGGATGCGCACGCATCCCCGTTGGCGGGTCGGCATCTCCATCACTCTGGTTGTGTCTGTGTAAATAACTTGACTATAAAATTTTGAAACTGTCTATTTTATGCTTGGGTGCATCTCCATTGAAACCTAAGCTTCCACGTTGAGTTACAAGCATCTTTGTCTCTCTAGACGCATCTGTGTTTTTGGTATACTGTGGATTTTACTAATTTTGTTTTACAGGCGTATCCATTGAGTTAGGCGTGTCCGCGTCAGAACCCTAGCGTACCTATCAGAAAAGCCTGAGGAGGTGTTATCCCCATTTGAATTTTTACCTTGCACGTGTCTGCATTGGTTAGGGCATGTACCCGTTGGTTGGGGTGCGCATGTGTAATTCTAGATGCACAGGTGTTTCTATGTAGTCCAGATTCATTTATTTTATTTTTAGTGCTCCTTGTTTTGATTATATCTTTTGACTCGTTAACCCATTTTCAGAGTTTGAATAGGCATCAGAAAGAGAATGAAGTGTAATTTGTGAGGGATGTTCCAAAAATATTATACCTAAGGTATACTACTTCTATCACAAAACTTCCAAAGTGCCTCAGAGACCTTCAAAAATACAAAATTACTAAAAACTACTAAAAAAATAGCTAAAAATAGATTTCTAGAATTTTACAATTTTCTTGGATTTCTAACTTTTGCAGGGTTCTAACAGTGGTTTATAAATTTCCTCTTCATTAAGGTCTTTTTTACTAACTTTTTAAAAAACATTTGCATCTTCATTTGTGAAAGTTTGAAATGTGTATGCTCTTTCCCTCGCGTCTTTCTAGGTGATCTTGGGAATCAGAAACATTTCACCACTTTCTTCATACATGCAAAATGGTTTTAATAGCTTTCAAATTTGGTTAAAAAGTCCTTTTCACATTGTACGTAAAATTTTCCATTTATTACAAATTTAAGTGAGATACATTGTTGTGTATGCTCTTTCCTTGCATCTTAGGATGATCTAGGAAATAAAAAACAACAGCTTATCTCCTTTATATGACGTTTTGGAAAATTACTAACCTTGGTATGTAGGACCAAAATCGATTGTCAAAGAAAGGAGAAATTCAAAACACAAAACTTCTAATACACGTGTTTTCATGTAGGTTGCCAAATGGTGTGCTACTTAAAACCACATTAAGTTAAAAAGATAAAAAAACACACTATATTTAAAACATTGTATTACAGGTTTCAAAAAAGGGCACGTCCCTCTCCACTCAACTAGAACATAACCCCTTTGGCATAACACCTTAAGCTATAATAATGGGGGTCGTTCCAGGAACCCTAAAGTAGTCCACCGCTGTGTAACCTTGTGGATGAAACGGGAAGCGCTCCGCTTACCCACTTGACTAGTTTTCCTTGTGAGTTAGCATTACAAAGTTGTCCGTACGCGACCCCAGTTAGAGTACACGATGGATGCATTTATTTCCCACTATTCTTGAAGGGGGAAAAGCCGAGATACTCCCAAGATAGTCAGGTGACTATTTGGGTAAATCGTACCTCGCTCGTGGATAAGCTTTGTAACACCTAGGTTGAGAGATCTTATTAGGAAATCATTTTGTCCAGGAGCCCACTTTACTAGTCCATTGTCGTGTCTTGGCCATCACGAAGTGTTGAGTTTGGATTGAACCTTGTTTTTCGAACATGGTGAAATCGATTTAAGTTAGATCTAAGTGTTACTCATCCAGAAATTAAATGAGTTTCACTTAGCTTGCTTCTTTCTTGGGTGAGGCGAAACTCTACCGAAGTGGTGCTTAGTTTATTTTCATCTTTTTTGATCTACACCTTCACGTTCTTGTTGACCCATTTGTTGACAAAGGAGAAGTGCATACCTCAGGAGTGTTGTCATAGATAGTTTTCACCACGTTTTTTTCCGTTTACGCTCATCCATGTTTGCGGCTGAGTTGTTAAACATCTAAAGTGCGTGGATGTGTCCTTATATCTTTGATGGCCACTTGATCTTGATTTCAAGATCATCATCATAGTTAGGATTGATTCATCATTTTATCTCCCTTTGATGTGTTACCTTGTTTGCATTGTCTCAACACAATTAAGATACTTATGTCACGTTTTTCGTAAACATGATCTAAGTATCCGCATTGTGGCATTACGCTGCGCACATTTTAACACATCCTCAGTATACTTTGACTTAGTTTGATTTCAAACATTGTCCCAAATCTTGAAGAGGTGTCACTTACTTTTTTTGCATCGTTTCGATACCACTTTGACACTAATATCTCACTTCTTCGTGAAGCTTGATTAACGTGTCCAATTGGTGTGGTTACGTGGCTTACATTTGTAATCCTCGCCCTTTAACATTTAGGCCTTGTTGGTTGTTAAACTTGTCATGGTATCCTTTGATTGGGAGTCACATCTACCCTTTGTTAATATTTACGCCTTGTTCATTTCGAGCTTGACGTAAATATTGACATTGTGTTGATCATCTTTGCATCGAACTATCACTTTGCACATGCATTTTCATAGGGTGTATTTCCTTGTTGATTGGCTTTGTGTTTCACACTTGCATGATTGTTCCTTGTGATTATTCATCTAGAAATATTGTTTTCTAGGACAATAATTTTTTATCTCATCAAGATTGCATCATCACAATGTCTATTTTCCTTGGAGTAACTTCAGAAAATTACACACACATATCCATACTTACGTAATGTCTAGTTGGTTGTCATTATGCTACCCAAATCGACATGGTCACTTCCTTCCCTTTGAAGGAGTTCCATCACACTATCTAGAGTCTAGACATTTGTGCTTAAATAATGCCAATAATGACTGACTATTGTGTGGTTTCTCACACTTACTACAATACAGAACCTAGGTTTAGAAATTCAAATCAAAAGATTCCCATTACAACTAAACCTCATTTGGTTCTTCATGCTAGAGGGCCCACTCAGGTACCCTATTCCCCACCTTCAGCTCATAGTCAATGGTATGGTTTGGATGCTTCTGATCCAAATTATTATTAGGGTTACCCCCCACTCTTCTACTTCTGATTCAGATCCAAACATTTCCTCTTCTTTTGAGGATTCCAATCCAAACATTTCTCTTCTTCTAAAGATTCGGATCCCAACTACTATTTGGATTCATCTAGATGTGAATCTATGAATCATGGTCCTCCCTTCCTTCACAGAACCTTTATCATTCGCATCAACAATGTCTTCTTCCTTTGAAGATACATGCAACTCCAAGTCCCTCCAATCGAACATCTAATGTGATTCTTGAGTTGCGGTCCTCTCTTTCTTTGTAGGACCTCCTTCATCATTCGCGATGAGATTCTTGAATCATGGTCCTCCCCTTCTTCGCAAGACCTTCTTCATCAATCACCCCCAATAAATCTTCCTTCTTTGAAGATTCGTGTGACGTCACAAGTCCTTCAACAAACATGGCTGAATGTGATCCCATGTTTCTCAATCCTACAGACTTTGACTTAATCATACTTTTACAGATGAATATCATCAATCTAGGTCCATATCCACCTTCTTCCATTCATGAGACATCTACTACACATCCTTCTTCTCCCTTGAGTCATCTTCTTCTATCAATCATCATAAAACATCTTCTAAGTATTCCACACTTAGTGAACCTGTTTCTTCTAATCAACCTTCTATGGTCAAATCAACAACCTCATACCAATTGATTTCTCTTCAGAATGAAGAAACAATCAGGCATTTATATGGGCACGAAGATATTCCTCTAGTAGATTACGAAACAAGGATTCACTTCTAGACTTGATACGCTCGTGTATTGTGAGGAAAAAGGTTGATTCCTTTTATCAAGAAACGGAGGAAGAGCCTTAAATCATGCAACTTGATTCCTCTTAATCATTCCATCTTCACCTTCTTTTGAGCATGATGAGATGTCGAGGTCTAGCATTGATCCATGTCCTATCTTCGCATTACCAATTCATTCCTTATATATCATAATTCCTCAATCAAAATCTCGCCTTAGGTCACTACTGAGTAGCCCATCATCTTCTTCTATCCTTGGGCCACATCCTTGTAGCCCAAAATTTTCTACTTATGGGTCACCTTCTGGTAGCCCATTCCCTTCTATTCTTGGGCCACGTCCTAGTAGCCCTTCATCCTATTCTATCTATTAGATACCTCCCGGTAGTCCCTCCTAATCTATACTTGGGCCACACCCTAGCAACCCTTCATCATATTCTTCTATTCTTGGACCATGTCCTTGTAGCCCAACTTCTTCCATCTTAGGGCCATATTCTATCAGCCCTTCATCATCTTCTATCAGTGGCTCACCTCCTCTTAGCCCATCCTCTTCAATTCTTGGACCGTATCCTCTTCATCCATCACCCTCTACCAATGACCGGGGAAATCCCATTATCATTTCTTTCATTCCTATAATCAATCATAAATGTTCTCTTTCTTCTCCTTCTCAGGATCATAAAATTCACACGTCAGGTTATAAGAAACCTAGACAAGTTCATTATCAAGCTAAAATAAAAACTTCCAAAAGCTCAAAATCCCCCAATAACTTCGAACAATCTCAAAATTCATAAATCAAACACGATTCAAGAACGCACATCAACGTAACCATCAAGTATGGCACGTAAAGTGCATAAACCTCTAGATAGGGGAATTCAATCTCCCACATATGAAATCCATGTTTTAGGATAAATCACAGTCATTTGTTGAGTACGAGCTCACCACGATCATCGAGATTAGGGATAACATAACTCTTGATAAACAAATGCACCTAGTCTCCCTTATCAAGGAAGTCGCAAACATTGTTGTTGGATCTTACCACGTAGAGTGACTTTGTTAGTCCCAACCTCCTAAAACTATCAAAAATCTAAAAATAAAAACAATTCAAAAATACAAAAAACATGAGAAAACACAACAAAAATCAAAGGTACAAAGATCAAACATTGCAATCAGGTATTGCGTACACATGGATGTTTCTTTCTTCCCTTGCTATTCTTCTGAAAGTCTTCCTACCATTTTCATCCCTTCGGTGATATTTTGGTTATCCTTTTCGCACACATTTTGTGACATTTATCTCTATGGTATCTGTTTGACCATGGTCTTTCATCACCTTGGTAAATTAAAGAACGACTAACCTCTTAGAGATTCTATCACACTCAACATCTAATAAACTTATTGCGAAGAAATTTCAGACATATTTGTTAACACTAGCCAATGTCGTCATCACAATCACTTCCACCTCCTTCCATCAAGCCATCTATGGTTCTTAACCCCTTGTCAAACAAGAGAGCTGAAATAAGTTTTCAAAAAGCAAAAATAATCAAAATCAATCAATCAAAAGCTAAAATCTACAAAGCAAGAAAAAATTGATATATTAATCTCTCTTGGGGCATTTCCAATAATCTCTATCAGGGCTATGGATGCCTGACTGGCAGTAGAGAAATGTTTCGATTAGAATCAAATGCATCTCTATCGGGGCTATGGATGTCTGGCTGGCAGCGGAGCAATGTATGGCTATCCTTCCACCATCCATTCACAAAATCACCTTTCAAAATCAATCATCCCTACACATTGGCTAGGGTGTCTTCACTTGTTGTCTATTAAATCTTCCCTTCAAGAGGTAATAAATTCCACGTGCACACACTAGATCTCTATGAGTAGGAAGAATTAGTATGTTACCAAGTGTCTTTATTTAGACCTTGTTCAAACTCTTGCTTTAGTCCTTAACTCGTCTCACGATTTGTGCCTTTGGCAAATCACTTCTTCATCATGAGGCTTCTAGGATACATTCATATCATTCACAGCATTCACATCATTCGTATAAGATTAATTTTTTTACATGTTTTAAGACACCCTTGTCCCCTTTCACAAAAAAAATATCTCCTTCCTTTCTATCATGTGATTTTAGGTCAACTTACACTGGGGGCATCCTTGCTTCTTCCCAGCACTTTATTTGTTTATGTTCATCATCATGTTGAACCTATCCATAATGGCCTTGGGTCCCACTTCTACCCATGAAGAGTTTTCCTTTGAATACTCCCACCTAATCGTTGGGACATTTTTGCATCTTCACCTTTCTCGTACGCACGTGGCCTTATGCCCTTGTACATCCCATCTATCTCTAGAGGCATCCACACTTCCTCGTCTTCCTGTACATAGTTTCAAAAAACTTTCAAAATCACAAAAACATTCAAATATGTTGGAAAAATCAAAATATTCAAATATGTTTCAGAAAATTCTAAAATCTAAAATCATCCTAGAAAACGTCATTCTTTGGTTCTTTCTTATTCTCATCATAAACGACTCACGGATCATCTTGATTTACCTCCATCAAAAAAATCTAGGTTGCTTACTTCGTCTATACTCTGGGGCACAATGAGTTACCTGGTACTATTTCGTAGTGCACATTGCTTTATCATCAGATTGAAGTATCCCCCGTTTTCCTCCTCGCATGCATCCTTTCTTGGGGCACTGTCATTAACCCTTGTCGTTAATTCACACAGGTCAGAACTGAAGCTCAATGGATAACAAAATTACATTATGTTTCCCTGTTAGTTTACTTATTTATTTCTCGTATTGCATTGCATTTTGTATGTTGCATGGAGTTGGTTTCACTTTCTCGTATTGCATTGCATTTTGTATGTTGTATGGAGTTAGGACATCATCTTTTACTTTCTCGTATTGCATTGCATTTTGTATGTTGCATGGAGTTGGTGTTTTTAGCAATGGACATTTGTTCGTATATGGTTTTTCATGTCATACTACTACGCCCTTAACCTATTGCTTGTATTAGGATATGAGTAGCCGACTTGTGGCTTACCATATCATTTTATTATATCATTTATACTTTCTCATGCTTAGTAGGTCGGCCTTGGTGATGGCCATAACATATGAATAGTATATATAGGGGATTGTAGGTAGTAATTCATCATCATTTGGAGCATTTGAGTATTATTGTATGGTTTGGAGGTTGCCCCCTCGAAGTGGAGAAGCTATTATAATTGCATATTGAGATCATTATTCTAGAATATTGTGTTATTTGGTGTTATATTGCTGCTCATGATCTGAATTATACAAGTAATTTCATTACAAGTGGTATTAGAGCTACAATCTGGGCCAAAATTAGGGCAAAAAAACCCTAATTGTTTTGTTTCTACCATATATTGCAAACCAGAGTGAAATGGTGGGAGAAATTTTTACTAGAGTTGCGAAAAATTTCAAGTAAGGTTCCTTGAAAATTTTAGACTTTTTTAATTTATTTTTCAAAATTTATTACAAATTTAGGGTTTTTCATAAAATTGCTCCATAGGGTGTAAATTGTGGAATTTTTTCAAATTCGTTACATTTTCGGAAAGAAAAACAAAATTTACTTGGGGTTTGTTCCTTAAGTTTTTTTATATTTGGCCGAATTATTATCAAAATCCAAAACCCTAAAATTTGACCATGATCCCTACATCCTACTATTTTGGGGCATCATGGCGGGGCCTTCCACAAGGGGAAAAAAGAATCCCATCACTCTAGGTAAAACACCAGAAAAGGATGAGATAGTAGTTGAGGAGTTGGAGACAGAAGATATAACTACAAATTCCTCAGGGTTAGGGTTTACTTTGACAGACCATAAAGTAAGCCAACTTGAGTTTAACCTGAGAGACCTCGAATCTAGGGTGGCCAGCAAAGAAGATGTGGATAGGATTGGATTATTTCATGCAAAAATTTAGTACACATATGATGGGTAATCATACTTATGTCAATCAAGGTGGATCCTCAGGTCAACATAATAGACACATGATCCAGAGTGGATCTTCGAGTGTGCACAATCCAAATACGAGCACTCTGTAGGCCCGTACTATGTTTCCAAAAGTGGAGATGCACAAGTTTGATGGAAAGGATCCACTCAATTGGATCAACCAAATGGATAATTTCTTTGAACTACATCAGATTCCATCAGGACAAAAGGTGACCATGGCATCTTTGTATCTCGAACCTGACCAATTCATATGGTATCGATGGTTATGTGCTCAAAGGTAGAAGAGTGGTCTTAATGTTACATGGACAATATTCACTGAAGAGTTGTAATTACACTACAGTTCTAGTGTGTCAGATAATTACTTCAGCCAATTAGCAAAGTTGAGGCAAACAGGATCTGTTAAGGATTACATTCATCACTTCCAAAACCTTTCTCTGCGGGTGGAAAATATTACTGAAGAGAATCTGAATGACCTATTTCTTGGGGGTCTTAAGGATCACATTGAGCATGAGGTGCGTATGTTTAATCCTCATAAGGTTTCTGATTCGATGATTATGGCAAGAAGGGCAAAGGAGAAATTTTTTTCAAGTAGGAGACAACATTTCACTTTTACTAGAGATCGCAACACCTTGGCCCCAGCACTCCCTCAGCCAGTTAGATTGACACCTCAACAAATTGAAGAAAAAAGAGAAAAAGGGTTATGTTTTAACTGTGACAGTAAATTTGGACACGGACATAAATGTGCTGAAAAGAAGTTGTTCTACATTGACGGACCTAGTGAAGATGAAGAGAATAATGAAGATGCAGAGTCAGAGGTCTTGGTTGAGCCAGAGGAGGAGTCAGGAGATCCTCAGCCAACGATCTCATGCCATGCAATTTCAGGTATTAGCACCCCCCAAACCCTAAAGGTGGTTGGATTCCTAAAAAAATAGAGGGTCACAATGTTGATTGATTCAGGAAGTACTCACAACTTTATCAATCATAAGTTAGCAGTGTGCCTAAACTGTTTCATTTATCCAGCTCCTGAATGTCAAGTAATGATTGCTGATGGAGGTACTGTTACTTGTTCTAGAAAATTCCATAGCATTAAGCTTTCCATGGGATATTACATACTAAATAGTCCCATGTATGCCATTTCTATGGGAGGAGCAGACATTGTGTTAGGGGTTCAATGGCTTACCACTTTGGGAACCATTGAGATGAACTTCCAAGACTTGTTCATGCGATTTCACTCTGAAGGAAGGAATTTTGAGCTAAGAGGCTTAAGAGCAAAGTCTCCACAAATAGTAAGTTCTCATCAGATGCACAAAATGCTAAAAAAGGGTGCAGAGGGATTTGTGGCACAACTCTTTTCATTGGAGGCTCATCATTCTAAGGACATTATACCATCAGATATGCAAGCAGTGTTGGATGCACACTCTGTTGTATTTGAAAATATACCAAAGGGCTTACCTCCAAAGAGAGATCATGATCATGTTATCCAGTTATTACCAGGAAGTCAACACCTAACATCAGACCTTATAGGTACCCATATGTGCAAAAGAGTGAAATTGAGAAGATTGTACAAGAGATGTTGGAAGCAGGAATCATCCGCCATAGTCAGAGTGCTTATTCTTCTCCAGTAGTGATGGTACGGAAGAAAGATGACATGTGGCACATGTGTCCTGATTATAGGGAACTTAATAAGTACACAATCAAAGATAAGTTTCCTATTCCTGTTATTGATGATTTTCTTGATGAGTTGCATGGTGCTGTTTATTTTACAAAGCTTGATCTTCGTTCGGGATACCACCAAATCAGAATCAAGGATGAGGATGTTCATAAAACTACCTTTCAAACACATGAAGGCCATTATGAATTCCTGGTAATTCCTTTTGGACTCACAAATGCACCTTCTACATTTCAAAGTTTGATGAATTCTATTTTTAAGTCATTCCTGTGGAAGTTTGTCTTAGTGTTTTTCGATGATATATTAATTTATAGCAAAACATGGGAGGAACATTTGCATCATGTAAATAATGTTTTGGAAACCTTTGAGCAACATCAACTTTATGCAAAGCCCTCTAAGTGTTCTTTTGGACTCAAGGAGGTTGAATATTTGGGTCACATTGTCTCTCATGAAGGGGTTAAAGTGGATCCTAATAAGATCAAAGCCATTATGGAGTGGAAGGTTCCAAAAACCCTAAAGAATCTACGAGGATTTTTGGGGCTTACAGGTTATTACTGAATATTTGTAAGGCATTATGGAAGCATAGCTACACCTCTCACAGCTTTATTAAAGAAGGATTCCTTCCATTGGAGTGAGGATGCAACCAAAGAATTCGAGAAACTAAAGGAGGCCATGTGCACCACTCCAGTCTTGGCTACTCCAGATTTTTCCAAAACATTCATTGTTGAATGTGATGCATCAGGGGTGGGTATGGGGGCAGTTCTCATGCAAGAAGGCCATCCTATTACCTTTTTGAGCCATCAATTCAAAGGTAAGAATCTTTCCAAGCCGACTTATGAGAAGGAAATGCTAGCCATACTTCATGCAGTAAAGCAATGGAGACCATATCTCATAGGAAGACACTTTAAAGTGAAGATAGATCATGATAGTCTGAAATACTTCTTGGAGCAGCATTTATCATCTGAAGAACAACAAAAATGGGTCTCCAAGATGTTGGGATATGATTTTGAGATTATCTATAAGAAAGGGAAGGAGAATGTAGTTGCAGATGCTCTATCGCGGAAAGATGACTCAACTGCAGCCTTGTTATGTGCCATATCCATATTACAGGAAGATTGGATAGATGAGGCAAGGTCCGAATGGAGAAATGACCCAACCACACAAAACCTCATTCATCATCTCCAGAATGATCCAAGCATGTTTGAAAAAATTTTTATTGAAAGGGGATGCTTTATGGTATAAAGATAGATTATACCTATGTAAGAACTCCACTCTTAAAAATAGGATTCTATCTGAGCTTCACTCTTCTCCAGTAGGGGGGCACTCTGGATTCTTGAAAACTTATCATCGAGTCAAACAAGATTTCTTCTGGGAAGGTCTCAAAGAGGATGTCCAAAAATTTGTGGCAGAATGCATGGTTTGTCAACAAAATAAGGGTGAAACAATTCGATCCCCAGGTCTTCTACAACCTCTATCTATTCCTAGCCAGCGGTGGGAAGAGGTTTTCATGGACTTTATCACAAGATTGCCTAAATCTGAAGGAAAAAATGTCATCATGGTTGTGGTGGATAGACTCACCAAATATGCTCATTTTTGTGCCTTGGCACACCCATTTTTTGCAAGCACGGTAGCAACAGTCTTCATGGACACAGTTTAGAAGCTTCATGGGACACCGAAGATTATAGTAAGTGATCGGGACCCCATATTTACTAGTAATTTTTGGACTGATTTATTCTCATGTTTGGGTACTCAGTTAGCTCGTAGCTCTTCTTATCATCCCCAGTTTGATGGGAAAACAGAAGTTGTAAATAAGTGTTTGGAGGGATATCTTTGTTGCTTTACGTCAGATAAACAAGCAAGATGGGTCCAATGGTTGCCACTTGCAGAATGGTGGTATAACACTTCCTTCCATACTTCATCTAAAATGTCTCCTTTTTTGGCACTCTATGGGTACCATCCACCATCCATCACATCATCATTGAGAGGAAAACCGCGGGTTAGAGCAGTAGAAGAACACATTCAGTATCAACAAGAGGTCCTCTCTAGTCTCAAGGAGAACTTGGTCATGGCACAAAACTGCATGAAGCAACAGGCTGATCAACATCACACGGAAAGGCATTTTGAAGTCGGTGATTGGGTTTTTGTGCGGTTACAGCCATATAAGCAAATGTCTTTGAAACAACAACAAAAGGATAACAAACTTTCACCAAAGTATTATGGCCCCTATCAAGTATTGCAGAAGATTGGTACTGTAGCATACAAATTAGAACTTCCACAATCCACCAGAATACATCCAGTCTTTCATGTTTCTTTCCTAAAGAAAGTAATTGGACAGAGAGTATCAGCCCAAATAGTGTTACCTGAGCTTGATGAGGAGGGGAGGGTCATCTTGGAACCTGAATGCATCCTTCAAACATGCACTAAAAGATTGAGGACACGATTATTACTGAGTACCTAATCAAGTGGAAGAATATGGACAATGAAGATGCAACATGGGAAGATATGACATTCCTGCAGTAGCATCCAGAGCTTCTCAACATTGGGGACAATGTTTCTTTGAAGGGGAAGGGCATGCTACACCCTTAACCTATTGCTTGTATTAGGATATGAGTAGCCGACTTGTGGCTTACCATATCATTTTATTATATCATTTATACTTTCTCATGCTTAGTAGGTCAGCCTTGGTGATGGCCATAACATATGAATAGTATATATAGGGGATTGTAGGTAGTAATTCATCATCATTGGAGCATTTGAGTATTATTGTATGGTTTGGAGGCTACCCCCTTGAAGTGGCGAAGCTATTCTAATTGCATATTGAGATCATTATTCTAGAATATTGTGTTATTTGGTGTTATATTGCTGCTCATGATCTGAATTATACAAGTAATTTCATTACACATACTACACTTTTGTTCATTCTTTTTAATAAGGACTGATGATGAATATCCTTAGCAATATGATGAAAAATAAAGTTGTTTAAAAGGCACTTGATGGATGTTAGCTCATTCCCTCTTCCTCACATTCCTTTTTTTCTTCTATATCCCCTTTCTTCTTCACACTATTCTTTCTTCTGTTCTCTTCTTGTCATCTTTTCAATCGTCAATCGAGTTCTTCTATCACCCCATCAACAATCGAGGGGGAATCCTCCTTTCTCCTCATTTTTCTTCTATCCCTTCAAAACATTTCTACTTGTTTATGCTTGTCTACTTTCTTTAAAGTGGCGTAACTTACACCTCCTCAAAGAGGGGAAAATATAGACAACTAAAATATGCTTACACTTAGCATTTCCTCCAATTCAACCAATTGATGACATTTCGTTAATCAACCCTTCTTCACTCCACTCTCAGATTCCCATTTACGACACCTTCTCATTCGTATTCCTCCTATAATCAGCTTATTTGGCTAGTATCTCTCTTATTAGCTAAACATTCCTCCTTTCTACTATTCAGAACCTCCCTAGTTCTATTTGAACCACTTCTATTGGCTTCGTAGGCTATCTATCAGTCACAAATGGTTAATCAGACCCCTCCCAACTCTCAACAAGTCTCTAATCACTTGTTAATCAAGTTTAACTAGCCTAAATCCTAGTTAACTAGTGTAAACCAAGCTTATCTAAGCCTAAAGCATGTTTATCCTAATCTAATCTAAAAGTTCTTTTTGAGATATAGTCCCACATGCACCCAAAGTTCAACATCCTCTTATTTGGAAATCTATAAATAGAAGGGTCACCCCTCCCTTTCAAACACATAACTTCACTCACAAGTCCTTCTCTCTCACATTTGGAGATATTGGAATTAGACCTCATTTGCATTAGCCAAGCTAATAGGCATTTGATCTTGGCTATCCTCCATTAAAAGAGATTCATCTTTCACCCATGATAGGTTAGTAATGGAATAGATAAACTTGGCCATGTAGCCATTTAGTGAGATTCATTCACCCTCATGGAGTAAACAATGAAACTGATTGCTTCGATCCTTATTAGGCTCATTTTATTAAGCTTTCAAGAATAGAGGTTAGTTATATTTGCTAGATTGCTTGTTTATTTCAAGTTTGAATACATGAAAATTAGGTTTCCTTGCTCATTTCTTATCTGATTGTCCATTGAGGGGCTTTGCACATTGTTCTTCTACTTCGTTCAGAACACCCATGTGTATAAGATTACTTTTTTTCCATGTTTACTGACACATTTGTCCCTTTTTTACAAAAAAAAATCTCTTCTCCTTCCTTTCTATCATTTTCTTTTAGGCCAACTTATGCTGGGGGCATCCTTGCTTCTTCCCAGCACTTCATTACTTTATGTTCATCTTCATGTTAAACCTATCCATAATGGCCTTAGGTACCGCTTCTACCTGTGAAGAGTTTGCCTTTGAATACTCCTTCCTAACCGCTGGTACATTTTTGCATCTTCACATTTCTCGTACGCACGTGGCCTTATGCCCTTGTACATCCCATCTATCTCTAGGGGCATCCACGCTTCCTCATCTTCCTGTACATAGTTTCAGAAAACTTTCAAAATTAACAAAAACATTCAAATATGTTAGAAAAATCATCCAAAACATTCAAATACGTTAGAAAAATTAAAAAAAATCAAATATGTTTCATAAAACTTATAAACAATATAAATCATCCTAAAAAGTGTCGTTCTTTGGTTCTTGCTTATTCTTGTCATAAACGACTCGCAGATCATCTTGATCTAACTCCATCAACAAAAACTAGGCTGCTTACTTCGTCTATACTCTGGGGCACAACGAGTTACCTGGTACTATTTCGTAGTGCACATTGTTTTATCATCTCGGACCAAAGTGTCCTTCATTTTCCTCCTCGCATGCATCCTTTCTTGGGGCACCGTCATTAACCCTTGTCGTTAATTCGCACAGGTCAGAACTGAAGATGGATAACAAAAACATGGTACTTATTTCTCTGTTAGGTTTGGCTTGTTTACTTTCTCGTATTATATTGCATTTTGTATGTTGCATGGAGTTAGGCATCTTTTACTTTCTCATATTGCATTGCATTTTGTATGTTGCATGGAGTTGGTGTTTTTACCAATGGAAATTTGTTCATATATGGCTTTTCATGTCATACTACACTTTTGTTCATTCTTTTTAATAAGGACCGATGATGAAGATCCTTAGCAATATGATGAAAAATAAAAAATTTCAAAAGGCACTGGATAGATGTTAGCTCATTCCCTCTTCCTCATATTCCTTTTTTTCTTCTATATCCCCTTTCTTCTTCACACTATTCTTTCTTTTGTTCTCTTCTTGTCATATTTTTTATCATCAATCGAGTTCTTCTGTCACCCCATCATCGAGGGGGCATCCTCCTTTCTCCTCATTTTTCTCTATCCCTTCAAAACATTTCTTCTTGTTTATGCTTGTCTACTTTATTTGAAGTGACGTTACTTACGACACCTCAAAGAGGGGCAAATGTAGACAACTAAAATATGCTTACACTTAGCATTTCCTCTAATTCAACCAATTAATGACATTTTGTTAATCAAACCTTCTTCGCTCCACTCTCAGATGCCCATTTACGACACCTTCTCAATCGTATTCCTCCTATAATCAGCTTATTTGGCTAGTATCTCTCTTATTAGCTAAACAATCCTCCTTTTGACCATTCAGAACCTCCCTAGCTCTCTTTGAACCACTTCTATTGGATTCGTAGGCTATCTATCAGTCACAAATGGTTAATCAGACCCCTCCCAACTCTCAACGAGTCTCTAATCATTTTCTAATCAAGTTTAACTAGCCTAAATCCTAGTTAACTAGCCTAAACCAAGCTTATCTAAGCCTAAATCATGTTTATCCTAATCTAATATAAAAGTGATTTTTGATTTTTAGTCCCACATGCACCCAAAGTTCAACATCCTCTCATTTGGAAATCTATAAATAGAAGGGTCACCCCTCCCTTTCAAACTTACAACTTCACTCACAAGTCGTCTCTCAAGCACTTTCGAAAGGCATTAGAAATCATTTGTGATAGCTTTAAGCTATAAAACATTTGGATCTTGGGCATACTCCATTGTTGAGAGCTCCCCCATCTTGCATCCATCCACTCCATAATCCAAGTTTTGAGTAATATGGATAGAACCATTGGCCTTGAAGCCATTAATGGTGAGACACCATTCTTGAAAACTTGAGTTTCATATCAAACATCACACCTTTGATTGCTAAGTTGAGCTTTTTAGGTTCAATTTCTTAATTAAGTAATCTAAAGAGTAGTGAGTAGTATATATGCTAGGTTTTTTGATGTTTTTGTTAAAGTTATGATGCATGTATAGGATTAACTCTTGTTTAGCTCTTATCTCATGGTGCATGGATGAGTTAGCAAAGCTTTGAGGTTCTTTAGCCTCATTCCATAGCTTTTGCAATTTTCCATTGCATACAGCTACAATGTGTATGAATTAATTAATTTAATCAATTAATCACAAATGGGTGAATAACAAGGTGTACTAGGATAGCATTAGGAGCAGGTGGAAACATGAGTGTAATTTTGGGGTGTCTACATGTCTTATCTATTAAATTAAATTTTTCCCAATCAAAAATTTTGATGCTATGAAATAAAAAATTAGCAAAGCCTGATTAGCAAATAAATATAATTGTCACCCATATAACCAACCACTTGAGGGGCTCAGTTATCAATGATTGTTCATGCACTGCCTATTTTCTTACAATTACTTGAGCTTATGGCTAGAAAGGGAGGCTACAAAGTGCTACAAGAAGAAAGCATTGTAGTTGGGTTTTGAACCCAAAACCTTTTAGATTTTCCCCATTATTTATTTGTCCTCTTTGTGATATTAAGACGATAAATTGGAGCACAAATAGCAAATATTATTTGGGTTGCAACAATCTAATACATGGAATAGGTGGAGGACATGCAGGTATTTGATTCCCACCAATTTATTTCTAACTTCACATTCATGTTTGCATCTTATCTAGTCAAATTAAACATCGTTCAATTGAAAACCTTGATGTCATGAAAAAAACAAAGCCTGATTATAAGATAAAATGTACATATCACTCATATGACTAACCACTTGAGGGGCTCAATGATCGATGATTGTTTGCACATTGCCTATTTTCCTATAATTACTTAACCTTACAACGAGAAAGGTAGGCTACAAAATGTTACAAGAAGCAAGCATTTCATTTTGGTTTTGAACTAAAAACCTTTTGGATTTTCCCCATTATGTATTTTGGCCTCTTTAAGCACAAATTGTACTCACGTGGAAAAAGAAAAAGTGAGATTGAGATGATAGAGTGGAACACATACATATGATATCATTGTGTAGGAACAATATAGGTTGTGGAATTAGTGTGGGATATGCAGGTATTAAATTCCCACCATTTTATTTTCATATTTCCATTAATGTTGTCGATTTAACTAATAAATTAAATGTCATCCAATCATAAACGTTGATGCCATAAAAATTAAAATTAAGAAATAACATAACTCGATTGGATGATAGAATCTACCTCTCACTCTATGACCAGCCATTAGAAGGGCTCATATTTTCTTGCAAATACTCGAGCTTGAAACTGTAGACACACAATCACGCACTTGGGTACATTTTTAGGTCCTAAAATCATACTAGCATTTACATGATTCCTAAGCGAGAAAACTAGTAATTGACAGATATCTTTGGCCTCTTTTATGTGTCTTTTATGTTCTCTTTGGTCTTACACACTCTACATCCCAGTCAGAAATTTACTTTCTTATATTTTATGAATTCAAACACCAGTGCCCAACTAGGACGCTAGCGTTCAAGTTCTCTCGTCCCCTCTGGGCGCCCCTGACCTCTTTCCACCTTTCTCCCTCCTTATGGGCCTCTTTTATATATTGTAGGCATCTTGTTTTCTTATGGGTTGGCCTTCCACTTGTCAATTATGTAATTCAACGAAGGGAATCATATAAATACATAATTATGTGATCAAAATAAAGGATCAAGCTCTAAGCATTATTACTATCACCTAAGCTTGCATCCAAAGGCACTCAAAGGCATCCATATATCATCCATTCAAGGGACAAGGGAATGCATTTTATGCATATGTTACACAGGAATGGGAAGTTCATTATTCCATCTGCACATTCTATTTACATTGTTACATCTAGTTATAACCTGCTATCAAGTGCACTTGCATAAGGGCGTCCTAGGGCAGGATTCTTACACACACTCATAAGAACTACATGGAGTCTGAGATGTAGTGCAACGCTCGGTCATAAGTTCACTCTATCGAGTGATCGACAGGGTCATTATAACTCCCTGTATTGCATCTTTCTTATTTGGATTTTGATGTGGTTTAGTGGGTTTTACAGGTTACAGGAACACTCAGCGATCAAGGTGTGACATACAGGTGACCAATAGTGAATATCAACGACACTTGTGCGAAATGGAAAAAATCAAGTTCTAATCATTTTTGCAATCACTGGAACCCAGTAGAGGTCTTTGACGCCCAAACGCCCTCGTCCCAGTCCAGGCACCCATGTCCAACTCTGTCCTTCAATTATAGGATTTATTATGAGCATTAATGACACCGTTCACTTTATGTTCAATAGTTTTACCAATCCAGAACACTTTGGGATCAAGCATAAATCAACTAAGTCATCTCTCCTTCCTCTTTTCTTAGGGTTTAATGTTTACGTGCTTATTGTTTGTGTCACATTGTACTGAGAAATTGTATATCATAGTTTACCATTCAATTACTCTATGATTGGGGTTTAGCATTAATCTTTTTTAAAATCATTTGGTGAACTTGATGTGATCTCGCATTATCACATAGATCCCCCTTAGTTGCACACTTGGGGGCATCATGCTTAGTTTCCCCCCATCCTAACATCATCAGGTGTCTATCATTTCTACTATTACACTCTGGGATTCATACTTCTTATTTCTAAGCAATATTACACAACTTGATACACATATTGTATCGCCATCACCCTATGATGCACTCTAGTTCCATGGTTTGTACTCAACAATTGAGGGTTTAATTCTGAAATGAACCTCACCCTATTCACACTTCACACTTTGTGCTTCATGATACATATTTCTAGAAACCATTTCCCGATGACATCTTGATTGTTGAGGGGTCTTTTATAAATGAATATCATTTCATACACATCCATTGGGGGGCATACTACTCCTACCATCACACTCACCCATTACATACCATTCTATTCCACTCACTTGTTGTATTTGCATATCTTGGTTATATTTAATTTTGCTATCTTTTTCTACTTACATGTTTCACACTACTTTTGTGTTAGCTGAATACTTTGTATGTCATTATCTTTCTATATACACTCGTGTGTTCACTTGGTCTCTAGTGGTGAATATAAATCTTACATCTTACATGTTGCAATGATGTTTGGCATTGTACCTTTTACCAGTTTCACGAGGCTCATGGGGCATCTACATTTCACATTCTCACACATTACAGGTGTTATTGTCTCATTATGTACTACTTATACTTTCCAACACACTCCTTTCCATCGATATATACATGATTTGACATACTTTTTATCTTTCTAACATGCTAATGTGTGCTTCATGTGTATCATTTGCATTACCAGACTATTTTCCACCATGGTTATTTGATACATCTTGTTTGACATTGTTTGATATTATATGCCATTGTTTGCGGGTTATGTCTTATGTCTTGTTTGATCATTGCTTGTATAATTTTGGTTGCTTCAAACTTGATCAAGTATGATTACATTGTTAGCGATGTTCCATGTATGAACCCGATTTTCATACTCTATATTTTTTGCACACTTTCTTAATTGTTACATTCTCTTCTACTTGTATGTTAGCTTTGTCTCTACTAACACATATTTCTAGCCACTTTGTTTGCATGTGCCTTGATTTTTACCATGCACATCCCCCCATATTTAGGGTATCCACTTCAGATCAATTTCTAATCCTCTCCTTTGGACCACATGCTCCTATCAGCATCACATGTACCCCAAACGAGGGGGGGCATGGGTGAATCAATCACCCCATATAGAAACTCAAAGCTACAGTAAAGACTTGCACAGTACATGAACAGAGTAGTCACACAATCATGAAATGCCCTAGAATCTGACTTGGGTCCTCAGCATAACACATACACCAATGCCTAGCATCAGACATAATTTTTTGAGTGCTCGTTTCCTCCCCTGGGCACCTATGTCCTAGTGGGACTTACAATCAACTTATCAGAGAAACACATTCTACATTAGTCTTCAGAGAAGTTTTTACAATAGAGGAGCAATCCTCCAGTAGTATAATACATTCTATCTCCATTTTAATCAGAACAATAAGTACACTCGAAAATAATTCGGAACAATTAGGACATCATGAACAAAACAGGGATGTACCATTTATAGCGGTGCTTATTTTGGAAGTAGTCATGGATGGAGAGTAAAACTAGACTTCTCTCCCCAACACTCTTCTCCAATGGCATGAGATCTCCCAAAAAAACTTGTGCTTGGCGTGAGATCGCCCACAAGAAATCATGTTTGGCGTGAGATCACCCAAAAAACTCGCTCTTCACAACATTTTAGGACATCTTTATATCTTTTACACTCATATTCATCAGGTGTACACTTTCCTTTTACTACTTTTACACACTTTTACATACTTTTGCAGAGTTTTCATAATACATGACTTTGACTACTCTTTTGCTCTTTTTGCTCTTCTTTTGCAGGTATGTCCTTAATACTCAACAAGAAGAAACCCTACATCAACAATTCAAGCACAAAAATAGGTACAAATCAGTGCATATGCTTCACCCCTAGGGTCACTTTCCCTTCTTATATTCCACTCTTAATTTTTCACTCATTCCACGTTTCACTTGTCTCTTCATTACGCTATCACCATCACACTCTATAAGAACAAAAGGTACGCATAATCTAAACTACTTTATGTTATAAAGTGTTCACTCAACAACGTAAAGTGGGGGAAAATTTAGACCCAAAATCACGCACTTGGGTACATTTCTAGGTCCTGAAAGCATACTAGCATTTACATGATTCCTAAGTGAGAAAACTAGTAATTAACAGCTATCTTTGGCCTCTTTTTTGTGTCTTTTATGTTCTCTTTAGTCTTACACACCCTACAACCCAGTCAAAATTTTACTTGTTTATCTTTTATGACTTCAAACATTAGCGCCCATCTAGGACGCCAATGCCCAGACACCCTCGTCCCCTATGGGCACCCTGGACCTCTTTCCACTTACTCACTCTTTTGGGCATCTTGTTTTCTTATGGGTCATTCTTCCAGTTGTCAATTACGAAATTCAACCAAGGGAATCATATAAATACATAGCTATGTGATCAAAATAAAGGACCAAGCTCTAAGCATTATTACAATCACCTACGATTACATTTAATGGAATTCAAAACATTCAAAGGCATCCATTCAAGGGAAAAGGGACTGCATTTTATACATACACTGCATAGGAAGGGAAAGTTCATTATTCCATCCACACATTATATTTACATTGCTACATTTAGCTACAACTCGTTATCAAGTGCATTTGCACAAGGGCATCCTAGGGCACAATTCTTACACACACTCACAAGAACTACATGGAGTCTGAGATGTAGTGTAGTGCTTAGTCGTAAGTTCACTCTATTAGGTGACCATCGTGGTCAGTCTGACTCCTTATATTACATCTTTATTTTTCGTATTTTGATGCAATTTTGTGGGTTTTATAGGTGAACATCTATTTTGCGAGTTATAAGAACACTCAATGATCGAGGTGTGACATACAAACGACCAACAATGAATATTAGCGACACTCGTGCAACACAACAAAAATCAAGTATTGAGCATTTTCGCAGTCACGGATGCCCAGTAGAGGTCTCTAGGACCCTTGCTTCAGTCCAGGCACCCATGTCTAGCTTTATCCGTCAGTTACAAGATTTATTCTGAGCATTAATGAAATAGTTCACTTTCTGTTCAATAGTTTTACTAGTCCATAACACTTCAAGATCAAGCGTAAATCAACTAAGTCCTTTTTCCTTCCTCTTTGCTTAGGCTTTCATGTTTACTTGTTTATTTCTTGTGTCACATTGTACATAACAACTGTATATCATAGTTTACATTCAACTACTCTGCAATTAGGGTTTAACATTATTCTATTTTTGTTAAATCAAAAACTAAAATGGGGGCTACAAAGTGCTATAAGAAGCAATTAGCATAGTTGGGTTTCAAATTTGGAACCTATGGGTTTTCTCCATTTTTTATTTAGGCCCCTTTAAGATAAAATTTCACTCACATGATTAATACGAGAAATATTGAGAGGAAATCATGGAGCACATATAGGGTATATTATTTGGATAGGAGCAATTTGAACCATGAAATAGGTGCGGGACATGTAGGTATTTAATTCCAAACCATTTTATTTTCAACTTTCTATTCATGTCTTTGTCCTATCTACCAAATTAAACACCGTCCAATATACGACCTTGAAGCCATGAAAATCACACACCTCGACTAGCAAAAAATGTCGCTAATATGTTAAACCATTGGACAATTTCAATTATCAATGGTTATCATGCATCATCTACTTCCCTGCGATTACTTGATCTTAAAACTGAAAAGGGGGCATAAAGTGCTACAAGAAGCAAGCAATGTGGTTGGGTTTCAAATCTTTAACCTATTGGATTTTCTCCTTATTTATTTTTTCCCCTTTAAGACCAATTGCACTCACGTGAACAATGCAAGCGAGATTAAAATGATAAAGTGGAGCACAAATAACATACATTATTTGGATAGGAACAATATAAGTCATGGAATAGGTATGGAACATGCATGTATTTTATTCATATATTTTATTTCTAATATTCCATTCACATTTTCGCCTTATGTAAAGAATTATGTGTGATTTTATAGAAAGCCTTGACACCAAAAATAATAATAATATAAAAATAGAAAATTCCATTTGATGGTAGTCAACGTGATGTCGCCACCAGATAGCCCTAGCATATGCTAACAATAGTTTTCCTTTCTACCAATCAAAGTATATAAAATGCCCATACATGAAGGACATGGACACCATTTCTTTCCTAGCTACATACAAGGAACAAGTTCAATTATATTTTGGTTTGCAGGAATAGACTGTTAAAGTGTGGAGGATGTTGGATTTCAAATGTGTGGAGTCCACTCAAGCTCAACACACCAGCGTCATTTCTGATGCCATTTAGCCTAGGCATTTATTTTTCAACAATTTTGTCGATTATGTGATTAAAGTGTAGAGCAGGTTTAGGACCACCCAATACCATGTTGTCACATTCCTCCATCCATGGGGGTGACGATTTGTAAGTTTTAATGAGAGATGGTTGGTAGCACATCTCCTTCTTTCTTGCAATTACTTGATCTTAAAATAGAAAAGGTGTTGAAAAAGGGGGGCTACAAATTGTTTAAAAAAATAAAGCATTGTGGATATTTTATTTTGACCCCGTTAAGTGCAAATTGCACTCACATGAATAATGCAAGTGAGATAGAGATGATAATACAAAGCACATATAGTAGATATTATTTTGGTAAGAATAAACTGAGCCATAGAATATGTGTGAGACATGTGGGTATTTTATTCCCACATTTTTATTTGTAGTTTTCCATTCATGTCTTCATTTTATCTAACGAATTAAATGTCACCCAATCAAAAGCTCCTTGACACTAATGGTCATTAACGAACGATACCATTAGGATTGTTGATGAGGAAAACCCTAGTTGTTACCATGATAGATAGAGAGAAACCCTACTCTTAAATATGCATGAAATCGCTACCCTAAGATGTTAGGTCCACTCCACATCTTCTTGTCTCTAAAGTGTCCCATGAGACGTGCATGTCAATTCCCCTTACATTTATGTGTGTTCTAACTACATAAAAACGTAAGGTTTTTAATTATAAACAAAAACTATTGATTTTAGCAGTATTGATCGACCAGTCCTAATATTCTGATATATCTCAAAAATATGTTTCCTCGACCACTTGCACATTACACTCTTTCTCCTTTGTAAGATTGACAAAAATGTCATAATTTGGTTGTAGGAGAGTAGAGTTACATATTGGTTTCCGATACCGCTTTCCCCACCCTTTCATTTATCCTCCCTCAAGCCCCCTCTTCATCTCCCCTCTTCCTCTCTCACAATTTTACTCCCTCTATTTTAACGTCTTTGATGCATCCCCTTCATATCATAAAATTTAGGTTTCATTGCTAGCAATAAAAAAAGGCAAGTAATTGACATGTGTATTTCAATGTTACTCAAAATTCATTATATGTCTTCTTCACACTCTTCTTAACAAACGGCGTTCACTTTTCACATTAATATTGACACATGCTACCAGGGGTTAAATTTGACGTATGTTTAGATGTTTTTTGTGATTTTAGACGTAAAATACTTGTAAAGATCTGATATAACTGTCACACGTGATTTGCATATTAAAAATGACCATCAATTATAATATAGTTTTGTATATATATATATATAGAATAATTAGTAAAAAATTACACTTTTTGTGTTTTACAAGGGCAATATTGAAAATTTACCGTCACTCAAAAATTGTTTGACAGACATAAGTGGACTTCAAATTTAGCCCATGCATGCTACCCATTTCAACGCCTTGTCTATTTATTATAATGTCGAAGGCAGTTATATAGTCTTCACATAAACAAATATTTATTTTGATAAAATCCAATCACGTCGTTTGTATTTTAAATACATATAACTAGGGGAGAGGACCCCATAACCGTGCACCCTAACTTTAGGGGCACGTAGATATATGTAGGGGTCTCGTCAACATAAAAAAATTATATCATCGTATAGCGTATCATCATGCCACATCAGCATTTTCGTTTCGTGTGTTAATTTGGAGGGAAAAGTAGTTTTTGAATTGATTTAAAATGAAAAATAATAATATAAAGCATTTGAAAGAGGTACCAATGACCGAGCGCCCTATATGTCACATTGTCATTGGCTCTTAAAAAGTGTCATTAATCAAATAGTGAACAACTATTAGTCATTTTTTCAACAACCAATAGTGAAAATCAATGTACAATTATTGGTGCCTGCACAATCATGGGGTCCTCTCCCCTAAAGTTTGAGAATACATTTTTATGATTTGCTTCATTTCTGTCAGTTACCCCCTTTATTCTGCACTGTGCAGAAGCATTAATTGTTTGGCAGCAAATTTATGGGGGTGCAATTTCAGAAAGAGTAATTGATTGACTGCTGGCAGGGGACAGTCATACCTGAAGGTGGCTAAATTTGACAAATTTATTTTCACTGACAGGCTTGCTATGCACCATGCTCGTTAATTGTTTTCTGGAATTATTTTTAGAGTTTTCACTAGCAAGGAAAACAATCAGCTTTTTTGTTACCAAGAGTGGTTTCGAATACAAGTTGGAAATTCATTTTCAAGACATTATTCAGACCTGTATGGGAGATTTGAAAGAGAATGGAAGATAGGGTATTCTCTTACATGTATGTTTACATTCCTCATCACAGTAGTTGAGAGATTCTACGCTCATCATTTCTTTCTTTACAATAAATTTGAAAATGGTAGTTGTATTGTTTGCCTGACTTTGTTTGCCTGACTTTATAATTGAAAATGGTAGTTGTATTGTTTGCCTGACTTTGTTTGCCTGACTTTATAATTCAGGATTTACATAAGACTAAAATTTACCTATATTTCCTCGAAGACATAGACAAATGAATTACGCTTCATAAGTATCCACTCTCAAGCAAAGCATGCTTTGAACAGTTCCCATTTTTTGAGAGATTACTTGCCGAAGCACAATCCAGCTTCACCTGCTTCAGACTTAAAATAAGGCTTGGCAAGTTCCTGTGTTAACTTTTCTCCAATGTATGGTGTTGTTTGTATTTATGTTAAAATTGTTCTGGATAAATATATTTGTAGGGATTTTCTCAGTTTAACCAATACTCCTTTTCATCCTTTTCGGAGATAACCTACAACTCCACAGTCAAGGTTTATACTCTTCCAATTTGAACAGTTAATTCTAGAATTTGACAACTATAATCTACTTACATTTTCTTTCCTTTATGAAGTTCTCAATTGTAGTTTCACACTATTAGGCAAGGTACATGGACAATGCGGCCCTTTGTTTACAGACCAAACCATTAAACATTGTACAAAGAGATAAATAGTAAATGTCGAATAGTCTCGCCCTTTTTTGTACCAGGCAAGAGGTTTTCTCTACCCGATTGAGCATTCGCTGGAAGTTGGCAATGGGAAGCATATTATTCACTAAACACTTATATTGATTGATTCAATAAATAATGAATTCCAACTCTAGTTACAGAACAACCTTATCTCATCTATGTCACCAAATCGCTTGTCACAGCTGTATTGTTTCTAGGGGACGAGAAAAGGTCGTGGAATCCCAGCATAAACAACAGTTGCAACTTGTATTTTCTCATAACAATAAATTCCAACCCTAATTTCAAAACAAACTAATCCTGCCTGAGTTCCCAAGTCACTTTTACCCATTGTTACAGGGTGAATTAGGTGCGGGAAAACCTCATCTAATCCCAACTTAAGCATCGCTTGCACTATTTTTTTCCTGATAAAACAGTGAATTCAAACCCTACTAACAGGACCTTAAAGTAGAATCCCAATCACATGCCAAAACATTCAACCTCATTGCTACATTTTGTACTGGGTTTCCAAAACCCAATTATTGGGTATCCAAAAAGCGCATAACCAGTAACAACAACAAAGTTTTCTGCCAAAAAAGTTCCTCAATGCATATGCCGCTCATATAAAATTAACAAAAAATACAAAAAACTTACTCTCTATAACGGATGAGAAGACAAAGTTGACGAGGGATTCAACGGAGTGTTTCATAGCTTAGTCCTACTAGTCAATTTGACAGAGCTTTATTCTTTGTTAACGCCAAATCATAGATATCAACTACAGAAAGCTTGAATTAGCATATGGATTAGAGAAACAAATTAAGAACTGCCACCATAAACCAATAGGAAATTCACTTGCAATTTCTCATCAGAGTGAGAGGACATGATAATATTGTAATGAGGCAAGGACTGATAGCAAATTGTCTCAATCTTTACCATGCTCAAGAATCTTTATATATTATCACAAGATTCATAGCTTTCAACTGGGAGTTCCATGACATAAATTGATGGCTTCTTCTTGGATAGTAGCAATGCATGAGATGTGTATGAGGCAGCTCTCAACTATTCCACTTGGATAGTAGTGATTCATGAGATGCGTACGTGGCAACACTGAAGTCTTTCACTTAAATGCCACTTACAAATAAAGTTATATTAGTCTTATCACAGTTAAGTTCTTTAAAATGCAATATTAAGATTCAAGTTGTCTTTAAATACTAAGGGTAGTAAGTCCCTTCATGCATCTAAATGAATATCTACTATTTCTTCCTCTATCAATTTCATGGTTCATGGTCAATTCCTCCCCTAGTAGTCTTCCATTGAATGACACTATGTCACGGTGGTATTTACAGTACATTGATTTTTTCTGTCTCATAGGTTTTCTATGTTGGTTATCACAGTCCTCTTCTTTGATAGCCGAAGTGTCTTATTTTTTAATCTTGAGGTTTTCATATTTATACATTTTCATCTTAGTTGTAGTTCCCTCGTTTGTCTCCCTAGGCTTTTTCTCTCCAATCTTTGAATGTTTTAAGCCTCACATTGTTTTTTTCTTTAATAATAGGATATTTGGGAAGGGCTTCGGAAAAACAATTATATGCTACAATTAAAGCATTGGAAGACTATCTTCCAAAAATCATATTATCATAGAATGAAGTAATCCAAGCTTTCAAATAGAACAAATTTGAATATCCACAAAAGATGAACCACATTAATATAAAGGCCTTATGAGTGCATTATTTTAATTTATTTTAATCGGTAATAAAACACTTATCTTGGAGAAATAACTATGTACATCTTATTTACTCTAGTGCGATGCTTATGAAATTTATAATTTCATCTGCATTTAACACTATGAACATTTATTTTACATTTCACGTGGAAAAACATGGAAGACGAAAACAAATGCATCTTTGCCTATTTATTGTGTCTCTCCACCATCAGAATGCATCCATCAAATTTTATAATATTTTTCATATCACTATTTTATTATCCTGCCAAAGGCATGGATATTGTCTTCACTTGAACAATTAAACATTTGCATTGTGTTCAGTGAGATTATGCCATTTGTATTTAAATGTAGCTAAACTAAAGTTTTATGTTTTGATTTTTTTATGTTGGCAAGATTCTATTGGTCATTGCCTTTATTTGGCACTGTTCAAAGGAAAAGGAGATATGTTGTAAAACATTTAATGCATTAACTGTGTGTACTACAAATTATGTCAATTTTGAGTGGCTCGAGGCCAGATATGTTTCTTGCTTTGATTTTTTTTAGTGTGCTCTTTATTTCATATTTGTAGATGGACCTACAGAATATGAGGTGTATGCATAGCCAAAATATAATAAAGACACCAGCAAGGCTTCTGGAACAGTTGATGTGGGTAGTGCTGGGAGAATATCATTCATAATCGAGAGTAACAATGTGGCGGATCTCATAACAGGAGGAGGAGGAGGAGGAGGGCGGTTTCAGAGTGATGTCAAATCCAAACCTGCCAAACCTGATGCCATTATGTTTTTGTAGAGAAGAAAATATGTTGCTTGTACTGCATGAACACCATCAACAACAACACCACCTTTAGTGGCACCCCCATCACCACCCGTTCCACCACCAGTTCCACCACCACCATCATTATTAGCAGGAGCAGGAGCAACAGTAGGAGATACTAAGGTATGTGCTTCTGATGACGATGTAAAAAGACCATCATCCTTCTGGTCATTTCTATATTTTGTCAAGAACAAGCCAATAACCACCAAGAATAACAACAAAAACAACAAATCAAACCAAACAAAGCGCAACCTTGTGGTTTCTCATAGGCCTGCAGAACAAGAGTTGGTCTATAAAATGCCCTCTAAAGAAAATATGGTTTATAGGCACAAGAGGTGCAACGTAAAAAACTTTCCAAACAAAGGCAGGCCAATAGAAAGCCTAGAGAGCCAGGGCATTTGGATTTTGTAGATAAAATCAGCCCAAGAGCCACAAAACTTGGGGTGGTGAATAGGAAACCCACCGAGCACAGAGGTGAACAAGAGGCACTTAGTGCACACCCTATGCATGAGAGCCCTTTGTGGATATTTCCTAGGATTTTTAGGTCTAGATCAGTAGATCAAGATGATACTTCTGATTCAGGCGTCAAAATCGATGCCAAAGGTCACTTGAGAGCTTCAATTGGTTACAAGAAACCTTCTATGACTAAAGGCAAGTCCAAGCAATCTATGTCTAGGAGTCCCACAAGTGATTGTGTTGTTCCTGCTACTACTGGTCATATGAAGATTTATGAAGAGGCAGAGTAGGCCAAGGCTAAAAGATAGTCCAGTCTGAAACCCAAGGGCCTTTTCCAGGGATTTGGGAAACAATTAATAACAATTGACAACATGGTTTCATGAATCAGGATACAGGTAAGGTTGCTACTTCTAATTAACCGATGCTTCTCTTAATGGAGACTCAAAGAGTGTAAGTTTGGATCATCTCTCTATCCTTCTCTTTACCCTTGTTTAAACTTAGTGGAAACTGAGGTTTTAGGCATCTTGTTTAGTGAATTGGTCTGAAGCTGAAGTTGGCTGCAACAAATAGTAGCAGTGTATGATCTCTATCGTCACATGGGTGATTTTTAGTTCAATTCAAGAAATAGCAATAGGAGAAAAAACACATTTTTTTAATGATAGTATTTTTTATAGGTGTAGATTTTAGGGGTTCTTTGTACAGGTCAAGTTGATTTTGGCAATGTACAAGTCAGTCACGTTATGGAATATAAATTGATTGTTCAAAGAATTATAGGGTTGAATGTTATATAAAATTGCCTTTCCTTGATGTCTCCTTTATAATGTGTTGTAGATGACTGACATAATGCTTTTCAAATAGTTTGCCTGTTTTCTGTGATTGGAATACATTATTTTATGCATCAATAGGAGCAAACACTTTATACATGTCTCCTCTATGCATTCAGATGGTTGGAGAGCTGATTTTTGGCATTTCTGTGTAAAATTATAACACTTTCACATTATCAGCTAAAGAAGTTCTAAACATTATCCATAATGAAATGATTATCCAGCTAAAACATCTAGTGGTTATAAGTTTTTTATTTATCAGCCTCTATCCTTTTCCTGGTTGTAATTTGATCTAATATATCTACATCTACTCGTTTCGTATAGTTACTGCTACTGCTATCAATGGTCCCAAGTATTTAAACCATCATGTATTGATGTTAGATATGGATGTTTCTGTGAGTCCATTGGGATATTTGTAGTTTTTATAAGTTGGAGGTAGTTCCTGTCAAAATTTTGAAGTCTTGTAGTCTAGCCTTGCAATGGTTACGGAAATGCAAAATTAGTGGCTTTTTAGCATGTATTTTGTGGATCATTATAAAGTTGTTCCTTGTTAAAATTTTGAAGTCTTTATTGGAACTTTCTAATGCTTGGGAAAATGCAAAATTAGTTTGCTTATAGCATTTTTTTTTCAATTTTGTGGAGGATTTTAAATCTCAACCATTTCCTGTTAACATTTCGATGTCTTTTAGTCTAACCTAATGCTTGCAAAAATTAGTAATTTTTTAGCAGTTATTTGTTAAATTCTGCAGCGTATTTTGATCTCAAAGACATTTCTTGTAATTTTTTTGAAGTCTTGTACTCCCGTGAAAATGTAAAAGTAGTACTTTTTAAGCACAAATTTCTTAAAGTCTGTGTCATATTTCAAAGCTGAAGATCTTTCCTGTTAAAATTTTGATGTTTCATGCTCCTATGAAAATGTAAAATTAGTAGTTTTTAAGCACGAATTTGTTATATTCAAAGTTTTGAAGCTCCCTGTGTTATGTCAGAACATGCAAAATCAACAGATTTTTAACAGGATTATTTTCAATTCTATGAAGCATTTTAAATCAGAAGACATTTCCCATAAAAATATGATGTTTTTTTGTCTCTCTTTCTGTAATTTCCAATGCTTTACAAAATGCAGGATAAATAGGTTTTTTTAGCAATGAGCATAGAGTTTTTCAATCCTGCTGAGTAATTCAAAGCCAAAAACCTTTGTTGTCATTTTTTTTGAAGTTATTTGCATCTCTTGTTGGTACTTTCAAATGCTTAAGAATAATGTATAACCAGTAACTTTTTCAAATGATTTTTTTCAATTCATGGATTACTATAAAGCACTAGAACTTTTTGCTTGTCAAAAATTTGAAGTTCTTTTGGTCTCTCCTATTGTAAATTTCTATTGTTTCAAACAATGCAAAGTTAATAAATTTTTACCAATGGGATTTTCATTTTCCAAGAGTATTTAAAATCAAAAGACCTTTTTTGTAAAAAAGTTGAAGTTCTTTGCTTTTCCCTCACTGTCTTTTTTCTAATGATTCCGAAAATGCAAAATGGATACCTTTTAATTGTGTATTTTTTCAATTTTGTGGAACATTTTAAAGCAAAACACCTTTTTAACATGAATTTTTTATTTCCTTGGAGTATCTAAAATCAAAATACCTTCCTCTCATAACTTCAAAGTTATTTGCTTCCCTCATTGCATTTTTACTAGTGACCCCGAAAATGCAAAATTGATAACTTTCTAGTGTGCATTTTTCCATTTACGTGGAACAATTTAAAGTTAAAAGCCATTTTTGCCAAAAAGTTAAATCTTCGTCTTTGCTCTGTAACTTTCTCATGTTTAGGAAACTACAAAATCAATAGATTTTTATCAATTTTTTTAAAAACTATGGATAGTTTAAAAGGTAAGGACTTTTTGCTATAATAAAATTGAAGTTCTATTTTCCTTTCATTGCATAACTTTCTAATGTTTGTAAAATACAAAGCCAATAGCTTTTTAGTTTATCAATTATGTGAAGTATTTTAAAATAGAAAACATTTTCCCTCACAGTTTTGAAGTTCTTTTCAGATCTGGAAGTGTAGATCTTCGGATGCTTTGGAAAATGCAAAATATGTGACTTCCTAGCATGGGTTTTTCCCAATTTTGTGGAGTACATAAAAACATAAGACCTCACTGATAATGTGATCAGGTAAAATAGGCCTAAAAAGGTTAAGGTTCTTTGATAGTGACCTCCATCCTAGGGATCTAAAGCTTCTTTTGCAGTGGCCTCTTTCTCAGGGATCTATGAAACTAAGGTTCTTTAGCAATGGAGTAGCTAAGGGTAACCTCGGGTTGGCTAGTGGCAATGGAACTTTTAGAGATTATGATAGCCATCCAATCCTGATATATGCAATTGATGCGGGAAGGAGACCAATAACCAAGAAGGGGCATTATCAATGTTGAAAGGTCTTCAAACTGTTATCATAAGAGGATAGAAAAACTTAATTGTAGCAAAGCACAGTATCAGAGCCACGTAGGCTTTGGTTCAATCAGACTATGTAGCTTGAGTGGGTGTGTTGGAAGTTCAATCCACACTTACAAAGCTTGATGGACCTGTAAAGGGCTGGTGTCTCAGTGGTAGAGCACCAACATAGTGCATGAGGGGCTTGCACTTTACAACAGTTATGGATGTCATAGTGAAAGTCAGGGTTGCTAGTGGTCTACTATCTTTCTTTAATATTCATGCTATGGTAGAGTATTTTGGTATCTCTAGAAAGGATTCAAATTTAAGTATCTAATATATTCTGTCAACTATTAGTGCAAATTATATCTTACTAATGTTTGTTGATTCAAAGGATGAGGAAGAGGGATAAGAAAAACACTCTTTATATCTTACTAATGTTGGTATCTTTAAAATGATTTAATAATCAAATAAATTATGGTACAATGGTGGCACAAATTATTAGCTTTGGTTGATTCATTGAATGAGGAAGAGGTGTAAACAAAACCTTAGCTTTTCATGATACTTATGTGCATCTGTAAAATGGATTTAGTCATCAAATATATTATGTCAAAATGTTTGCACAAATTATAATCCATGGTTGATTGAAAAGAATGAGTAAGAGGAAGAAGACATCCATAAATAGAATCAAATTCCTTTGTTTTCCATGGTATGCATGGCCTACCAAGAATCACAAAAGACTACCATGACAACTAAAACAAAAGCATATATCCTACCAATTAAAATTGCATTCACAAGTTGCTTATTTCCTCTTTATTAACCTGCATTACTAGTATTAATATGGCATATATAGATAATATGATGGCAGAACAATTCATTGCCTACTATACTAACAAAATCCCCTACCCCTATCTACAAGATGCCTAAACAGAGAACACAGAGTAGATTAATTTCTCGTTGCTCCCTACATTAATTCGCTTGTAAATATCCCTGCGGCTAACGTTGGCTTTCACCTATGTTTCTAGCATCGTGTACAAAACAAACAGGCTCTTGTTTCTATACCTCATTACAGAAAACTCACTAAGCAACACAAGCATAAACAAAACACTTTTTTCATTCAAAGTTGTTTGAATACATTACAACAAACAAAACTTTCCTTACCTTTACAAAAGCATGTTCTTCATCACACGCTCCATGTAGCATTAACGCCTCCAACATTATGCCTATTGCTTCCATGTCGTTCTGTCTTTTTTGCAATTGGGGACAGTCACAGTGGACCAATTGTGTGTGGATTATGCATTCGATATTGTCTTCCAAAACAAATGATTTCAGATTCCGCAACAATGCCTGCTAGATGTTCTTTTAGACAACTAGCGATCTCCATGAAGTGTCACATGCTGCTATGCATTTCTAATAGACTTTCATTAGCCTCCAATTCATATTTACCACTTAGCAATAAAAAAAAAATTTATTGGCATTTTCATAATTATTTATGTTACCTCTTTCCACTTTTACAATTTAACATTTCATTTGCGCTAAACAAACTCCACGAATTTATAGAATTTTGTCAACATACTCTTAATATGTTTCTTAAAAAATATTTATGTTATGCGAAACCATGACCCTATTTCCCTTCAATCGTACAAAGTCGAAATATATGTTAATACGTTCCTCAAGCTCCATGGTGGATTCATGTATTGTTGTAAACAATTGAAATAGTGCTTTGAATTTGGGGTGTAATTCTCCGCGCAAGAAATAGACAACTAATTAGGTACTTTTCTTCAAATACCCCTTTGCTCGTGTATAATAAAATCCTCTCTCAACACCAAAAAAATCATTCTCAGCAGTGTTGAGCTTGGTGATTATCAACACAAAAAACACTACACATTATTTTAGAATGGAATACACAAACCAATAAATCTAAAAACAAACAAAATGATTTCTTAATCGCAATTATGTTTCCCAATCGCCAAATTCCAACCTCACAATCGTCAAAGCTAACACCCGGTACAAACACTCAAACCATTGCAAATATCAAATCACAAAATGCTTTTTGAACTTATACACATCTGCTTAAATTGCAGAGTGACTTCGACATCATTCCTTCAATTGATTACAAAATCACACCTCGAAGGAACTCCACTCATTCACATATAAGTTGCATGTTTATAATTTTTTTTGTCTAATCAATTAATCAACACCAGCGTCCTTTTCGTAGCATAGCTTTAAGTCATTACAAAAGCAATGCCCACACAAACTTATTTAAATGAAAAAACAAATGTAATGCTTCTAACATGTCCGCCCTTGCGATTCATAGGATCCTTCCCCTTTCACACACACATTTTCCACGCAAACAACATAGAACAAAGGCATCCAACACAATAAAAAATATAAAGCTTCAAGAGGATTTGCCATATCATGGCCTTGTTGTTTTATTCTCCACTTTTAAAAAACATCACTTTCCGGTATTTTTCATATCATGACCTCATTTAATATTAGAAACGCTATTGAAGTGGACAAATATTGCCCAGCGCGGAGACCTCTATTATCGGTAGGTACTAATAATAATTGCTAGTCATGACCTTGTTTTATTAGAAACGCTGTTGAAGTGGACAAATATTGCCCAGGGCGGAGAACTCTGCTGTCGCCAGGTACTAATAACAAGAGCCGCAAAGCGGCCAGTTCCTGCCTTGAAATTGTAATTGTTGATTGTAATAATTGAAGATGTGAAAATGAGGAGGAGATTGTCTAGAACACCAAGGAAAACGTTATAGAATCCAATTATTGCCTTTAAATTGCAAGTGTAGATTATAATAATTGAGGATGTAAAGAAAAGAAGATTCTTATTGCCAAATGGAGCACATAATTTTACTCCTACAAACTCAGAGGTACCGAGTCTTTGATAAATCAAACATTAAAAAATTAGTAACACAGAAGTAAAATTACTTATTGGGGTCATATTGCAAACTAATTAAAAGTATTGTGGGGTTATTTTTTTGAATGAATAAAGATTTCAGAGTTGTAGAATCAAATTTTAAAATGCATTGAAGAGGCATTTTTGACTTGGGGTAGCAAGATATACATTTAGAGGTATTTAAACTAAATTTGTATTTGGTATTATGAAGCCGCATAAGAGAACTAAATAATTAACAAGGAAAGTGAAATGTGAAGGAAGTTGAAAGCAATTCGCAAATGGAAATTTAGAAGAAAGGTGAAACGACTTTTTCTTTCAATTTGGACTTTTTCTACTTTGTTATGGAGTACAATAAGATCATTGTGATACTTGAAAATATAATATTCTATAGTCAATATCCCAGGTCAGTTGTTTATATGTCTATTTCCTTCTCGGCAGCTCCCATGTTGACACAGGGTGGAAGTATCCTGGCAAAGATTTTGGAGTTTAGCTTTACAGCTGTCAATTACATTTGCTGGAAAGTTTCTAAGGCCTTTTCAACAATCCCATTTTGAGTATATGCTGTAATCATGCACTCCGTAAGACCAAATTTCTTTTAGCAATTTTTTGAAACAGTTGGCATGCCTTGTGCATGCTTCCACATTTTGGATATACATCTACCTTGGAAATTGCAACGAAAACATCTAGCAAAAGTGTATGTTCGGTAAATGTCCATACCTAGTTTCAAAGCTCCAAATTCGAGACAGGCTGGGAGTATTGTAGCAAAGGGGAAGTGATCAGTTGGACACCTGCTGGTTGTATTTAGTGAAACAGTGTCAACAAGTCATGAGAATAGCCACACTAAGACTATTGACGATCCAAGTTCATTTTTCCTGACAGAAGGCTCACATTTCATACAATATTCAAGTTGCCATCATGTTCAGAACACCAGCTTTTCTGGCAAACTGCCCTTGGACAAACCTGCGCAGTTTTAAGGCATGCTCTCGTTCTTCTTCTTGTTATTGTTTCCTATACTGTAACCGATAACAATGTGAAAACATATTGCTCTTTTTTTTGGTTTTCTTTTCAACGAAATGATGAAGTCTGAATTCTGGGTATCACAGATTATGCGGTTAAGAGAGTCGGAGTAGACAGGAACAAAGTCACAGGCTTTTGCAGACAAGTGTACAAGAAATATGAAACAACCATGGCAGGACTCAGGGTTGGTATTCAGTCCCTTTCTTTGCAATCCGTACTGTAGACAACGCCATTAATATTCTAATATTAAACAGTGTAGCTATACATTTACAATCGAATTCATTCCTAGTTCGAGCGTCAATGTGATTGTGTTGTCATCTGACAGGTGATGCTGATATCTGCAACTCTACCACATGAGATTTTGGACATGACAAACAAATTCATGACTGTTCCTGTTCGGTTCCTTGTCAAACGTGATGAATTGACGCTTGAGGTATGAATGAGACTGAATTTACTGTAATGCTATTGATTGATTAGTTTGACATACTTTATATGATTTTGATTTTTCCTTGCATTGCTTCTGAATCAACCATAGCCATGCAATATATTGTGAATTACAGGGCACCAAACAATTTTTTGTTGCTGTTGAAAGGGAAGAATGGAAGTTTGACACCTTATGTGATCTTTATGATACTCTTACGATCACTCAAGCTGTCATATTTTGCAACACGAAAAGAAAGGTATGGCATGTAAAATGCTTGATTGTTTCTGTCATAGATATTATATTAATCTGACCATGGAACCTTTGCTTTGTATCTATACATTGACTGGTTTACAGAGAAGATGCAGAGCAATAATTTCACAGTTTCGCCTATGCATGGAGATATGCCACAAAAAAAACCGAGATGCAATTATGGCTGAATTTTGTGCTGGTACAACTCGGGTATTAATCACCACAGATGTTGGGCTCGCGGTCTTCATGTTCAGCAGGCAAGTTCTTGTCCTTGGCCCTTTCCTCTGTTCTTTCTATCTATTTTGAAGTACATTTACATTCAACCTTTTATAAAGTTCAGGTTTCCATGGCGATAAACTACGACCTTCCCAACAATCGTGAGCTTTACATTCATAGGATTGCTCGTTCAGGTCGTTTTCGTCAAAAGGTATGGTATATCTTGGAAGATATTTCAATCATTCAGTGCAACTGTGGACGCTGCACTTAAATCGTGTTAACTCATTCCTTTGAAATTTTAATCCACTGCTCGTTTGGTGGCCCTGGTTTTGATTGATGCCGGGATTGGTTTTTGTGTCAAATGTGCAGGGTGTTGCTATAAATTTTGGATATGCCATCTGTCAACTATGGACCTCTTATACCAACAACTATTGCTTGTCTATTGCAACACTCTTAAATAGACGACCACAAAACTCACTTTTGCAAGCATTGCAACAATTTAAATATTCGCTGTGACAGTCAGCGCTTTGTGTATCAAGTTGTCTATCAGGTATATCTGCTGAAACGTATCATCATTTTTTTTTATATTAGCAGTTATTCTCTTAGACACGATTTAAGGGTGATTGACTGGTCTTGATTTTGAGACTAACTTCACATTTGTTTGGGCAGTTGCGAGGCCTGCCATGCAGCTTGATATTTGTGAAGCTAAGACCACTCGCAGTGTCTTAAACTGTAAAAAAACGTTCAAAATCTTTGTAAGCATTGCAACAATTTAAATATTCGCTGTGACAGTCAGCGCTTTGTGTATCAAGTTGTCTATCAGGGATATCTACTGAAACGTATCATCATTTTTTTGCATATTAGCAGTTATTCTCTTAGACACGATTTAAGGGTGATTGACTGGTCTTGATTTTGAGACTAACTTCACATTTATTTGCGCAGTTGCGAGGCCTGCCATGCAGCTTGATATTTGTGAAGCTAAGACCACTCACAGTGTCCTAATCTGTAAAAAAACGTTCAAAATCTGTTGTCCTAATCTCTCTCCGAAAATAGTATCTTTAAAGAGGTTATGCTAATAATTCTAGCAAATACATTACGGCACCAGACACAGATTTCCATTGTTATAGTTCTATTTGCCAATAACCACTCCAACTAAAACATAAACAGCAGACAAAAACATGAGAACAGACAGATTAAATCGCCTTGCCATGAAAACTCACCTTGCTCTTCAGAGTCCTCCACTTCCTGGCGCGCAGATGCAAATGAGAAATTACAAGGCGTACAAGAAACAAACAGGCGTTTTCCTCGAGCCACTCAAAGCTGTCAGAAGCGACCTGCTCTGTGCATGACAGTCAATGCATTCATGATAATAAGGACACTTGTCACTTTCACAATTTTTTATTTTAAAATGTAACAAAATTGTTTTGGCAATAAGACTCCAAAATAGTCATATCACCATTGAACACCAATCAAATGCTTACAAAAATAAATATGTTAATTTTAAAAATGTCTGAAATTACTCATAACTTTACAATATGTTAAAGTGGAAAAAAATAAATGTATGTTATTGGCCACTTTTGCAAAATTAATGTGCACCATTGAAATGTATAGTATTCCTGCCAAAGGCAGGAACTAATAATTGCAATATCCCCGTACGAAAATTGCAATTTGCGAGATTTCCACTAAAATAAAAGGTAATGTAGGCGCCCTTTTTCCCGCCTACCTTAGTCATAAAGAAAAATAATAAAATAGTTGGTATAAATGAATACCGAGTGGGAGTCAATTATTGTACTTAACACATGATACAAATGTGCTACATAATTATTTAAGTGGGTTGCTTATTTCTTTGTCGAGCACTCTTATTATTATTTATATATTCATTTTCATCATGGGAATAATGTGATTTTTCAAGGGGATGTTTTCAATGATAGTGATTGAAATTGAATTTGTGTTTTAGGCGTTTTAAATGGATTTGAAATATTATATGATTATAGTTTATATGGTGTGGTTGATGATTATGTGTGTTATCGTATCACTTATTATAATATAAATATAGAGAGATTTAAAAATAGATGAGGTTGGGTTCAAGTTCTACGTGAATTTAACAAAATAGATACTTTCAAATATTGATATTATGTTAAAAAAAGTTGATTATTTGAGTATCTATACCAACATGTACTAAAATGTTTAAGAAGGATCAATACATTTATCTTTCATTAAAAAAGGATTTGAATCCGCCTTTAAAATGTGGTGGTTATCACCTACTTATGTACTAAATGAGTCATTTGTTCCATCGAAGATCACAAAGTATGGAAATTTTTGCTTCGACTTTCCATTGCCACAAATTTGCCTTGTGAAAAAACTACTAGAAGAATATAGTCTCTACAAAACTTCCTAATTATTACCTCCACCTATGTCAATTTTTTGGATAAAAAACACTTGGAAAACCTTTGAGGTCTAGTTAAACCTTTTTCACAAGTGGGTTGATGATGGATTTAATCTAATCTTTGGTTCAACATGATCAAAACCTTTGGCGCTCTTCCATACTCTTTAGCAACACCATTTTTTAGTCGAAACTCCTAAATTTGGAATCCACCACCAAGGTAAATCTCTTTTCACTTCATCATGTTATACTTCCTTATGTATATCGGACTCCTTGTTACTTTATCGCCTTGATGGGGAGAGTGTGCTTCACTGAATGCACAATTTGATTTTTAAGTTTTTTAATTGTAAACCAACTTATCTACTTTAATGATTTTTTATAATTAATGGATCATATAACATATGTGTTTCCAACGAGTGTCACCTAGGGACTTATTCCTACTGAAGATAATGTACTTAAATTAAAACATGTTTAATTGTCATGAATAGATGTTATGATCACAATAACGGTATAAGTTATATGAAATACTTCATTAAAAACATGATTTTTTAAAATTTTGAACGTGAATTGGTTTTACATAAAAATGATTTGTTTCGAATATAAATTATTAGTATTATATCTAATTGAATTCACTAATAATTACGTTAAAGCTACAAAGTTTTAAAATATAGTTTTTTTAATATTTTGTTTAATTATGCCAAAGGCGTTACTCCTATGGGAAAAGGCTTTGTGGACATTCATGGGACTGTGTCAAATTTGACGGCTTAAATGACGCTTTTGCTATTTTTAACAATTTTGCTTTTCTGAATTTGTATGTTGCTTTGGCTTTACTATTTTTAAATTTTATTTTATAGCTTTTGCATGCGTTAACCTTTAAATACTGGTCACTAACACTATAATTTCTTTCTTCAGGCTCTCCAAGTTCCAGTCAATTCCTTGCATTAAATTGAATTCTGTAGATATGCATTTAAATTTTGTTTTGTTTATACTTGTATGTAGTAGTAGAATATCTTGTTGTAAAATATGGTCCTTGTGTGACTGGTCAAAGTAAAATATAATGATAGAACTGGGTTATGAAAGATCACAGATACTTGAGGACTAAATAAAATTTCTAAAACCAAGAATCGAGAAAAGTTAATTTACATTCTCACGTTATTTTCTTGGAACAACATATACAAATTTGTTTTAGACATGTACAATATTCATGTTACAGTAACATCTGAGATATGGGTATATTTATAGTTTTATATTATCTTCTTGGTATGAACTTGAATTTTGACTTGCAGTCATCAGTCAAAACCTGCTTTGTTTATGAATCTCAATTAGTATTATTTGTTATCAAGGAAGGAAATTTCTCAGGTTTATTGCAAGGAGTGACTGAATCTCAATTAGTATTATTTGTTATCAAGGAAAGAAATTTCTCGGGTTTATTGCATAAGAAAGGAAGTGAAATTTTTGGGGTGTATGCTATTTAATTTGGTTTCTCCATACTTAGAATTTAAAACTTTATTTCTGAATTACAACTAGACCAGTTTGTTTGTTGGTTAATTAAAGATTCTTTTGGAGATTTTTTGTATCGTCATGAAGTAATGCATACCATATTTTTTATCACCCCATCAAGTCCTTTGTCACATACTTCTATCATAAATATGGATGCGTGATTCTAGGTGGTGGTCATTTGTCGGTTATGTACAATACATTATGATTATATATCTTCTTACTGAAAATTTCAGTCACAAACTATTAAACTCAATTTCAGATGATAGGTTGGGAACTATGTAATGGACAACATTATGGATTGTCTGTTAAGGTTTCTCGGATGCCAAGGGACGGTCCACATAAAAAAGGAGCAACTTGTAATTAGATTGGATGACAAGCCATGCTTGGGAGGAATTATCAAGTTTTTATGTTAGTGCAAGTGTTGTGATGGAGGATGTCAAGTGTATGAAATTCTGCTTTCTGTTATCTATCTGCATGATCTATCTTTGGATATGTATGGGAACCAATAATGACTTTTGAACTAGGGTTTTAGTTCTCTCTGATAAGTGGGAGTGACTCTTGACATCAAGGAGAGGACTATTTTTCCTGAGTAAGAAATTTTGGAGTTTGATATTGTAAGCATGGCAGATCCTGCACTTCTAGGCATCGCGCCCTCAAATAATACAGCTACAAATTCAGCTTCAAATGTCTCAGAAAGTTCAAAGAATGAAACTTCTTCATCCTTTTTGTGATCGCCCTATTTTAAGTGTCCAGAGCCTCCGAGTGCATTCTTTTGTGGAAAGTGGCAGCAGAATTGAGCTAAATTGCTTTAGCATGAGACTCATTGACACTGAAGAAAAAGACAAAGACACCTATAAAGGTACCATTACTAAAAGAAACGGTGGTAGAGTGCCAAAGACTATGAAAAAATATATGGTCACAGAAGTCAGCAATTTAGAAGAGAAGAGAACTTTAGATATTGGAAATGCAATGATGGAAAATGATATTTCAGAAGTCATACCTGTAAGATTGTTCAATTTTCAGCCGAGCAAAATTTCAAACGAGACTAATAATTCATGTTTAGCTATTAATCAATCAGAGGATCCATCTCCTAATATATCCTCTATTCCACCTAGATCAAAAAAACATTATTTTTCACCATATAGAAATAGTGAACTTGCAATTCGAGGAAAAACACATAACAGCAAGACATGATGTGCATCCTTTGCACCTGCTGCGAATAGTCTTTCTGCATTTAGGACTCAACCCATAAGTACAAGAAAGCCACCCTTGCCGTCAGGAGCTGTGGCACACCTCAAGGGAGAGTTGGGTCTTAAGGCAAACAAATTCCACATTCAGAACATGCCCCAAGATTCGAGTAAGTGCTTAAGGGTGTCTGAGATAACAACTAAAAAGATTATTCCTGATGTAGACTCTGATAAAGATATAAGGTGTGTAGAGAGAGGGAATTCACATCCATTTTATCGGTCAGATATTAAAGGTTCAAGAGGAGGATTAACAGTGAAGTCTGAAATGTTTCATAATGTGGCAAGTGCAGCCACTAATCCCTTGATGAATATTGTAACACCATTAGATAACATTCAAGCAGCCTTCCCAGGATCTAATGGACAAGGCAAGTCATTGCATCAACAAGACATTTTAGCAATTAGTAGTAATAACACGAAGAAAATCCTGGGAAGTCAAGGAAATAGTGAAAGTGATAACAAAAATGGCTTGAGGTTGGATCACAAAAGGAAATCCTTTCAAGGAAATAGTTTCTTTGAAGAAGAGGATAAACGCATTCAAGAGTTAACTATCAGTAAGTCATTTTGCGGTAATGACCGGGCTGCTTTGCAAGTAACTAAAAGAATTTTGCACAACAGATCAAGTCTTTTGTTAATAGCATCTGCCCCCATAAATCATGGGCATGACCCCTCTCGATCACATGCAATCTCCTTAGGTGAGCAGGTGTCTGGAAATATTGCTAAGTCTTCAAATCAGAGTTATCTTCATTTCAAGTCATCAAAGACTGGTCATTTATGGCATGATAGAGAATCCAACAGTCAAGTCTCATCAACCGAGAAATCAAAATTCAATGTTTCAATGAAAAAAACTAGTTCCATTCCTGCTCATTCTCTTCAGAATATTGTTGAAATGCAAGTCCAAGCTTCTAGAGCATCCTCCACTGCATATATAATTCATTTAAAATATTGTAAAATTACCTCTATATTAATTTGTACCTTTGAAAATTGGTGCTCAGCTATTCTTTGATCAATTTATAATCTCATTGAAAATAGGGTTGTTTTTTATGTAACTAATTGAATAAGTATAGATATCTTTAGTTTTATTAACTTCTTTTTTCACTTTTTTGTAGGGTATTTGTGATTCTCATTCTCCCGCGTTAAAGAAGAGAGTGTCATCTCTAAACAAACTTTAGGTGGGTTTCACTATTGATTGAAGTATTTATTCATTTGTTTTGTTTATTGCATGTTATGGATTAAAAAAATATTGTAGAGTGCTTTCATGTTATTTGTTTTTGATTCTTACATTTATATTTAGACTCCAATCCTTTTTCCGAAGTGACATGTGGGGGCATGTGCCTTCGTCAATGACAAGATTCATAATGTGCTGAGGGGCTTGTTCCCCAATGAGGCCGTTTCAAAGCGTCCCAAGTTGGACATTAGACTGATCATTAACAAGGCTTTTTAAGCTGCCTGTCATACCTAAAAACAACTTCTAGAACTAACATGCTTCTTTTTCCTCTCCAATTTAATATGATGCAGACTAGAAACACAATTCCCCTCCCTACAACATGACTGACATTAACTACACCTCACTTACAGAGGGAAGAAGAGTTTAAACATCTTCAATGTGTTGTTAATGTGAGGCATTTCTCAATTGATTCAGGGCGGTTCCATTCTTGACCCCACATTTCATATACTACACTTGTCCTCCCTAAGGTCCATTCTCAACCCCGCTGCCCAACATCGTGTTGACCTTTCAGATGGGAAAAATTTTCAGACAACACTTCTACCCTCCAAATTTGCAAGTCGTGTAACCAAAAAATCGATACAAGAAGGCTCCATTGTGTGCTTACACAAATCCTGTGTTAGAATAATCAAAAGTGAGTTGTAAGCTTCATCTCCTGCTTGATTACCAATGTATATAAACTCCCTATATTAATTATAATTTCTTTATGTTTGTTTTTTTCATCCGTTGCTCAATTCTAATTCTATCATGATTTTCTTTTCCACTACAAGATTGTTCTTATCATTGAAATGGATGTTCTTGTCAAAAAACATTTGATAATCGGTGCTCTAACCCGACTACCAACAAATGATCTCCTAGACATTCAGTTGCCTCAAACAGATGCAAGTGCCAATTAGGTTAACAAATATTTTGTGAGAACACCAACTAAAATAAGTGGATTGAATACATCTATGCACATGTAACATTAAAGAGTTCAATAGTTAACAAGATTTTGGGGTTAGGAATAACATCAGGCTTGAAGTCCTTATAACTCAACTAGACACTTTCATGTTGTTAAAAATAAATATGAATTTCCCTTGGTGAGATCAAAATTATGGGAAAACAAAAATTATATATAAATTTAAATAAAATTTCTTGTTGTGAAAGAGTTGAATGGATTTAAACATGTTATTGAACTATATCAGCTGTAAGAGGAAAAATAGTGTACTATGATGGAAGGATGTTTATGGGAAGAGATATATTGAATCCAAATCACCCTTTAAACTCTAATATATCTTCCTTGACCTCACGATAGTTCCCCTTGTCTAGCAAAGGTAAAATTTAAACATCGAATATGCGTCTTGAAAAGCATAACCTTAGCATCTTGGTAGTTCCTTTTCATAGCAAGGATAAAATTTAACATCAATTAAACATATTTTGAGAAACAAACCTTTAACATAAGAATGAATATTAGGAGGCGAGTAGGTATATAAAATGAATTTGATTAACAAATGATTTGTGGATAATTAATGGTAATTGAGAAAGGAACCAACAATGCATCCTTTTTTAAAGGCTAATGTTACACTAAAATTAAAGTATTTGAAGTTTTTAAAAAAGGGAAAATTTACACCCTTACCAGTTTAATTCACTAGAAACCTATAAGGTTATATAATGGAGAACTAAATGTAATAAAGATGTAAACCAAAAAAATGTCATGTTGTGGAGTATGCCTATTTTGTGTGCCTTACCGTCGTTGGGTCATTATCTTGGTTTACGTCATTTGAGTAAGAAATTAACGTGTACCCTATGTTATCATGTTGTCTATATGGTTCCATGCTTATGTAAGTGTCTTATGTGATGTTGACTTTTTCTATTTGAGCCCATGTGGTGTCATGTTATGAGCAATGAAAAACAAAAAAATTTATTCGGACACTTTTATTGTTGTATTTGTGTGTCAAATTTGTGGGTGTTACAATTTAGCATCACCAATATATACCACAAAAAAATTCTCCCTTTTTAGAATGAAGGAAATGGTTCCCATTTCTCAAAAATAATTTCTCTTGCAACAATCCTGCAGTTAATTTTGTTTGCAGTGTGGCAATGAGCACATAATCAAAGGTTCTTTACAACTGTAATAGTTGTTCCAGGGGGGCATGTTTAACCAACCAAATGCATTTGCCAAATTTTTTACGATGGTGGTAGAGAAATAATTCTTTTCCCTCCACTTTCACATCATTAAGTAAATGTGTTTAATATAAAAAATAACTTGTTGCCTTCGTCTTTCAAGCCATTTTCTCTAACTTTGCATAGATCTCCTCTATCTTAGATGCAATCTATGATTTATGATGTTTCCTAGCCTTCAATCCAACTACATATAAGGATCTTCTTAATGTCTCCATATTTCATCAATCTCTGTATCATTTAAGCCTCACCTCACTTGTCCACTTCTGCACAGATGTTTGGGAGAATAAAATAAACTGTATCTTTTTAAGGATCTAAATCAAAATGCATTATGGATGTAAATACTCCTAAGCCTATATTCATAGGTGATCAAGAGGAACCAAGCAAACACTTCCACATAAACCCCACATGTTTATGTGGAATTTGACTCCACACCTACCAATTGCATTGTGTATATCCTGCAATAGACGATGTCCATGAAACCACATTTTTTTGAGACATTTTGTCAAACACATCACGTGCCTTGTGTAACGCTCCACAGTTTGGCATTTGCAACTACAACATCTAAAAAAATTCCTCTATCTTTTATGTTTTGATGGATGTCCACACCGTATTACATTTACCACTATGATGTTGATGTTTTCTTACGCTTTCCAGAGTGAGTTATCAGATTTGAATAAAAAATTAAGCAGAATTGAGAATATATCATCAACAAACAAGACATCAATAATTGTTACCTATATAAACGAAGCCACTTGGTAATTTACATAGAAAATTGTACATTTTTAATCTTATGGGCACAACAAACAACAAAAATGGTGAAGGTGAAGCAATGTGTATGAAGGCGGTGATTTATTCCTTGTCTCCCTTCAAGCAGAAGATCATGTCCGGTTAAACAAATGCATTATAGGTAATATAAATGCATCCCAATGTTCCCACAAAGCTATAAAATCCTCCATCCTCTCAAAATGTATACCAGATGGTCTTTCTGCTTTTGATAAGCGAGTAGATCTTTAAAATATCGATTGTAAACAACACCATGGAATTTGACAGAAGGTCCTCGCTTCGAACCCTAGTTGTTCCATGGAAAATAATTGTATATTTATGAGAATTAAAGAATGCAAAAGCCGGAATACCTATAAGGCCTCGATCTCCTTAAAAACCTCGGTGTGGTTACTCATCGTTTGCTTGAGTTGTGTGAGAGTCTCGGAGTAGAATTTGAGCTGAGAGGGGGATGAGCGATTTATGAGGACCTCATTACCTTCTCTGTTAGTAAAAACATGATCAATTTCAATCCATCCCCAAAATAAACAACCATTTGATAGTCTAATAAATTTAAGCTGGAAATATTTTGTTTTTTTCGTGGTTTTGCAGGAGCGATGTTTCACACAGAAGATCTGTCATGAGCGCACTGGTGCAGGGAGTTTACAAGAAATTGTCAGGAGAAATGGCAGCCCCCCCTTGATGCCCTCACTCTTTAATGGTGTTCGTTGTACCTCCAATTTCTTGTACACAATTCACCATTCATGTCTCTAAATCGTGATGGATTTATCATGAATATATAGGACAGTAAATATCTAATACTGTAGGAAAATATCTAAAATCCAGTAACCTCAAAGTTAAAATAGCACCGGAATTTGACACTTTCCAACACTGGACATCTTCAAAGGTGGACACCTATCAGAAAAAAATGATAAGGGCCTTCCTTGTGGTCACACTTTGGAAAGAAAAATATTAGAATGGCCAGCGGTGGTAATAGTAACAGTCCCCATGAAGAGCCATTGCTGAAACAAGTTGAAAAATCTCAAAACTCTGATGATGCATGCGAAGCATGCAAATTAGAACATCGCAAATGCCATGAAAAATGATTTCCTTTCACCGATTTTTTCTTTGTTGGAATGGTTGTGCTCGTCAATGGTATTCAAATTGATCATGCTTCACTTAGCCTTTCATGCTTCCTCTTTTAATAATTTTTGACATTTATGCTCATGCGTTTTTGGGTTCTGTGTTTACAGCGCTTCCCATATATTTGATGTTTCCCTTCCTCTATTTTATGGTAAGCTGCAAAAATGTTGTAACATGTAGAGTGGATATTCCTCTCCTGTAGTGATTTATGAGAATTTTTATCCTTCACACACAAAAATCGATTTTGCAACAGCTTCCACATGATAACTTCTACCTTTCAATCAGAGCAGAGATCAAGTCTCAAAGACCCCTTGAGGGGACGTTTGATGGATTTTATTTAGGGGAAGATGGTCTTCTTTGGAAAAGAGGTGGGATCTATTTACCCAGAGATGGAGAATTGAGGTAGGATATCCTTGTTGAGGCACACCGTGAACCCTATTCAGCCCATCCAGGGGTGAAGAAGATGCACACCACTTTGAGATAGTTGTACCATTGGAGAGGGCTACAGAGAGACATGGCTAAATTTTTGTCTCGTTGTTTAGAGTGCCAGAAGGTGAAGGCTGAGCATTAACATCCAACTGGCCTTCTATATCCTCATGTCACACCGGAGTGGAAATGAGATACCATTTCCATGGATTTCATTGTAGGGCTACCTACATCAAGATACCACCATGATGCCATCATGGTCAAAGTGGATAGATTGACGAAAGTTGCTCATTTTTCGCCAGTGAAAACCACCTATACAGCTAGTGCAGTGGCACGATTATATCTAGATGATATTTTCAGACTACACAAGATTATGCGGAAGATCATTTGCGACCGCGATCCCTTGTACACCTCTCACTTTTGGACCACCTTACAACATGCTCTTAGGATGAAGATAAAATTTTGTATAACATATCACCCTAAAACAAATGGATAGACAGAGTGGGTGAATCAGATATTGGAGGACCTGCTTAACATGTATGTCATGGACCATAAGTCAAGGTGGGAGGAGTACTTGTATTTAATGGAGGTTTCCTACAACAACAGTTTTCAGAGTTTGATTGATATGCCTCCATTTCAAGATTTGTATGGCAGGAACTGCAAGACACTGCTGATTTGGGACAGATTGGAGCACAAGGCTTCTCTTGGGTTAGCTTTATTATATGATATGTAGTAGCAAGTTATCATGATTAGACAAAGATTACAGGATGCTCATAATAGATAGAAGAAATATGTAGATAAGCGGAGTAAGGATCACAGTTTTGAGGTGGGCACGAAAGTGTTTCTTCATGTAAGGCCTCATAAGAGCCCAATTCGTTACGAAAAATACTCTAAGCTTGCTCCTAGGTTTGTGGGTCCCTTTGAGATCTTGGAGCGGATCGGTCCTTTGGCCTATCGTCTAGCATTACCACCTAGCTTGTCTCGCATCCAAAATGTTTTTCATGTTTCAATACTTAGGAGATACATTCCAGATCCTTCTCATGTATTGGATTTGATCGCATAGCATGTGTGGTATCAAGGATAGGTGATGGTAGAGCTCATCCGTATTATAGAGTGTAGGACCCTGGGCCTTCAAGGTGAAGAGATTGATCAAGTTCACATCTAGTGGGATCGATACGATGAGACAAAAACTACGTGGGAGGACGTCAAACCTTTGAGAGCATAGTTCCCACACTTGTTCCAGTGACTTCCAGGAGGAAATTGAGTCTAAGGGGAGGGGGACCACTTCTCTTCAACATTGATATTATTATGATTTTACTTACTTTAGATTGAATTTATAGATATTGTTATCATATTTTAGACATTACCAGATGGACATTGTTATATTTGATTGAATTATTTGATAGACAATATGGATGTTTAGACTTATGACATGATTTACATGATGGATTATATGTATGGATTTTCATATCATTATTTGATGATCTTGAGCTACTACTGTACTGACACATGGGATGTGATATATAGATGTGAGAGATGATTTAGTTGATTTTGTGATCTTATTGCTAATTAATAAATTGATAAAATTCAAATTTTGAAATTGTGAACAATTGGCAAATTACTTGTTTTATTGATGATTTAGTTATGATATTTGGTGATATGAATTGATATGTATATGCGTGTATTTTATTATCTTGATGTCGCTAATATGGCCATGAGTCTAGAAAGGTATTGTTTTGATTTTTGTAGGCATTTGCAACACAACAAACAAAAGGGGGATAAGAGACCAATAGTGAAATAATTGGGGGTATGGGCAACAAGTCACCTTGGCAACTAGTGTAAATGTATGATGTTATTGTTGTAAGTTTGTTAGGAGGTCCCCATTGCAGGGTGGCCTCAAATGTGACATTGGGTGAAATTGTGATTTTCCCTTGTTGATTTTATGTATTTATGAGCAATTGTATTTTTTTAGTATTTTGGAGTCACTTTTATTATTGTTGTTAAGTACTCCATTTAAGTTTATCTTGTTGTTTATGGTGGGAGGCATAAGACAAAGGGAGACATAAGAGTTGTTTTCTTAGAGGGAGGCATAAAAGTTGTTTTCTTGGAGGGAGGCATAAGAGTTTAGTGGGTTGTGATTATTTCTTGAAGTTTTTAAGGTGGGCACCCAAACCCTTGGGAGGAATAAGTAGATTCCCCATGTTCCTTTCTCTTTCTAGGCTTGAGTTTAGAGCCTTTGTGTAGGGAAACTTGTGTGTGGTGATATGATTTTGTTGTCGTTCTTATTGTGTTGAATGTTTAATTTGAATGTGATCATGGAAGCCTTATTAAGTTTTCAATGGTTGTCTAATACCCCTCATTACTTCTTTGTTGGGGCTTGGGGGCCAATGAGGAAGAAGACTTCTCTTCTTCATTGGATTATTGGTTGGGTGGAGAGTGTTGCCTACTCCCTCATTTTGGTTGTTGTGTTTGGACTTTGGGAAGAAGTTGGAGCTCAAGTGAAGAATGATATTTGTAGCATTCGGAGAAAAGAAGCAAGATCCCTCTTTGTAAAAAATTTACCATATTGTCGCCATTTTAATGGAGGGCTTGTGACTTGCATTTTTTAAGAATTTCAATATCTTGAAAATGTGTTATAAAATGGTTGATTTGTATCAAGTTTTCAAATGTATGTATATGGAAAATGGGCAAAGGAAAATTGCATTGTTACTTTAAAAAAATTCCTCCAACTTGTAATCTCTACTAAGAGTGTTTTAAATGATAAATTTGCATTTTAAATGTGTTAGTTCTTGTGAAGGGAAACTACCAAATTTTGCATTGGTTAGATTAAGTAGAAAACTTGAAATGGACTTGAAATGGAAATGCATTTCTTTTAATCTAATTTTGTTTCATTGAGATAAAGTGTGGTATGTTTCATTTTTAAAATATTGAGAATCTTGTTAAAATGCACTTGTTGTTTGAAATGGTTGCTATTTATTTATTGTAAGAAGAAAGGGAAATAGTTCTTGTTCTATTGAAAGGAAGGAATTGTGAAAATATTAAAATTTATAGTTACATTCTTTGTTATGTTGAAGGAAAGAAAGTAGTTTGTTAAAACCTTAGAATGAAGGAAAGTCTTCCCTTTGCAAACTATAGTAGGTTGAATGAAATTTTTTGTTAGTTTTATCAACTTCTCTTTTATATATGAATAGGTGAAAATAAAAATTGTAATACTTGACTTGTTTTGCACTATGCCATACAATTAACTTAATTAAAAAAAAGAAATTAGGTATCCATATCTAAATTTGATTATAATTAAGTGTAGTTATATAAAATTAATTTACAAATTTACATATATTAAACTTGGTGTAATCTTATTAAAAAAAAGGTTAAATAGATATAGTGGCACTTATAATAATGAAATTACTTCTAATATTAATATTGATATATTAATAAATAATTAATTATACACACACACACACATGTATATATGTGTATATGTATATATATACATATACATGTATATGTATATGTATATGTATATATATACATATACATATATGTATGTATATGTATATGTATATATACATACATATACATATACATATGTGTGTATGTATGTATGTATGTATGTATGTATATATGTATATACATACATACATACATACATGTGTGTGTGTGTGTGTGTGTGTGTGTGTGTGTGTGCGCGTGTGTGTGTGTATGTATATACATGTATGTATATGTATATGTATACATGCATATACATATACATATGTATGTATGTATGTATATATGTATATACATACATACATACATACATATGTATATGTATATGCATGTATACATATACATATATGTATATATACATACATACCTATACATACATGTACACACACACACGCACACACACACACGCGCGCGCGCGCGCACACACACACACACACACACACACCCACAACACCCACACACACACACACACACACACATATATGTATATATATGTATGTATACATACATACATACATACATATATCTACATACATATATATATATATATATATATATATATATATATATATATATATATATATATATATATATATATATATATATATATATGTATATGTATGTATGTTTGTATGTATGTATGTATGTATGTATGTATGTATGTGTGTGTGTGTGTGTGTGTGTGTGTGTGTATGTATGTATGTACATGTACATACATACATACATACACACACACATACATACATACATACATACATACATACATACATACATACATACATACATACATACATACATACATACATACATACATACATACATACATATATATACATACATACATACATACATACATACATACATACATACATACATACATATATATGTATATGTATATGTATATGTATATATAAACAATTTTTAAATGAAAGTTTTTATAAAAAATTATATTTTTTTGGATTAAAAGTAGGTCTTGCATGTGCGGCCTGTTTATAGGCTTTTAGTTGGGGATTGGGGGGATGGGAGGTTGGCGACCACATAATATGGGGTGGACTGTTATTAAAAACAATGACCCACATTTTCTTTTATCAACGCAAACTATGTAAATATTATCGCGGCCACTTCACTTTGTATATACACCCAATAACAAATGTACACATCTATTTTAAAACTAGATTTTTTAAGGGGCAAAAATGCCCATACCTTAATAGGGTGAATACAAATGAAAATAAAATCAAACCATAGGAGAGAGTTGCAAATGAATCAAACAACAAAGATGAGTATCCATCCATGTGCTTCAATATCTTTACATGGCTTCCTTCTTCTCCTTCTCCTCCCAAAAACCTGCACAATAAAAATGAGCAAATAAGCCAAAGGAAAGGAATAAGAATACTCTATAGAGATGATTAGGGTTAGTGTGAAATCCCTAAGATCCTAGGGCCCACATTGAATCCATCTAAGGGTTGTGATTCAACCCTACAAACATTAGGTGGAAATTAGGTGACAATACAATGTTTTTAATGAAATGCATATGTAATTTTTAAATGGAGCCACTTAAAGGGTGTTAGGAGGTAAGTTAATTTGTGACCTTAATGTTTAGTTGGTGACTTTTAAAATAAAAAGTCCTTGACTCTTGTATTTAATTAAATCAAATTTATTCAAGGGTAACTAGATAACATTTATATTAGGGATTAAATTTATTTGTATTTAATTTAATGGGAGGGTACGTTTATACTTAGCCTTAGAATAATAAATTATTAAATGACATTAGAACTATGTTACTAAATTAAATAAAGATTGTAACAAGGGGATTTTAAGCCGAACTAGGGAAGTAAATAATATTAATTAAAACGAATAAATTATTAACCGATAAATAAACTAAACATAGTTGAAGGTTACCTCGTTGCAACCAGTCTTAACAAAAAAAAAATTATTTCGTAATTTTTCCTAACTAACCTTTGGGTTTTGCCTTGGGTTTTGTGTGGGAAATTGGTGGGCGTTACAAATGGCGTTATATGATTTTCCCATCTTTACATTACATGCATTATTCAAAAAAATCATACTTGATTTAATCTTTTTTATTCCTCACATACCAATATTCAACCACTCATCTACATCAATATCGACGTACCCATTACATCTTTTGATGCAATTGCTAGTATTTATTTATTTTTCTAGTATATTTACCACTTTTACTTGAAATGACCCACCCAAAATAAATGTCTACTAACTTTAACAAAGCATTGCAATTTACATACCCCACACATTACTTTCTCTCTACATTTCAATTTCATCTTTCAAATGATTTGAATCAAACATCCTGAAACAAACAAGGCCATGATATGGCAAATCCTGCCGAAGTTAATGTTTATTTTGTTGAGATTGGTGCCTTTTGTGTAGGCATTTTAGAAGCATTCAATTCAATTTTGTTGTCCCTTATGTCGAAGGTGTAGATGAAATTGTATCTGTTATTTGTGAAAGCAAGGGTAATGGCTATGCGTGGAAGACTGAATGGCTATGTGGACACATCGATGGGCATAGACATTAGTAGTTTGACAATGTGAATAGGAGCAGATGCTTGAAGCAAATGCTTTGGTTATAGGCTTTTGTGGAAGCGAATACTTACTCCCTAGTTTTGTAGGTAATATGCAAAAATTGGAAGCTATTTTAGTATTCAATTATGGTTTGAAGAGGGCGAAAAATTGAAAGCTCTCTTAGTTTTTGTGTTGGTGCATTGTATGTGTTGGGTCTATGTTTATGCGTGCAATTAGTTAGTTGAAAAGTGGATGGACCAGTTGGATTGTAAGGGGCAACTTGTTTGAAGCGTAAAATTTTACTTTGCATGTATAGAATTGTGCGTGAACATTGGCATTGCAATGCAGTAAAGTTGTATTCTGTGGAAGAAGAGGATAGTGAAGAAGGTGGAAGAATCTAATGCAATCGAAGAACTGGTAATCTATTTGCGAGTATATTTGTAGTGCAGGTGTTTCCATTATTTTGATTGTGATGTTGTCTTGCTTACATATGTGCTTGTTTTTTGTACTGAATTGAAGTTGTGATGTTGAAGTCGTTTTGCAATGTATCATGTTGTCTGTAAGTGTGGAAAAGCGTTGTTTGAGTGGACGCAATGGACAAGTTCGTGGCAGCTATGTTTGAGATTATTACTGTGGAAAGCAATGTAATCGAAGAAGTGGTACTCTATTTGTGATTGTTTCTTTAGCGTAGGAGTTATTGTTCATTTGATTGTGATGTTGTCTTACTTGCATGCAGGATACGTTTTTTACTGAACTATAGGTATGATGTTGAAGCCGCTTCGCATTGTAGCGTGATGTCTATAACTGCGGGAAGCAATGTTTGATTGGAGGCTATGGAGAAGCAGCATGATTGCAGAATTTTTATTGTTTGTACATGTACAATTGAACTTGAATGGACGATACATGTTATTTGGGGCGGTACCTGAATCTGCTACAGAACTTGAGAGAACTATTAACATCCAATTTCTTTTGTATCATTAAAGCATATTGTGAATTTGGTGACAATTTTGTGTAGATCGATAAACTTTGTTTAGTGTGTTTGAAATATTATATACTAACAATGGGAAGAGGAAACATAAAAAAATTGAAAATGCCAGATAGACTATTTTCATTGTTTTGTAGTGAATATTCATATGATGTTAATGAAGAGTTAATTAAAAAGTGTTAAGTGTTATGCAACCGTAGTTTTGAAATGCATAGCAACGTGTCATGTTTTGTGTAATGTCAATTGTTTAAGATGACATGTGTCAGGCAGTGGCTTGCATTGAAAATTTATTTTTGGTGGTTTACATTGTACAACTCATAACACAGACACAAAATTGGACTAGTTTCACTGTCGTGAAATGCAAATCAGGCAGAATGTCTTGGATTGATTGTGCATTAAGTTGGAGGCGTCAATGGTGCAGGGAGCATGGCGTGAAGAACAAGTTTTTGTCAGGGTAAGGTAAGTTTGGTTTCCTGTAATGTATTTGAATAATTTTCAATGAAATAAGTGCTTTGTTTATGTGTGTGTTGAATGAAATAAGTGCTCTGTTTGTGGCTATGTTGTATTTGAATGTGTGAAAACAAATAAATATTGGTGTATGTGGATTGAAAGAGAAATAGTGCTTTGCAGTAGCAGCAATATCTCTGTAGTTGGAGGTGAAAGAGATCATAGGTTGTCATATGTAGTAATTTAACATGTGGCAGTAGGCCAAGTAGTCATTTCCATGGGAGAATATGTACTGCATGGGAGCTCCTCAAAATAGTAAACTTCTGCAAAAACACCAAGAAATCCTATAACTGGTACGGTCAACAGCATTTGATGTTACACAGTAGATTCTGTTCTAGCCATGACAACCTAGACTAAAATGGCATGAAAAGAAAGAGGAAAGAATGGGATAGTACATATTAGAGTTGAAATTGAAGCCTATAATTGAATTTCTAAAATTGTGCATATTACAGTTGAAGTTTTGTGTGAACAGAATGTTAACATCGAAGGAGGTAGAAGACTTGTTGTCATTAAGCTGGCTCATTTTCCTTCAGAAATTACTCTGCACAATTTGATCGGAAAATATATGCATTGATGAATTGAATGAGATTGCAAGATTTGTCAATACGAAGATCAATAGAAAAGAAGAAGGTCACTTATATGGGTCTTCAAATAGCTTACATAGACATATATAATAAGATGGCTGAGTAAATACAATAGAATTATTACTTCCCTCTTGTCATTGAGCATGAACTTTCTGGACAATGGCTCATGAACTGGTGATAGTAAGAAAAGAAATGTTTCTTATGCACGATATGAATTTAGAAATAAAGTAGCACATTATAAGCACCAGCATAAACAGTGTATGCAATCTCTAATAGAGAAAACTCTTTGACAGCCAGTGAATAGTTAAAATAATTGGATTGCATTTATGTAAATTTACTCAGACAGTCATCCATCTGCGACATACAAGAAATATCTAAGAAAAAGCAAACAACCGTAATTCACACAGTAAAAAAATAGGCCACAACAATTAATGTCTTAATAAGGTGTTGTATGAAGCAGATCTACATTATAGCAAAACGAAGAAGCAAATATTGTGTATGGTACATGTGATTGAAAAAATAGTCTTACGTTTGCTATAATATGAAGGAAGAAATAATAGGTTAAATTGCTATTTGTTTGGATGCTTTAAAAAAAACAAAGTCAAAGCTATTGGATGCTTTTTTTTTAAATGTTTCCAAAAACAAGGTCTGTTGTGGCCGTTTGTATTGGATTTGAGGTTGTATGAAAAGGACATTACCTTTAATTTCGTGAAACTTGATTTCATCATGTTCTTCATTCATGAACATGTACAATCACTTAGGTGTGATACCCATGATTTCCTCCCTAGAATTGTGACGCGGTTTGAAGCAATTTGTCTAAGGCAGCAATAGATAGTTAGATCTAGAGAATTATAACACAAGGAAAGAGGTTGGTTAAGGGCATTGTTGAGGTCCACAATGATATAGATAGGGATAAAATTGGTTGTTGAAAAGATGAATAATGAGCTATAAGAAGAATTAAATAATTGGGATTTGAATAAATTCTCCTCCTTTTGGGTAGTTTTGAGGGAATCTTTACATCCACTTGTCAGCTGGGTGGTTTGCAGTACTGTTGAAAAGATGGGCAGATAAGCATGTTGTGACAAAGATAAGGTGAAGAGAGGTCCATGGTCACATGAAGAATATTCTAAACTCAAAACCTACACACACAAAAATGGTACTGGAGGTAATTGGATTGTTGTCCCCAACAAAGTTGGTATGTTATATAGCTTATTCATTGAAAAGAATTAAATTTTGAGATGTGGGTTTGGTTTTCAAGTGTTAGTCACTGATGCTTTCAGTGAGATGCATTGGCTGTTTATGCGAGCCTCTTTGACCATGAAAGGTCGAGTGGTGTAATAAAAAATGTCAATGTTAATAAAAGACACAGTTATCTTGCCGAAATCCAATCAGGGTTCTCAGATGTAGCAGTCCATTGCCTAATTGTACACAACATATTGATTACTGGCAAAGTTGTAAACCATATTAAATATTCCAAGCAACAACCGGCTACATTTAATCTCAGGTGGAAGATATACTGGTCTATTTCTTGGATGGAAAAAAAGTCATTTTACCTTGAGTTTTAAGTTTAGTCTATTTTAAAAACTAGTTATAATAATATAGAAAAAATATACACTGAAGTAATAGTCAGATATGTAAACAAATGCCAGTAAAGTAAATAGTAATTAAAGTAGACACAAGAAGAGAATAATGGTTGCCAATATTTCTTTTGGATTATGATTTCATTGTATTAGTCATATGAGAATAACACAATTACAAAAAGGTTGAAAAAAAAGCAAGGCAAAAAATATATAACAACTAGCATGGTGGGAAATAGAGATGCATGTAGTCATTGCAAAATCTGTGTAACATAGGCAATTGTTTCTTTTCTTTGTGACTGTTATCCTTTGCAAGTGTGCTTTGGTTTTTTTTTAGTATTGCCAAAAACATATAGGATAATAATGGATTGTTCCTGGTGATACAGGGAGCCTATCATGAAATTTGTTCGTGTAGGTGCATGGGGTGCAAAATCGTTCCAGGAATTTGAAAAAACATGATGGGTATGTTAGACTGGAAACAAAGAATTAAACTGAAATGTAATCAATAGAGCTGGCAAATGGAGATGCTTACCAGAGAAGGGAGAAAGCTACGTTTCTTTGATTGTGGATATTGAGTTGTCAACCGTCAAAGTGAATGTACCCTTGATTTGGAATTGACGGAGAAGAAATACAGGCTTTGAGATGTCCTATTGATATTCTTCATATTGTGTTTGACAAAGCTGAGGGAAGACTTTTCCCAGTAATGGCTCTCGTAGTGTATAGTGGAGGGAGTCATCTCTTGTTTGCAAACTACAGTGGAGAAAGTGCTTATACTTATATGGTTTTGATGTATTGCAAGTTGCACAAAGGGAAATTTGTTTCAGTTCAGCTGGATCAGGTTCTGTGAGATGGTCACATTCTACACAGAATGCTTGGAAAGGAGAAAGGTATATGTTCTTTGCACGAAGTACGCCAACAATATGCACAAGGAAGATGAAGTTGTTAGAGGGATTTATTATTAATAGGCATATTTGATGGATGACAATTTGTTGATGCAAGATAACTTTAAAAAGAAAAATTGCAATGTACTTGCCTCTATGTTTGTGTTTATGAGAGATTGTAAAAATATTTTTGTAGGTTCATCATTTAAAGGGTCGATGAAGGATGAATGGCCTACATGTACAACACGTGAACCCTTTAATCCTTGTCTGATGAAGTTTTTGAAAAGAAATAGTGGTATGTTCCCTACTGCAATACTGTCTCTTATTGTATGGCATAATGAAACATGAAAGTTTCCCAAATGTACCTGCAAGGAGAAAGCATCATGTTTGGTTAAAACTGAAGGCAATAATATAGTGCAATGTATATTTAAATGAAAGAATGGTGAGTTTTTATACTATTGCTTTTGCATTTTCAGCGTCAGAGTCTTTAACGTAGAGGGTGAATAGGTCATTGGTGTGATGAATTCTTGTCACAATTGCAGCAAATGACCTGATGGAGAATGTTCATTTGAATCAACAAGCTCATGTATTGTCATGTCGGGTGTCAATTTTCGTGTTTTGCAAATTGTTGGTATGTTTTCCATAGTGGTTGTTGCATTTGCGGACAAAGAACAGTTTGCATCTCCTTGTTCATACTTTGTTTTTTCTTTAACAGTGAAACCAGTCACATGCAAACCACAGCCAACAACTATAGTGGATGAAATTTTTTGGACAAAGGTGTTGCTCATGTTCAAAGTGATGGTCATTTGACCATTTTTGTCAACCAAATCAGCATGGAGGATTTCAGCTTTTGAGGGGGAAGTGTTGGTTGCATGTGTTGGTCCATAGACGACCAGGACATCACCTTCAAAGACAGTTGCAACTTTGCCTACACAAATGTCAAGTATAGAGGATGGCTGGTATGTTCCTAGTTTTGGGCTGCATTTTGAAGGGTATTATGATGCTTTCATTGAAAGGATGAGCATGATAATAAATGAATGATGACAAGAAAGTATAGAAATGTTAGAAAGAGATTACCATTTAGAGGGTTCTTGGAAAAGGTCATTGCTAGCAATGTCCTTGTTCTTGGAGGGTTGTTCCATGTCTTTGTTGCTATAACTATCTGCAAAGCATTGAAATATGTGCATAGTTGTTATAGAGTGTCAAATGAAAAGGAAAGAAAATAATCAACAAAGTAGATGTTAGTTTTGGTCAATCAATAGAACGAGGTATGTGCACTTACTATTGCGCAGTGTTGTTGTTGGTGTTTTTCAAGACATCAAAAATTGCCGGGTGGTCAGTCTAATATGCAAATATTTCAAATGAAATACAAGTATGTTGTATCATGTTTGACCATATATGGTCGATCATGTTTTTAGTGAAGACACTTGGGTGTTGAATATAGAAGGTGAAATTGTTTTTTTGCATAAATGCTAAAAGCAGTGTTGTTTTTCTATTTTTGTTGTGCATGTTGATGTTAAAGTCTCCAAAAATGTAGGTGGGAATGGTCAAATCAATGGATTGAAGACATTTTCAAGAACAATGAGGATGTTTTCCAGATGTGCATTTGGCGCAGTGTAGACATTTACAATTGTTATGCATTGATGTTGCAGTAATATGTTTGTGACTAACGACTCTACGTGTGTGCTTTGAAAGTAATGTTTTTGTAGGAAAGCTATATTGTTTGCAATGAAAATTGCTAGACCATGTACATGGTGTGCAGAAAAGCATTGGTATCCGTCAAGGTAGTAGATTGTAATGGGGCAAGGAATGTGAGTTTCTTGTGAACAGAGAATGTCAGATTGCATTAATTCATGGTCATGGAGAATGGATTCTCTGTGAGCATAAATACTTCGAGTATTTAGCGAAGCAACTATAATAGAGGAAGAAATATCATCTATGGTCAAGGCATGTTGAATATTCCATTTATCTTCATTTCGGAGTCGTTCCATTTCTGTACTAATTGTTTGTTTAATGCTGAAATTATTTCTCGTAAGCGGGGATAACAAGTAAAGGTTGGAAATGGTTTTCACTCATGATAGTGTTGTATATGCTAAGCCATGTGATGATACACCAAGAGGGCTAAAAGCAAGTTGTTCTAGTGTGAGGCCTTGTGCTCTGTGTATTGTACGTGCGAAACAAAGTTGTACGGGGAATTGTTTTCTTATTGTAACCGATTGTACGGTGTTCTACGCAAGGGTCTAGCCACATGAACAATAGGAGTCCAATCAAGTTTTGGTCTCGCTGTTGACAATTGTGGGTGTTTAGATCTTTGTTGTTTTCCAATACAGGGATCATTGAATTTTATCCATATGGCATCAAAATCATTTGTTGTTGTATATGTTTTGAAAACTCCATCAGAACCATTTACCAATCCGTCTTGGATGTCGTAGTTCCCGGTGAAAAGTTCAATTAGCATGTTAAGTTTGAGCTCTATATGTTGTGGCAATTCTATAGTTTTAGAGTAGGCTTCCATTTGTTCGATTGTTGTATCTTGTTCATCGATAGAGTTGATGAAAATTTTCTCTCCTGGAGCAAGAGCAAGCATTTTTTATTGTGTTGAAGAACATCTGTGTTTTTGTAGAAAAGGAATGGGAGTGTTGGATCAACTAGAACTGGCCGAATATAGGTATGATTGAGGTATGCAAGATCAGATTTTGAATGTTGTCCAATTCAAATTCTGTTCAGGACGAAGACAAAGGCGACATCTTTCTAACACATTGTTTTAGTCAATTCAAATATTTTTACACGTGTATTCCAGAAGTCATAGCTAATCAATTCTCTAGAAATTTTGGGGTTTTTAAATACAATACATTCATTGACTGGTTGTGCTTGGTAGAAGTCTCCGCAGAAAATCATGTCAATTCCTCCAAACCAATTTGTGGGCATGTGTTTTATTTGATGAAGTCGTTGGTCTGTTAAGTATAGAAGTTGACCTCCGACCAAGGAAATCTTGTCTATTAGAGAAAGTTGTAATTGTTGGTAGTGCTTTGCCAAGGAATCCAATAGTTCATTGGTTAACGGGCATAGTTCAGATCGATTAAAAGGCAAGAGAAAAGAAGAATTAAGTTTTATTCCACCGGCATTGTAAACAGCTTTTCTCGTGAATGCCAAGATGAAGCCTTTGATTTTCAAGGGGTCACTGTGCATGGAACTATCGTAAATATGATCCAATGTTTCAAATATCAATTTTGCAACAAATGTTTTACCTGTGTCGGCGCCTCCTGTTAGGAAAAGGTAGATAGCAATTGATGGGTTCTTATTTTTCTTAAAGGAGATGTCTTTCACAATGGCTTTTTGTTTTTTGTTGAGAAGTTGCATTTGTTTGAAATATGTTGTGTTGTCTTGGGTGCTCGGGTGTTTTCCTAGTTGAAAATGTTTCTTTGCAATGTTTGAATGTTGTTGTCGATTATGGAAAGGCAAATCATGCTCTATGTCGTAGTCTTCAAAGGGGAGGTGTTCATGTGTAGTTATCATTATCGTTTTCTCTAGGGATTGGAGAGACAATTGCACATCGTGAATTGTTGTGTCCATGTCACCCCATTTGTTGTTGGTAGCGTAGCGGAATTTGGATTCATTGGCATGGATGGTGTGTTTGTGAAATGCATATGCATCTTTCCAAGTTGCAAATTTTGTTTTTAAGGTGTGTTCATTTTCTGTAAAAGGGATGTAAAGCAACTTTTCATGGCAATAGTTGTTTATGTCAAGATGTTTGCTATAATTGACAAACCTAATGATGAGTGGCTTGTTTTGAGGTTTTTTATTTTTACTAGCACTGTGAATGGAAACAAAGTTAGCTAAGCAAATGCAATGCAAAGAATGAGGTCGTGCTATGTAGTGATCTATGACAGATCAGCACATGATGTTCGTTGATTCATCTGGTTCTTGTTGAAGTAGACTTGGAGGTTTTAGAATGAATGTATGGTCTTCGGGATTTGAAGTGTTTATGAAAACACATTTTCGCGATGTATTGTTTAAAGGGATGGAAAGGACTATGTGTACTACTTGTTGTGCAGACATTTGGTGGGTATTCAACATTGCATTGCCTAGGATCCGAATCATCTGAATGGCATCAAGATGCATTTTTTGATGCTCAGCCTGAATTCTAGTGAATGCTTTCGTCATTGTTTGATCAATTTTAGTCATGTAGGAGCAACAATATGTTGCCGCTGCATAAGCATTTAGCACATATTGAGCATCGGTATTTGCTTGCCAAATCATGGGCATTTTCTTGGAAAAGCTATTATTCCATGTGTGAGCTGGTTTTCTTTTCAAGAGCAATGTTGGTTGTTTGAGTGTTGATTGTATTGCTTCTATGAAGGTTATTTCATTGAGGCCTAGTTCTTGGAGGAACATATCATGTGTAATGCAAGTATCATATCGTTTGCTCTCTAGAACAGAGAAAATGGAATGTGCAAGTGTAATAGCAGATTGTGTTGGCTCTTCTATAGGTTCAAGTATTTTTGTACACTTCATTGGAGGTTGGGGGAAATTGTATCTACACTTGGATTGTTTTTTTTACAGCTTTGCGTGTGGTGATGGCATTGCAATTTAGTGATATGTTGAGGGAATAAACTAGTATCACATGTAATGTAGTCATCAACGTATGACTCTACAATGTCATTGGCATCGTTTCCAAAGATCGGTGCATTTTTTGTCCAAATTAGCCAATGGCTATGAGCATTTCCCCTGTTTTGGAATTCCATGACCCAAAAGTAATCTTGTATATGTCCAAAGAAGGATTTTTCTTTGCAAAGCAATTGTTTCAATGCATAGAGTCTATGTTTGTAGTAACAAGTGCGTGTAATGGGATCGTTTTTAACAAAAAATTTAGAGTCATTATAATATAAACGTCTTGGCTTCTCTAAAGGAATAGTATTGTGATATCGGGTGTATAAATTATTGAGGGTCTCGGTTAATGACAACCAAGAATGTTCTGCGCTTGAGAATGTGGCAAAAAAGGTAGGCAGGCCGAGCTAACGAATCATGGCAAAAAGGTTTTTCCTTGTTTGTTGCATATAGTCCGGGGAAATGCGTATTCTTTTGAAATCAATGTACCTGATATCAGATCTCAATATTTTTTCTAGATTTGGTTTGTATTTGACATCTTTTGCAAATAGTGTTTGACCTTTTAATTGTCCCTTTCTGATTTTGAGCCATATTGAACGACCCACTTGGTCAATTAGTATTTTTATTGCTTTGAAAAATATATTGGTTATGTGATAAGAAAATCTACAATCTGAATACATTAACTCCCATTGTGCTATTTTTTTATATGGAATTGTTTTTGTAGTTGTTTCATTGCGAGGTTGGCCAAAAAACAAAGTTGGGAAATTCATCTCTTCTGAAAATTTGTCTTGAAAAATACCCAATGGTGTAAAGCCCTCTGAAGGAGTGATATTTATGATCTTGTCTTTAAGATAGTGGATAGTTGAGGAGTCAATGAAACCATGAATTAGTGTGTCATGCGCATTGTCATTATCGATTTCGTCATCAGAAGAGCTATTCTCGGAGGGGATATGTTCGTGTTCTTCATTGTTAATCGTTTCAAAGTTTGTGGTGGTAGAAAGTGTTTGATCCCAGTCATGGTTTAGTTTGATTTCATGCATGAGATATAATGTTGTTGCACATAATTGTTTAAGAGCAGCCATAGTGATTATGGGGCGCACATTTCCTGAATGGTATGCTTTTATGTATTCAAGACGACATTTAAGCGCCATAGAAATTGTTTTTGTTTCTTCTGGGTATCTTGGCAATGCTTGTTGGATTATATCAATATTTGTTGGAACATTTATAATTGCTCCCTTTAATGTGTATTGAGGGCGTTTATGGCTTTGGTACCTTATTTGACCAAATGCAAGTCGAAGAGACACGAGTCTTTCTTCAAGGTTAGAAAGCATTGCAACTGTCAGAGGCATTGGAATCAATTGGATTCGTTGAGGGCATGTTAATCTTGTCAACTTGCCATTTAATCAGGTTGTTGAGCATGGGTGACAAATTTTATTGCATTCGAGCATTGTTTTCTTTGATGTGAGTTGAAGATATATTTTTTTGTTGCATTTGTAAAAGATGTCAGGTTGAGATTGAAGTGGAGCTGATTACAAATTTGGCATGTATGGATTGGTGTGTCATTTGTTCGGGCATGAAAACGGGCAATACATCACGCAGAGTTGGTTGTTTACTATGTATGTTTGCGTATAGTTGTTTTTAGCTTGCGTAGAGAAAATTTCGGCATTGTTGGATTGCATTGTTTTATGGTGGTTGACATTTGTGTTTGCAAAGAATCATTTTCTTTTTGCTTGAGTGTTTTAGTGGAGAGAACGTCATCTATTTCAACTGCAAGTGATGTGGACATGAAATTTGTTTTGGCAGTAAAGAAATTGGTACATGAATGACCTTTGAATAGCAGGGAATGTATAACATTGGAATCTGTTATAGCTGTTTGATGTGTTTGTTTTCGTATATGCTTTTTTATTGAGCAAAGAAAAAATGTCAACGGTTTTTGGTTCTGATTGTGCACAATGTTTTTTGCATATGTTTCCGAAGATATGTTTTCAATTTCTGTATCCATTTGGGTGGTTGTATTTTTAGATATATATGTAGTAGCGAGTACCAAAACATAGTGAGAATTCGTAGCCAATAGTTCATAATGGAAATGTCCTTTAGGAAGTGAAAATCATATAAGATTGTATGTTTTTTCAAACGGTGCATTACTAGAATAAATCTTAAAAACTTGGAAAGGATGTGAATGCCACAATTGAATATTTATTTTGAAAAGTATGCATAACCAATGGATGTTGAAGTCATCTTCGTCTATATTGTTGTGGTCATGGAACATGGCTATGTTCACTACAAGGCCTTGCCACATGGCAATGTGCAGTATGTTTTTTATTAGGTTTTGGGCAAGCCAGGTATGGAGAAAGCGAAGAGTTGTATGGTCTTCTCGAAGGATACAACTACAAAAATCCTGAGTAGCATACCTGCACAGGCAGCGAGGGTCAAATTCATTGTTGCGAATGCGGCAAATAGAAGTGAAAAGGCTATTAGCGCAGATATTGTCACTTGTTGGCAGTCTAACAAGGCGTAGTTGCTGTAGTTGATCGGATAAGCCACTCCAAAGTGTTTCTATAGAATGTTGAAGGGATAATATATGAGCATTATTTGTTGGCTCAGGGCATTGCACATATTTTTTTCCAGAATAAGGGTTCATAATGCCCACTAAGAGGGTTGGAATCATGGAAAAGAATACAATATGGTAGTATCTCACTATTTGGAGTGAATCGAAGATAATTTTTGCCTCTTGTTGTAAACCAAACCCATATCAGCAAGTCAAGCCACTTGGAAAGCCATTTTATGCAAAAGATGTCCCCCCATAGGCCTTGTTCAGTACCTTCGGGTGAGTACACTGCAGATAGTTTCATTTTATGTAAATATGTTTCCCAACTATGAACACCATGCAAAAGAAAAAGGCTTTCAAGGTCTAATTCTAACTCTAAAGAAGCCAATGCTACAGGGTCAAATAGAGAGAGCAAAGTCTGAAAGTGCTCAATGATACTGGTTCTAAGTTCAAGAGATGTGTATTGGAAATGAAACAACATAGCGAAGGAATCTAACAAACAATCACCCACTCCATATTTGAAAGCATCATCTCGAAAAAGGTCAAACCTATGCAACACATTGTCTATGCATTCTATGATGTGGTTTGATAATGTATATTGCTCTACGTTAATAGGTGTGGTTTCCATGGATGTTTTTTTGAGTTTGATTTGTTCTTTTTTGTTACAAAAATGGTTTCCTGAGCAGAATATAGAAGAAAATACTAATTTTTATACCTTTTCCAATGGAGCATGAGCAATCCAAACAAGTAGTAATGAAATATCTCTTGTTCTCTGATTTTTATTTTGTCATGAACCTAAAATGTACACAATAGACGTTATGCATTTAGTGAGTATTACAAACAGAAGTAGGCAGTAAAATAAACTTTGTAAATACAATAAAGCAAGCAATGCAAAGAAATACACAAGAAAGAGCAATCATTTAAAGGAGCAGTCATTTAAAATCAACAAAAGTTATATTGTGCCAGAGAGAAATACGTAATCAATGTGGGGAAAACATGGATTTGAGTAAAGTCAAGTGAACGTAAAAAAAATAGGAAGGGGAAATTACAACAGCTATAACAACATATTCAAATGTGGAAAGCAGAGGAGGGTCTAAAATATGTTACCAATCAACAAGCAAAGAAGGTAAACACAAGCATCAATATTCGCATACCTGTACCTTTTTTTGAAACTAAGAAATGAAAAGAATAAATAAAATGCATGGACAATATACACAGTTAGTATGGACTTCACTACAAATCATATGAAGAAGGAAAAGCCATTGTTTTGAATCTGTATTAAAAAACATAGTTAGAAAAAAATGGTTGAAGCTCTCAAGAAGGCAGTCCGTCTTATATTCTGTAGAACTGGTGGTTGGTTTATTTTGTGAATTCAAAACTATATTCAAATATTCATTGTGAATTAATTGCCCAAATCCAGATCCTGATGTATTGCTGGTTGGAGACGGTGGAATGACCACAAAGGAATACAAACACATTTCAACTTATTGGCTTAATGAAGGAAACAAACCTCGTTGCATCTAAGAGTTTAAATGGCTAATTATCGAAGCGGGATATCTGCTATTTTTGTTAAGGATCCACATCTACAGCAAGAGATTTATTCACAACCGGGAAAACAAAAAAGAATTTGAGACTTGGGGGAAGACGCAGGTTGCTAGAAAACAACAACATAACAGTACCTCTCTTCTACAACAAAGCATGTAATAACTTCCAATATACGATCAAAATAGACTAGGCTCGTTGCAATAATTGTCGTATGAGAAAATATGGAGCAGGACAAGACAACAACAGAAGAAACTATGTTTAACATATCATATGATAGGACTTACAACATTTTATTTTAAAATGTTGTAGGCCATGCGCTTTGGAGCATTTAATCAAATTAGTTAAACATAAATGATTTTTTGCAGATGCCCATTTTTTGATAACTGATTTGAGTGGGCATAATAGATCTGCCCATTCATCTAGTTAAGTCCGCTTGTTTTCCCCTAGAGTACTCAAACTTGGTCACTCATAAGATCATTCTTGATTATGATACAAACAGAAGTAAGATCTTTTTTCATCACAGGACCCATTAGCAAATAAGGCAATCAAATGGTGGAAATTCCAATGACCTAAATGTAAGCATTACCCAAGCAGAAGCTAAAAAAGTTCTACAGATGCTAAAATGTTCTACAGTCATGTTGACAACTGATTTGAGTGGGGCAGAAACATCCTTCATGTAAATTAATTGATTATGCAATCTACTAAGAATGTTTAACCAAGGGCCTATTTCTTTGCTCAGTTTTTCTAACAAGATTCTATCCAAAATTCTGACACTATAGATTAAACATGTAATAACTTCCAATATAACATCAAAATAGACTAGGCTCATTGTAATAATTGTTGTATGAGAAGATATGGAGCAGGACGAGACAACAACACAAGAAACTATGTTTAACATATCATATGATAGGACTTACAACCTTTCATTTTAAAAATATTGTAGGCCATGCGCTTTGAAGCATTTAATCAAATTAGTAAAACACAAAGTGTTTTTTACAGATGCCCATTTTTTGATAACTGATTTGAGTGGGCATAATAGATTTTCCCATTCATCCAGTTAAGTCTGCTTGTTTTCCCCTAGAGTAGTCAAACTTGGCCACTCATAAGATCATTCTTGATTATGATACAAACAAAAGTAAGATCTTTTTTCATCACAGGGCCAATTAGCAAATAAGGGGATCTAATCATGGAAATTCCAAGGACCTAAATGCAACCATTACCCACACACGAGCTAAAAATTTCTACAGAAGCTAAAATGTTCTACAGTCATGTTGACAACTGATTTGAGTGCGCATCTGCATGTTCATTCTTAGTTGTTGTCTATCACTAACATGCAAAGTTGGGCATCGATACTTTGGGAGAGGCCTTCGCCAAAACACAGTCAAGTAGCTACAATATCTTGCAGAATATCCATATCGAAGTCTCAATACTTAACATATTTAAGAAGAATTTATAATAACATCAATCACTAAGACATAATGCATGAAGCTTTAGTATTTTAGTGTACAATGTCTGCCAGAAAGGAGTTTTTTAGCACTAACTAAATCCCACAAAATGATGGTGGCAGACCGAAGATTCAAAATAAAAATAGGAAACAAAGAATTAAAATTAATATCCATGGGATGAGTTGAACTGGTAAAATCGTTCATAATGTAGCCCTAGCTTCAAATCCTAAGAAACATGATAAATACCATTAGGAAAGATAGTTTCTCAAAAAATGTTCTATAGGTATGTTCATTTTTTTCAAAGCCTCGGATTTTGCATTTTGTGAAAAGTTATTGTCGATGTTTTTGCTCCTTGCTTTTGTTGTATCGAGTTTGTCTGTTCATTGACTGAAACTCTGTTAATGCCAATTTTTCCTCTAAATTTGGTGAACCCATTTTAATCTATGCGTAGGGTGTGCTACGACTAGAAAATCTAACTTTTAGTCTTTATACGGGCGAGTGCCCTACCCTTCAGACAGAGTATGTTCGTGACTAGGTTTGAAACTGGGTTAGTAGGTTTGATCTACCAAATTGAACGAGCTGTTGCAAACTATATTGCTTGAAACGAGGGGTTAATAGGTCCATAGGATGTTTCATGCTCCCATTCATGTGAAGAAGATTAGCTATAGATTCCTTACACTTCAAAACACATGTCAGATTATGGAATGGCAGGGTCCACTTAATATACGTTTGAAACGTAGTAGCCATGTTCGTAAAAATAGAATTTCAAAAATATGTCTGAACATAAATGTTTGGTAAAAAACAAGAAAAAAGACATGTATATGTTTTGTGAAGTTAATGTTACAAACCATGTAGTTTATGAACAAATTTCTTCATATAGAAGTTTTGAAAGAGAGGGTGGACAATGTTGACCCACTTTCTCCGAAAAAAAAGAAGAAGCTGTGTTATATTTCTACTGTTGAGAAAAGCTGGAGCACATTTTTTTTTTCAATATGGAGGTAGTTTGCTACTATGGTTTGAACAGATCTTTAAGTCACACTGGATTGAACAAGATCAATATTCTCAACAGAGTGAGACTGGGGTAAAGAAAACAATACTGGCAGCAACCTTATGGTTTATAATTATCATCAAAAGAAGATTGGATCTTGAAACTGTTAGTGCAGTAAAAATTCTTTATATCAAAAGCTATTAACAAAAAAAAACAGAAAAATTAACATAAATGAAATTGTTCAACTTAAATTCCACTGGCATGAAAATTCGCCTTCCTCTTCAGACTGCTTTACCCCCTGGCGGGCAGATCAAAATGGCAAGGTAAACAGTCTTAAAGCAAGAAACATATTTGCCCTCGAGCCACTCAAAACCAACCTAATCTGTACGTATTACAGTGAATGCATTAAATGTTTTACAACTGCTGAACTTTTCTTCTAAACAGTGCTAAATAAAGGCAATGACCAATACAAGGTTGCCAACATAAAAAAATCAAAACCTAAAACTTTAGTTGAGTCCCATTTAAATACAAATGGCAAAATCTAATTGAAAACAGTGCAAATGTTTAATTGTTAAGGTGAAGACAATATCCATGCCTTCGGCAAGATAATAAAGCTCTTTAAAAAATATGATATGTGTTTATAAATATGTATTCTTATAAATATGATAAGATATTTTACTTAGTGCAATTAATTAATTGCTATAAGAATAATATATGTATGTTTTTATTAATAAAAATAGACAAATGTGACGTTTACATTCAAGCGGTCCCCGACTAATTAGCCAAAGGCCCAAAGGTGTTCCCCCTATGGTAAAGGACCTTCGGACGTTTCTACAGCGATGTTAAATTTGACGGTTTAACAGCCGTCTAGACATTCTTATATTTTTCTGTGTATCTTCATTGTGAATTGAGCACATGAGGGTGGCCATGATTGAGGTGCCAGGGTGAAGCTTTGTGATTTTTTTTTTTTCATTTATCATGCCCTAGCTTGGGCGGATTTCTCGGGGGCATGGATTGAGGGCTCAATCTCAGTTTGAAAGAGTGAAAATGGGGTTGCGTCAAGGGTTTGTGCCCAATAAATCTTAGATATGTTTTTTTTTTTTAAATCTGTTATGAACGCATAGATCAAGATCAATCAATTTGTATAGAGTGGGATGAGGAGGTATTATAGTTACAGATTTATTTCTATGTGCAGGACAACGTTTTTTAAATTTAAAAAAAAAATCTCCCTGTTTTTTTAATCATTAGATCAAACCGTAGTTATTTACAAATATATATGTATAAATATGTCAAAAAGTCTCTGCTGTAAGGATCCACGTTATTTCACAATTTTAAAAAAAATTCCATGCTCTGTGATATAGATTAATGAACAAAAAGGTCATTCTTTTAAATCTGGTTTTTATTATTATTATTTTTAACATCAATAAAAGGAAGAGACATTGGATTTCCCTATTTTAATAGCAATACTAAATTAGGCATTAACCATATGGCTTCAAGAAGATTTAATTCTCATTATGTTAGCTCAAGAATGAGCGAAAAGAAACACCTTATTTAATCCCTACAACATTTTAACTGAATACCATTATTCATGGAGCCTAAACACAATGATTCTTTTTTTTAGCATTCAACCATAAGAGCTATACATTTAAGGTTGTAAGGGAGCCATCAAATTAAATTGTTTTATACTCGACTCGTCTTAATAAAAATAACAGTTTTTTACTCATTCCACGCCTAAAATGGCACTTAGTAGGGAATCCGCGATGTACGCTATCATAGAAGAGGCTCCAATCATCAATGGATTAGAAAGTGGCGATCACAGGTGGGAAATAATTCTAGACGACAGGGTTCAAATTGAGGAAATGAGGTCATTTGCAGCATTAGATAAGCCCCCTGTGAATACGAGCGAGGAGGAAAGGATCAAGTGGTTCACGAAATTTTGCATAGGCTCAAAATTTTGCAATCAGATTCAGTGTCCGCTCAGTTTAAGGGGAGGGTAAATTCTTTCTTCAACAACAACTGCACAATGCAATTCTTCATGACTTGGATATCTAATCCTAGATCTTTCGGCCCGCGTGAGTTATTGTCGGTGGAAAGCGTCTTTAGATGGTATTCGTTTGCTAGATGTGAGGATGTTGTTCAAAGGCACTGCAGCCAAATCTGTTTTGATCTTCAACAAACGCAAATTCCTGGATAAATTTTTTATCCAGGAATTTGCGTTCAGCTTCAACGAGAACAAATGGGGTCACAATGGCCCCTATCTCGTCACCCGCATGGTTCAGAATCTTGAAAACCTGAACACAATCTGATTCCAGGTGATGCCTCCCATGACTTTTTATTCGGTGGACTGGACTCGGATCCACAGCGATTTTCAGTGGCAGAGGGATGGCAAAGTATAGATAAAATGGATAAAGGCAAAGTTGTTGCAGATGGAGGGCGAAACTTATGCGGTGCACCTCTGGAATAAACATAGCCGACACTTGCAGGTGGAAGAGGGCAACATTATTCACCACATCTTCCATAAATGTTGCAGCGTCTGCGACGAAAAACAATTTTTACAAATTACTCATTCTTTATAATTACAACTGAATTTTTCATTCTCCTCTTAGATGCAAAACTCTAGATGGTAAAGAAAAATGGAAAGAGAGACTCTCTATCTTTTGTTCAGAGGGGGCAGTGGAATCAGAAAAACACTTTATTACAGAATGCAATGCTTATAATGACATTCTTTTAAAATTAACAAAAGAAAATAAAAAAAATCTGGTTGTACTGTCTCATAAACTATTATAAACCTTCTAGATTTTACAAAGTTTTTATTTCACTTCATTTCATTTGTATATCATGTGGATCGTCATTGAATCCCTATTATTTTGTAGTCTCTTTATGTGATTGCAATATACCACACGTGTGTTTGTTGAATTATTCGTTCATTTCCAGGGATTCATGGTGCTCTACTACACTTCATTGTATTAAATAACGTAACTTAAAATCAACAACATTGTATATATTTAAAATGGCGAAGAAGAAACGGTTTCCAAATTTCATTAATTTAGGTGGATAAAACGTGGCACCAATCAAAGTCTGGTTCTTCTTAATATCCATTATCATCATTCTAACTCAACCATTCTTAGAAACATAAAGTTAATTTTTCTTATAATATCAGTTAACTTTTTATATAATTATCATTCTAAGAAACGTACCATTTTCATAGTTATTATATTGGCAATACTGAGCGAATAAAAACTGAAAGAAAATTGAAATGGTGGCTAGCAACAAATCAATCATTGTTTGGACTTATTTGATTAAGAGATTGAATATAATGAACTTTGACATTCTCATCTTGCCTTACAAAACGTTTTTGAAGCTTCACAAATTATTTTTTTCAAGTATCATGTACAATAATGCAAACTTGTTTGCTTGAAGTGAATATGGCATTGGAAGTCTTGCTTTGTTTGGTCACTAGTCACTCTCCACTTTGCAGCCACACGTACAAAATGTGTTCTTTACACTTTTCACAATGAAGGTACTCCATTCTGCAACATGGGTCCACTCCCACATTTATCTAATCCCAAAAAATCAAATAGCTAACTTATACCATTTGGCGTTCACATTGCATTGTATACATGCGATTGCTATTATTGCGAATGGTCAAAAAGAGCGTGGGGACTTCAGTACATAAAAAATGATAAGGGCCTTCCTTGTGGTCACGCTTTGGAAAGAAAAAAATTAGAATGGCGAGAAGTGGTAATAGTAACAGTCACCATGAAGAGCCATTGCTGAAACAGGTCGAAAAAGCTCAAAACTCTGATGATGCCTGCGAAGCATGCAAATTAGAACATCGCAAACGCCATGAAAAACGTTTTCCTTTCACCGAGTTTTTCTTTGTTGGAATGGTTGTGCTCATCAATGGTATTCAAATCGATTCTGCTTCACTTAGCCTTTCATGCTTCCTCTTTTAATAATTTTTGACATTTATGCTCTTGCATTTTTGGGTTCTGTGTTTACAGCGCTTCCCATATCTTCGCTGTTTCCCTTCCTCTATTTTATGGTAAGCTGCAAAAATGTTGTAACATGTGGTAGAATGGATATTCCTCTGCTGTAGTGGTTAATGAGAATGTTTATCCTTCACACGCACAAAAAAAACAGCCTACTGCAGTGGTTTATTATGACTTTAGCTGTAGTTGAGTTAACAATGATATGTGCAGGTCAGGGATTTCCATATAGCAAACAAATATGAGGATATAGCAACTTATGCTGGTATCCTTGGTGGGTTTTCTTTCCTGGTTCCATTTTTCACATTCATATTTTAATGGAGGATGATGTACTATGTTTTTGGACTGTTGTGTTTAAACATCAGTGACAGTCACTATAAAATAAAAAATTTCACAAATTTCTTTAAAAACGCTTAGAGTGCAGTGGTAGGTAGTAGGACTTGCAAGCCATAAATCAAGAAGTTAAGTGTTGTTGATTTTAGTTCTAGTTTGTGCGTTGAATCTTATGTAACATGCACAAGTGCTGCCTGTGCTGCCTTGACAAAAATGACAGAAGAATCCAGGCAGCCATCAGACATCATCAAAATTAGATACCACCGCAGTCATTTTATGTGCATGGCTGTTGTGTGGGTTGAATCCGGCCTGCAACAAAAATGCATAAAATCTTGGTCGAACAGTTTCGACATCAGGCAAGGGCATACTGGTTATGCTAAGCCAGTTCGTACTAACATACATAATGTTTAGACTCTTCCTTCTAAAGACTAATACTAACATCTAGCTAGGTAGGTTAGTTGAAAGTTGATTTTAAGTTTACACGAGGGAGTGTATATTTCCCATGTTTCAGGTCTATCTTCAAGACAATAATATATGAGGAACTGTGTTAATGGTGTGTGGGCATCAATATTGCAGGATCATCCTTCATGGTGGGACGCTTTCTGTTCTCAGTGTTATGGGGAGTTGCAGCAGATAAATATGGTCGCAAGCCTGTTATCATCATCGGTGCCATCTCTATGTCAGTACAAACACCACAGTCTACTGTTTTCCATATATTTCACAAATCTTAACTCTGTAATAATTTGTTTGAACATTGCAGAATTGTGTTCAACACCATGTTTGGGTTCAGTGTAAACTACTGGATGGCTATTCTAACAAGATTTTTGCTTGGTTCTTTTAACGGCCTGATTGGCACAATTAAGGTTGGCTACCACACTCCCAAGAGGCTGTAAATGCAATTGGGTTATTTCCATTAAATTTCAATGTTATATTCGGTATCATTGTGTCTCAATATCACGTATGTTTGATAGTCGATTATAACGTCAAAAGTTTAACGATTTTTAAAAACAATTGCAGCTTATTTAAATGATCTTTTGTTTTGAAAAATTCCAGTTTTGATAACTACATCTAGATTAGGAGTATAAGTGATCTCTGTTTTGAAAAAGTATGTATAATTGATGGACAGGCATATGCAACAGAAGTGTCAAGGGAAGAACATCATGCTATGGCGTTGTCAATTGTATGCACACTGCCCACTCAACCATGTCATAATCTACTCTGCAACTTTACTGTAGATTATCAGTGAAGCTTCCATTAATGAATTTGAAAGTAGCAAACTGGTAAACATGTTTCTGTTTGCTGTGCTGGTTAGGTAACAACAACATGGGGAATTGGTTTGATCATCGGTCCGGCAATAGGAGGATTTCTGGCACAGGTACTTAATTATTGTGATCTGTACAAAATAAAATAAGTTTGACATTGCATTAGTACTTGTTAAGTATTCCACTTCTTGTGAAATTGTACTAAGAGTAAAGTAAGTGTAGGACCGTTTTACTGCCGTTTAAAAGTAAAGAGCGGACACCTGTCACTGACGTCAACAGTAGAGATTGTTGGAATCGATTGAAAGAAATATAAAATAATAATAAAAAGATTTACAAACAGTTCCCGTGTTATACGGGAAGACATTGGTTAGGGGTTAACTTTGACGGCCACGTGTTCCTGTCAAACAATATTTTAGTTGACCGTAAATTTTTTGATATTGTTCTTCTTATGACATTAAGTTGTTCAAAAAATGATGCCCTGGGATAAATTTTTCACAAGCTTGACAACACATTCTGTAAATCTTATTGCTTTGCGTTGGATACAGCCCGCACAGAATTACCCAAATATTTTCCCGGCGGATTCTCTCTGGGGAAGGTAAATTTGCACATTTCATTTATCCTTCTGTTATATTAAACATTTTGATGATGTCCTCCTGAGATTGCCATACTTGAATTGCCAAGCATGCTTTTAATTGTTTATTTACAGGTTTCCATACCTTTTGCCATGCGTTGTTATATCGGCCTTTGCAGTCCCGGTTCTTCTGCTTGCAGTTTTACTTCCCGTAAGTTCATTTCGTCCATATGCTATATTAAGGCTCGGCTTACCAGAGTAGTAGTGTATTTGTAGACTATTATGCTGCTTGATACAAATACATGGTGACTATTTTTTTGGGCAACGATGGTGTAGGAGATTCTGCCATCCTTGGTGGTTATGAGTAAAAAATGACTGAAGATGAACTTTGTTTTTTTGTGAAGCAACGGATTGCATTCCCTATCATTTGGTTTAACTCTATAGAGTTGTTCTATTCGCTTTTTTTTTCCCATTATTTGTTGTAATGGTTCAGTCATGGTGTTACATAATAGAGAATGTTATGTGGATGTAGAATCATTTGTTTTCATAGACTATTATAGTTATTCAAACTCGGTGTTCATTGTGCTCAACTATTCAGTCCAAACTGTCATACATTCGTAGGTATCTGATGTGAGTGAGCGATTTGTTTGGCTCTACCTAATACCATCTTGAAGGGTTACAACTTTCAACTTGGAACTTGAGGAAGCTTTGGTTAGAGTTCCATATTTGTTTAATTGGGGCTTCTTCGAATTGGAATATACCTTACCTTATCTTAGTACAGAGTTTAACTGATGCAGGAGCATCATAAACACTTTGTACCAATCTTGTAAATATGTCTTCATTGTGATGGAACAAGGATTCAGGAGTCTCTAGGAGTCAGTGAAAGTCAACTTTGTTCATTCTGAGTCTAAAAGAGCCAAAACTCATTTTCCCTCCAAAATGAGTAAGTTTGAAAATCTGGATTCCTTAGCATGAGTCATAAGGAAATAAGCATATGTGAGAAGCCTAAACTATGTTGTATGGTCATAAGGCATTAAGATTGTGTTGTAAATATATTTCACCTCCATATCCATGTAAATTCAGTTCAAGAACCTTCTTAACTTATCAAGCCAACGTCGGAGGATGGAAATATAAGTTTGTCGTATGATTCTAGGGAAAATCCTTGAGGGAGCTAAGTATGGAAAGTCAGTTTGGATCGATAGGATCAAATCATCCTTGAGAAAAATCAGAATAAGCTATGAAAATATTCAAGGGAGATGAGAAAGAGGTATGTAGGGAGATTGAACAGGAGATACGTTGTAATCAAGTGAGAAGAGAGCCATGAAGGCTCGGAAAGATCTATGCACAATCATGATAACTCTGTAAAAGACAGATCTTGTATTGACAAAGTTATGCTCTTGAATGTGTGTGTAATTGGTGTATGAGCGAATAAGTTTGTTTGTGTTCCTTTGAGATGCATGTTTTGACAAGGATAAGTTAACATTCTTAATATGACAGGGTTTGATTTTTGCTAATTGAAACTAGGTGGTATTTGAAATATGTTCTCATATTCATAAGAATGCACAGTATTTGGTGTGTGTCCTGACTGCACAGTTTATGGAGAGTGTGTAGTGACATTATCAACAAGAAAAACAGGGTATAAGCTATAAAGCCCAAGGAAAGTGAATCTAGTTCATGCATAGAAGAGGTGAGTAAATTGTCTGAACTATTCCTTGGAATTTGAAGATGGAAGCAATATCATAAAAGACTGTCTAAACTAAGAATCCCGTAGAGTGACATATATGCATTGCTCAGAGGTGATAGAGAAGCATTAGGATGCAGAGGTAGTCTCCATAAGAGAGGATCCAAAACTGATAAATACTGATAACACAGTTTTTCCTAAGACGAGAATCAAGATTTATAAGACAAAACATTGTTACAGTGGTCTAATATGCTTGGAGGATATTGGAAGAGGAGTCTAAGGCTCTGTGGAGATGTTTAGATTCATGAAAGAACTTTAAAACTTGATCTAAGAAAAATAAACCTAAAATGGAAGCTCTTGGTCTCTGTACCCTGTCTAGGGTTTAGCAAGGAAAGAAATACTCATAATTTGCATTGTATCCGGTGGAAAGACCTAAGAATTGGTGTGAAGGTAGATTGAGGCATCAAGAACGGTCTCAAGAATTTTCAGAGAAAATGGAGAAGTTTTCATGGGTCAAATTCTAAAATTTCAGTCTGACTGTGCATGGAAAACCCAGTCTTGAGGGTATAAAGAAAGAAATTGATTGAATAACCAAGATTACTCATTAATCTCTGTTAAAACTTGTTTAGAAGGGTACAAGGGAAGTTGAAGGAGGAATTTAATGATTGAAAGAACGCACATAAGGTTCTAGGATAAGCAAAATTGGAAAACACAGTCATATGCCCTGTTCTCATAACAGTTACAAACTAATTTTGAAGATTGAATTTCATAAAGTGACTTACAAACACTGTTAAAACTTGGTCACAAGGTGGATAAAGGAACATAGAAGGTGAGAACAAGGTAAAGAAGGAATCATTAGGTTGTTAGAGCTAAAAATCTGTAAAACTCAGTCCTAGACCTTAAGAAGAGACCTAATAGTGCACGAGGACAAGCTGGTTGAAGAACTTCCCTTAAGAATCTAATCCCGAAACTTTGTATGAAGCAAGAATTCAATAAAGGGTGTCCTAATCTGTGACTTGTTTCTCATGGAAGTTTGTCAATTGACCTAAACAATAAGATTTGCATGAAAATAGGATTACAAGAGCAATACCTAATTGTAAATTGTTTAAGGTGATTTGAAGGGGTTAGATTGAAGTGCAGAGTCTGAAACTTTGGGAGAAGCAGTAGGCCCATAAAGGGCATTCAAAAAGATAGATACATTCTTTTGAGTCCTTATGCGTTGCTTTGAACCTTAGTTAGAAGACTCGGCGAGTACTAGCCGAGTTGCCAAGTACTTGCCAAAGAAAGCTACAAACGTACTTGCTGAAAAAACTCGCCAAAAGGACTCACCGAGTTTTGCCGAGTTTTGGCGAGTAAATTCATATTAATTGGTAGTGATATTTTACAAGTAATAAAATTGCTTCTATTAATTGTATTTGTATTCAAATATAATAGAAAACACTTCTGCAACATTTTATGGAGTCATTTGATACATTTTGTAGCTATATTTATGTTTTTCAAAGAAATTTGCGCATTTTTTAAGTTGCCGAGTATTTCCGAGTATTCACCGAGTCTTGCCGAGTTTTTGCCGAGTCAAATTGTTTTGGGTCTGCCGAGTATTCACCGAGTACGAGTATGTGAACTATGCTTTGAACAATAAGGTTTGCCTAAATTTAGGGCCAATAGAGCTTATTTCGAGTATAAAGGTGAATGTGATAAAATGAAGTATTAAATTTTCAATGAAGGTCTAGATACATGATGGATTGATGCAATTAAGCTGAGAGCAGATAAAAACAGTCGTTCAATCAGTGTCTATAATTATTATTCAAGTTGGATCTCTTACTTGTCTTTATTGTTTGCCATTGTTTAAAGAAAGGACAATTGCCGTGAAGGAGGCTATAGGTGATGCCATTGGTTGGAATCAACCAAAGGTCTCTAAAGACCAATTTTTCATTTGAATGAACTTTCCAATTCAGTTTCAAGCTTTTTATGAAAAGATCCTCAGAGATGACACCTTGATTCAGTCTTAAGCTACTTGAAAAGAAAGGTCTATTGATCTCACTAATGAATCTTTTGCCGTTTATGAGGTAGATCTTGACGATAAACATGTGAGTAAAGGTGTTAAGGTGCAAGGTGTCATCATTAACTTATAATGGCAGCTGGTGTTGGTGGATGTAATAATGTGAGATGTTAATAAAATAGCCCACTTAAACTTTGATGCCCATTTAACTGTTATAGGGTAGTATCTTTTCTTACTTGAAGAAGGCAATTCAAAAATTGTGATATCTTGAGCATATGCTGGAGTTTCAGGCCCTTCTTTTTATCATAAAGAATTATTCAAGCCCTAGTAGTGCAGCCACTGAGTGCCATCCATCATCAGCTCATAGAAAGTTTGTGGAGAAGGTGATGTAGTCATTAATCAATATGGAAATTTTCAATGGTTGAAACTATGTGACAAATCCAAGATAGGGGCCTTGAGATTGATACATCTCTGCGTTTCTCAAATAACTAAATTCAGCATCTCTGTACTAGTCTTAGAGCACAGAGAAAAAGTTTCATATTTGCATAACAGGGCTCACTTATGTCTTCGTACCTTTAAAATAAACTTTAGTTAGAAATAGATGGTATGTTTGATTCAAATAAACAAGCGAGTTCAAGAAAAATAAAGGGTCGTTATGTTTCCTCTGTTACCAAAGATTAGAAACTGAGCTTGAATGATATTCCTGCTGTGGGTACCTCCAAAATGTTACAACAGCATGCAATCAAAGTATATTATTGCAAATATATTAGGTATCTCTTATTAAACATGCTTCATTTGATCATGGGTGCCGTTGTAGATTAGACATCTTGCAAATCCTAGAAATATTTTTACAATTTATCTGCTACTGTTGTTGGAGAGAAAGTTAATATCTTACCTTGAACTCTTCTGGAAGGGGGATTAAGATTTTGGATGGTTGTTAGCTCTGAAGCAGTTAGGCATGAAAAAAGAGATAAAAGCAGTCTATGTGGATTTACGAGAATTTGTTCCAAGGTTTTGATGGAAGAGGCTTTGATATGTGGATTTGCTTTCTACCTGTGCACAACATAACTACATAAGCTTGTTCCCGTTTGTTGTTCCTAAACAGTAGGACGAACTATGTTTCTACTTTTGTACTATTTTTTTATAGCTCATGAAGATGCATTGAGGCCTCCTCTTGTATGTTTCCGGTCCCAATGACCTATGTTTGCATTTTTTGTACTGTTTTTTTCTAACTGCCTAGGCCTGTCATATTTATACTTATCTAGTGTATACACAGACTTGTGTTTTATGTTGAGAACATTATGATTTAGCCATACAGTAGATCCTTAATCTGAATATACTTATGTTGATATTAAATAATTGCAGATGAGGCCTATTATACTAGCTCATCAGATTACCTCGGGGCCTTGGTTCGTCAAATAAGCTCCAATTTTGTATATGATGATCTCAAAAGAAATGAAAATATCTTCATATACCAAAAATTCAGTAACAAGTATTGCATCTTCAAAATTGTATACTTCCCATGAATCATAAGCCACTAGGATGTTTTTTCCCACCATAGATTGAGGAGAGGAGTGCCTGCCCCTGCCGCCGCCCCTGCCCCTGCCCAAACCCCTGTATATATGCTGCGGCCCCATATATAGAAACTTTAGTAGCCCCCCCTCTACAAATAGATGACCCCATATATGGATAGGGCTACTCTACTCCTGTATGAGCTGATATATGTTCTAGAGTGATGAATATCATGATGAACCATTTCGTAATTTCATTTAAACCCATTTCTTAATTTGATTTTGAATAGGATGGATGCTAAAAAGATAAAATCGATTGATATGTAGCCATATAGAGTAGGTCGTCAAGGTCGTGTTTGAATTAAATATTTAATCAAATAAATGCGATTACCCCAGGAGGCTACTCCCTTCATTTTTCCTTTATGTTGGTGACAAAATTTCTACTAGAATTTTTAATATTGTTTTCTTTTTTTCATTGAATTAATGGCATATTATTTTTGAAATATTAACTATTCTTAGCATGATATTAGTTTTTTAATTATTCTTGTTCAGATACAATAACTTCTTTTTGTACGAGTACCTCATAAAGAAAAAATAATATTTGACACCGTTACTTCCGGTTCCAATGAATGAATGCTCATTGAGTTCTTCTTTCCATACGAGATCAGCTGGTCAAATTAAGAAAAAAATTGACTCAGCAATTTATTATTATTGATTTGTGAAGGACTCTATTTGAAAAAAGAGTGACACTATTATGATTATTTTGGTTTAATGGTTGACTATTTTTAATACTATGTTGATAGGAGACATTACATAAGCATCCTCTCAGGGAAGAGGAGAATCCTGACCTCAACCCAGTTGACATTGATATTGAAAATGAAGAGCCACAAAATGAAAAGACATATATGAAAGAAAAGGAGGAAGGAAAAATGGCAACCTTGAAAACAATCATAAACAACTGGCCAGTGATGTCGACAATAATTATAAACTGTGTTTTTTCTCTTCATGACATTGCATACTCAGAGGTAAAACTTGAAGAATCTTCTTTGAAAATATTATGTTTGATTGTAATATTCTTCAAGCCTTTGTTGTATAATGCACTACAGAGTTTTTGTAGATTTTCTCTCTTTGGGCTGTGAGTCCAAGAAGACAAGGAGGGTTGGGTTTTACTACAAGTCAAGTTGGTGTGGTCCTTGCCATCTCTGGTATGTTCTGTTATCCATTTCAGCCATTTTTATTTTTGCATATCCTATTTTTTATGTGCGATTGAGTAATATTTTCCCTCTTCCACTAGGTCAAAACACTAATCCAACAAAGTCCAACACAAGAAATGTGCATATAATGATATGCACGAGAAAATATATCTTGCTTCTCCTCATTTCTTTACTGCCCAGCTTTTAGACAGACTTAAGATTTGTATAAAGCATTTTATTTTTGCATATTGATATTTTCTTAAGAGTACCTATTAGTGATATAAGATTGAAGACTTGGGCCCAATCTATACCCACTTTGATCTAATGTATTTTTTAGTTTTTCAGATGGTGAATCTCTCTCACGTGCCTCCACCTGCCTGAAGATATGCTTTTTTGGAAGCTATTTGAAACAATCCCCTTAGTGGACCGCATGAGTACACTTCCTTTTTCTTAGATGCCAAAGGCCTAATTGGTAGCTATTATGCCAATATCCACCCAGGACTTGCACTCTGCCTCATTCCTTTTGCACATGTCAGGAGCTTAGCCTTCTGCCGGAGTGGAATCCTGGTTGGCTATATAGAACTGCTTAGTCAACTCACCAATGGACCATGGCTCAAATGACAGTATTTATGTTTTTGTATGGGTCGAACATTATTATAACACATTTTTTTGTTTTGTTTAATAACTTGATATTCTCAACTGTCTTTGCTTTTGAAGTAGAATCTGAAATCAAAACTCATGACTCGGGTATTGTTAACTGAATTAAAAGTTTGAGTTATTCAAATCCTGAATGTCATCTGATCAAAAGGCTTGTTCAAGAATGATTTTGTCATCAATTATTTCTTACTATGTTTATAACACGATGAGAAATCTTGATAGTTCTGAGAACAATGTATTGTGGAGATGTGAAGGTTTCGGACTGTTAGTGCTGCAAATTACAATATTCGCACCATTGGCTAAGCTCTTTGGACCTATTCTTGTAACTCGTACATCAGCAGTAAGTCGACTGTGCCATGGTTATATGGGTTCAATAAAATTATCACTTGTGTAAATTCTGTGTTCAGCTAGACCAATCCTATGTTCTGTTTGTCACGTCTTTTCTCAAAACAAAGATTTATTTCACAGTGAATCATATGGACATTTTTTGCTGATTGCAGATACTATCTATACCATTACTGACTGCGTACCCATTTATAGCCATGCTAAGAGATCAAGATTTATGGATTGTCATTAACAGTGCATCTTTACTGAAAAATATCTTATCTGTAAGTATATAACTATCTTTCATTTTCCCACGATTCAATTCAAAATCTATTGTCTTTAAAATCAACTATCACATAATTTCTTCATAGTTGGTTAAAAAGTACTGGAAATGTTTCGACTTTTAGAACGATTATATTATGTATGAATGGTACTACTTTTACAAAAGTACTACAATTTTGTAACTCATTTTACTATATTGATGAGAATTGTGTACCTAAAAGTGCAGGATTTTTCTTCCCTCTTTCTTAGGACAGATGGTATTTCCAAAACTATAGTGATTATATCACTTGTTTGGAGATTCTTTCTGTATTACATTTGCACACTCAGTAAGAAATAAGAATAATAATTATTTTCAAAATTAATCCTGGACATTCTGCAGGTGATGACTATTACAGGAACTTTCCTCCTCCTAAACAATGCTGCGGTACAATCTCTCTCTGAATGTTCCATATATGCACATAGCTATTATAATTTTTGTTTACAAGCATATGTATTGTATCATCAATGTTCTGTTATAGTAAAAATGTTTACGGTGCTATTTCACTCTTTTCTGTTTATCTTATATTCCCTGTAATAATTAAGTACCTGCAGATATCCCGTATGTTAAGGTCTGAACCAATATAATGCTTCAATTTTACAGGCACAAAATGAAAGAGCAGCAGCAAATGGGCTTCAGATGAGTGGAATGTCCTTTTTCAAAGGAATAGGACCAGCAGCAGCAGGCATTCTGTAAGCACCTAATAGATTAGACGTTGCTTTTCATTCCTGTGTGCCAACAAATGCTTTGAAATTCCACCAATACAGATTTTTTCTACAAACCGTGTGCAATATTTATTCTGTCTTTTGAAGCATTTGCTACAAAATCCTGGGGATATTTGTGATTGGGTTTCAATTTGTGATGTTATTGGAATTTGATTATTTTCAAGATAGATCCCTGGCTTCTTTGTCATTATAGGATTTAACGCATTTTCCCAGATAAAAAAGTAAAGTGGTTGCCACCAATTTGAAGTAACTTTTTAAAGTGACAGTCTTCTACTCTTGTTAGCTTTCAAAATCCCAAAGACACTATGGATTTGGACAAATTTCGACTTTCACAAGTTGTCTGAGTGTAGTACCCGAAATCTGGTCTGAGCAGTTGGCAATACATCATTTGACATTTATCTCATTTATACACAGACGACCTATTTAAGGCATCCTCTTTGTTTATACCGCATCCTAGTCCCACTAGACGATAGCTATTCTCCATCTCAGCTCCTCAAGAATCATCGCACATGCTACAAAACATCTATACAGACCTCCACTTGTTTGAAATTTGATTCCTTTCACACCCTTGACAGGCTTGTAGGTCCAGGATAGGTTCAACCATGAACTTGTCCGACCCCTGCGAACGTATCCCTTGCACTCTTAGCGGTTGCTTTTTCAAAAGGGTAACTTATCTTAGTCACCCTAGGTGGTACTTTTGGGTCTGTTGAGTGGGAATTCATACGAATGCTCACATATAAATACACATCCACCCTAAACTATTAGAAGCATCTAGGGATCCTCTACTCCCTTAGTCGAAGAAGGTTAAGAGAAAGCACCGGATAATCCAATTCCTTAGAACACCCATTACAACAACAAACTACTAAAATTTGAAGTCATCTATATTGCTGCCCTAAATCAACCACGAGCAAAATCTGAAGTATCAAGTGCGTATAACCAAGTGTGACAGCCGGATCAAGCGCTCCATCTTTATTGTTTTTTGTTTATCACATGCAACACATCATAGGGTTGGGAGAACTCATTGTGGCTTGTTCCCTTGTCAAAGTAGTGGTATGTAGCGAACACTAATCACATCAGTGGGGGTGTGGTGAGGCAGTTCATCCTAATCGTTGCTAAGCCCATTTTAGGTCATAAACACAAGAGATAGCATTTCAAGAAAGGAAGCCATATCTTGTCACATTTTTTTCATCACATGGATCCAGACCTAAAAATAAAACCCCTAGAATTAGGTGAATCGAATCACAACATTCACTCCAAGTGTGTGGGTCTAAAGGATAGGATCATAGCCCCAAGGAGAGGTTCGGCCAAAAAGATGTCCACATACCCATGAACCTGTCATGCGCTACATTCCAAGTCAAGATATTTTATGAGTAGATTGACGACACCCTGATTTGTTTCTATGCACACTCTAAGCACTTTGTCACACAATCTGTCCATATAAATTTGGCTCTTTTCTCTAACCCTAAAACCCTAATTACACTTTGTTGAGTTATCAATGACAAATATGTTGGCAAATGCTAGAGTAACATATTATAGGGTTATTTGTCTTAGTTTGGAATTATCATTATTCCACAATATATTAAATTAGGTCCAAAACCCTAATTTTGTATTAAATTTTGGTGAACCCGCTTATCTATCAAACAACCTCAAGGTACAGGTTTAGCCCTCCTAGACAAGTTCAACACTGAAACCGTCCAAGCCTCCCATGAACCCATCCAGAGTTGATTTCTAGGTCAAGAAATTTTCTTAGCAGCTTGACGACAATCTGTTCCACCTCAACACATCATCTAAACACTTTCTCACACCTTCCCACATGGTCTAGTTGCTCTCTCTGACCCTAATCACATTTATCAAGTTCTGGTTAGCATAATATTCAATAGTCGAGCTTTACACCGATTTAGGACTGCCCTTTATTAGTTCTAAATTATCCTCTTACAACATATGTTAGATTAGGCCCTAAAACCTAATTTCCTTATCATGCACCCAACATTGCATGCAACATATCCCAAACGAGGCCGCATGCAAGTCCTAAATGACTTTGACTGGAGAGATACAATTCCTCGCGATCGTGGCATATAAGGTGAAGGTTACTCTCCTTTGGTGAACTCTACCAATGATAACAAAACTGAGTGCATACTGTAAAGCCTTTGTGAAATAGTTTGTTTCCTTAATCGCGAGAATAAATCTTAGCAGCTAATCATGACCAATTTAGATGTTTGCAAGACAATTCCCTAGGACAAAAGCTAATATGAATCATGAAGAGTAATCCTGAAACAGTGCAATATTTTAAACAGTTACTTGTACAAATTATTTACCTTGAAACTTTTGCAACAAATTATGGACTGCAAAATCTTAGAACAAAGTGAAAGATGTATTTGATACGCTTTAAGTAGCAGTATTAAGTTGCCTCCATTATCAACTCACCAAAATGGAAAAACTACATTTTTTGGTAGGCAATTGTTAACACACCATATATTTGGGGCCCTTCACCCCCGAGATTCATACTTTGACCGGTAGTGTAAGGCAATGATCAAGTATGAGGAAACTGTTACAAAGCCTCGTTCCGTCAATTCTAAGGTGAAGGATGCACTGGGATCCTCTAAACTAAAGCCTCAAACTCCATCTACACAACTTCCTATATCTGAAGATGAAGACATCGCTATAGACCCTACACCATTTGCACATCTTCCTGTATCTAGTCATAAGCACATTACTATAGACTCTGTGCCACTTGCACAAACTTCCTATATCCGAAAATGATCACATTACTATAGACTCTTTGCCGCCTGCACAATATCTTGCATATGGGCACGATGACACCACCACCCCATTTGCACCGCTTCCCGAATCTGAGCATGATGATATTATTTTAGCCACTCTTGCACCTACCCAACGTCACTCACCCCAACCTAATGACATGCCTTCCTTACCATGGTTGTCGATAAAGAAGGCAAAAGTGCTCATGAAACCATAAGGTTTTATATAATGCTTTATAAGAAACTAATTGTACCACCTTTTGCGTGCCATTGATCTAAATCATGTTTGTAAAAGACCCAAGGCAACCCTTTTTTGTAATTTTCATAGAATTACTGGATGCAATACAAATAATTACATAACATTGTAGGAAAAGATTAGCAATGGTAGTATTACCAATAAGGATATTGCCATTGGGATTTAGAAAAAAATTGCTTAATTAGAAAATATATAATATATAGTAAATCATTTTAAATTTTTGTAATTGAATTTTAATTTCATTTTTTTCCCTCTTTTTTTAGCAAACTAAGCAAGTCAATGAGTTAGTTGAGTTGAGCTCGTAGAGCCTTTGCTTGGTTTGTGACTCAGTGAGTATGTCTCATGTCTATCATTTCAACTACAACCTCATAAGAACATAAAGGATGACGTCGGGTGCTAGTCTCATGTAATTTGGGAGAACAAATATCCTTCAAATGTAACATGTAATCTAGAGCCTTTGCTTGGTTTGTGACTCAACGAGTATGTCTCATGTCTATCATTCCAACTACAACCTCATAAGAACAAAAATGATGATGTCGGGTGCTAGTCTCATGTAATTTGGCAAAACAGATATCCTCAAATGTAGCATGCAATCCAAATGTAATGTCCCTTTAGGGCCAAAATAAGGGCATTTTGGATTTCTTACGAAATCCTTTTTTGGTGCCAAGGCTGAAATTTGATTTTATTTGCAATTTTCTGAATGACAAGCTGAAACCAAACCCCAGATACGAACATGCAACCTGAAATATGTGGAACTTTCAATCAAATCCTCAATGAATAATCTGAAATCTGATTTTTATTTGAAACCCTTGAGGGAAAAATACAAAATTTCGGGAAATTATTATCAAATGACAGCAATGCAAAATTTTGGAAACTATTGCAACCCTTGAAACCTAAGTTGCCGCATTTGAATTCATGTTTGAATTCGCCGATGATTAAAAACGCTGGTAAAAAAATTAGCGATTAAATTCGTGATTAAATTCGACTATGAGAAATATACATTTTTATTAAATATATAAAAGCAAAAGATAAATTCACACTTCAAAAGAGAGATAATATCACATTTCATTGATTTCATAAGTAGCTATTACAATAATGTGATTGAAAGCAAAAACTTCAAAAAACATGTGCTCGCAGGTTACAACCAAGCTGGCAGGTGGGATGATTAGTCTGAGCACAGGAGAATACTCGCCAAGTTTTGGAAAGCTATCCAGTATTTTAAATTACTAATCTATCTACAGGCAATCAAAGCTCATGATTCTTTCAGAAGATTACAAGAAGTTGTTTGGTCCAAAAAGGTGCAAAAATGGATCTTATGAAAATAAGAAAAATATTGCCATCAATGCGTAGAGCTCGAGAAAATATGCACTTTTGGAGAAAATGACACCTGAAACGGAGCCACAAAATGAAAGTTATGGCACATACAAGTTTTTGCTGCTACATCTTCCCGGACCCTTTCCAAAAATGGCAAATTTTTTTCTTTCCTTGTATTTTGTTCACAGAAAATCCAAAAATGGAAAAAAAATGCCAAAAAAGGAAAGAAAACACAAATTAAATCACGATTTTCAACGCACTGTTATAATTCGGCGAATTTCGATTTTTTTCCTTGAAGTTCGCCGAATGCAGCAACTTAGCTTGAAACAGTAAATTATGAAATTTAGGGTGAACAACTGCAAATGACCAATTTCATTTGATGAAATGGAAAAACAACATGACAATATTCAGAATTTTTGTTGAAGTGTCCAGCATTCAACTGGCCATCAAAAAGCTGAGCCAAACCCCCCCCAAAAGGTGACGTCAACCCTCAAGGAGGCTCCAAATAATGACATCAGCCCTAGGTATGTACAATCCAGCGCTGGAAACTCACTAGAATTCCTCTTCAGCTCCGAAAGATGATGAAATCTAAATATTTAATGATGCCCTAGCTGAAACTTTACAATTCAAATGATGTCCTAGCTGGAAATCTGCAAATATGATGATGCCCCCTTGCTGGAATGGAGATTTGAATTGGAAATTTTTGATTGAAGCCCACATGTAACTCCCAGATGGAGTTACCTCAAGAGGGTTGGAGGGTTTTCGTCTGCTAATGCGGAAATTGATGAAACATGAGGGTTTTCGTCCTCTAATGACAAATTTTGTAGCAGTAGCCCAAAACTTCTATAGATCATTCTATCATGCCTCTCTTCACTCCTAGTGACCCCTTTGTATACTTTGGCATGGCACAAAACTCAAAGTAAAGTCCCAAATGGGACAACCTTCTCTTTGGCAATTTACTTTCTTTAAAATAAAGTAATTTGTACTTTATTTTAATAAAGTGGTGACTTTATTACTTATTTTTTACTTTTTTCTTCAAAAGTCACTTTTAAATTAATAATGAAAACATAAATGCTTATAAAATAATTTTTTTTTTGCACTTAAGTTAAATCGCTAATTTATTTCCCTTTTTCCCCACCCCATTAGCCTGCGGGAAATAGAGAATTAGACTAAGGGTCTTTTCCTGAATTAATTTCGAAAAAAGGGACACTACACCAGAGCAGGCTTTTCTTTACAGTGCCACCCTTTGTGACGTGTATTTTGAAGCTTACAACAACACACAATATTACTTATTGCAACGTTTCTCCCATGGGTGAAATCTATGTATGTAGTGAAGATGATGCTCTGAGAAGGAATATATGATAGGAGACAATCTTGTACCTCCAGCGTATGTATATAGTGAAAAAGATACTTTGAGAAGGAATATACAATAGGAGACAATCTTGTACCTCCAGTCTATCTATTGGAAGCTTGGCAAGTAGATTTTTAAAAAAAACAACTCTTTATTGATGGATTTTTGATGAGAACATGAGCTTTGTTTCCTTCAAGTAAAACAAACCTCGTAATACAATTGAGATGTTTTCCTGCTAAAAGCAGGACAGCGAAAGAAGTATTTGTATCCCTTTCAAAATATAGACAACCAAGACTTCTATCTCAAATTACACTCCCCGGAATACAAAATATGCACTTTTTGGAGAAGTTTTTCCTGATATGCTGTGGCATGTGTGGAACCAAATATGTAATCTATGCCTTGTAAAGTGACTGTAAAGTACCAAACTGACATTCAAGAATCCCCTTTTCCTCAAAGATGTCAACCAAAACTTCAGTTTTGATGCTCGAGAAAAGTATTGAGCTTTTTAGCTTATGTTATAGTCCTAAGTCAATGCATAGGTGAAGTCAATGATTGTCACTATGATTGAATAATGTCATCAAACTTGGGATGCTTCACCCACATCTTTTCAAAATTGAGAGAGGAGTATGAGAAAGTGAGCATCCATAGGAACATTAAACATATTCAATTATGGCCAGAAATTGTCAATAAACGAATTTTCATAAAGTAGACAACCATGAAATAGAATTTTGTCCAATATTTCAACCACATTTTCCAGAGTTCCAAATCTATGGTTTATCCTTGCAAACTTGCCTTTCTTTTGGGGGAAGATCAACCAGTCTGTTATGAGTTGCAAAGGCTACGAATGAGACTTGGGAAAGTTCTCAAGAAGCTATACCACCGTTCTTGTAATGTGGACAGAAAGTAGTAAAGAAATCTCCTTTAGTAATCAATTAAATGCTAGATTAGAATACTGCAGATCTGACACTTGTTTCCAACATGGTTCAAGAGCCCAGCATAAAGTTAAAGCATAAACATAAATAAAACTAAATGAAAATTAAGTTCTAGAGAATGAAAGTAAGCAGTAATACCCAAAGCATTTGTGCAACATACTTTAAGCTAGACATATATCCTGCCATAAGATTTCCATTCAACCTAAAATTAAAAATTTCTGTGGAGCTGCCAACAGCGGCTTCAAAATATCTCACAAAGAAAAAAGACAATATATTAATATCTACAAAATTAAATCAACGAAACTTGAAAGTACAACTATGATAACAAAGTTCCATGTTAGAAAAAACTATAGGATATGAAAAAGACACTAACACCAAAATAGTGTAATAACAATGTAAACATATAAGCATGAAGAGGATGTAAACCCAAAGCAGTGAAACCCAAAAACACCTGGTCCAGGTATAAATACAAATAGCTATGCGAAGGAAAGATTTAAAGAGGCATGGGAGTTGATAAAGGCCGAAGCTTGAGCTGAAGATCAAGGTTGGCAATCAACACAGTCACACATTTATAGAAAAATGCAGGCCAACAGAACCAACAACATTGTCATCCACCAACACGAGCTTAGAGACAAGCCAAATGAATAAAAAAAATTGCAAGCAACTTGCTTTCTTGTGAGATGATACATTCTAGTTTACAGTTATTTATTGATTATTCATTGCTTGGGAGTTATATTTTCAAGGACGAGCCCCAATACATCTTAGACTCCAAGATAAATTTAAATGCTTAGAAATATTCTGTTTGAATCCAAAATCTTGAAACATCTTTTGATGCCTCACTTCTACATTTAGTAGACATCCACTCACAATAGCACTGAACGGAATCAGCTATTGAGGTGAACAACTGTTATTACATAATGAGAATAGCTAATTCAATATTGTTAGACAAGGACAAAAATAGTCAAGAATCATGAAGAACAAGCCACCCAAGTTAATAGCTTGGATTTTTTAATGAGGGTTATAGTATTTTACTATATTCCATGGGGACACGTCCCCTATATTTTTAGGTCCATCCCCAATAGGGGACGTTTTAGGGACTCGGGACGGGTAGGAAACGTCCCTTACCCGTCCCCAATTTATGCTGAAAATCGGGGATGTCCCCGGTGGTCAAATTTGTGAAGAGGGACGACAAGAAATGCCTAGATGTTCCCGGTATGGCCAGGGGACTTCTACAAGTTTCCTGACCGTACCGGTGACGTCTTGTTGTCCCCTACGTCCTAGCAAAGATAAAACTTTAAAACAAAACTCAAAATTAATAAAAATAAAAGGGATGTGGGGGCCCACAGGGACTCTCGTGCTAATTCCTAAGTAACCTAAACCTAAAACAACCTCTCTTACAACTAAAACTGAAAAAGGAGCTCATTTTTGTCATTTCCCATATTGTGAAGGAGAAGACAAAGAAAGATAACATAGTTCCAACGACGCAGGCAATCCCTCATAGTTCCAGTGACTCAGACTCAGGGTCTGATTTTGATGCCATTTTAGCTGATTTTGACTAAGGGAAACAATAGGTTTTAATTTTTTATGTTTCAAACATTTTCTAGTTGAAACTTGCAGCACTTGGGTGTTTCATTGTAATTATTATTGTAATTGAAACTTGAATCTTATGTGAAATCTCAATTCAGCTCCAATTTTATGGATTAAGGTTCTATAATGTGTGTGATGAATGCTTTATCAATGTTATCATATGAATATTTGAAATTTCCTATACTTTAAAAAAATTCCTTATTTTTAATAGCCATCCTCTGCCATGCGCTAAAAAAAGGCCTCCAAAAGAATCCATCCCAGAAACACGTCCCTCTGTCCCCTATTGTCCCCATCCTGGAAACTTGGTGTAACATAGGTGTTTTATAATCTTATAATATGTAATGGCTATGTATATTCCCATTGTATGTTGATTGGACGTGCTTTTTAATTCATGAGTTTGGCCATGAGGTCAGAAGCTAGGGTTCCAATTTTGAACAAGATATAAGGTAAATGGAAGGAAATCCTCTTGTGGGATTCCAAAAGGGGGTCTCATACATCAAATTGGTGTTTGGCTTGGTCTAGCCTCAAAAATCACCTTTATATCTCAATATTTGAATTGAATTTGACACTTGCAAAGACATGCAATAGATCTTTATCTATACCAATCATAGATTTTTGAAGACGGTAGTTCAATGTATTCAGATGTAAAAGACAAAGTGCTTCAGAATATGCAATGGAGGGTCTTTGAGGTCTAGAGAATGTACATGAAATATTGTCCATTGTAAAGAAAAGTAAATTCGTCGTTGATACTGAACTTATTGACTTTGAAGAACTAAGACGATTTTTCTAGATGTATATTATGGCATGTTTTAAGCGAATAGGTATATGAATATCTATGGAAAATTATGTATTTTTATTTGGTTATAATTATATTCGTTTACACCTTATTCATCCCACATAGAAAGTTCATTTTTTGTCTTATGGATATATTTGCAGTTTTTCGTGGGGACAAAAGAGACAAAATGCAAATTTTCTTCCAGGTAAAAATTTGAACTTTCAGTATGATATTGGACTTTTAAATACAGGGCTTCCATAACCATCTTGTTAGCATGATCTAAGTTATCTTTGATTCAAAATAACTATTTATATTTTAAAAAAGGAATAGATCACAAGCTTACAAATGCAAAACCAGTACTTAGTCAAACGAGAGGGCCGCTCAAAGCACTTATGCTAATTCATACCACTTCATTTGGGTGCACGAGCATTTGGATTGACATATTCATATTATTATGTACATTACATCTAGAAAAAGACAACTTTTTTTCTTCATGACCATTTGCCATACCACCTTTCATCCCCTTTCCACTCAGAGAAATTCAGTATCTTCATTGGCTTTCTCTATTCACAGTAAGAAAGCATCACCTTTTAACACATCATCTCAGATTGTTCCTCAATAAATGCATTGATCTTTTTAGAGTGTCCACAATGCCTCCTTGAGTCCTCACATTATCAGCCTAGGAGATTGAGAAGATACTAATCAAAGAATCCAATTTCGAGTTGATGTAAAAACAAGACTTGCTCATATCAGCATTTAGATTTGAGATGGCCTTGACATCGTCAGTCTTGTTCTCTGATTTCCAATTATTCTTCCCTATGGTGCTTCTTTCTAAAGGTACTGAATCAGGTTCCAACATCCTATGATCAGAGCAGCATTTAGCTATTCATAGGAAGTTAAGTTTATTATAAATATGCTTGATAAATTTAGGCCCTATTTGGGCCAGGAGACCCGTGTACCTGATCCATGACATGCATAGTGCATTGACTAGGAACTCAGTTTTTCATGTAAGACTCGGGAGGGAATTTACAGCAGTCAAAAGACCTTGTGGGATTTGCAGTTTTTGGGGTTTTACCTATACATAAGCCCTAGAGAGTGTGATACTGCAATTACTTGTAGACATGAAGAGATAGTCAGTATTTGTTTTTTGGCTGAAAGATGCACAATAATAGTGTTCCTGTGAGTTGCATGCTAAAGGTGCATGTGAAAAGGATGGAATTGCCTAAATGTCAAAATTATTCCTTATTTATGGTCATCTTTAGTGATAATTCTATGTTTCTTGTCTGCAAATATTAAAATGTCAAAGAATCAGGAAGCCAATATGATACCATGAGATAACAAGAATTCTTTCACTTAGGCTTGATTTCACTAAAATCCATTGATGTAATATGGAATGATTTTCTCTGTGAGAAACCTATTGTGTGTTTCAATATTCGATGGAACTAAGAAAAATGAAGGCAAAATACATAGAGTGTTTGCATATATGACAAATCTCATGTTGAAATTGCTATAATTCAAATCTCTTCATTCTGGATATATCTGTCATTTGATATAAAAGGTAAGAGGTAAAGATTATTTTTTATGTCACAACCAAACTAGATGCCAATTTATCTTATGAGACTCTCCATGGAAGCCCACAATGAGGATTTCTTTCCATCTACCTTCTACATTGTTCAAATTTTGTACCGCTAAGTTTTGATCTCGTGATCAAGCTCAAGAGTAAACCCAACCTTGCTAGTCAACCTGTATTCGAAGTATAAATAGCTAATAACCTAATATACTTTCTTGCAAAAAGTTGCATATGCTTCCATTCATCTTTGTCCAAATAACCTCTATGCTTATGCAACATATCATCTCTTATTATCCCCATTGTGATCCTTTTTTGAAAGCTAGAAAATCCTTTACTGCTGCTAAAATTGAAAATACATATCCTTGGACAAGAAATTTCTTGTCTAACCTCTTTATGCAAAGCAGAATGTGAAAATTTTAGATTTGAACTCCATTTCTGTTCTAAGAGTTCCAACTCTAAACAAATATCCTTTTCATTATCCATTGGTAACAAAGTGTTACCATTATTCCGATGCATAGATAACTACGCTTTGATTCTGTAACCTTTATGCGAGTTTTTAAATGTCTAAAAATGAACATTTTGAGGATTTCATTTTCTGATAGATTGTGTATCTCAATGTACCATTAACAACTGACTAATGTACATTCTCTTGTGTTGCAACTTTAGGTTTGGCTTATGAGACAGAACAATTAGACTGCCTGAAGTTTGCAATAAAAAAGTTAGAAGGTTGTGGGTAGTGGTTTACTTGTCTATAATAAGTTGGAGAAGGGTGATTTTTAAGGGCTAGTACCACCTTGCCTATTCTTTTAATCTGTTGGGGCTTTAGTCATAACTAGGCATATGATAGGCAATTAAACACAAGCTAGCTACGACAAAAAAGAAGAAAGATCATTATTACAATTTCTCTGTATTGACAACTGTTGGCATGAATGCATGCGAGAACTTGATCTCAACGAGGAGCAGCCGTATAACATTTCTGTTTTATCTCTTTTTTTTTCTTTATAAGGTTGCATACAGAACAAAATGGATTACAATATAATATTTTGTGGTGTTGGGTATACTGCAAAAATGTTTGCTTTGTGAAATTTATGTATTCACTTGGCCATCTTCATCTTATCAAATTTATTATTACTGAATGTTCGGTCTTTTTTTTGTGGGCTGCAGGATTTCACATGGTCTGTTTCGTATTAAATATTGTTGTTATCATTTTCACTATTATGACTTTTGAACCCATCCTGCCTCATTCAACCAACAAACCACTGCCAAAGGATGAATGTGACTTTGTGTCTGAAAAGCAAGAACAAGTTGAAGAACAAGCAAATCATCCATTTTGAGAAATTTTCCCATTTAATTTTCAGTTATTTATAGTTATTATTCTGATAATTTTTCTACCTTTTTTAGTTCCTTGGATGACCATGGCAAAAACAAATCATGAGCTACCAGATCTTAATCAGTCAGCCATTTCCAACATGTATCAAATGTTTACAAGTATTAACTTGGACAAGGCAAACAACATAAATTCGAGGCATTTTTCCTCAAGATTTAACCATCTGATTAAATGGTATCAATGATCTTTTCTTCTATTGGCATGTCATATTTATTATTTTCCATAGGTATGAATATGGATTTGTTCCATTTAATCTTTATGGAAGAACATTATTACAAGAAGGAATCCACTAAGTCATTGATTTTTCTGAGGAGATGAATCTAGCCCAATGAATATACAAGAAGCAACATTGTGAGAAATTAAGGGTCTCCGGTATCATTTTGGTATCCTTGTCAATGTATTATCAACTTTTTCATAATTTTAATAACTTATAATATGATTACTATCATACCCATGGTGTACTGTACCAAATCTGTTGCATCTTGATGTCACTGGGAAAGAATGAGAGAGTAACATTTTTGTTCAATCAGCCCATTCAGCGGTGTCATCTACATGTTTCAAGAATCTACCAATGAAGTACTTATGCTTTGCTTTAAGAAATTATAGTACTTAGATTACGTCAAAAGAAAAGGTCACAACAAAAGATTCTGAGTTTGAAGCGAATCTTTAGTAAACATAATTAATGGAAATTAACTTCTTTAAAAAATAAATTATTTTGTCTTTTATTTTTGGAGATGTTGATTATTTCTAGTATCAATTACTACCTCCGTGACGTATTGAGAAAGTCTTTTTGCTTGTTCAAAGATATCTTTCCTACCAACAAATACCTGCTGCCTTTTAAGGTACCACCAAATATGGTTAGCATTTTTCTCATGAATAATGTAAACACAGATTATAAAATCCCCCACCACCTTCACGTTATATGCACAAAAATTCCAACAAACATTGATAATATTTTGTTTCTTGAAGAACCCATGCAATTTTGTTTACTAGTGCTATGGAATCTTACTTAACCAGTCGATGGGAAGTGAAATTAATTTATTTCTTACCGATCAAAAGTTACGAGACTCCTTCTAAGGAATACACCTTTATTACTGGATTTATACATATGGTAATATTAATTTTTATTGGAACTGTTGGTCCGAAATTCGGCAAGGGATGTGTGTCCTAGTGTAACCACCTCATTGAAAATACTAACGAAACGACTGATTTTTTTTTTCACTCCAAAGTTTGCTACACAATTAACCATTCATTTTCACATTACAATTTATTACAGCATCAAAACTATCTTACTAACATCACCTAAATCACATAGTTAGTTGCCATAGCTGCTGACCAAATGACCAAATGTAGAGCCTAGAGGAAATATGCAGCATAAAGCATTCCACATGCCATCAAAATAAAGTGAGAGTACAAGTTGAAATTACATTTCTGTTCTTGTGATTCACTTACATAGTTGTGAGAAACATGTCTATCCCACTAGCCAATATGAGAACATGTAATGATCAATACATCATAATAGTACAACATAAAATCTATCATGTCTAGTACAGACAAGTCACATTGTTAAACATGCAAAGTGTAATATGCAGTCTACTTCAGACCATGGTTGTAACAAAATTCAATCAGTAAAGTGATCCGTCTTTAAGGCTATGAAAAGTGCAAATACCATGTCTAGTACAGACAAGTCACATGTTTATGCATGTAGGAGATATAATTTCCCTTGTTTCTACAGAATCCTGATTAATTGCAGGTCTGAATTACTGTCCTTTATAACCACTCTTTATATTGGATCTTATAGTTTAATGGACCTACAGGTTTAGGCTGAGTGTCAATAAAACTATCAACCCAAATAGATAACAATACAACCTTATCAAGCAAGGTAGCAATTTTCGTACGGAGAGAATTAAGCAATGATTTTCAAAAATGGAAAAAAAAGCCAGTTGATCAAAAAAATAGATAAATATGGAAAAAAATACGTTGTCATTAATCTTCCAAGGACTGCTGAAAACCTTCTAAACAATACTGAAGAATGAAAATCCTTCTAGCTCCTGAATATAAAATCTTGGAATTGTTCATGTTTTAAGCATTTAAGGTTTAAAATAATAATAGATAACATAAATTTTCAAGATCATCTGTTTTAAGATTTTACCACTGAAACTTCAAAGTTTTATATGTTTGAAAGAAAAAAAATGGAAAACAAAAGAAAATCTTTATGATTTTATCACATTTGGTAACTATGTTATCAAGATAGCTCCACTCCAGGTCTCTTCCCATACACCTTGCTAATGTCCTTTTCAAATCAAGACTTGTACTGCACAGTAAGTGGCTTTAGAATTGTAATTAGTTATCAACACATCCTCCTCATTATAGTCTTGTTCAGTCAGAGACATGTCTATATTGTTTGCCAATTTCTCACACACAATCTTTTACAATTCCTTGTAGCAGAGTTCTGCTCAATCACTTTTCTAATAATACCTATCTATTACTAATTCACTCCTGCTGTACATGAAAACTTACACGTTTTAGTCACAGATATTTAGCAACTTCAATGTTCAAGTTACTAATATACTCAGGGTCCTAAAAGGTACAATATCAATCTGGATACTCACCAGAGCGTATAGGGCTCAGCCTAGTACTTACCACAAAACTATATAACTTTCATATTAGCTTCTAAAATTATATCCTACTATTGACAATTACCAACCATCAGCAAATGTTTATCTCCAAGTCGTGCCCTCTGGTGACAGTCTCTATGTTTTGACAACAAGTGTCTTACAAAATCATTTTCGTGCAATTCCATTTTAATGTTCAACTACCCATAACTTCCAAGCTTGACAGAGTACTGCACTCTATCATAGACCACCTTCGGTGATGAGATAAATCTGGACAGGTTTAACCTGTTATTTCATCATCTATAGAAAACCATGCAGGTATCCAATCTGAATCGATTTACCTATATCATTTCCAAACAATAAAGAATCCTTATGCATATAATATATACAGATCTTCACTTAATCATAAATCATTCATTTCTACAACAGATTGTTATATCTCAGACCCACAGAGTTAGGGTCATAGTATCGAGGAAATCCTTCAATACTCAGCGATTCAGCACCATACACAACACAGGTCCTCTTAGGCTTTACATCAAGATGTATTAATAAATCCCGAATTATACTTTACACTTACAGAAGATATGCCACACTAAATACATTCTATGAACATCAATACTTGGGTAATGTTAAAAAAACCTATACAGTCCCAGACTATTGTCCGGAGGAAAGGATCTTACACATGGAGCAAGGAAGTGACAAGTGCCTTCACACTCAAAATTTGTGCAAGATTTATAGGCTCAACTCAGACCCTGTTTGGTTTCTTAGAACTGAAGTTGCAAGAACCACCAATAGCTATGCATGTGCCTTGTTCACATTTAGAGCTCGCACATCAACTAAAACTAGCAATTGCACATGAGTTGCAAGATACACTGGATAGGATGAAAATAGAATGCTCTCATTTAGCAATATGGTTTAATGTTAGTGTGTTTTCAATATCAATTTCAATTTTCCCAATAAAAAAAGTTCAAAAATTCGTTAGTACTTCAACAAACTAAAACAATAAAGGAGTAAAGTTTTCACGCCTTGTGTATGACCCCACTTTTTGCATACATATTTCCAAAGTATTTACAAAAGTAACATCTATAAAAATCCCTTTCCCATTATTCTTTGATGATAGTTCACACCCATTTTTAAAGCTTCCAGCCATTTCAGCAACCCCATTTTGTGAATATGTTCGCAAAGGTTTATTGATTGGGTTGAGCATCTATGAAAAAGATTCCAAGGTTTTTTCATAACATTTTATGTACATATCGAACAAGACACCTGCAACTACAAGATCTGACAAACAACACTCCCTAATATGCCTCAATGGATATTCATAACCCATTGCAAAGCTCTTATTTTTTCACGGATTGTGAGTATGTTAGGAAAGTTGAGTTGATTGGGTTGAATATCTGTTTATTGCATTTGGTGAAACAGATTCAATGGCTCCTTCTACGCATTTAAGTGAACAATTTGCATGACCACAAAAGTCCTGCCCATGACCTCCAACAGTGGTGGCTCATCTTGGAGGTAGGGAGGATGGTTGCAAAGTTTATGGACTCTGGATTTCCAACTGCTAATTGCATTTGCCTGAAAGTTTCTAAGTTTTGTTCAACAAACCCATTTTTTTTTATCAAAATAAGTTTGTGATTTCATTCAGATGTACCAAAAAAATGAAATAAATTCATTCCATGAGATCACATCTCCTCGAGTTATTTGGTGAAAGGGTTCATGTGATTTGTGCATGCTTCCACAGGTTGTATAAATGTCTTCAAGAGCATTAACAACTACAACATTCCACGTATTGGCTTACACATATGAAGTGTATTTGTTAGAAAGATTCAAAGGAATTTTCAACAAAAACATTTTATGCATATCATGCATTCATTGCAGTCCACGAGACCACATCTCATTGAGGTATTTTGTTTAACAATTCATGTGCCTTGTGTATGGTTCCCAGTTAGTTGCAACTACATCTAACAAAAATTGGCTTTCCATTTGCTTTGATGGAAGTGCATGTCCTATTCTAAAGCTCCCATTTTGACACAGGTTGGGAGGATGCTAGAAAAAATTTCCAATTGCATTTGCCCGGAACTTTCCAAGGCCTTTTCAACAAACCCAATGTTTTGTATATCCTACATTAGTTGTAGTGCACAAGATCACATCTCTTAGAGTCATTTTCTCTGTTATTTCATGTGTCATATCTAACTATAGTGGGGTATGTATAGATATTTGGGTGACCCGACATAGGATCTATTGGGGGATAGGTGCACTCAACCGAGAGATAGGGGCACCCCCCCTCGCTTCCTACAGAAATCATATGATGCCCCCGTCTATATAGCCATAGAGGTGTCCGCTCTCCTATGGGTTCGCGTTGGTCCATATCTAGTGTTCCCCATAAACAAACCCGGACGCTCCCCTGCCCCCCCTTTGAAATAAATTAATTTGTACGGGCTATATGGACCCAGGGAACGACGCCATGGACTTATTTATAATTACACTTTGTTAGACATGTCTACTAATGCACCTGCAACTACATCTAACAAAAAACATATTTCCATTACAATTTGATGGATTTCCATGTCCTATTCTAAAGCTCCCATTTTGACAAGGGTTGGGAGGATGGTAGAAATTTATGACAATTGCATTTTCATAAAAAAATACGAGGCCTTGTCAACAAATCCTATTTATCAGGAGAAAGAGCGGCATTGAAAAATTTCAAAGCATAGAGATCAACACAGTTGTTTTTGAAATGCTCGGGCAACACAACTACAAAATCTACGAAAAAACACATCCTATTATGCTTCATTTTCCCGCTAAATGACCTCTTTTAAGGCTCCCATTTTGAGGAAGGCTAGGAGGATGGTGGAAAAGGTTGTGGACTCTGGCCTTACACATGCAAATTCTATTTTCCTAGAAGTTTCTAAGGTCATTTGAACAAACCCAAAATTTGCATATATTGTGATAATTGCAATCCATGAAACCATATATCTTTCAAGCACATTTTTGAATAATCGACATGCTTCCACATTTTGCAGACGTATCAGCAAGGGTTCTTGCAATTATAGAAAAGAGATATAACAGGAGATATAAAAGATGGGTTCTGGCAAGATTCCCTTGTTTGAATGATCTCTCCACAAAAAAGAGGTGCAAATGCCTAAATATGGCTTGCTATCACCCTCTAATTGTCTGAGAACAAAAAGGTGTATCCTCTTATTTTTGCATAGGTTGGTAGCATGCTAGCAAAGGTGAACCCATCAAATTGGACACTTGTTGGCTACATTTGGTTAAACAACATCAATGCTCCATGAGGATGCCCATGCCAAAAAGTGTGCGTATGCTGTAGTATTTATAGCTCTTATCCATTAGGCCTACATGGATGCTTGTAGATAAATCTCTAACAAAGCTTAAACGATCAAGATTGAACATAGAGTGTTGCATTGGTTCAAAGAGTTCGAACAAATGCTTACTATAGCCATGCATTGCACAACATGCAATCATCGTTGATCATACGAAAACATTTGCCTTATGCACTTTGTAAAACAAATTACAAGCCTTCTGTTTGTTTCCACATTTTTTTTACGTCAATAACATTTCAATAACTGTTTATTGAGGCTAAAGGTAAACTCAAAGGGTTAGATATCTTTTTTTTTTTGTTTAAAAGCCTCCAAGACTGGCTTTACACATGCCAATTGCATTTGCTAAAAACTTTCCAAGGCCCTTTCAACATACCCATTTTGTGCATATCATGTTATCAATGCAATCCATGAGATCACATTTCTTTCAAGAATTTAGTCAAATAGTTTGCATGCGAATTGCATGCTTTCATATTAAGCATATATATCTACCAGAGCACAAACAACTACAACATCTTCCAAAACTTGTGTCCCGTCTTGATCGTAATTTTGTGTATGTCCATACCCGCTTTCCAAGTTCCTGTCTTAACACAATCCAACTCCATGCCTCTTACATAACCGATCACAAGTCTGAGAATATGACATAAGAGAATATGGAGTTTAACAAATTTGGTTGCAAATTAGCAAAACACCTATAAAACAAAATTGATTTCACTCACTTTTACCATATGTAAAATACAAATTTCCAACCCAATTAGTTAGCCATGCAAGCATAAACCAACTTGCATCCTCAATCTTGCCTCCCGTGTCTGGGCTGCAGGCCAACCATTTGTGGCAGAAGTAGTTTGAAGAATAATGCACCTTTCTAGCACTCCAAAAAAATTCTAAAATCCTAATCCATCCATCATCAATCTCAATTATCTCCTCAAAATTCATCTTAACCTCAATTTCAATCTCAAGCATTATGTAGAGAGGAAAATTAAAAGGATACACTGCACATTTTTCTAGAGTTCAGAGTGAGAAAACAAAGGGCAGAGGCAAAGTATTTTTTCCAATATCTTACCATGGAGGCAGAGGAATGATTTGTTTTCCTCCTTGCTGACGTCACTCATTACATGTTTTCAAACCGGAAAATATCTTGTTGTCTTCATCTCTTAAGATAATTTCTCCAATTTTTCATAGATCTCTTGTTTCTCCGCAAAGAATCGATGGTTTTTGAGTTTGGACCACAAACCTATTGTCAGAAATTTTGCCGAACAGTTCACATATTCTCACATTTTGCAGAGATGCAACTAAAACATCTATAACGCTTTGGCGGATGTGCACGCCGTATTTTGCAGCTCCTATTATTTTACAAACCCATAACATGCTAGCGAAGGTGAAATAATCGGATGGGACACCTGGTGGTTGAACTTGGTGAAACAGTGTCAATCCTCGTGAGGATGCCAATGTACTATGCTTGTATGCAGACCAAAAAGATTGAAATTAATTTTCTTACACTTTGCTTCGTCCCAATCCAGCAATTCTCAGCAATTCTCAACTGAATCTAGGATGCCATGCCGGAAAATGTGCATATCCTGCGATTAATACAGTCCATGAGGCCACATCCGTTTCAAGCATTTAGTCAAACAGTTCACCATGTTTTCTGTAAAAAAAAACCCAATGTTGTTGCTAATTGGAACTTCATATTCAACCCACGTAGGAGCTTTGCAGGGGCCAACTCTAAGAGATAGAGTGGGACGAACTTCACACAAATTCAAATATAAATTCCTCGTCTAAATTGCAGTTAGTTCAAGCTCGCTCTTCCCACCAGTAAGTTGCTTCGCCTTGTATGCTTCGAATGCCCAGTCTGTAAGTATAACTACAAATAATCTTGAGAAAGCATGAGCGATTCGAGCTGCTAGAAGACCATAATAGAAGCCCAATAACCCGATGATGAAGAATAAGGCTTAAACAATAGCCGACGGGCATGCCTATAAAATTAAAAGACCATAAATTAATTCTGGCACTGATTGTTGGCGTGGCGCCGCCTCTCAAAACACCAGAACCGGTTGTTTGTGAGCATTTGGTGAAACGGCCGCGATGCCCATGTCCTCTGTAAATTGCCTAGTAATCATGCTACTTAAAAACAGGAGGAGTTGAAGTTTGTGTAAGGAGGTGACAATGGGAGGTGGCGAAGTTCTTAGTTTGGCTCTCCATGGTCTGTCTGTTGAAGCGCCTAATAAAATAGACAAACTATGACACAACGATCTGCTACAAGATGTATGATGTGAATGTTCAACGGAACAGATTGCCAGAAAGAAAAACGGAAAAGACTGCCGGGAAGACATCTGAAATCTCGAACACTTGCCGGAGATGGGCTACCCCACAATGAACGCCTTTCTCGCGTAATTAGGTCTTCAAAGAAGAAAAGAGGAAGAAGAAAGTTTAACATACAGGGGGCTACCAAAGACAATTTATTGGACAATAGATCTTGCTAAAGATCTTTTTGACATTCGGATCTATTGTTGGTGAGCTTGATAATCAGCTCCCTTGTTTTTTCTACCATATTCTTGCTGAAAATATCTTGAAAGGATGCAGTAGCCACTGTACTAGCAAACTGGGCCCTAATGTCCTTATAAGCATTACACTCTGACATGAAATGTTTCTCTGACTCCACTGCACCAAATGTGCAAAAGACACACATTCTCTTTTTACGTGTCTCTTTAGGTCTTTTCCATCTTCCTGTTTCACACCGAAGATGATTTGAATTAATTCTCAATTGAGTTATGAAGATCTTTGCTTTCCATGGGATATTAACCTCTATAAAATCCTTTTGTTGATGATCACATGTAGACTTAAATTCCTTCAAATAATACATCTTCTTTCTCCCCAACGGCTTTCCCCACATAACTTGGCGGAATGTATCTATAACAAAAGTTTTTATCTCTTGGCTATTATTAGGACATGCATTCAAGTAAATGTTCCATTTTTAAGCCATTTGTTGTTTTGATTCATCCACGACTTCTTTCTTTTCTTCAAAAACTCATTGAAGACAATCTTAGGACATTTGCTACCATCCATTTGCTCTATCCTCTTTGAATATGTTATGAGACGAACCATAGCAATAGCTTCTAGAGGTACAACCCCTATTTCAACTAGAAGACTTTCATATGGGACCAAAATCTTTAATTTGAACTTGGTAATAATCATGCTTTTTTGAATCCTCTCAAATTGTTTCCACCTTGATTTTGAAATGTTGTTAGCCCAAACATCACATCCATAAAACACCACTGGAGTTACTAAAAGCCCAAACAAAGTCTACATAGTTTTCCAATCTTATAGTTCTGCATCTCTGTATTTGTTTTGGAAAGCATAACAATTTCTCCACCCCCCAAAAATTCTCTTTTTGTTACAAATCTCCCAACTGAGCTTGTTATTAAAGTCAAACCCAAGATATTTATATTCTGTTACTTCCTCTAAAATGTTTCCATCGAAATAGAAGTCATATTGAGTTCTTTTCTTTCTATTGGCAAAGATCATAATCTTGGTCTTATTGGTGTTGACTTGCATCCCCACTTCTTTGAAAAAGTACTCAAGCGCACAAATGTTTTTGAAGGCCTTGAGAGGACCTAGCAATCAAGATAAGATCGTCAACATAAAGTAGAAGTCTTACAAAATACTCTCCTCGGCGAACACCATCTTCACTCTATATTTAACCATTCCTCAAGTTTGCCGATATATAGGCCAAATAAAGTAGGTGATAATGGGCATCCTTGTTTGACCCCAATATGACTCCTGAAATTTTTTGAGATACCAATCCATATAAAAGAAAACTAGCAATCATACTTGAGTAGTGCAATGGAGATGCCAAAAGAGAGGTGTGAAAAAAGTCAAAGTTGAAGCAGTGAAGGGGAACGTTAGAGGGAGATGACGGGAGATAAAGAAGGGGATAGAGCCTCATAGAGGGAGGATAATTATAGACACATGCATTCCATCCGTGACATTTGTTATTCAACAATAGAACCCATATGTCATTAGGGGGCGTGATCGGTGGAAGGTGTACTGTAGACACCAAAATTCGGTTTGCTTATCCCACCCCTCTTTCTATTCAAATTCCCACTTCCCTACTAAACCCAATTTTTTGCTCTCTATTCCCTATTTTCCCTATCTTAATCATATTCCATCTCAGCATTATTTTATCCCTAAACACATTTTTATCTTAATCACATCCATAAACCCCATTTATCCTTTCAGTAGAACCATCATCTACCCTCATTTAATGTTTTCACCCATCCAACTACCATTTATTATCCCTATACAACCCTAATCCATGAAATCAACTCAAAACCCTAATCTAACCCTAATAGGGCCTCTTGTCTTGAGTTGTGCATCATCCTCATCACCCAAATCAATGGTCCTTATGGTCAACAATGACCTTATCAAAGTTTTGGTGACCCTATAAATATGTCACTACCCCCTCCTCAAGGAGGATGAAATTTTGGTGATTTGACTTCTTGCGAGCTTTTCTTGTTTTCTTGTCTTCTTGTGATCTCCTATCAACATCTTGGAGTCATCTTGGAGCCCTTGCTTATCATTTTATGAGATCTTGAAGCTTAGAATTTTTTGGAGCCTTATCTTGTTTCATCATCTTGCATTATATGCAGAACCATTGATCACCTTGGAAATTTACAATATCATTAGCCACTCTTCTTTCTATCCTAAATTACATTTTCCATCTATCAACCTTCATCAAACCCTAATCCTAACCTTTTTCATTATCGATTCTATCCCTGATCTCCATCGACATGAATTCTATCATTAGCTTATATTTCCTGGACATTATGTTCAAACCCTACCATCAAATTCCCAATATTTGCCTTGCAATGTCCAGATCTCTATTATCTGATCTACCATCTAACCCTAATCTCACCTTTTCTACCTCATTCAGTCATCGACTATCCTTACAGATCTGTCTCCTCAGTCTCCATCGATCTGATCTGCATCCATTACATTTGCTTGCAATTTGCATCCTTTCTATTACCTGTGCTTTTATACCAGATCCAGGACATCTTCAACATCCAACAATCTTTTCAAGATATCCATTTTTTCACATCGTCTTGATCTTCTCTGCTAGTTTCTATCAACTACCTATGTCTGTCTTAGGACCATCGACTCTGGTTTGCTTTCTCTTATCTTAATTTATTACTATCTACATTATCTGATCTGCTTATCTAGTATATCTCTTATCTCTTGTTCCATTTTGGTTATCTTTTGCATGTTGTATGTCCATTATTTTCAATCTACTTTCTAAAATGTGGGTTGACATCCTTCCTAGGAAATTTTATCACTTCTCAGGACTGACTTTGTCAGGTAGCCCACCATATAATCTACTAATCTTTTTTTGTCTAGTTGTCCTTTGTGTTGTGCAGGTCTGCAAGCTCACTACGGAAAGGATTTGTGCTGTTCGTCCTTCATCTTCATCATCATCACACATCAGAGGTAGCCTTAAACCCTCCCATATTTTGGAGTTTTTTTCTTGCATACCATTTAATTAACTTTGAATAAGAGTAGAAAAACTGTGTCAAACATTCTAGCACGACTGGTGGGACCTACCTATCTCCTTTAGGTAAGTTCTTGTTTATTTTCATTTTCTATTCTATATTATATTTTCCTCTTTCCACTAACTATGTAGGTTAGATTTGTTTGCTTGTGTGCTTAGGGGTTTTGTCTTGCTTACTCAACAATGTGTGCATTTAATTTGGAAAAAAGGAAAAGTGTTATCCGGGTATTCTCCTTTTTTATCCTTATTTTCTCCTTTTTTCATCATCCCTCCCTCATTTTTTTGATTTTTCTCATTGAATATCACATTTGGATTTGGATCTAAAAACAAACACAGTTTCATGCTTGCTTGATCACATAGCTTAAGTAGGTGGTAAACATTTTTGCATTCACATCTCTTTCACACACAACCAAACCACACTCACAAATTTACACATCTAAACACCTCATACTAGGTGGAGCTATTGGGATTTCATCACCCAATAAGGAAGCCACCATGGTGTTTTGGTTGTGTAACAATGTTTTTTAATTATTGGTATATCGGCTAAGCGCCCAACACCATTATCGCTACAGTGCATGAAGTGCGGGGGTAGGCCCCTATATTAAGCCACATACCAATAGTTGATCACATATTTGTTGCCTCACATACCTTCGAGTATATCGAGTACTCCATCCATAAACAAAACCCAAAACCATCCATAGATCAACCACTTCTTTAGGTTCCCTTTAGCCTCTTGCCCTTCTTCACACATTTCTATAAATAAACAAGACAATCAAAAAATTTACTACTTGATTTTCTTGTTATATTATTAATAATAAATAGCATAATTTCTTGTTTGTTTCATACCCATTTTTACTCGTTCCCAAGCCAAAAAATGGAACAATCAACCTCTTCCAACAACATCCCCATCTCAAACAATCTTTCACAACAAATGTCGACACTTTCCATTGTTTCCTCTACACCTTTGGTCACCTCATTTTTGGTTTCCCAACCCATTGTTTCTATGATTCCTCCTCATGAGCCCCATATGGTTCAAACCAATCCCCATGTTGAAACCAATCCTTTTGTCTATCACCATTCCATCCCCTCTAGACTAGCTACGCCTCCTTCTACCACTTCCTTAGGAGCATTTGGACCTCCCACTATCCCGCGTAGATGCTTGGAGTTTCAAGAACTCCTTGATGCTAACCCCGTCACTCTCCATGACTACTTAGCTCATAAATATACCAATATTCCCATCGATGGACCCCCTCTTCAATAAATTTATGCCTATCCCACACATTCTGAATCCACTAAAGTTCTTACTTCCCAACTTGTTGTCTTCTTCCCTAGGGCCATGAATGAGTTAGTGTCAGCCCAAAATGAACATGTCCCTCATGAGTCTTCTACCATGGTTTTCCAAACCCATAATTCCACACAATTAGTGGTCCCTATTCCACCTAATCTACCTCATATCAATACCATCCCTACATCTTATATCCATATTCCTTCTTCATCTACCGTTATCATTAATGCTCCCACACAAACTCTTTAAGAATCCAACCTACTTTCTCCACTACTCGAGCAACATGTTCAAATCTCGATGCCTCTCTTCACATGTCAAATCCATACCAATATTGTTACCTCGTAACCCCACCCTTTGGAGTTGACTCAGAATGAATCAACCACCACTCTGAAGCATATTTTGACACATTTTTCCCAATTAGCCCACTCAAACATCTCAACCACCTCATGTACACATCTCTAAATCATCAAACACAAACCTAATCTAATCCCTCCTATCTCTCAACATCAATCTTAACAATCTTATCCATCCAACTATATTCATTCCCAACATCCTATTTCTTAACCCAATCAATCACAAAATTTCAATTATATTCCTCTTTACCAGCTACCCCCACCATTTCCTAATTATTCTAAAAAATATCAATACCACCCACAACCCAACCCATCTACCTCTTACAATCTTCAACCACATCAATCAGCTCCTCATCCACACACATCCAATGACCCCATGCAAGCCTTTCTAAGTAGAATTACCAACCTAGAGGCCATTACCTTGGGTCCTAAGCGCACATTCACCTATGATAAAATCTGTAATGAGCCTATCCATCCATTTTACTAGTTAAGGCCTATCCTCGACATTAGGAGCTTCGTAATTTTTTTAAATTCAATAGTATGGAAGATCCCCAACAAAATCTTCATGCTTTACAACACTCATGTTATCTCATCATCCACGATCAAGATCTCATACTTTGTACCTTTCCTATGTCATTGGTCAAGCCGGCTTTGGACTGGTACAATCATATCCCTCAACATTACCTCTTCTCCTTTACTCAACTTGCAAAAATTTTATTAGACAACTTCTCCATCAATATTACACGCAATATCACCATCACTGACCTCTATTACATCAAACAATTTGACGATGAATCAATTTTTGATTTCTTCGCTAGGTGGCGCAACATTATCAATCAACTATCCTTCTCACTACCCCAAACTGAATTAATCGAACTCTTCTCTAGACCATGCACCAAAAATATCTCATCCACACTAGAAATTCATTCTTTCCAAATATTTTAGGAATCCTTTACCATGGCCCGCAAATGAGAATTACACACCCTTGAGCAAGGCCATATCAAGCTCCACTCCAACAAACCTAAGACTGAATTCACCAAATCATTCACCCACAACGACAAATCCAAGAATACACTTCATCTTTCAAAACCCCCATTGGATCATACACTTAAATCCTTCATCACCTTATCCAAGTATCCGTGATAACCCCCATGAATTATTTCGATTCACGTGGGTGGAATCCCACCTAGCTTGATTATAACACCATTTGCGCCTACCATCGTGCCCTTGGGCATGACACAAAGCATTGTAAAGCTATCAAAACCTTTATCAACAACCTCATAGAAGAAGATGATATTCTCATCGAAGAAGACCACCCTGTTCCATCCATTAGCTCATCCACACCTAAGCACATCCCTCAAATCAAATACGTAGCCTCCAAAACCTTTAAATCTGGTCCCTCATCCACACCTTCAATCCCACCACCCAATTCTACCTCTTCTAAAGAAGGTCCCCCTCTTTTCATAAATTCCATTCGACTCACCACTCGCTCTCACCCCCATGACTCTCAACCTTTCGATAAAATAAAAAAAAGAGTCATCATCGCTTCTCCTCTTAACGAGACTACTCCATCTCCCTCTTCATTTAAGGCCAAAGTATCCATTCTAGCCACTCCATGAACCCAAAAGCATGCTGCCATAGAGTAAAGAATTGTAAAACATCTACATCAAGATCTTAAAAAAATTTCCCTCTATATGAGATTACCCAAAGCTCTCGTAACCATCAACAGAATCTCATTGAAGCTTTGCAACACATACCAATCACAACCGATGAACCTCAACCTGTTACGACCCTCACTGGAGCTCTTACATCTTCTACCACTATCTCCTTCGACGATTCTGAAATCCCTGACATTCTACCCGAAGAACATGACCTTCCCCTCTACATCATTGTCTATATCAATGAAACCTTCATTTGATGATCTATGATTGATAACGGTGCTGGAATTAACATCATTTCAACCCACACCTTTAACCAAGTTAAGATTCCTGACACCATTGTTGCTCAATCACCTGTGGTCCTTCACGCTTTTAACGACACTATTGTCCATACATTGGGAACATTCATTCTTCCTATCTACTCTAGTGGGAAACTCCTCCATGAACTCTTCTACATTATAGAAGGGGAATTCAAATATAACATCTTACTTGGATGCCCATGGATCTGCGCCATGCATTGGTCCCAATCCTTCATCGTTTCCTCAAGTATGAGCACGAGGGGAAAATCCACAAACTCCCCTCCAATATTCCTCCTTTTAAAGCATGCCATATGACCTACCGACCAAATGACATGCTCATCCTCAAGCAAGAATCACCCTTTGAAGCATCCACTAGTTCATATGTACTTGCATCTATGTTACCTAACGATGAATCTCTCAACACTATGATGCAATGTCTAGCAATGGGGGAGTATCATCTCCTCGCTCTTAATGCTCTTCCCATTCCCAATCGATTCAGTAGACCCAAAAAATATCCCATGTATCAAAATAACATCAAGGATATCATTTCCTTAGGCCTACCCCATTTAAAAACCAATCTTGTCTATGGTGGCATCGATCTCCTTTCTTCTCACGCCAACAATCAACCCCATACCAAGCTATACACCAATGGCTTCGACTTCCTCTAAAAAAAATCTTTCGCCTATACCTATCTCCACCATTGTGCGTGGAAGGGATTCAGTCTTAGGTGCTACAAACAAGGCATACATGATCTTGTCCTTGATCAACCCCGCAAACCCCACGAGAAGTACAAATTGGGATTCAAAGAGCACCCCACCGAATCTCTTGCACACACTTCTTCTGAATCTCCCATGCACACAAATCCATCAACCCCTTATTCATCCAATGATCCTATGGACTTGGATAACACTATGTCCCTTCCTCCTAACTTTTTTTAAAATCTCCACGATCACTCTAGGACCTGTCACATATCTAGCTGAAGGTGAAACTAGGTCCCTTCCTCTTAAATTCCCCAACATGGTAGAGGAGGACTCCTCTACTATCAATGTTCTTTAATGTAGTGATGATGACTCTATCCTTTCCTATATAGGGGTGGAAAGTTCTCATCTTCAGAAGACCTTACCTCCTGACACATTCACCCCTCTCAATGAATCCACCATCGATATCAACATAGGGACTTTTCAAGAGTCTTGCATCCTGAAAATTGGCCAATCTCTTGATCCTTGAGATTTAGAAAATTTCAATGCTTTACTTTCCAAGCATAGTCAATACTTCACATGGTCATACGCCAACATGTTAGGCCTCGATCCCAAATTTTTCATCCATAATATAGTCACCATCCCTAATGCCAAACCAATTAAGTAGAAGCTACATCGCATGCATCCTCGCATAGTCCTCCTCATTATAGAGGAATTACAACATCTTCTTTCCGCCAAATTCACCCAACATATTGATTATCCTCAATGGATTTCTAACATCGTACCCATTTCCAAAGCCTTTAGGAAGCTCCATATCTGCACAAACTTTTGAGACTTAAATCTCGCTTTCCCTAAAGATGATTTTCCCCTTCCTAACATTGACCATCTCGCCGACCTAACCGCTGGCCATGAAATGCTTTCTCTTATGGATGGTTTTTCTGGTTACAATCAAATCCTTATCGCACTAGAATGCCAACATAAGACATATTTCGTCACCCTTTGGGGAACCTTCTGTTATCGCGTCATGCCCTTTGGTCTGAAAAATGCAGGGCCACCTACCAATGCACCATGACCTATATATTCCATGATATCGTCCACAAAACCATAGAGGACTATGTTAATAACCTCTTGGGTAAATCCAAACATCGAAAAGACCATATTCTTGTCCTTGAAACCCTCTTTGCATGCCTTATCTGATTTTTCCTTCATCTCAATCCTGCCAAGTGTGTGTTTGGTGTTCTAACTGGAAAACTCCTTGGATTCATCATTTTTATCAGGGGTATTAAAGTTGACCCTACCAAAAACAAGGCCATCCTTGATATGCCTCATCCTATCAATCTAAAGCAACTTCATAGTCTCCAAGGTCAACTTCAATCAATCAACTGTTTCATATCGCAACTATCTAATCTTTTCCAATCTTTACATCATCTTCTCCAAAAAGACTCCCACTTTAAGTGCGATAAAAATTTCCAAAGGCTTTCAATGAACTCAAGCATCATCTTCTAACACCACTTGTGCTCATGACTCCATGTGAGGGGGATCCATTCTATCTCTACAACTCTTCCATCGACCATGCTCTAGGTGCCATGTTAGCACATCGTGATGAACAATGTAGGGAACAACCTGTTTATTATATCAACAACACTCTTCATGACTATCAAACCTGCTACATCGATGTCGAAAAGTTATGTTGTGCTCTTTACTTCACCACTTCCAAGATTCTGCACCACCTTCTCAATCACAAGACATACATTGTCAATAGCTTCAACCCTCTTAAAACCATGCATTCCAAACCCTATCACAACGATCACATCACTTGATGGTTCATGCTCATGACTGAGTTTGACCTAGAATTCATCCCTCAAAAATCAATCAAGGGTGAGGCTATCACTGATCAACTCGTTGAAGCCCCTCTTCCTGATAATCAACTCCCCCACGAGAAATTTCTTGACGAATCCATCAATACATTCAATCACAAGTATTCTCCTATTAAAATGAAATTGTTCTTTGATGGTTCTAAGTGTCAACAAGGGGGAGGTGTCGGTGTCATCATTATTCTTCCTTGGGAAAATCCTATTCCCGTCACCTAGAAGCTCAAATTTGAGTGTACCAATAACATGGCTGAGTTTGAAGCTCTCATCTTGGGCCTCCAAACCACTATCATGATAAGCGTCCAAATCCTCAACATCTATGGTGATTCACAACTTATCATCAATCAAATCAAGGGCGTTTATAAATGTAAAAATTAAACCCTTCAAAATTATGAGTATACCATCGATTTTATCCTCGAAGCCTTCGATCAATACACTATCTAAACTATTCCTTGTTCATCCAATCGCTTCGTAGACACCATTGTATCCATTGCATCTCTCATCCCTTGAACAACAGAAGGATCCAAACTCTTTGTTGTTGTTCATTGCATTGATCAACCATCCCATACCAACTAGCTCCTACATATCAATCTCATCGACACCACCCAATCTGATTTTTGGTATACCTAGTTCTTTAATTATCTCTCTCAATCCAAAATTCCCTCCCACTTATCCAAATGTGGTAGGAGGTCATTTCTCCAACACGTAAACCGCTATGTTATCCTTGGCATAATCATCTATAAATGTGGGTTTGACAATATTTTACTATGATGCCTTAAAACCCATGAATATATCCGAGCCATACAAGAAGTCCATGATGACATCTGTATTGGACACTTTAGCAGTTTGGCCATCGTCAAGTGCATTCTTCGGATGAGTTACTATTGGCTCACCCTCAACTAAGACTACTGTGAATATGTTAAAAAGTGCATTAAGTGCCAACAAAATTTCAATCTCCTCTGCATCCCAAGCCATTATTTGCATCCACTCAAGATCCATGACCTTTCTCATAATGGGGACTTGACCTCATTGACCTCATCAATCCACGTTCTTCTCAACATCATCATTCTATCCTCACTGTTACTGAATACTTTATTAAATGGGTGGAATCCATTCTACTTGCATCAACCAAAGCTAACAACATTGTCGACTTTGTCTATCAACACATCATTTGTCACTTTGGCATTCATCACAAAATTATCACAGACATCGGAAAGTCCTTAAAATAATACCTTAAGAAGCTTTGCGAAACCTTCAATATCAAACTTATATTTTCTTCTCCACACTATCCATAAGCTAACAGCCAAGCCAAGTCTACTAACAAGACTCTCCATAACATTCTTTCCAAAACTGTCGATAAGGCAGGTTAAGATTGACATCTTCATATCCCCTTCGATCTTTGGGATTATTAGACTAACATTCACACCTTGAAAGGTGCTACCCCTCTCTCTCTTGTCTATGGATCTGAAGCCATCCTCCCTCTTGAAGTTCAAATCCCATCTTTATGTGTTTCTCTTCATGACTTCATCTCCGATGAGGACTATTTCCTAGAACATCTAACACAACTTGAACTGTTAGACAAATGTCACTTAATCGCCCTCCAACATCATCACATCTATCAAGAACGTATGAAACATGCCGACAACAAACATATCAAAGAGCAGAAATTTAACATTGGTGACCTTGTCTTAAAAGAGAATCAAAATGTCACTACCTTGAAAAGGATCCAATTTGGGAAGTTTTCTACAAATTGGATTGGAAAATACATTATCACTCATAAATATGGGTTTAGGGCCTATCGCCTAGCCTCTCTCGATGGTAAATTAAAAATGGAACCTCTCAATTCATTGCACTTGTGGCCTTTCTAGTCTACCAACATGACCTTAGTCACATTTACGATCTCATTCCCATCAGTAACCTTCCCCATTTTTCCATTGTAATGATTTGGAATCATGTGGTCTTCCATCACTATCCTATCTATGACCTTGAATATGGGCACCATGACTCTTCTCATAACATATTTTTCATGGACAAGTTCCTTCTTCTAGGTGGGAACCCTACAATAATTACATTCATCTCCTTCTTATCTACTTACTGAAATCATGATAAGGGTCCACAAGTGTAGCCTATACACATTACATCCCCTCCCCAGGTGGTCTACCAAGATATCCTCGGCTCTATCTTAAAAGTCAAAAGATCATGGATGATCATATCAAAACTATATTATCCTAAATACAAACTACTACCTCAAAGGACATCTGTTCATCTTAAACAAAAATAATCATAAGTATAGACTGATCCCTCACAGGACAACTATCATGCATCTTATCCTACCATCTAAATCTAAAGTCAAAAGTCAAAATAAAAAATCCATAATTGTATATCACTCCCTCAAAGGATGACTAATTTCGTATATCATGGTAGTAAAGGCTTCCTGCATTGACCAACCTTCAAAATATCAAAAGCAAAACACATCAATCAAAAAGCAAGCATCCTAAGAAATATTTACACATCGACCAACTTTTCCATTAAAAGAAAACTTTCCACATTGATCAGTTTGCACAATATTTCTATGAGATGGGGCATACACCTAGGACACCCACCTAAGGAGAGACCATTTTACCCCATGTAAGCTACACCTAAACCCCTTGTCGTGTATACAGTGTGTATATAAGCACACCCTTCATCTTCCCCTCCTGATCTTATATGTGACTAACTATCATTAGTTATGTGTTAACACCTGCTATATGGTTGCAAGTGCATGGCTTTGTTCATGTTCCTTTTCATGTTTTGCCTATAATTCAGTCCTAAAGCATTTATCCCACATGCACTCCTTACTATGATGAAGTCTACTTTTTAATATTTAGGTCACCCTAACAAGGTCACGTTCCATTTTCACCTCTTTATCTAATCATTTTCCTTATCCAATCATATCACACTCGCTCACATTGAACATAGGTTTCCATTTTGATCTATGTTCTAAATCTATCGCATCCAATCCAATCCAATTACATCATCTTATCTTATACATTTACAAGTACAATCATCCATCATATCTAATCTAAAATCCATCATATCTACCATCTAAACACAACATCATCCCCATATAATATCTAACATTTAAACACCTAACATCATTCCTATATCTAATCTAACATATAAATCCATCACATCATTTTAACATCTTGTCTGAACAATCTAGATCCATCACATCTAATCTAAAATCCATCACATCAATTCCACATCTCATCCAATCAATACATTATATAAATTAATCAATGCATCACAACATAACATCTATATCTATCAAATCATTTTCACGACCATAAACTACTCATAATCTATCACATACATATAATGTACTCATCCACATATCACAACACATATAAATCACGAAAAAATCATATATATAATCATATCATCCAAAATATCTATACATCTCTAACAGGCCTCAGCCAGACTTTATTCGTATCACATCTATACATCAAAATCTATACATACAATGTTCACCCACTAATTGGTGAACACAAAATGTGATACTCTCTCTCTTGGGGTAGGACCCTGTCCTCCTTCCTGTCCTTCTTGTCCTCCCTATCCACCATATGCTCCATAATCGTGTCTCGGCTGCGCTACGCTTACTATGCTCCCTAAATCCGCATGCCATGCCAATCTCCTCTGACCCACCCAATTTCCATCGATTCATGCCAAATCGTTGTCGACCTTACATAGTCGTTGTTGACCTAGCCATTTTTTCATCCTTCATCTTGTCTCATCCAATCTCTTCTCCTAAATGATATTTTCTTCCACTTCAGACTTGTGTCACCTATAACACACCATTCCTTTCCTTATATGGCTTATCTTGATATTTTTGCCTCTCTACCTCTCTTGTCACACATCCTTAATCCTATTCAGAAGCCCACTCTATGACCATCTTTGTGTTCCCTCTTGGGGCACCATATCTCATCTTAAGTCCACCTTTGTGGCCATTTTTCCCTTTCCGTCCCACTAGGATGCATAATTTCTTGATTCCTCATATCTAAAGGACATTGCCTACTCTTTTTCCCTGCTTTGTTTCCTGACCTTTTTGTCAGACCATACTTGCATTTTTACACATACTTTTGATGTCTACCTTTGACCCATTGGTCCCATAGCTTACACATCCATCCGAGTGGATTTCGATTTGATTCCATCCATACTGTAGTGATCTTTGCCGACTCATGTGTTTGTAGGAAATTAACATCGCCTCCATTGAGGCCATGCTATGTTCCCTACTGATGTGTTTCTAGGATCACATCCATATTTATTTTTAGTTTATCCTATCCTTTTTGCAATGTTCATATTACTCTCCACTTGGGGCATATTTTTTATTCTTATATAATTTTTTTGATCTTTCCTCTTTTCCTCCATATATCTTTGTCAACCTAGTAATTGATTCTTCTTCATGTCATCGATCCCTAGTTTGAGGGGGAGCACCTCAACCATCATCTTCTATCACTTTTGGTTTTTGTCTCATGGCTTGCTTAACACAAACCACTTGATAAAAAGGGGAAAATGTAGACACCAGAATTTGGTTCACTTGTTCCCCATCTTGTATTTGCTCCCTTCTTCGCCATCATCGTGCATGCTCGCCCCCATATCCTATTCGAAATTCCCATTTCCCTCCTCAATCCCATAATTATTTCATATCTCTTTGTCACTGATAATCACATTTAATTATCCCTAAACACATTTGATATATTAATCACATCCCTAAACATCCTATTTATCCTTTTTAGAACCATCATCTACCCTCATTTAATGTTTTCAACCCTCCAACCACCCTTTCTTATCCCTATACAAACCTAACCCGCAAAATCAACTCGAAACCCTAATCCAACCTTAATAGGGCCTCTTGTGTCGAGTTGTACATCTTGCCCATCAACCAAATCAATGGTCCTTTGTAGTCAACAGTGATACTATTGGGTTGCCAATGACCCTATAAATATGTCATCACCCCATCCTCGAAGAGGATGAAAATTTGGGGATTCTAAATTCTTGCTATCTTTTTCTATTTTCTTCTATTCTGGTGAGCTGTTATCAACATCTTGGAGTCATCTTAGAGCCCTTGCTTATCATTTTTTGAGATTTGAAGATTATAACTTGCTTGGAGCCCTATCTTGTTTCATCATATTTTCATCCACTTTGCATATCTATTTTTCTTCTTGGAGATCTTCCATATCGTTAGCCACTCATGTTTCTTTCCTATAGTCCATTTTCCATATATCAAGCTTCATCAAACCCTAATCCCGTCTTGGTCATTGGAAATTCTTCCATGATCACCATCGACCCAATCTGCATCAGTTATTTTTCTTTCATTTTGTCCCCCATGCCATTAACTTCTCAGTTTTTGCAGCGTCCAGATATTTGAGATCATGTAACCTTTCTATTTTTCCTATCTAACATCTCAAATCTCACCTTTTTTACTTCAGTCATCATCGACTGCCCCAGATCTGCTCCTAATCAGGGTTCATTTTAAGACCCCTCAAAAAAATATTATAGAATGGGTGGCAAATCTAACGAAAAATTCATTCGCACTATAGGCGAATGTACATAAATGATTTTCATGACGATTGTGAAAGGAAGTTTTTTTTCAAAAAATGGTGGAGGAACCGGAATTTGTGTTTGTTACTGGCTGAAAAGCACTAGGAAACAATATGTTACCATCCGACACATATGGAATGTTCCCATACGACAACAAAATTTCAGTGTTACAGGATGGTAACACTATGTTACCAACCGGTAACACATGACATGGTGCTACCATTCGATAACAGAGCATTACCGACCGGTGACATATTTTACTGATAGTTTGAAATATTTTATGGTGTTGTCAACTAGTAATATATCGTTGTCGTTTGGTAACATGCATTGTTCTGAACTTTTTCTCTGTTGTCGATGTTTTTTGTTACCGACCAGTAATAAAATTTTCATACATGCGTTGTTCCTAGACGGTAACATATATATGGTGTTCTCGGATGTGTCATCACCAATCCGACACTATGATAATTCTTCACCGAGAACTCCTCCTGCTATGATTATTTACTAATGCACAGCCTTTAGTTTGGTGGATGTAATCTGGAAACAAAACAACAACATAACACAAGAATACCATCGACTATGATAAGACGGAATGATGACAAATTTGAAATATCAAAGTAAATTATAATATTAACATGAAATTGTTACAATCTCACCCATGAGGTACTTCAAGTGTTATTGACTTCACTTGCCTTTCACCAAGACTATGGGAGAAACTTTACAATTACACCTCTTAATGGTTTCTTCAACATACCTTTAAACTGATGGCTTCCTTCGCACACTTCCTACAATATTTCTCACTACTTCCTTCTATGCTAAATGAGGGGGTGGCCTCTCTATTTATAGAACTTCTAGGCTTATCCATCTTATCTCTAAGATAGGATAAGAAATCCACTCTGACGAATCATATTCCATACCTTAACTCTTATCTGTACATGTAAGCTTATCTTTTAAGATAAGATAAACCTTATCATTTTACATGGGTTCCACATTTTTAGACTTTTTACAAATAAAATATACAAAATATTTATGACCTCACTCCTTGTCCTTATTACCAATATAATATTTCTAATTCCTAATCACGTAGACCCTACTTCTCTAATTACCCAAACTTTGACATTTTAACATTACCAGACCACTTACGACAAATATTTACTTTTTACAACATTCCTATTGTACTTTGACTTTTACTGTACTCCACATTATTGGTGGCACCGTACTGACGGCGCCGTTATCTTCTATCAGACGCTACTACTAATTATACTTAACAACATCATATTCCTAATACATATATTAATGAAATAGAAATTACGGAGGAAAATTTTAGTGTCGACATCTTCCCCCTTCTTAGCTTCTACTCCGTCCTCGGAGTAGACTATTCTGGTGCTTGGAAAATCTTCAACTTGTCGTGGTTGACCCATTTCATAATGGGAGTGCCATCCAATTCCTCTAGTCGGTACGTACCATTTTCATGCACAACTGCTATTTTGTAGGGCCCCATCCATTTTAGAAGAATTTTTTTCTGTCTTCTTTTTTTTGTATCTGGAATCATATACTAGAACCAAGTCATTCACATGAAATGGAGACCACCAGATCTTTTGATCAAAGTATTCCTTCTGCTTCATTTTCTTCTTATGGCTTGTATCCTTTGCTATTTCTCTCATTTCCTCCAGCAAATGAAGATGTACCAACCTTTCTTTTACTGAATCACTTTCATCCATCCTTTCATTTTTCATAACTCTCACAGTGGGAATATCAAACTCAATAGGAAGAACTGGATCAATGCCATAGGCCAACTGAAATGGGGAGTATCTTGTTGCTGACTTTGATGTTGCCCTATATGCCCACAATGTTGCATGAATCCTTTTATCCCATTTATGTACCTGCAAGGCTACATCTTTTGCTAGAATTTGACACAACACAAAATTTGTTCGTTCCACCTATCCATTTGTGCTTGGCTTGTATGTTGTTGCCTTCCTGTGCTTAATAGAAAACTTATTGACTAGGGCTTCTACCACCTCATTAATGAAGTGGCTTCCTTGATCTGTTACAATTTCTAATGGGAAACCAAATCTGGTGACAATGCGTTCATACATGAACCTTGCCACTTCATCCATGGAAGCTGTTTTCAGTGGCCTAGCTTCAACCCACTTGGTTAAATAATTTGTGGCAACTACAATATACTTATTTTGGCGTGATGTAGTTGGAAGTGGACCTACAATGTCTATTCCCCACTTTTCAAAGGGACCAAGTGGAAGAATAGGGCATAATGGAGCTGATGAAGTCTTACGGTTACCATGTGTTTGACAAATATCACATGTCTTACAATAATTATAACAATATTTAAAAAGAGTGGGCCAGTGATAACCTACATCCAAGATCCTTCTTGCTATAAGTTGTCCAGAGAAGTGCCCTCCACATGTACCATTGTGGAATTCTTCTAGCAGTTCCTTCCCTTGATCACGTCTAAATGCCCTCTTGTACTGTCCATCAGGTCCTATTCGAAATAATACTCCATGCAGAATAGAATATGGACGACTGGCTTGAGTAATCTTTCTCTTAGTCTTTGCATTGACACCATCAGGAAACTTGAATTCATTCAGATAATTCCAAATATCTATGTATTCATTAGGGATTGTGTCAAGGGATAACAAGGCTGCATCAGGGAAATCATCATCATCACAAGATGATCCTAAACCATCATAGGCTTGAGAGAGTGCATCTGCATTGACATGCTTCTTTCCTGGCCTATCTATAATATCAAATTCAAATTCTTGTAGCAAAATTATCCATCTTGCTATCCTCCCTGATGGGTTAAGCTTATTTACAATATATTTTAGAGCCTAATGATCTGTTACAACTAGAAATTTTTGCCCTAGCAAGTAATTTCTAAACTTCTTTATAGCAAAAATGATAGCCAGAGCCTCTTTTTCAGTTACAGTATAATTTACCTTAGCACTGCTCATTTGTCTGCTCCCAAAGTAAATTGGATGTTCATTCCCATTTTCATCCTTTTGGCTCAAAGTACTTCCTAGTGCTGCATCTGAGGCATCAGTGTACACAATGAATGGCTTGCTCCAATATGGATTCTTCAAAACAGGTGAAGACACCAGGGCTTCCTTCAGTTGTCCAAAAGCTTCATGCGCCTTATTTCCTGGTTCATAAGTAACATCCTTCTTCAAGAACTGGGTTAGTGGCTGTGTAATCTTTGAAAAATTCTTGATGAACCTTCTATAGTACCCCACATGGCCTAAAAATGATCTCAACTTACTTCTATTCATAGGAAATGGTAAATCTTTGATTTTTGAAACTTTATCAGGATCAGTACCAATACCATCTCTGGATACAACATGCCCTAACAAAACGCCTTTAGAACATCCAAAGACACACTTTGTAGGGTTTAGTGAGGCTTGTGCTTGATCTAACCTTTGAAATGTTGTCTCCATCTGGTGCAGGTGGTCCAACTTGCTCCCATAGATGTAAAAATCATCCAGAAATACTCTGATGAAGGTCCCAATGTAGGGTTCGAACACCCTATTCATCAAATGCTGGAATGTTGCTAGAGCATTACACAACCCAAAAGGCATAACTCTATAAGAAAATGTTACCCAAGGAGTGGTGAACGTGGTCTTCAGCTGATCTTTCTCTGCTATACGAACTTGGTTGTAGCCGCTATATCCATCAGCAAAACTATAGAACTCCTGGCCAGCTACTTCGTCCAAGATCTGATCTGAAAATGGAAGGGGGTAATGATCCTTCTTTGTTTCCTTATTGAGCTTCATGTAATCAACACAAATGCGTAGCTTCCCATTCTTTTTTATTGAGATTACAATGGGAGAAACCCATTCTGAATTCTCCATAGCAAATATGAATCCTGCATCAAGCAACTTATCTATTTCTTCTTTTACAGTCTTGAAAAAATTAGGATTCATTCTATATGGCATTTGCTTTATGGGCTTAGCACCATCTACCAGCTCAATACAATGTTCTACCCAACTTACTTGACGGAGTTCCTTGTAATCAAAAGTGAATATGTGTATGTACCTTCGAAAGAGCTGGAGGTAGGATTCCTTCTCACTCTCCATCACAACATCACCAACCTTTATTTGTTGGAGACGATCATCAACTTCTTCTTTAGATAATTTTATGGGGTCATGAGTTGGTGTGACTTGAAGGATATCCATGACTGAAACATCAACCTCACTTTCATCATCTTCAGTGTCCACTTCACTGGTACTAGAGTAATCAGAGGATGTCCAATCATCAGTTTCATCACTTGAATCCACAGGTTCTGCCTTATGATGTCGAGGGATCACGTTTATCTTCACCCTCTCTCTACCTCGTCCAAGTGTCATGAAACCTTCATTCCAGTAGTTTCTTGCATGAACTCTCCTTAGCCATGGTCTTCCCAGCAGCATTGGGTATGCAACAGTACCATTTTTCATCACCTGAAAGTCTACCACACATACAACACCCATAATAGATATTGCAACATTTGAAACTACACCTTCTAGTTTAGTTTTTCCCTTATTTAATGACCTTAACATAAGTGTTGAAGGGCGATCAATTTTTAACCCCAACATATTCATTACAGACTCGGTCATTACATTAACTGCAGCACCTCCATCAACTAAGACATCATGAATTGAAATACCATTACATAATACCTCAGCTTGTGGAGCATAGGGATCCGCCTCTGCCTCTAAAACAGGGACCTCAACCTCCTTCCTTCATCGAGCATTGAGTCCACTTCGCAACTCCCGCCTCTTCTCAGAAGACATAGCCAAGAGTTGACCATATGTAATATTTGCAGGCCTTTTGGACAGATCTTCCAAGATGGAGTATGGTCCTTGCCCCTGTGAAATCAGAAAATCCTGCACACCCAACTTTCTTCTCCTATGTTTCTTGCTAGTTTCTTCTTTCATCTTCTTAGGATCATTTCCATCTTGATTATCTTTTTCTTTCTTTCTTTTTGTGACAAACACATCTACTTCATTATTTCTGCTCTTATCTACTACATCAAAAGAATTCATAGGTGCTTTTCCTTTATCATTATCTCCTTTACCAAATGTAGAAGCTCTATCTGGACAATTATACTTATAATGACCCTTTTTATAACAACCATAACATACAACTTCAGAAATATTTCTTTTTGGACCTCTATCTCCTCCCTGAGAACTAAATTCCTTTCCTTGAAGAAGATTAATAGTTAACTGGCCCATCCTCCTAAGCAGATCTTCATACTCAGCAGATGTACTAGGAGAAATATTTGTGCTCACCATGAGTGGTTGTGGATTCTGGACCAAAGGTGCTGGTGTAGGCTCTACTTTAACAACAATTTCTTTGGGCTCCTCTTCCATGCTTTCTTCTTGCCTTCTTGCAATCTCCTTTGCTTGTTCAATGGTAGCTGGGCGGTCATACTTCACGTTGTCTAATCTCTGGCTTCATCCCAAGAATGAAGTGCTTACATAGGAGATTATCCACGCCATTCATCAACCCATCCGCTAATGCTTCCTTCTGGATCTGACTGTCGAACTTTCTCCTTAGCTCTAGAACACGAGCATGATAATCCCTTATCTTCTCCTTCTCTCCTTGGGATAGCTTTGTGATCTCGATCATGAGATCTACATATTTCTGTTGTTCACCAAATTCTTCAAAAAAACTTTCAGTTAATAAATCCCATGAATTTTTCACATTATCACCTAGTGTTTCAAACCACCTAAGTTGCGAACCATCCAAAAAGGTAGGAAAAAATTCATTCCATTGTTCCCTTCTTATAAGGCCATTACAAATACAAGATCGTTTAAACTCTTGAATGAAAGAAGAAGCATATTCATTAGATTGAGCTGAAAAAACAAGAATCTTTCCCATTTTCAAAAGTAACCACCGTGAAATACCAACCCACAAGTACAATCAACAAGACTTATGTGCACAAATAATTGGAATCACTATACTAGAAAGTGACTTTACACTTTCTACAGTAAAATAGAAATGACCACAGTAAACTATGGTAAAACTGACTTTACTATGGTAAACACTATTCACGGTAAAAAGTGAAGTTACTGCGGTAAATACTATTCACGGTAAAAAGTGACTTTACTGTGGTAAATACTATTCCTAGCAAAAATGACTTTACCATGGTAACTACTATTCATGGCAAAAATGACTTTACCATGGTAACTACTATGCACAGTAAAAACAAGGTTACCCTCCAATTGATTTTTGACTAAGTGGGAATCTCTCTCCAGAAAATCCACCGACGAGGAATGGTCCCAACAACGAAACCAAAATGTCATCACCAATCCGGAACTATGATAATTCTTCACCGAGAACTCCTCATGCTATGATTATTTACTAATGCACAGCCTTTAGTTTGGTGGATGTAATCTGGAAACAAAACAACAACATAACACAAGAATACCATCGACTATGATAAGACGGAATGATGACAAATCTGAAATATCAAAGTAAATTATAATATTAACATGAAATTGTTACAATCTCACCCATGAGGTACTTCAAGTGTTATTGACTTCACATGCCTTTCACCAAGACTATGGGAGAAACTTTACAATTACACCTCTTAATGGCTTCTTCAACACACCTTTAAACTGATGGCTTCCTTCGCACACTTCCTACAATATTTCTCACTACTTCCTTCTATGCTAAATGAGGGGGGTGGCCTCTCTATTTATAGAACTTCCAGGCTTATCCATCTTATCTCTAAGATAGGATAAGAAATCCACTCTGACGAATCATATTCCATACCTTAACTCTTATCTGTACATGTAAGCTTATCTTTTAAGATAAGATAAACCTTATCATTTTACATGGGTTTCACATTTTTAGACTTTTTACAAATAAAATATACAAAATATTTATGACCTCACTCCTTGTCCTTATTACCAATATAATATTTCTAATTCCTAATCACGTAGACCCTACTTCTCTAATTACCCAAACTTTGACATTTTAACATTACCGGACCACTTACGACAAATATTTACTTTTTACAACATTCCTATTGTACTTTGACTGTTACCGTACTCCACATTATTAGCGGCACCGTACTGACGGCGCCGTTATCTTCTATCAGACGCTACTACTAATTATACTTAACAACATCATATTCCTAATACATACATTAATGAAATAGAAATTACGGAGGAAAATTTTAGTGTCGACATATGGTAACGTATATATGTTGTTCCTAGATGGTAACATATATGGAGTTCCAACATTTAATACGCAACGTGTCTTCCATTGCCCACATTTAATACAGTTTCCTTTCCTATATATATATATATATATACCCATCCCCATTCATTTTGTCCCATTTTCACATGCAGGTTTCTCTGAGATAGACTTCTTTAGAGAGCTCCAGCCTTCTCATCCACTTCAAGTCTTCCAGTTTTAGATAGTAACCAATGCCACTTGCCACACAATTTGTTCTACGATGCCCAAGGATCATATACATATATCTTTATCTACCATTTGCCAACCTCTTCTTTTTTCAAGAAATCAACGTTCAGGAATAATGGCCCCAAGAAAAAAGACCATTAAACCAACTTCCTATGTTTGCCAAAACATTTTATATCCCCAGTTGCTACAATTTCTCAAAACCCTTGAAATAATCAGTCAATCCAATTGGATTCCTAATTCAAGCTTCTATGGACTTATTTACATGCCTCAGTATCAGACAGACCACAAATTATTAAATAATTTAATGTAAGTGTATAATACTTCGGATAACACTTTCACAGTTCAATTACCATCCCACCAATTTCTCATCACAATAACACTTGAAGATATTCATCATCTAATAGGCATGCCCCATGAAAATGCATTGCCTGTAACCATCAAAGCCATTCTTTTTTATGAGAAAAAGAAATTTTTAGAGTCTCATTACAATCTCTCCATTGAGGTTGAGGTTAATACTCCAACCAAAAGAGGCATTAACTCTCAATCTATCAAAGACCCCTTTCTCCTGGCCATGGTGGAATTTTTCCAGTCCCGTATCGTTCTACAAGGAAGATACACAGACATTCCTCAATAGGAAATGTACTACCTTCTTCAAACCATTGTTGGCATAAGATTCAATCAGTGTTCATATCTTGCATCAAAGATTCATTCTGAAGTTGAAAAATACAAATTAAATCCTACTACAGTTATTTTTTCTTCTTGTTATGTTCTTGCTTTATATTATGAGGGTTTTTATGGACTCAAATCCACAGCTATTCCAACTGCTCTTCACGAGAAAATGGATAAACATGGAATTCCTATGGACGAACAATTGGTGAGTATTTTATTTTAAAAGCATTTAATCTTGATTCCTTTCAAAAACAAATTCATTGTTAAATTAATTCTTATAAATATGTAATCTTTAATTTTGTTATGAACAGGTAAAAGCAAGAAAAACATTGGAACACCATCAAGCGACAATTCATTCACATAACACTATTGTGCCTGAGGGGTTTGGTAAAAAAAATATAATTGATCATGATGTCACCATATCTGATTGCTCTTTGGCTACAAAGTTAAGACTATAGAAACAAATACATGGTTCCTTGGATTCCTCCCGCTCAGCCCGGTCCCAAAGTAAGGAGAGAACAAGCTCGTCTTCTAATGCAGAGGAAAATACAGGTTTTGAGTTTTACATACTACACAATCGTTTCAATTTTATTAAATTATTTTATAGACTAATGATAATATGAATCTCTGATTCTTGACAATGACATATTTCTAATTTCATTATCCTAATGTGCAACCTTTTCTGGCATATCTGCATCGATGCCTCTGAGAGTGTCTATTCATACTGGTGGTGGTGAAGACATGACATACATACTTGAGAAAGAACAAAAAGAGTATCAGTCTGTGCCACCATATCATCACCCAAGCCCTTCAAGTTTTGGTACAAAGCAACTAATAAATAGTGACTTAAAATTTAGTTCATATTTATATTAGTCTTTTGAATTTATTTTACGAATTTATCATTATTTTTAATTGTTTTGTTTAAATTTAGGATTTTTTGTGCTGGTGCCACTACCACCACCCTTCCACCTAGTGCCACAACCATAGTCTATTGATTACAAACAAAATTCACACCGTAAGAAATCTCTATTGATTTCAATCTTATTAATTTGAAGTTCTTATTGTTTGCTTGTTTGTCTTCTTAATTTTAAATTTTCAACATATTAATTACTAAATTTGATATTGTTAAATTATTGATGCTCGCAAATCTTTTACAATATGAAATTAATTCCTCGGCCACACCCACGGCCACCTTCTCCAATCTGATTCCATCTCAGTGCACAAGGAGTAAATATGTCTGAACTCCCCTTGTGCCTATGTCACTTGCTTATGGTAGGGGAAAAAAGGCTTGTTCTCCCTAACCATGGAATGCCTACAAGCAGGGAAGCTCAGAATTTCACAACATTTGATTTCCCCAATTTTTCAGTTGGCGACATGCCGAGTGCCAGAGGCACTTCTGTTTTAAACAATATAGAAATGGATGAGGAGTATCTTGAGTTTTAAAGTTTTTTTTACATGGCAGCATCAGGGAGACATGCTGAGGATTTGACGCAATCTATTCATAAGCATGTGCCACAGCCGGTAGGCTCTTCAAATCCTCCTTCCCCAATTGGGTAGGAAAAAATGGATGATGATGCAAAGACCAGGTTTTCACTTGACATCCTTGTGTCGGATAATGCTACAACCCTTGTCATGGAAAATATTATTCCTAACATTAAGGAGCTGAAGATGTGGGAGATCAGAGTGAAATCTCTGATAAAAGAAATCAATGATAGATATCATAATTTTGAAAATAGAGAAAAACTTTTTTCATTGGTTAAAAATCAACCAGTGATGATTGACGCTATACTTGCTCAAGCAAAAAATGGAAGTGCAGTCACCAATAATGTTTACAATAGGGATGAATTTTTGACAATAATGTTGAACAGATTGGCTAATTTGAATGTTGAGGTGTAGTCTTACTACAACAAGTGGAATCATGACAAGAACCTTGTCATTATTACTAATGCAGAGAAAGACTTGGTCATGGTAAGTTCTAATTTTTTGTAGATTGTTAGATAAATATATAGTTATCCTTTATCTGATTCTAAATACTACTTATGGTATTTTTTAGCTGTAGTCAAAATACCAGACTTTGAAGAAAGATGTGTAGGTGTTAAATGAGCACCTTAGAAAGAGAGAGAGAGAGTGTCCACAGGGCTATTGGTTTTAAAGAAAAACTTGTTCTGTTAAACAAGCAGAACAATAATTTGTGGAGGATTATCAAGGAGCATAAACTAGATCCGGAAATTCTTCTGAAGAAAAAAACTGATGAGGATCCTTCTATCCTTTCAGCAGGAGATGCATCTCGTGAAGATAGAGAAAATTTAGAAAATATTAATGTTGCTGCAAAAGAATTAGTAGAGTCTGGTGTAATCCAAGATAGTTCAAATGTTGTAGCTGTTGTTGAATCTATTCAAGGACAAGGGTCCAATTAACTTCAATTAAAACTTTTAAACTATGTTACTATTGATGCATTCAATATTTGAAAAATGGAATTTGAAAACATTATCTTTATGTGAAATTGTTGATCTTTTTATTTCTCTCATGTGAAATGGTTTAGTTATCTTTATGTCCAAGCTTCTAGTTGATGAATAGTACACATGGATTCTAGAATATGGATTTACATTATTCAATTTAGTTTCAAATATGTATGAACTCAAAAATTAAAACTTGCGTCTTGAATGTGCATGTTGTTGTCGATCTTGATAGTTGAATCTTGATTCATCATGTAAATATTATCTCCAATAATCATGATGGGATGTAGTCGTAGAATGCTATGTTTTTTATTAATCCTAATAATCACGATGTTATATATCATATATGGATTATAATGTTTTTGCGAACAATTGTGCCTGCGGAATTGTGATAGTGAGAAATCAAAGATTGAACATACTTTATTAGTAACGAACTTTAATTTTATTATATCATCCAGTTTTCATATTACACAAATATAAACTGTCTACCATCTGTTATTTGCAAACATTATTAAAAATATAGAAGGGATTTAAAAGATTTCCAAACATTATATGCGTAATATATGTAAATGAAAAAATATCAAGTAACAATATATATTTCAAAAAATGAATACAATCAATTGTCTGGTAGCTGAAACAACCCTATCTTGAATGGTCCTTCATCACTTCTTATATTTGTTGCAGTTTCTTGTCTAGCAGAGTCCAAGTCAATTTCACCATTATTAGAGACTTCATTGTTCACTATCTGATTAATAGCTCTGCGCTCTACAAGAGATGTCCATGTAGCTAGTGCTCTTTCATATGGAAATGTGTCCACCCCATATCTTGAAACATAGATTCTCAAACAAGTTTCCAAATTCTTGTCCAATCTGTTGTGAAGTTTTGATTTCACAAATGTAAGTGCACTAAATACCCTTTCATCTTCAATAGACCCAAGAATCATTGTCTGTATGAGTTCATATAGTTTGAAGTATTCACTTATATTTTCTCTCAGAATGCTACTCTGATACATCTTTCTCCACAATAGTGTGACAACTCCCATTTCTGTTGGGTCAAAAATAGACTTATATTGATCAGACATTGTATATGAAAAATGTTGTGACTATGATATGAGTAATTTTCTGTCCAATATACCATTTAATTCCCCTCCATCAACATCTAAAGATTTGCAAAATGCTCCATAAGTGCAGTCATGGATTTCCTGAAGTTTGTAGCTCTTTGTTCTTCATCAATCATTGGATTCTATAAAGTGGGATTTACAACTCTCATGACCTCAAATAGATCATTATTTTTAAAATGCTCTCTAATCTCAGAAGATAATGTTTCAAATATCTTCATCAATTTTTTTACGTGTATCAAAAACTGCAACATCAAAAAGACAACTCGTTACCAGTACTTCCTCAAGTTCAGAACCTATTACATAAGGATATTTGTATAAAGTGTGCATTGGAATATTTTTCCCATCAACAGAAATATAAAGATGACCACTGATATTGAACTTTAAATAGCTGTCTAAATCTTTGGTATCTGTCAAAACCTTGAAGCTGCTAAAAATTGGCTTTTGAATCCAGTCTTGGGTGCAATATAAGGTATCTAAAATCATACATACTTGTCTCCTTAATTTTATAAAATCAACAATGTATATGGATCTTTCCTAAGAATGTTTCACCAAGTTGTTTATTTCCTTCAGTATTGGAAAAATACCACATAAAGTTAATAATGTCTCTAAATCTGTCAAGCAATACAACTGATCTTTAGCCTTGTCCACTGCTCTTCGATGCTTGAACATATACCCTGCTAAGGACATGTATTCCTCAAAAATCATGCAAGTTGGTTCATACAATGATATCCATCTTGTGTCAACATATTTTAGCAATTTTTTACCATTTTTTATTCCAACAAAAAATCTCTAAAACTCCAGAAATATTTTAGGATTGCTTGACATATATGAATGCAAGTCTTGTATCAGCTCCTCCACCTTAGCAACATTTTCAAAATTACTTACAATCTTGTAAGCCAAATTCATTCGGTGAGCCATACAGTGAATAAGTATCATGTAAGGGGCTACACTTGTTTGCAGATGAATACAAAGTCTAGTTTTGTGACCTTGCATGAAATATGCACCATCATCTCCTACACAAATCAGCTTTGTAGAGATTGAATGATCATCCATACCAGCTATTTCCTTCAAATTTTTAATAACAAGTTTGCAGATGTTCTCAGCATTGCAGTTCTCCATCATTTTGTGCATAGCTAGTAGATGATTTTCCCTGAAATGGTTACTGAAACTGAAAGTGTAGACATGCATGCATACCCAGGATGTATTGTCTACTATTGTGACCTCATCAATTGACAATGCAATAAAATTTGCATTTTTTACCTTCTCTCTCAAATCAGTGATTTCAATTTCTCCCATACACTTTTCCATCTCCCATGCATTGGTATCTGACCAGTGTGTTGTTGGAATATTTGGAAACCCATTAGATTGAAACAATATCTTATAATCAATGAGATCTGAAATTGGTCTTCCCTTCTTTAAAATGTGAAATATTGTTCTGAATTGAATGAGTTTTTCCTGAAGACTTACGTCAGTAGCTTTTTCAAATTTAGCCTTTATTGTTCCACCTTTCTCAACTAGGTCCTAAAGATGTTTATGATGATTATCATATTTCTACATCATATATCATATGTAAACAATCTTCCTCAGTTTTCCATCTAGTTGTTTTTATAACTATGTTCCATCATCTTGCTTTTTAGACTCATATACCTTCCCACAATGCTTCTCTATTGTGTCCAACTTCAATTGCATTTTGTGGTCTCTGCCTAGTTTCCAACTACAAATAGTACATCTTCATTATGTAGGAGTATCAGTACTATTTTCAGGTTCAACAGGTTCAATGAATGGATATTTGGTTGATCATTCAAATTTGTAAGTCCTTCCTATAGTCCACTTCCCACTCTTACATTTCTGATATGTGTTTCTTGAATGTTTATCAGAAGTTTACTTTGGATGGGAAATGGGATTATCAGTACTGTCAATTTGAATTGAATTACTCTGGTGATTAGAAATTTCATCTAGAGTAAGGTCACTGCTAGGGTTTTCTACATTTGAGAGAAATTGGTTTGCTTACAGCTTCCCTAAGTAAATCAAAAAAATAAAGTAACATTATCATAGTAAGAGTGAAAATTACCTCTTGCCACTGGGGTTACTGTTGGCTGACTGAAATATTTTGAAATGTCCATATCACATTTTCTTTTTCCTTGAGTTCTTTTCTCATTTGTAACAAGGGCCATTGAATGGGTGATTTTGAAGTAGCTGCACATGTGACAAAAATATAGAAGTTTCAAATACTGATGACAACACAACTTTATCCAACCACATGACAACAAAATTAATAATGAAATGACAACAACACAACTGAGTATTCAAACAGAAAAGCCAATATGCAGGATGGACAACAAAAAATACTACTGGTTGGTAACACAGTTAACTGTTACCGACCGGTAACACATATACTTGTTACTGGTTGGTAACACATATATCTGTTACCAGCCGGTAACACATATACATGTTGTTGGATGGTAACATTTTGCTATTAACAACTTTGCACATTTGTCTTGTCGTATGTCATACAAAATTTATTGTCAGACGGTAACACAAATAATTGTTACCATTTGTCAACACAAAAAAAAAAAACTTCGTCATTCTACAGACAAAGTTCTCTTTTTCACTTACCTCTTGAGTCTTTCATTTTTCCTAAATCCTTTGGCTTCTGGTCTTATACTTTCATATTTTTCACACAAAATAAACTTATAATGTAAATAATATGATTATATTATGGTGAATTAATCATATATATATTAGAATGTTATAACATGAAGGTGAATATACTAACATCAGTGAACCCTTGGTGGAAACATGAAGGTGAAATTATATTCAAAATTTTTAGGCCCCGTAAAATTTTGGTGAACACGCTACCATGCGATAGTACAAAATTTTCCAAATTCAAAATTCAAAAATCCTAATATTCACCCCTAAAATTTACCCTTCTCCTAGTCATCATCGACCCGATCTGCATCCATTACATTTGCCTGTAATTTACATCATTTTTGTTTCATGTGCTTTTGTACTAGATCCATGACATCTTCAACATCCAACAATCTATTCCAGATCTACTTTTTTTTACATCTCTTGATCTTCTCTGTTATAATCACCATCGACTGTCTCGGGTCGCCATCGACCCTGTCTGGTTTGCTTTCTCTTATCTTACTTTATTACTATCTGCATTATCTTATCTTTGACCTAGTATATCTCTTATCTTTGTCCCATTATGGTTATCTTTTGCATGTTATCTGTCCATTATTTTCAATCTATTTTCTAAAACGTGGGCTAGGATCCTTCCTAGGAAGTTTATCACTTCTTGAGACTAACTTTTTCAGGCAGCCCACCATATAATTTACTGGTATTTTTTTTGTCTAGATTTCCTTTGTGTTGTGCAGGTCTGCAAGCTCGCTATGGAAAGGATTTGTACGCCGATCTATCTTCATCATCATCACACATCAGAAGTAGCCTTAAACCCTCCCATATTTTGGAGTTTCTTGTTTTCTTGCATACCATTTCATTAACTTGGAATAGGAGCATAAAAGTCATCAAACATGTACTTGGAATTGATTTGACATGAGACATGGCACCATTATGCACGATAGACTAACCATTTTTCCTATATAATAGATCTAGTGACAGGGTTCACGAAGAGTGGATATAAATTAAAGAAGATCCAAATTAGAATGAGATTGAAATGGAAATCAAGTAAGGAAAGTTGGGAATCAAATACGAACATGTCCAACACCTATCCCATGGCTTAGACTATTCCAACCCAAATAATATATGTTATATGTGTTCCAATTTACTGTCTCAACCTCACCTGCATTGTGCACATCAATGCAATTTTTCCTTAAAGGAAAAAAATATAAATGGGGAAAATCTGATGGGTTCCAAGTTCAAAGCCCAACTTTTAAGTTTGTGTGATTATTGTTGAATCCCCAAGAAATGTGAACCCTTTGATATGCATTGGAAATAACAGTGAACTGTAATGAAAGGTCTAAATCTATCCATGCATCAAAGCCATGTATGTGACAAATGCTAACCCTCGATGTACCACTATTTAATGGTGGTGGCCACCTTCTTCTCATAGAAAGAATTCCTATTATTGTAATGAAGTGGTTTATGAGTAATCTACATAACACCAAATATGAAACAGACGTTTGAAATATGAGATGGTAAATATTAAAAATTAGAACCATCAGTTGGCAACATAAAATTGGCTAGCAAATTTGGAGGATGCTATCCTATACTCCTATCCCTACCTTATGAATACATGCCCGAATTCTTTCCTAGAAAAAACCACCACAATTTCCCTTATAGAAGCTTAGGACTTGGTCTCATGGAGTGGGGGATCCATAAATATCTTAGTGGGTGTTGCTGAGAAAATTCAAGAACATTGTGTAGACACAAAATCATGCACTTGGGTACATTTCTAGGTCCTAATCACATACCACTATTCATATGATTCCTAAGTGAGAAAACTAGTAGCTGACATCTATCTTTGGCCTCTTTTTTGTCTCTCTTGTTTCCTCTTTGGTCTTACACACCCCATAACCCAGTATGATCTTCAGTTCTTTATCTTTATTGAATCTTGACACCAACCCCTAGGTGCCTTCGTCCCCTCTAGGCATCCCTGACCTATTTGTATCTTACTCACCCCTTTTGGTCCTATTTTATCTTTTAGGCATATTGTTTTCTTATGGGTCAGCCTTTTAGTTTTCAATTATGAAATTAAAACAATGGAGTCATATAAATATAAAGCTATGTGACCATAATAAAGGGCCAAGCTCTAAGCATCTACTATCACCACCTAAGGTTGCATCAAAAGGAATTCATCCAACACTCACTCAAGGGACAAGGGACTGAATTTTCTACATACACTTCATAGGAGGGGAAGTTCATTTTTTCATCCACATATATATCTACTTTGCTACATATAGATATTACTCATTATCAAGTGCATCTTGCACAATAGCTTCCTAGGGCACGATTTCTACACACACACATGCCAGAACTACATGGAGTATGAGATGTAGTGTAATGCTTGGTTGTAAGCTCACTTTGCTGGGTGACCACTGGGGTCATTTTGACTCCCCATTTGCATATTTTATTTTTAGGATTTGATGTGTTTTGGGTTTTACAGGTTATCTTTGTCTTTGCAGGCTACATGATAATATAACGATCATCCAACGACACACATACGACTAATAGTGAAGGTTAGAGATCACATTGTGACACAAGAAATATTAGTTTCCAAACTCTTGTGTAGTCACAGAAGCCCAACAAAGATATCAAGTGCCTTGGCACCCTAGTCCAGGCTCATCTGATAGTTACAAAATTTTCTAAGTGTTGTTGCGGCAGTTTCCTCCTCCTATTCATTAGTTTTTCTAGTACATAATACTTAGAGATCAATTGTGAAATCAATTAAGTCTTCTATTCCCTCTCTTGCACGTAAGGTTTCATTTTTATTTGTCTTATTTCTTGTGTCAGATATATACTTTAGTGTTTATTTATCATATGTGACTTTGTAATTAGGTTTTTACAAATTCAATATTTCTTAAATCACATTGTAGCCAATTTAAGGTCCCATGTTTCTACCATTTTCCTCTACAATTTCTACTGAGATATTTTAGGAACCCATTGCATTTTTATGGTCCCAAGGAATTTCATATGTAGAGCCTCTAACTGCTAAAATTATACCATATTTAAAATAAAAATTTTATTTTTCTTTCCAAAATGACCAAAAAATAGTGGCGGGAATGCACCTTTTGTGCCACATGGAAACAAAATAGCGTAAACAGTAGGGGAAAATGCCAGCCTCCCTTCTCCAGCCACATATGAACTTTAACGGGCTAAAAATGTGGAGCTCTTGATTTCCATGTCAAGATTTAGTTTTTCCTGTAACTAGTTAAAAATATTAACATGGGACCATCTACAACAAGATAATAGGAGTTGGAATGAGTCTATGGGACCATGCTCTTAATAAAAAAATTGAACACCATAGTGACCCCTGATAGTGCCAGGTTGATTTTTGTCGCCAAGTTGGTATTTTATATGTAAGGAATCCATTATTCCCATAATAGGGATTTTCTCGTTCAAAGATATTCACGACACTAAATGGTCATAAAACCAATTTTTAGTAGTAAAATTATGACAATGTCCCATTGTCATTATGGTGAATATGGATAATACATTATATAATAGAAATCTCAATCTCACAATGTTATATAGAGATGGTCGATTGAAGGATGAACTATTACACATAATCCCCATGCAAAATGGTTGACAAAATGATAGAATGAGACTGATAAATATTGTAGTTTACAGAAGACAGGGTGGATACTCTTGACTGTGGCTAGCAGAGGCAGAATAAGCCCCCCTCATCTTTCTTGTGTTCCCAAGCTTCTACTTCATATACAACCCATTTTTTCTTTTATATTTTGTATGGAAAAAATGTAGTGTATTACTTAAACTTGTTAACTTGGGAAGGTGTAGGCTTAACAACCTGCAGTAGATGATTTTTTTATTATGATCATTTCCATGAGCAAGGATTTCTACTTTGTAACCATAATGCAATACTAATGGGGCACTGTTTAAATTTATGTTCGCTTCTCTATTAATGTTAATGGCCACACTAAGAAATCATTATGTTATCATTTTTTATGTTGTGTCATTGGAAGGTGAGATTAATAAAGTGCTTGAATAAACAAAAATTATGATTTCTTGAGACATTTTTATGTTTAAGCTCTAAGGTATTAAATATATTTATGTGGATAATAGTTTTTTGCAACATTAACCCTTTTGATTTTTGGGTAGATAGAACACACATTATTATAAGGAGAATTTGGTTGTGCATGTCACATGAAACTTTAGAGACATGGATATGTGGAGTAGATTCGACATCCCTAGTTAATTCGATCTAGTAGTTGAATTTGATAAGCACAAAACATGGTTGACAAGGTGGTTTTTACGTCATCTCTATCGGCCATTATCTTAGCCCATTCTCCACACTTTCCCTAGAAATAACAAATATTAGCTGCAAGATTTTTTGTTGTGGATTTGTAGTTGACAATGCTTCCTTAACATTCTAGGTTCTTAACACCCATTAAATGTGAAACATTGTCACATGTATCTTTATTGGGAAAGGTTTTAATGAATCATGTTCATTAGGTGAATATGCCATTGCTAGAAACTTTATCGCTCAGGTCTAAACATGTGGCTTGGCTATGATCTTATATCGATTACCTCGACAACCTATTTGACAAAGAGAGAAAAATGCTATTCAACATTTAAATGGTGCCCAATGGTGTATTGTGTGGAGATGTGGGCCAACTGATCACAACACAGAGTCTCCTTGACCACTGTCTGTAAAAATGGAAACTTACATATGTTTAAACTCTGAATGTTGCATATGTTAGATATGTAAAATTTTCATTTTGGTTTCTTTCTAATAGAGCCATGTGTGTCAATTTTAACGTCTAAGAAGAGTGTCAATGGTGTGGTCCTCTACGTAAATATTTAAGAGAATATGCCTGAACTAAACAATGTTCCTGCCATTAGGAAGGACAAAAAAGGAGCACTGAAAGTCAACCCACTCTACAAAGGAAGAAGAATCCTGTAGTACTATGATCTCTGCATTTAATCTCCAACTAAAAGATGGCATAGGTCTGGAAAATGTGTGCACAAAATACAATGTTAATGCCACTGCAATATACATGTCTGAGAGAGAAGACGGTGGGGGCCCAATAACCCTCACAAAGGGATCCACAAGAAGAGGTGGATCATGAAACATCTCTAAAATAATGGAAGTGATAAATTTCCCAAGGTGGGCACTCACAACGAGAGAGATGAATGGGTCCTCCAGAATGTGTGATGGCTCAATCAGAGCATATTCCTATAATGCAACACAAGTGGAATATGTAAATAGACAACTCAGGTCGAGTAGATACTCGTCCCAATGGGGTTACTTGATGAGAGAAATGTCTGACAAGAATGTATAAACATCACAACTTGAAGTAGGATGAGAAGAATATCATGAAGAGCTACTAGAAGTCCAAGATGAAGCAACGCTACACTCAAAGGTAACAACCGATGTATGTGGAGTGTTGTCAACTGAGCAATCAAGATACAATGGAGAACATGAGGAAATAGTCACATCTGTCTCAGAGGAAGTTTCTCTAATAGACCACTGCTGCGGAGAGTGAATGGAAGCATGAACATGAGTGACAATGAGCTTTGTGGAAGTAAAAATAGGGAGAGTGTGCTCAATAACAAAATCATGTGGTGAATGGTCAACATGGGACTCATGAGTAGCAACAGGTGTAGAGGAACAATTAACATTGAAAGAGATATGAGAAGGGGGAGAATCTATGGAGGCACTAGAGTGGTCTAAGGAAAATTTTTCTCTTAGATGGTGAAACAAGGTCACCATACAACTGTCGAATAATGGTCTAGGTAGTGAAAGGGAACCCATTGTGCTCGAAAAAACACAATGTATCCCTAGAAATAGTAATATTGAGAAGGCCATAAACCTCATCATTGTGGTTAAACCACTCATACTTCTGTATACGCTCATCAAGATCAGGAACAAGACCATGGAGGTAGGGCAACAAATCGTGCATAGTGCAATGATTGATAATTCCTTCCTTCCAAGACAAAATGTTCCGAGAGTCGAGAATAACAACAAAATGATGAAAATGAAACTCTAAAATGAAGATAAACCTCCAAAATTATCCCAGATGGTACTTTATAACTTAGTGTGAAAAGTACAAGCCCCCAATGAGTTTTGCAAGAATCAGCGAGTTTTGTAAGAACCCCTCTAAAATGAGGCAATTTATAAAGTAGCGTGTTTACAAAAATAAATGAGTTCATCATGTAGAGCACAAGAAAACATGAACTTTTGACCAGAACAATGCTCAAATCCAAGCTACCGATCAAAAGTTATAACAAATATAATTTCTTGTAAATAATGGCTTATTTAATTAAAATTTTACAAACTGATTAAAAACATGTCAGAAATGAGACGAAAGGGGGTCTTGCGTATACTCGTTAGAATTGAAAAAGAATGAAGAACACAATGGTTTAATTTGTGAGGGGGAATTGGCCTCCTGCCAACCCAGGCCTTACCCTTTGTCTTCATCAGACGAAGATATAAGTTTAAAAAATCATTTAATTTATTCTAATGCAAATTTTTCCAAATGACTTATTTTCTAAAAGCATCAAATGCTAATATAGAAATAAAGAAAAGTCAAAGTGAGAAAAGAAAGTAATTTACTCCTTAAAACTAGAGTTCACGTGGAGAATACATTGGCTGATTTTAGGGTTGAAACCCTAAATTTCTTTTACCTCTTTGATATTGTTTATTGTTGCCACCGCCAATGACTGCAATGTGATGCCAAGGAGGTTGTTTTTGGAATTGGAGAGGCCAAGAAGGCATGAAAACTTGTTTTTTATTGTTGCAGGGTGGTTTTTAAGCATACACCAACAGGTATGAGGTAGCCCAAGTTGGAAAACACTGCCACAAGTGGAAAAACAAGTTTCAACACACCACAGGTGTAAAAAATGCCCTTCCCAGGTCTGCACATACATTTCCAACCATGTTAAAGGTCTAAAACACCCCTTACATAGGTAAAAATACCCATCATAGGTGAAAAAACCCCGCAACAAGCCAAAAAATGCCTAAACCCTGCAAAAAACACCTCAAACATATGAAAACGCCCATCAACAAGCCAAAAAACACCTCAACCAAGAAAAAAATGCCTCATATAGGCCTAAACAAGTTGCAAGGAGGTGGGAGAAAGATAGAAATGCTGAGAAAATATTTCTAAAAACCCAGAATTTGTAAACCCTCAACTTATCAATCTGTAAGCACCCAAGCTCACAACCATACCGAACCAAGACAGAGTAAAATCTATTTGCACATGAATAGTTAGTTTCACAAATGAAGTATTTAAAAACTACAAATGAGCCAGAAATGGAAAACGTATCACTAGAACTGCTCTGATACCATATTAGAGTTTTTGGATCTTTGATGAAAAATGAATGAACGAGAAATTGTAGAAATTGAAATAAATAACAATAAGATGCAATATGATCAAAACTCACAAGGCAAGAATGACTCCAAATTAACTCAATGCTCCAAATTATTCATATTCACCATATGATAGAATGATGGAAGTCATGTATATATAGGTGGTAAATGTGCAACCTCCTCTTAGATCAGTGGGGAATAACTCTCACTAACTGATACTAGAAGTAGAGTTGACTCCACACAACTAGTAGGATAACTCAATAAAACTTGTAAGCTAACTCAATTGAACAATAAGGTAACTCAACACAACTAACACCTAAACAAACATATCCCATGAGTGTAGGAAAGCTCCAAGAAAATAAACAAATACAAGGAAAATAAATATCATACACTAATAGGCTCGTCATGTTATTCATAACTTGGCTTCTTGTTTTATCATTGATCATTACGCCTTTTTTTGGAGTTACTCTGTTTTATGCACAGTTCAGTCTAGGTTTGTGTGTGTAACTCTACCCACTCACTTTATTGTTTATAATGGCTTTCCATTACATTCCTGTGGCTCACCACGAATGTTTGAGAGTTGTTCGAGTTTCATAGCTCCAAGTTCACCGAGGTCAAAAGGAAGCTCCCCATTTGCATACCTATAACTCACTGTAGGGTGACTAGAGCTCAACTTTGCAATGCTTGAATCTGTCCAGAAAGCTAGACACTATTATTTTTGGTGGATCAGTTTGGTCTTGTCCATTGTAACTTCATCTTGGTGGGGCTCTGTGTTAGACTGAGTTGCCTCCTTTGTGTATAACTCGGCCATGCTTCCATTGGAGTTGTGCTCAATTGAAGGTAAAGCTCGTGCTTTGAGTTTATTCACTGAGCTTTGCTTAGATCTCCAACTTTTTCTCATAGGCCATGAGTTTACTTGCATCAAAAGGCAATTCCCCCATTGTTAAGCTCTAATTGAAAGTCCTAAAATGGTGGAAATTTTTGAATTAAATCTGTTTCATATTTAAAAACTATTTATAGGGTCAATTCTACAAAGAGAAAGCGTTGTAGTACCCTCCATGGGAACCCATTATTACTGACTGTGTTTAGTATTTTTCTTCATATGTACTTAACATAATAGTGTTTAAGTTAATGGCCATTATGTCAGATCTACGTGTTATGTGTTGGCACCACTATGTGCTCTGCTTATACTTCTAGGTCTTTCCCAGAGTGATTATATCTCAAATTTATTTATGGTTATTCTATGTTGATTGATCCTCATAAGGTTGATGGTTATTTTGTAGAGTATAACATTGACTGATTATATGGCTGAGAGGTAATGTACTTAGAATAGGGGTTATAGCTCATCTTGGAGGGTATGTCATGTGTATTTATGAAGGACACCTTCTCGTAGAGGGGTTATAGTCCCTATTTATCTTCTGCAGGCGTATCCTATAATTTTGGAAATGTGAAATAAGTTTTAAAAACTCTTATTTTTATCGAAATGTGTTCCTAACATGTTTAAATCTCAAGTTTGAAACACCTGTGGAGAGTTTTTAGGCTGTTGTGGTTGTTTTTAGCAGGTTATCAGAAATATGGCAGCACCTAGGGTGAGTTTTTAGGGGAGTAGTGGTTGTGTTCTCTTAGAAAGAAGGTTAGAAACTTATGAAAGTACCTATAAAAAGTTTGTAAGGATTATCCTGATTATTGACATCTAACATATGGGAGTTTTATTAGGTCCTAGAATTCAAACTAAAATATTAAAAATTTAGGTTAAAAAAATTGGGTATAACTTGTGGCAAAATTTCATCGGATAGTAATTTAAAAACTAATTGTCATGTAAAATGGTTAATTTTTCTTTGATAATTGGTATCTATGACATGGTGATTTTTATCAGATACTGAAATTGAAAGGAAATTCTAAAAAGTTGGGAATGTAAGGGGTAAATACATATTTTCCATGAGACTATTTTGCTGCTAGTAAATCCACAATATTTTGTAAATCCGTAGTGGTACCAGAGGAATTTCATGATGCAACTACATTATAGAACCATCATTTAACTATCCTTGAGGGATACATAACTATTTATTGCACCTATTAAAAAACTAATTAATGAAGGTGCATGTACGCACCCAAAATTACACGTGCTACATTGTTGGAAAAATGGTTATAAAAGGTCCCCAATGATGATTCATATATTTTCTGAAGGTGTTCGAGATCCTAAACCTACTTACAACTTATATTTGTAGCCTAGTATGCCTTACTTAAAATTTGCATGTTTTTTCTTAGCTTCCCACTTATTTTTAACCTTGTTTTGACCTCTAGTGTCAAAACCACCACCCTACCTGGGTGGCAGTTTTGTAACCGCCGCCCTGAGCAGAGCGAGGGTCCTATAATTGCCGCTCTGCATAGGGCGGCGGTCATGTGTAAAATTTCTAAAATGTTCCAATGTGACTTAAGACTCATGTTATTTCACTTAAATTCACTTTGCACACATGTTTCTTACCCGTTTTGGATGATTTCAAGCTTGACTGCCTTGTGGCATTCTCTTCTTCACTTCTATTTTTTGATTGATTGTGATTGATAGTTCAAAATCCTTCTTCACTATTTATGTGGCACCCTTTTTTTGCCAAATGGATTTTACCATTTCCCAGCCAACCTTCTATAAAGTGATCGCTTGTTCTCAAGTAAATGGCCAAAGATCATTTTGAGTAGTCTTGCAATTTCTAAGCTGCCTTCTTTCTTGCTGGAAATTACATACCCAATCTCAGTTCCATTTTTCTATCTTTCTTCCACTTGCATTGTTCCAAATTTCCAATTCAAGTTGTCATTGTTTCATCGCTTTCCCTCTATTTTTGTCACTGCGTTCCCAACCTTTGGACTCACATGGACATGAGAGACTGAAAAGATAAACCAAGGGGACCAAGTACCACACAACCGGATTGCCACTGTTTTGTATTCCAGGTTGGAGTTTTTTATTTGTTTTCCTTCATTTATTAAAAAATTTCATTTCTAAATCGGATGCATATTATCAAATAGAGTAGAAAAGAAGCATTTCCATTGTTTTAATCATTCAATAGTTACAGTAAATCAATTCAAATAAGAAGTCCTCAATAGAAGTCTTCTTTATTGTTGTCAGGGAAATTACAAGGAAGAAAATATTTTGATAAGCTCTTATTTCTTCCCTACTTCTGAGGCAAAGTGGAGGTTAGATTTGCATCCATAATTCAAAGTGAATCTTTCATTTAATTAGAATAGACTAGATGAACTCAACACAGATGAATAACTACACTAGGTTATTTACTTATTTAGTTTTAGTGTAGAAGTAGCTTTAATTATTTAGAATAGAAGCAATTTGTTTTCTGTGTTTGTAATAATTTAGTTTAGTTTATTTGTTTAATTAGTTTCCCTTTTATTATTAGATTAGATTGTTAATTTCATCTTGGTTAAATGGACACTTCAACATAGTATAACATTTAGATTCAATTAGGTAGTTTAACCATAGGGGATTTAAGCTACATGTACTTAGCCTCTAAATTTCCCCTTTGCCAACTTAGCTACAAGGAATTCACACTACCGAATATTAGTAACTGATTCTCCTATAGCCATCCATCCACATTTCCACATCGGATGCCTCAGCACGACCTCAGGGAGTCGAGTGCAGTTGAAGGTCACATGTTGATTTTCATCTATACAAATTGGTGAACCCAAGATGAAGGATTAATTACTTCTTGTTTCTTTTTCTTTCATTGTTATTACCTCACCTCTCCATTTATTACCCTATTTTGGTAGGTATTTTATACTTTCTAAAATATATCTGGAAGAGAGTTTGGTGGGCCATTTGGCTTTGATAGATATTACACCAAAGTTAAACCATAACAATCCCCTTCCCTTTCTGAATGGGCTAACACTAACAAAAACAACATGTAAACCTCCTCTAGTTACACTTCAAACCCCATTACCTATGCAAGAATAGAGGAGGTTGATCAACCTTGAAACATGCGGTACATAAAATCCAATGCAAAGCATGTAACTATTACAAGCAGAATAGGTCCTTACCCTCGAATCTTGTCAAAACCTCACATTGCCATGCAATCAATAGAAGATGACATTTTTACACGAATAGCTAATCCTCTTCACCAAATAGACGAGTCCTTAGATAGGATGAAGGTTCACACCTCTGAGTTGTTCAATAACAGTGTATCGACAACCTATCCTAAGATTCCTTTTTTTGAAGAAGACAATAATTACAACACTGAACAATTCATAACAAGGTATCATGTGCCTTCTCAATTAAACCTTACACTGTAGGTACCCCAACAAGGGACTCAATGCTCTCCCAACGATGTAATTTATACCTTAGTAGGAAGGATTAGATAGCTAAAGGGTGCTCAACCATCACAACCAAGTCATGTAATAGGATAAAACTTGGGACATCCAGTAGATAACAAGGAATAAATTCCTACTAATGAACAACCAATGCAACATCCTATACAACAAGGTTATCCAATTCAGATGAATCTGTGTGATCTTCTCACAGGATTTGACACACTAAGGATGGGTCCTCATCCTTCTCAAGATTATCCTATGCAAGGGATGACTGAAAATGTATTCTCGAATGCCGTTCCATCAAGCAATACAACATTCACTGGTTTTACGCCTGCTAGTCCATATCCTGACATCACCCCACCTTACTTGCATATGTATTCAAAGTCCCCCCAGATGGACCCATGACTGATCGCCTCATAAGGTCTGATGGTTATTTGTAGAGTATACATTGAGCTGATTTATAGGCTGAGAGGTGAGTAATTGTGATTAGAATAGGGGTTATAGCTCATCTTGGAGGGTATGTCATGTGTATTTATGAAGGACACCTTCTCGTAGAGGGGTTATAGTCCCTATTTATCTTCTGCAGGCGTATCCTATAATTTTGGAAATGTGAAATAAGTTTTAAAACTCTTATTTTTATTGAAATGTGTTCCTAACATGTTTAAATCTCAAGTTTGAAACACCTGTGGAGAGTTTTTAGGCTGTTGTGGTTGTTTTTAGCAGGTTATCAGAAATATGGCAGCACCTAGGGTGAGTTTTTAGGGAGTAGTGGTTGTGTTCTCTTAGAAAGAAGGTTAGAAACTTATGAAAGTACCTATAAAAAGTTTGTAAGGATTATCCTGATTATTGACATCTAACATATGGGAGTTTTATTAGGTCCTAGAATTCAAACTAAAATATTAAAAATTTAGGTTAAAAAAATTGGGTATAACTTGTGGCAAAATTTCATCGGATAGTAATTTAAAAACTAATTGTCATGTAAAATGGTTAATTTTTCTTTGATAATTGGTATCTATGACATGGTGATTTTTATCAGATACTGAAATTGAAAGGAAATTCTAAAAAGTTGGGAATGTAAGGGGTAAATACATATTTTCCATGAGACTATTTTGCTGCTAGTAAATCCACAATATTTTGTAAATCCGTAGTGGTACCAGAGGAATTTCATGATGCAACTACATTATAGAACCATCATTTAACTATCCTTGAGGGATACATAACTATTTATTGCACCTATTAAAAAACTAATTAATGAAGGTGCATGTACGCACCCAAAATTACACGTGCTACATTGTTGGAAAAATGGTTATAAAAGGTCCCCAATGATGATTCATATATTTTCTGAAGGTGTTCGAGATCCTAAACCTACTTACAACTTATATTTGTAGCCTAGTATGCCTTACTTAAAATTTGCATGTTTTTTCTTAGCTTCCCACTTATTTTTAACCTTGTTTTGACCTCTAGTGTCAAAACCACCACCCTACCTGGGTGGCAGTTTTGTAACCGCTCGCCCTGAGCAGAGCGAGGGTCCTATAATTGCCGCTCTGCATAGGGCGGCGGTCATGTGTAAAATTTCTAAAATGTTCCAATGTGACTTAAGACTCATGTTATTTCACTTAAATTCACTTTGCACACATGTTTCTTACCCGTTTTGGATGATTTCAAGCTTGACTGCCTTGTGGCATTCTCTTCTTCACTTCTATTTTTTGATTGATTGTGATTGATAGTTCAAAATCCTTCTTCACTATTTATGTGGCACCCTTTTTTTGCCAAATGGATTTTACCATTTCCCAGCCAACCTTCTATAAAGTGATCGCTTGTTCTCAAGTAAATGGCCAAAGATCATTTTGAGTAGTCTTGCAATTTCTAAGCTGCCTTCTTTCTTGCTGGAAATTACATACCCAATCTCAGTTCCATTTTTCTATCTTTCTTCCACTTGCATTGTTCCAAATTTCCAATTCAAGTTGTCATTGTTTCATCGCTTTCCCTCTATTTTTGTCACTGCGTTCCCAACCTTTGGACTCACATGGACATGAGAGACTGAAAAGATAAACCAAGGGGACCAAGTACCACACAACCGGATTGCCACTGTTTTGTATTCCAGGTTGGAGTTTTTATTTGTTTTCCTTCATTTATTAAAAAATTTCATTTCTAAATCGGATGCATATTATCAAATAGAGTAGAAAAGAAGCATTTCCATTGTTTTAATCATTCAATAGTTACAGTAAATCAATTCAAATAAGAAGTCCTCAATAGAAGTCTTCTTTATTGTTGTCAGGGAAATTACAAGGAAGAAAATATTTTGATAAGCTCTTATTTCTTCCCTACTTCTGAGGCAAAGTGGAGGTTAGATTTGCATCCATAATTCAAAGTGAATCTTTCATTTAATTAGAATAGACTAGATGAACTCAACACAGATGAATAACTACACTAGGTTATTTACTTATTTAGTTTTAGTGTAGAAGTAGCTTTAATTATTTAGAATAGAAGCAATTTGTTTTCTGTGTTTGTAATAATTTAGTTTAGTTTATTTGTTTAATTAGTTTCCCTTTTATTATTAGATTAGATTGTTAATTTCATCTTGGTTAAATGGACACTTCAACATAGTATAACATTTAGATTCAATTAGGTAGTTTAACCATAGGGGATTTAAGCTACATGTACTTAGCCTCTAAATTTCCCCTTTGCCAACTTAGCTACAAGGAATTCACACTACCGAATATTAGTAACTGATTCTCCTATAGCCATCCATCCACATTTCCACATCGGATGCCTCAGCACGACCTCAGGGAGTCGAGTGCAGTTGAAGGTCACATGTTGATTTTCATCTATACAAATTGGTGAACCCAAGATGAAGGATTAATTACTTCTTGTTTCTTTTTCTTTCATTGTTATTACCTCACCTCTCCATTTATTACCCTATTTTGGTAGGTATTTTATACTTTCTAAAATATATCTGGAAGAGAGTTTGGTGGGCCATTTGGCTTTGATAGATATTACACCAAAGTTAAACCATAACAATCCCCTTCCCTTTCTGAATGGGCTAACACTAACAAAAACAACATGTAAACCTCCTCTAGTTACACTTCAAACCCCATTACCTATGCAAGAATAGAGGAGGTTGATCAACCTTGAAACATGCGGTACATAAAATCCAATGCAAAGCATGTAACTATTACAAGCAGAATAGGTCCTTACCCTCGAATCTTGTCAAAACCTCACATTGCCATGCAATCAATAGAAGATGACATTTTTACACGAATAGCTAATCCTCTTCACCAAATAGACGAGTCCTTAGATAGGATGAAGGTTCACACCTCTGAGTTGTTCAATAACAGTGTATCGACAACCTATCCTAAGATTCCTTTTTTTGAAGAAGACAATAATTACAACACTGAACAATTCATAACAAGGTATCATGTGCCTTCTCAATTAAACCTTACACTGTAGGTACCCCAACAAGGGACTCAATGCTCTCCCAACGATGTAATTTATACCTTAGTAGGAAGGATTAGATAGCTAAAGGGTGCTCAACCATCACAACCAAGTCATGTAATAGGATAAAACTTGGGACATCCAGTAGATAACAAGGAATAAATTCCTACTAATGAACAACCAATGCAACATCCTATACAACAAGGTTATCCAATTCAGATGAATCTGTGTGATCTTCTCACAGGATTTGACACACTAAGGATGGGTCCTCATCCTTCTCAAGATTATCCTATGCAAGGGATGACTGAAAATGTATTCTCGAATGCCGTTCCATCAAGCAATACAACATTCACTGGTTTTACGCCTGCTAGTCCATATCCTGACATCACCCCACCTTACTTGCATATGTATTCAAAGTCCCCCCAGATGGACCCATGACTGACATCGGTCACCTGCTACATAACCGATACTATAAGTTTCCAACCGACGTATCCATACATTCTAGTAAATACTTATAATGTAGCTTATCCATCTCCTCTTCCTCCACCTCTACATTAAGAATCTTAAATAATGGAATAGTATGCAATGGGTACTTACATTGAGTACTTAAAGGAACCCCTTGACTTCACCATACATGTTGTCATGCTTCCACGCCCATTGCCTGATCTTCCTAAGTTTATGGGAGAAGGAGACCCAAATTCTCATATCAAGGCCTATGCTACTTCCATTAGGGAATTTTTTCCTTGGGATGTTGTAGTAGCTAAAATATTTTTGAAGACTCTTGAAGGAATTGCATTGGATTTGTATTATCGTATTCCAGAAGCCTCCATACATTATTTTAAACAATTTTTTTCCCGAATTCATTAGAGCATTTAACATGAAAGAATTGTTGTGTACCAGGATTAGGGAGTTTCTTCATATTAGACATGAGAAGAAAAAATTTTCTGCTCATTTCATCCAGAGATGGCGTCAAGTTCTTTACTCCTCTACAAGTGCACCCAACATGGACTAGATAGAACTTTGTGATCTATTTCTTCACATTCTCAATTGAGAGACCAAGTAGGAATTCTAGAAGTTTCCTTTCTGTAGTTATGAGGAAGTATTGGAAGGTGCACTTTGAATCAACCAAGCCACTATTGATAGTGGACGTAAGACTTTTGGTCTTAATGAGAAATTGGTATCTTCCAACCAAAACAAAGGGGCTAACAACCAAGGATCTAAGGGTGTGAATCAAAATCATGGTGCTACCATGAATGGTGTTACTAATCAAACCAAGAATGCTAGTTTTGCAAGCAACAATGACACTAATAACAATAAAAGTGAAATCAAAGAGGCATTGACATTGTTTCCTCTGTCAACATAGTTGATATGAACCATCCCCCTCCTCGGAAAAATAAAACCCAAGGCCCAAACCAAAACCAAACCTCTAGCCAAGGGGCAATGAATCATGGTTATAACAATTATTTTCAAAACTACAAACAAGTTTATAATCAACAACAGTAAGACACTTATCAAAGGCCAATAAATTATGATCTTAACCTATATTTTGGTTTCCATAAGGTTTGAGGTCATGATTGTAGAAATTTTCATGATTGTAACAAACTATTACAAAGGCTCCCTGAAAATAAAAGGAAACTCTTTGTGGATATGTTCTTAGCAGACCCTGGAACAAGTTCACAACCAAACTATACATGACCCATAGCTACTCAGAACACTAATGAGAGCATCTTTCAGGATCCACTCCCTACGCATCCTAAAAAATGTCAAGGTGAATCCTCAAAACATAAACAAAGGCATTCCTATAAGAAACAACGACCATGAGGCCTCAACTTCTGATAACTCTCAAGTTTTTCCTAACCTTAGCTCAAACAATGATATAAAGATATTAGGATTAGTAGAGTTAGAAGTTAAATCATAAATTAATGCAACAACTCAGGAAAGGGAATATGTTTCACAACCCCTACTCACTCTTTCCTTCTCGAAGGATGACGCTCCTACAATCTCAAAACTAGTAGGATTCTATGATTTAATATAAAATTTGAACAAGACCTTTTCTCACATCTCGTTCCTATATTTGATGAAGAATTCCCCTACGCATCATTCTACATTTCTTGATGCACTAATTCTTGGTCATTTAATCCATGTCACTCCACCTCCTAGTGCTCAAATACAACATATTAACTTTGACATACATCCTCTGAGATAGAGTGATAGGGATACTGGGTTTTTTTATATAGACAAGATGCCATTTGATGCTAAAATAGCCTGAAGAGGCGATTGTGCCTTATATTTACAGGTCTGGGTTTACAACAATTGCATTAAGAGAGCCATGATCTATGATGGGGCTTCTATAAATGTGGTTCCCTTATCTTTCTTGCAGAAGTTAGGATACAAAGAGACTAATTTCTCCTCTACAAGAAACACGTTACGAGGGTATGACAATCTTAAGGCCACTTTGATTGGAACCATAGTTCTTCTTGTCACCCTTGGGCCAAAAATCATCTTAACGAAGTTTTACATCATCGCCAGGGAAAAAAATTATAACATGATCCTTGGGAGACCTTGTATTCATCGAATGAAGGATATTCCTTCTACCTTGTTCCATGAAGTTAGATTCCTCCATTTGGGAAAAGTTTTCATCACCCAAGGGGATCCTAAACCCTTCGATATACACTTAGAGAATATCAAGAAGAAAAGAGGATTCCATTCGAAATATGAGCTCCATGTAAACCAATTAAAAAAACCTCCTCCATCAACAACAATGGTCACGACAACCTTGAGCATTCCAAAGGCAGAGGTCGATGACTCAAAAAAATTCGAGGTAATAAAGGTAGATAAGAATAAATCGGTACCTATGGAAATGGTGTCCACCAAAACCACAACAAAAATCATGAAACTCTTAGAGAGTAGTGAGACGATCTTCCTCCTATTTAAATCATAAGGAATGGGTAACCTCCTTGGCACAACCTCTCTTCCTGCCGATGATTTTGGTTTGAACGTAAATATGATTGAAATTATAAAACAAGAGGAATTTAAAAAATAAATGCTACCCATCAAAGCCATCTCTAGGGATTCTTCTATCATAAAACTTGGTCTTGATACAAACATATTAGAAATCAAGTATGCCATCTCCACAAGATGTGATCCCATAGCACCACATAAGACACACAAAATCACTATGCTTCATGCAAAAGACAAAATTGAGTAGCATAGTCATGCTCACCTAAACATGATATTTCAAAAATGTGACAGAGAGGTTCTCAAATATCTCTTTGAAATAGAAAAATTGGATAAAAATACATATAAAATCATGGGTAAGGGTTGTAAGTCTAAACTCAAGATAGTAAGTCTTTGTACAGAGAACAAAAATTTCAAAAATCATGTTTCTTCAATATGTACTCTTAGGGGTGAGGAGTTTGACATCCTTAAACTCTCTTCACCTTAGAAATTTTAGCGTGTAGTTCATCAACATTTCCATATGTACACTACTGCACTCTCATTGCATTATCTTCTATCAACTCATTTTGTGAAATTTTTAATCAAGGAAATTATTTTCAAAAAAATTTCAAAGAATTCTACAAAATATTGGCAATCATTCAAATCACATCTCTTCAACACATTCATCAAAATTTCTTATCACTTCATCGGTTCAAAAAGACAAGATGAAATTTTGACACTAATCCTATCAGGAGCTGCATACTTGGTTCTCCCTATAGCTTTCTTCTAGCATAGTTTTTTTTCCCATAGTCAGTTCTAGAAGATTTGTGATGTAATGTATTTCCCTAGAAAAACTTGTTTGGTACAAAAACATTCTAAAAATTTTCACCTGAGACACTTGTTCTTCTATCTCAACCTTGGGTGTTGAGCCATTGCATCTTACTGGTTACATGGGGTTAAGGCTAGGGGCAAGCTTTCCGTCTGAAAAGAAAAAATTTAATTTTGAAAACAAAAAAAAAGAGTATATATCTCAAACCAAAATCAATCAAAATTTTCATTTACACACTTCCTTGCCCCACCAACCTTCAGTGTTGAGCCTGCGCCTCTTATAAGTGGCATGAGGTTGGAAAGGACGGAAGTACCCTTACTTGCCTATGCCTTGTCCTTGGTGATGAGCCCTTTCTTCCTATTGGTAGCATGGGGAAAGGTGTAGGGGGTCTCTACAAATAAGTTAATAAGTTAAAGCAATTTCATTCAATAAAAGTTCTTTGAAAATATCAAAATCCCAAGAAAAATGAATTAGATGTGCATGTTCCAAAAGAGAGTTAAAACCTTAAAACCAGATTATGTCAATCAAGAGGCCATCTATGGATCTAAGTCTAGATAAAATTGTAAACAATCACATTCTAGGTTGTGTAGTAAACTGTATGCAGAGTTAGGTTTTAGGTTCCTAATTGGGTTTATGTCAAAATCTTGTCTTTCTCTCACCATTTCCATCTCTATCAAAAACCATAAAATTCACGTCCCTTCTAGCTCTTAGTGTTGAGCCCTCACATCTTACTGGTTGCATGGGGTTAGGAGTGGAGTGAGTTGATTTTATTATCATATCATTTTCATCACATGTTGCCAATACAAAAAGAAGTACTAAACATTACTTGAAAAGCTAAAGTTTAACATTACAATGTGTTTGCATAATCATCACATACCAGCATTGCAAAAAAAAATCATTCTATTAACATTCATCATCCATTGCATATATTAAAAAAGCATACAAAATCAGAATTTCTAAACATCTAGAGTACACATGCAAAGAAAACCACTAAAGAAGTCAATTCTAATGCAAGGGATGGCTGAATGAAAAAGAGGTATCTATATATATATCATAATAAATCAAGTTTGTGTACAATTCCATCATGCACTAGGCATGGTCAAAATGATTGCAATGAGCCTGAAAATGCAAAACAGTTATACACGTTCCTCACAAAATAAAAATGAAGCAATAAAGGCTCAATGGCCTATTAATCCATATGGGATCCCTTTGATGGTGCATGACTTCGTCCAAGACCCCTGTTGCGTCTCTAGCATCATGAGTGCACTGAGTGGTGGGAATGACCATGAGTGTGACCACTAGCCATGGTATCACAACATAAATTGCCCCATCTCATCAATCTCTCTTTCATCTCATACACGGTGATCTATGTGTTCTGAGAAGCCATGATCTTATCGCTCTCCAAACAGGTGTGAGCATGTTAGTGTGTTGATCGACCCATAGCAGATGTACTAAGTCCTCAATCAACTCTTCTCGGGTCTTCCCCAAAGGGATCAATAAGGCATCCATGCAGAATCAATGAATAAGATCTCACCAGCCTTGAGTAGTCACTGAAAAATAAAGAAAACTGACGAGTTAGAAAACCATAAAAAACCAAAAAAAAAGAAATAAAAAGCGTAGTGACTAATATTTCCAACTAACAAAGTCAAGAAAAGAGTGTTCACATACTCGAATCTCCAGGAATCCACATAGGATCAGCTGGTGCTTCTACTATGGGTACTTATTGTGCCTCCCCACCTCCTAAGGAAATGTGCTATCCCATGATAGACTTCTCATCTCCACCTCCGTCATGAGGAAGTGGCTCCTTAGAAACTAATATCTCCATCTCTGCATTTACCTCCTCTCGCTTAGCCATATATCTCTCCTAAGTATCAAGCCACTCAGTCTCACTATCCTCCTCATCATTACCCCCTCTACATGGGTCTCCTCACCTACCTCCTCATTGGTCTCCTCCCTCATCTCCACCCCAATCTCAGAATCTATATCAATGGGAATCTCCTACTTCTCCTCACCACTATGAGTGGGTACAATCTTAATCAAGAGAAGTGGTGCAGGCCTAGTTGTTCGATGAGCATGGACAACCTGTATCACTGTAATAAGAACCCTTTGAGTCACAATGGTCCAACCATGGTTGCCTATAGGGCTGCCACGAGACTCCCTAATACTCCTGTAAATAACTGGCACAGGAGCAAGAATATCAATGTATGGTAATCCAAACTATTGGGGAACTCTATCAAATGGATGAGTCTCCACCTTCCTTGATTTGTCAACTAATTGACTGGTAGTGGCACAAGTAACCACTATGGTCCCATCCTATCCACGTACTTCTTCCATATCCTAGTTAGGTGTAGCAATGAAAAAATTTGTAGTCAAGGTAGCCATTAGATGATGTGGCACCCTAAGAACTGACATACTAGTCCATCTCGCGGCCCTGATGGTCCCTAGATCCTGTACCCCTACTCCCCTCTGATAGGGGATGATCCTCTCATATACCCAACTCATCACGAGTGTTGGATGGCTAAGTGAATTTCCCTATAATCTCACAACTCGGTATAAATCATGGTACGTGTTGCCCAAAATTTTTGTCCCCCATGCTTAAGTCTGTCCATGCTGCTCAATCTGCATCACAATCAGGGCCTAGTAGTACAACAACTTATCCCCACCCTTATCCCGTATCAACTGTAAAGCCAAAATACCTATGATGGCCTTGGGGAGTGTAAGGATAGGAGCGGTGGACACATAAAAGAGCCTCATGCCCTGTTTGGATCTTGTTGAAACCCCTTCATCTCCCATGTAAGTGTCATAGCCCCCTAGCCCTGATTGTAGATCTTGTTGTCTTAAGGGTCAAATGTCTCACAATTATAGGAAGACTAAGTATCTTGTACACATCCTCGAGAGTGATGGTCCACTCTCCTCTAACTCCTACAAATCGGAAAGTGTTATCGTTTGTGTCCTAATAAGAGAAAAGATCACACATAATCTAACTAGGAGGTGTAATGTGCGACACCCATGTGATCCTCCAAATCCCTGCTCAGTGCAGTATGTCTACCTCAGCCTGTGTCAACTTGTCAAGTATAGTTGGTAGCCGGTAGCCACATCACACCCTCTCTCTCTCTCTCGACCCCTTGTGACCCGCTCCAATGGAATACATCCTCCTCCTGCATTCATAAAACAACAAAATAGTGAGTCAATTACATAGACAAGGTCATAAAAAACATTACAAAATAGTATAAAATCCAAAAAAATTAATGTAAACATGTCAAATCTACTTGCTGTCCCAAAAATGAAAAAATCACCGCCCTATGCAGAGCGATGATTTGGTAATCGCCACCTTTCTAGGGCAGCAATTTTGTAACCTCCGCCCTGATAGGGCGGCGATCTTGTAACCGTCACATTGCGCAGGGTGACGTTCCTGTCCAAAATCAACAGGCCGCTTCTAACCATCCCATTTCTCAATACTATCATCCTTTTAGTTATAGGTAACCGGCATCGGTTCCTAAAAACTCAAAAAAAAGACAAAAATAGCTCATTTTTAATGAAATAAAAGGCTAGCCCATATGCGCCCCCCTAGGGACCATTTTAAAACAAGAAATTTTGAAAATCTCCCCCTAGGCTTAGATTTTCAACATTTTACATTTTAGGTTTCAAAATGAATAACTGAGAAAAACTAACCTTTTTCCACGTCGCTTGGTTTCTCAGTCTTGGGGCCATGATCACCTCGTTGCACTGATCGTTTTGACTACACTCTCATTAGAAATGGTCATTGTGGCCCAAAGCTCAAAAATCACTAATAGGATATGTGCAAATGAATTAGAAAATGAGTTATTTTGATATATATGTTGTGTTTTAACTTCATTTTGAGTGTATGTGACCACAGGGCTAGAGCATTGGTGCAGGTATATTCTTACCCCTGCACAAATGGTAAGTCCTCTTGTCATTTTGATTTAGCATTTATTTTTTGATATTTTTATCTATCTGCACTTGAGTTTTCCTTTCATCTTGCAGGTAGCGGGAGCTTGGATGATGAAACTTTGGCACACAGGTGTGTCAGGTATAGCTTCTAACTCCCCATTTCGGGAATGCCATACTCGGACTCTATGTTTTACGCCTCTTCATGGCTAAAACACTTCTCTGAGGGGGAAATATGTACGCACCCAAATTTACACATGCTACATTGTCGGAAAAACGGTTACAAAAGGTCCCCAATGATGATTCATATCTTTTCAGAAGGTGTTCAAGCTCCTAAACCTACTTGCAACTTATATTTGTAGCCTAGTATGCCTTACTTAGCCTTTGCATGCTTTTTCTTAGCTTCTCACTTCTTTTTAGCCCTATTTTGACCTTTAGTGTCAAAACCTGCCCTTCCTAGGCAGCTAGTTTTGTAACTGCCACCCTGAGTAGGGTGGTGGTCCTGTAATCGCCACTCTACATAGGGTGGCGGTCATGTGCAAAATTTCCAGAATGTTCCAACGTGACTTTCGATGTGTGTTGTTTCACTTAACTTCACTTTGCACACATGTTTCTTACCTGTTTTGGCTGATTTCAAGCCTGACTGCCTTGTGGCATTCTCTTCTTCACTTCTAATTTGTGATTGATTGTGATTGATAGTTCAAACTCCCTCTTCACTGTTGATGTGGCACCCTTTGGCTGCCAAATGGCTTCAACCATTTCCCAACCAACCTTCTATAAATTGATCGCTTGTTTTCAAGAAAATGGTTGGAGATCATTTTGAGTATTCTTGTAATTGCTAAGTTGCCTCTTTCTTGCTAGAAACTGCATAGCCAATATTTGTTCCCTTTTGCTAGCTTTCTTCCACTTGCATTGCTACCAGATTTCCAATTCAAGCTTCCATTGCTCCAGCACCTTCCTCTCTATTGTTGTCACTACATTCCCAACCTCTTTGGACTCATGTGAACACAGGAGAGACTGAAAAGATAAACTGAGGGGACCAAGTACCACACAATTGGATCACCACTATTTTGTATTCCAGGTTGGAGTTGTTATTTGTTTTCTTTCATTCATTTCTTCAAAGTTGTCATTTCTAAATCATATGCACATTATCAAATAGAGTAGAAAATAAGCACTTTCCATTGTTTCAATCATTCAATATCTACAATAAATCAATTCAATAGGAAATCCTCAATAAAAGTCTTCTTTACTGTTGTTAGGGAAGTTGTAGGGAAGGAAAGCTTCTGAGAAGCTCTAATTTCTTCCCCTGCTTCCGAGGTAAGGTAGAAGGTTAGATTTGCATCCATAGTTTAGTGAAGCTTTCATTAAATAAATTAGACTAAATACAGTCAACACAAGTGAATAACTACACCGAGTTATTTACTTGTTTAGTTTTAGTGTAGAAGTAGCTTTAATTATTTAGAATAGAAGCAATTTGTTGTCTGTGTTTGTAATAGTTTAGCTTAGTTGATTTATTTAATTAGTTTCCCTTTTAGTAGTAGATTAGATTGTCAATTTCATCTTGGTTAAATGGACACTTCAATGTAGTTTAACATTTAGATTCAATCAAGTAGTTTAACCATAGGGGATTTGCGCTGAAAGGAATGATAAGAAGATTGTTCCAAGCCGCAATTTCAGATGATAATAACACACCACATTAGATTTACAAAATAGAAGAGCTAAAATACCATATATGGAAATCCATCATAATCCATAATTCTCAATACATTACAATACAATGACTTGAATTACTCAATAAGAAATATGTACATATAGTAGGAGGGAAGTGAAACCACTACCTGAATTAGTGGTGAAGAACTCCCACTAACTGATACTGGTAGTTAAGTTAACTCCAAAATACTAGTAAGCTAACTCCACATAACTAAGAAGCTAACTCAACACAACTAGTAAGCTAGCTCCACACAACTAGTACACATAAGCAAGCTAACCCAACAAGTTTAGGGCTAACAAAAGTGTAAGAATTATCCTAATAAATAAATAAAAGGATAAATAATAACCTACACTAACATATGCTACCCATACTTAGCCTCTAAATTTCCCCTTTGTTGACTCGACTACTAGGAATTCATAGTACCATATCTTAGTCACTGATTCTCCTATATCCAGCCATCCACATTTCCACATTCGCTACCTCGACATGACCTCAGGGATTCGAGTGCGGTTGAAGATCACGTGTCAATTTTCATCCGTATAGTGCACCATACCACACGATATTATTTGTTGAATTTAGTTGGTGCATTTGAATTTTTATTTTCTAATTGCGGGAGATTTTTTTTGGCATGGGTGTTGTGTAAGTGTAAGATAATCCTTTGATGGATTTTTGAGATACATATTCCTTAGATCATAGACATGTCTTACATTTGAAATAGTCGTAACTAACATTTAAATATTTTCCTTTTTCTGTGGCAATTGCAATTCTTGCCACCAATTTTGGAAATTCATCCATACGTCACACTACATGTTTAGTGAAGTAATAAATTCCAATCTAATCTAGCCCATCTAACCCAGTCACCTTGAAATCAGATCCATATCTCCCGTTTGGGTAGGAATTGAAGCTAAAACATTGGGTTGTTTGAAATGAATCTAAAAGTGTTGCTCTTTGATGTCATATGAAAAAAAATCAATATAAGAAAATTTTGTTTTCTATTTATAACAGATATGTAGGGACCTACCTTAATGTTGAACAGATTTTATGTGTTCCATTTACAAAATAGATTCACATGGGACACGCCATGCTTGAAAATTTGTTGCGTTATTTATGATGACTAATGTACATTAGATTGTAAGATGGGAGCTTAAGGTAGGCATTGTAGTAACATTTACCATTCTTGCATTTACTGGATCTCACAACTAAAAAGGGGGTCAATAATTTCCTACACGAAGTAAACACCATGGTCCAATATATAGTAGGGCTGAAAATGCAAACGAATTTCCTCTTCAGGAATATTTTTCTACCACTCCTTCTATTCATAGATGTCTCTATAATTTTTGTTTGGAACATCTTACAAAACAACCCTTTTCTCCTACAAATGATTGATAAAAATGTCATGTAGTTCTTGTAGGATCAAATTTAACCTTGTTGCCCCATTCCATTTTTCCCACTCTCGCACTTCTCCACCCTCAAACCCTTTCCTCTTCACCCCTTTTCCTCTCCCATTATTTCTCCCTTACCAATTTGACTCCTTCAAAATATCCCTTTCAGCGTTACCATAGTACATTTCACGTACAATTTGTAGTTTATTCTTTCTATGAGGGAGATGAAAAATGATGAAAATGTTGGGGTGATTTTGTAATATCTCTATATAAAAAATATTTTGTTATCATAATCACAATGCCAGTGATGGATTTTTCCCATCTCTATTGATCTGGAAGGGTTTCATTTCGGATGTCGTAAGCTCTGTGTTTGATCCTTTTGATGTAGAGTGGGTATTTCACGACAATTGTTGTTAGCCAAATACGTGGTTCCTAGAGAGGTCCTTGGTTTGAATGTCAAAATTTTCAATCATTATAGCTAATGGAAGGTTTCCACATTCCCTCATAACATTTCTCTACTTCCTCATGAACTTCCTTTGATGGTCTAATTTTTAGAAAGTTATAGGAACAAAATAATTTTGAGCTGTCTTCTTTGTACTGAAATTCCATCTCATAAATTTCTATATTATCTATATTTCTACAAAAGAACATTGTCTCTTGTATAACAAGAGACTTGTTTCTCCAATTTGGCATTGATAAATGCATCAACAACCATGATTTCTTAGCTTAACCCTAAATGCTAGGCTAAGTCATGCTATAACTTGGAAATAAAATAGGATTGAGAAAAATAAAGCCTGATAAATTTCTCAAACCTTTCCTTTGTGTTATTGTAAGCTTCTATGCCCTTAATCCTAGGTAATATATTTGATATGCATAGCCAGTGTGTGGCTAACATAATCTCTTATTATGTCATATCATATTTATTCATGCTTTTATATGCTTAGTAGGTCATCCTTAGTACCTTGCATAACATAGTAAGGTATATATAAGGGTTAGAGAGTAGTATATTATCATCATATTGAGCACTTGATTCTTATTGTATGGTTTGTAGGTTGCCCCCTTGAAGTGGTTAAGTCATTCTACTTGCATATTGTGATCATTTCTCTAAATTTTGGCGTTCTTTGGTGTTATATTAATGTTGATATTCAAATCTATCTAAGTAATTTCAATACATAAACGTGCTGGAGAAAATATGTTTTACCCAATCCCACAATTCCAATATCTTATATGTTGGTTCCAAATTACTGCTTGATTCTAAAAGCAATTAATTTTAAATTTAAAGAAGATATGCAATCATGTTGTATCCAACACTAACCCATAAGAAACTAATGCGAGATTCTTCATTATTAGGAAATTTAAGGTGGGGGAGAAATAACCTATTGTTGAAAGGCATTGAAGAAATTATGTGACAAAATTATTTGTTAGAATAGATCAATGGGGAAGGGGAAATATGGGGATCTGCCTAAATAGTCATCTAATCAAGTATAAATATGATGCACCAAAAATGTCACTAAATTGAATATAGTAAACGAACCCGCTTTAGTTGTGTGTCATTGCTATCCATAGTTGACTAAGCTCTACAATACCAACAACCTTACATCCACTATAAAAAATTACTTTCGGTGTAACTAGCAATCATAATCCAAGTTACAATGGAAAGGCAAATAGGGTTAGTGAGGAAATGAAAGAAAACAATTTTCACATATGGCTGTCTGAATTTTTTATATCATATGCGGTCTAAATAAAATAAAATAATGTATTTGTTATGTTTTAAAGCACATCCAAGTAATAAAATAATCTAAAATAAGAAAAAAAGGTAGATTTAAAATAAACTAAAAAAATACCAATAATATTGACACAATGTTTATGCTCACAAACCTTTTTGAGTAAAATTTCTAGTAGAACTTCACTTCTTGTATTAACTAGAAAAATCTTACAAATACAATTTAACCAACATCCAAATTTTCAGCCTCCTACAATTCCAAATTATTTACATTTATATAATATTAATTTTTTATTCTTCTTATACCTTTTTCTTTCATTCCAATTAAAATAAACACCTATATCAATTTTGATAAAGTTGGCCTTCATTTATTGAGGGTAGATAATTGAATCTTTCTATATAGTCGATTATTGATTGTCATGTGTAGAATGATGATAATAATTGGATATTTATATGTGGATAAATAATGATAGATGCATAATGGTTAGCCTTTGGATTTTGCAAGCCGATAATGAGGATAGTGATGGCTGGGTAACAAAGTAATTAACCGATGATTGAGGAGCTCAAATAGGATATCATGTTATTTAACATGCTTATCAAACAAAAAGAGGTGTTTTATGTTTGAGGATTTTAGCCTTATTTATGTGAGCACATGTATCACCTAGATTATATTTCACGAGTTTGGTATTAGGAACATCACAAGGCATAAAAAGAGAATGAATATGTGCATTGGAATTGTTTTTGAGATGGTGGATTTCAACCTTTAGAGAGGTAATTATAGCATTCATGGCTTGAAGTTGATCTTGAAAGGCATGGTGAAAAAATTGAGTAAAGTATAAGATACCCTTATGGGAGGTGTCATCATTACTAGTAGGAGTTAAAATACGACCCAAAATGACATTCACTTAGGAGGGTGTCGTATGATTAGGGAGATGGGATGGGTGTCGTTGAAGTAAATGAAACAAGGATACTGTAGTATGATCAATGAAGGAGAGATATGATAATGGGCATGTAAGGGTCAAGTTCACCAAATGATTTACTAAAATTTAAATCTATGTAAGGACATTGTTGATCAAATAAATATAACAATGAATATGTAAGATTTAGGTAAAGAAGTACAAGAAAGAGTGAAAGATGGGAGATAAAGATGACTCAACTTGTAACTGTAGGTCTGAACTGATTTTGGACTGATGAACATGGTATAAAGGGGGAATCTAGATTATATAAGCTTTGTGTCATAAAATAGAATGTGACGATCTCAAGGACATGAGTGCCCATAATGGGACATGGTCGTCTAGGCACTAGCATATGTTCTAGGTGCTAATGTATACGAAATAGAATTTGTTTTGGTTCTTTCTGTGTCACTCCTTGTCACTTCTTGTTCGATTTAGGGTAAGTGCACGGATTTGGCAAGCCAAAAAGTAGACAAAATGTGGGAGAAATGAAAATTGGAATTAGGATGGGGAATATTTTGGTTTGGTAATTACCAAACCAAAACGTGTACGTGTTTCCTCATATTACAAATAAAAAACCAAACACATTCCTTATTTTCATTTTCCCCAAACGTGAATTTCACTGTAAACCCCGCACTCACGTTATCTCTTTAACTCTTTTTCTCACAAAAAAATTTGCAGATCGTGTAGAAGGTGTATTGAGGTGTATTTGATGATGCTGGCATAGACAAGAGGTAGGGAAAATTATTTTCTCAGAATTGCAATAAAATTTGGTAATTGTTTGATATTTGTATTATAGATTTTAATTAAATACATGTTTTTTATTCTTGCAGTTCCTCCACAATCCCAAAAAATCCTTGCAAATCCTCACAACCATCCTAGACCTCATACAATTTTTGAATATCCTCTAGGAAGTCAAGAGGATTTAACAACCCATAAAGTGGAGAATAAACTTGAAATTGAGGAATTGATTAAATTAACGATGGATCCCCATTCCACAAATGCCCATTGTGCCTCACTTGCAAACGCATTGGAGGCATTATTGGATCAAGTTGACATGGAAACGAGTAAAATTGATCGGTGGACATCTTATAGGAAGTATTGTATGGAATATTATGCTAATAAATTATCATACGTAGATGTAAAAAAAACCAATTACAAAAGACCTCATATGTGCATTATTCACGAACCCTAAAACCAATTTTCTAGTTCCATTGTCATGCAAATGGTTTCCAATCCACTGGAGCAACAATAATATGATTAAAAATAATTTTTGGGACTGATGGTGGATGGTATTTGATATACCACCTTGTAATAACAATGAGGTTCCATTATACTTTGGAAACTCTATTGTGATTTTATCGTCAATGATATCCCCAACTATTTTAAGTACCATGAGTGTTAAGGCCGAGGAAAAGGCTCTGCATAGGATAGACCAAGTGCACAATGTGCTCATATTCAACATGCTAGAGTCCCCATACAAAATCCCCCTCATCTTGAGACTTTCCCTATAGTAGTGAAGGACACAATAAAGATTGATACACTGCACACGCTTTAGGCACTCTTTGATACCCTTTTCCAACATACTAGGGAGTTTTTTGATACTGATGTTGGTGGAGGTAGACAGAGGATTCCTCCAGGTAGTAGTAACACAATGCCACATCTTTACACATCTTGTGGTAGTATATGTATTAGACGCAATGAGGATGATAGTTTCATGTTGATTGGTGTTGGTGGGGTTTCCAGTGGTACACATGATGATGTGGCTATCTCTGACACTTTTTGAGTGATACATTTGGATTTTAGATATCAACGACACCTTCACAGGTATTTTTTATTTTTTGTTGCATGCTACAAAAATATTTGAGTACTTGATGTACACACACACACACACATCTATGTGTGTGTGTGTGTGTTAAATTTTCAAAATAATTATATTTGAACTTCGTCAAATTTATTAATTTACACATATAAATGTACATGTATGCATTAATATTGCAGCACACAAGGGGGACATCATCATCCCAACCATAGGTTGTGAGAACCATGCCAATGTATACATTCACATAGGTAATTTAGAATGTTAAATTTGTAAATTCATATATATATATATATATATATATATATATATATATATATATATATATATATATATATATATATATATATATATATATATATATAATACGCTCAACTAACTTGACGTGATATATATTTTTTAAAATTTGATGACCTCAAAAGATGCACAACCATCTCTGCAAGGAGTAGAGAAAGGTGTTGCCGCTGCGATTTCATCTGTGCAATAACTCACTGAGGTATAAAATTATGTATTTTTGTTAACTAGAGTGTAATGTATATTATGTCTAATTATTTTAATAATTTCCCTCATTGTATGTTCTTATATATATGCTCAGCTAACTTGACGTGATATATTTTTTATAAATTTGATGACCATAGAAGTCACATCACCATCTCTGAGAGGAGTAGAGAAAAGTTTTGTGATTTCATCTGCCCAATAATTCACCGAGGTATAAAATTATGTATTTTTGTTAACTAGAGTGTAATTCATATTATGTCCAATTATTTTAATAATTCCCCTCATTGTAGCATTATGTAGATAGTCAACCTAAATGCAATATGTATATGCATGAGTTACCTATGACTAGTAACATCCTTGTACATATGATTCATAGGCATGCCACGATAAAAAAATAGTTGTATTGATAAATAATTAGTTAAAATATTTTCTTTACATGTACTTAGTTGGTGTAAATGTTTAGATCTACATTCAAAAAAATTATTGTTAACATAGTTCTACAAGATAATTTTGATGTTTGATTTTGTAATTTTATGTGTATGTAGCGTTCAACCCCTTCCATTTTTGCTTCGATGGCATGAAATCCTCGAGCTCATCATTTTGATACCCCAGTTGGTGATCCAATAGCTCCCATTGAATTTGTTGAGCATGAGACATAGATTTGGCGTGATCGATAGATTGCAGTACATGCATGTACATGTAAATAGTTTCATTAATATGGTCTTATACATGTCAAAAGCTTATACATTGAGTTTTGAAAAAAAATGTATGCATTTATAGGTTCAACTACAGTTGAGTTTTGAGTGTAAGAGGACTCGTAGTCATGTCGTGGAGGATCCCAAGTCATCTCACAGATCTCCATCTACATTTAAGGGAGATCCTTCTTCGAGCAGGGAAAAGCGAGGGATACATTTTGATGAATAAGACATATATGTCTTATGACATTTATTGTGTATGCCTATGTGCATGGAATTGTATGCATGTTTGACATTGTATGTACGCCTATATGGCATTAACTTGGCATTATATGACCTATTCACATATTTTTATTTATTGTGTACATTAATACTATTTGGAAATCGATGTGTTTTTATAATACTTTACATTTCTGATATTATAATTATATCCAGACTAATATGATGTGCACTTGACAATAAATGAAATTATGGATATTTTTTCATTTATTGGTGTTGTATACTAGATTTTTTTATGTCTTATGACCTTTTGTGTGTTAGTAGCTCACATACATAATATGCATGAAAATTTGGAAATAAAGTCATAAATTGGTTAAAGCAATATCTATTTAACATGCATAAAGAGTTATCTAATCGAGTAATTATTTGTTCAATTTATAAATGTGTACATGTGTATATATTCATGTTCATATGTGTGCCAAAATCTTAACTCTTATAATATGGAGGTGCACAATATATGTTTAGAGAAACTTTTCTAGAGGAGGTTCAAAGTTTTAATTCAAATTATAAGATATATTATTGATTTTTTTAATTTTTTGTGGTTTCATAATCATAATGACTAAGTATCTATTTTCAATATTTTAGTGATTTCATCTCTTTCACTCAAAAATTATAAAGAGAATATTTACCAAAAGTACAAATTTATCACTAAGAGTGAGAGAGAAAGTAAGAGAGACAGAGAGAGAGGGGGGAGAGAGAAAAAGCGTAGGAGAAAGAGAGAGTGAGAGAAAGATAGAGAGATCTCGGTAAGAGAGTGCTCAAGAGAGTACAATGTAGGATGTACAATTTATTTTGGTTGCATGAGAAATTTATTTGAATGAAAGTGTTGATTTTTCTCGAAGGAAGATGGCTAGATACAGTTATTCATCCATTTACTCATGTATTTGAGAAGTACATTGATGCATAGAAAAAAATTTGATTCTTTTGCACAGGTTAACTAAGTTGTTTCACTTCAAGATTCTTTTACCCTGTTCTTTTCACACCATGAAAACTTTCCAAGTGATGAGAATCAAAGTAAACATTAGATTTTACTCAAACTCCTAGACTATCCTGTTTTGCTTATATTGAAACAATGTCATTCATGAGTTCATGTCGGGAATAAATCACAAGGTTCCAAAACTAAGCAATAGATATTTTAGACACCTTTTAGGCCCCTTAAGGTGTAGGAAAATTTTTATTTCCCATCCCAAAGTTTGGACCTACTTTCTACCACCCCCCTCCTCCTACACTAAACTTTGCTCCTTGTAGCCCTTCCTTGAGGGTTTTCAAACTTATTTTCTCACACATAGGGTTTAAAGACTAACTCAAGTGATTTTAGGATACCCTTTTCCCTATTTCACTTGCCCAAGAAGTTTCATGTTCAAACTCAAACTTTAAGCATTTGTTTTGACTAAATTGTTCTTACAAATTAGGTCTCCTCCTGAGACATTCTTATCTACAAAAAAATGGTATAGATTCATGGCATATAGGGGCATAAATATTCTGAAAACTTATTCAATAGAGTAGAAAATTAACACCAACCCTTAAACCATCTAGACTCCCTATGTATACCTACTCTAAATTTGAATTTTTGAATTTTTGGACTAAATTTAACATTATGAAATGAACCCTAGAGACACTCCAAGGACCTTGGGACCTCCTAGAATAACAAGAGATAATGAGAAAGAGAGAGACAATGAGAAATATATATATATATATATATATATATATATATAGAGAGAGAGAGAGAGAGAGAGAGAGAGAGAGAGAGAGAGAGAGAGACCTAAAAATTAAAAGTCCTTAAGACCTCTGAGACCAAAATAGAAGCTCATGACACCAAAATGACTGAGCACACACATCAGGGTGGATTGGTAAATTCTTGGGGAGGATTTGTTTCAGTGCCTAATGATGTTAGTGCTTCCCAGCTACGTCGGCCGGGCATAATCCCTTAAGAGCCCTGAAAGTAAAAAATACTATAATATTTTTGGGTGATTTCTCAATCTCAATTGCACTTTGAAAGGTCTTGTATAATATTACAACCTTTTGTTTAGACCCTCTACGAAGTCCTGTCTCATTTTTCTCCATCTCAATTCGGTCTTCTCGCCATCCTATTATTTGCAATGGTGTTAAATACTCCAGTGTGAGTCAGTGTAAGGATTTCCAAAGCATTATTTTGCAAACAAAATCTCATGGCACTGAACTGACCATTCCCATGCATTGGGGTGGCCTTTTAAATGCTTAAGGAGGATTCTTTTTGGTTTTTAATGATGCATGTGTTTCCGGGCTATGTCGACCAGACGTAGTCCCTTAAGAGACCTGAGAGAAAAAAAGGCTATAAGTTTACCAAGTGATTTCTTGGTCTTCGTGGAACCTTAAAAGGTATCATGTGTTCCTACACCTCCACATTAGGACCCTCTACAAATTTTTGTCTCAATTTTCCCCAACAAAATTCGGTCCTCTCGTTGTCCTATTGTTTGCAATGGTGTCGAATACTCCAGTGTGACTCACTGTAAGCTTTTCCAATGCAATATTTTGTAAACAAAAAATTGTGACACGAAACCAATTACACCCACACATTAGGGTGGTCTGGTAGATGCTTTTGGAGGCTTTGTTTTGGAGCCCAACAATGTCAGTGCTTTGAGGTTATGTCGGCTGGGCGTAGTCCCTTAAGAGTCTTGAGAGAAAAAAGGTTATAAGTTCACTGGGTGATTTATCGGCCTTTGTGACACCTTGAAATGTCTCGTCTAATCCCACACATCCATGTTGGGACCCTTTACAAAATTCTATCTCAGTTTTCCCCAGCTCTATTTGGTTCTCTTGTTGTCCTATTATTTACAACGGTGCCGAATACTCCAGTGTGAGTCAGTGTAAGGATGTCTAATGCAATATTTTATAAAGGGAAGCTCGTGACACCAAACCAACTACACCCATGCATTGGGGTGTCCTAGTAAACACTGGGTGAGGATTCATTTTGGTTCCCAACTATGCCAGTGATTCTCGGCTACGTTGGCCGGGTGTAGTCCCTTAAGAGCCTTGAGAGTAAAAAAGGACATAAGTTTGCCAGATGATTTCTCGGTCTCTGTGGCACATTGAAAGGTATTGTCTGATCCTACACCTCCATTTTAGGACCCTCTATGAATTATTATCTCTTTTTTACCCATCCCAATTTGGTCCTCTCAATGTCCTATTGTTTGCACCTATGTCAAATTCTCAAGTGTGAGTCAGTGTAAGGTTGTCCAATGCAATATTTTCAAATGGAAGCTTATGACACCAAACTGACTATGCCCATCCATTGGGGTGGCTTGGTAAATGCTGGTTGAGGCTTCGCTTTGGTTCCCAATGATGTCGATGCTTATCTAATAATGAGAATTATGTGTAAGTACGACTAGTAGAGGCATGATATAGGTGTGAAAGAAGAACTGAGTTTGACCAAAATCCTTCAATGCGAAACATACTAAAGGGTTAAATTATATGGTAATACACTATTAGAAAGAAATTTTGGGGTTGATAACCATATAAAATTTTAGGACATTATTTTGAGCATCTAGAATAAGTAGTAGGAAACATGTTAAGAAGAGATTGTTCATACAATACATGTGGTGAAATGAGAATTGTAAGAAGATATTTTTCATACAATATAGGTAGTGAAATGAGAATTTTTTCTTGTTGTTCGTTTCTAATATTTAATTTCCCTTAGATTATCTTAGCTTTGAGAATAAATAATTATCTACTAATAGTTCCAACCACATGAATGTGGAAGCTTTGTTTACACCACTAACCTACGTAAACATGTTAACAAGCAATTAAATAGAATTTTAAAACCTACAAAATTTAAACAAAAGAATTAAAGTAAATATTCAAATTAAATTCATGAAGATGTATATCTACTCTTAAGTGAACATAGCTTTGGAAATTCAATCCAATGAACTGCAAGGATCAAATCTACTCTTGACAAAAACGATAATTGCTTCATGATATTATTCATGAACCTTCCACATATTCTTGTTTTGATGGGCTACCCCTACATTTGAATAACGAAGTATCTTTCTATGTATTTCATAGTCTTCAAATAACCAAGTATTTGATTTTTTGATAGGATATCGTCGAAGCCAAGTTCTAGTGACTACCATTGACCCAGTGGGATACTCAAGGTTTTCACCATCAATGACTATGAAAGTCAATTTAACGAGACAAAAATTATTTTTTTCCCTCTTCCTTAAATTCTGTCGTAATAACTACAAAAACATGCCCTAAATCATAAAGTAAAACTCAAGTCAAAATTTACAATACATTAAGAGATTATTATTTAATAATGTATAAATTTATAACATGACATGTATGTACCTTGTTGCACTAAATCAGAGACTTGGTAAAAATCATGTGATGTTGTCATATGATTTGAAGACACTGTAAGTTGTAATGCTCGTGGAAATTGATATTTGTTGAGTGGAATTATAGGTATACTAGTCCATTCATCCACCTATTGCTATGAATCACATTAATTCCACACAAAATAAATGCATGATATACAAAAACATGCCATAAACCTAGTGTGAATAGTGCAAGAACTTTCATTTGAATTACGAAATGAGTGAATATCACTTAAGCCTGTAACTGTCATACAATATTCATAGTTTGGAAAATGTTGTTCCTTTATCAACCAGAAATATTTACAAATTGTTGTACTCTATTGAGATTCATGGCCCATGTTATTGTTACACCAATCAACAATGATTTCTACACCTGTAAATTTAATGCCATCTTTGAACTTTAATTCTTCTCTTGTTAGGGTTCTTTTCACACATGCTTCTGCACCATCATGTTTCCTTTCCAATTTACCGCCTCAATAAAACTCTAGATATGTTGTACGCTTGTTGTTATGTGCATCCTGCTTAGCCAATAAAACATCTGTGCATTCTTGAATTGTGATGTGTAGTTATTTGACCAAATGTAATGTTAATTGAAAAAAATGTTACTCTCAACCAACTTCACATAAAACAACTGGAAACAACCTTGAATATATTCTGTAGAATGTGTCTGATCATCACTTATGTAGAAATGATACTCTCTTAATATTCCTCAATCTTTCTTAGTGCTTTTCGGAGAGTGGATGAATGTTATATGCACGAAAATAGTAACTTGCACTGAATTATAGTATTGTGACTGCACCTCCATTTATGACTATAATGATTAATTATCTACAAATTCAACTATTGAAACAATAGTACCAAGTGGTAATGTTCTCGTTCTTAACTTGGATTATTCATCCAATCATCGAGCTCTATGTTTATTATGCCTTGCATACTCATAAACAATTTCCTCTCTGAATTTGACCATATATTTTGATACAAGTAATTGTTTTGTAACATCACACCTCTTATATTATTTTGAATATTTTAATCGATATGCCACAAAGATATATTTTTCTAGAAACCAACTATATATTTTTCTATTGCATGTGTACTCTCGTCATTGATACAACTTTCGAATTTTGGCAATTCACCATATATGTTACACATTCCATCTAAACATGTTTTGTTATAAAAATACATCCAATTGATCTTTTACAAAATATGGTAAGAATAAATTCCCTTACAAATTTTGGTTGGAAATTTAATCCACACTCATGCAACATGATGTCTATATGAAAAACACAACGTATTTGACAAAAAACATCATAATGCATTGAAAATTCAACATGATACAGACAACAACTAGTGGTACGAGAGTGATTTATTTTCACATATAAGGGTTTGTTCATTTCAAAAAATATTTGGCTGATGTTAATTTCTTGATTTTCATTCTTAAACTTAGAGAACAATTGTGTTTTATTCATATCCAATAAATGTTTTGCATGTGCTTCCCGATTACGAAAACGTATTCTTCTTTTTATTGTATCTCTTCTATTTGGTGACACATTTGTACTCTCATTCCAAAACTTTACAAGTAATTCTTTTATAATATCATTTGTATCATTGCCTTTCTGTGGAAGTCTACTAGAGAATTCCCAATAGTTAGTGTTATTGGCTGACTTAAGACCTTTTCGTCTCCCTATTGCTTTCATTAGTATTTTTCAGTTTACTTTCAAAGATTTACTTGTTTTTAGAATCAAGCATTTATTCACTATGTTATCACTAACTATACACTCATTAAGTGCACATCGTATAAGATTACTATCTTTGGTGAATTTGTTGACACCTACATTATGGTATGCTTTATGTATATTTTCAACAATTACTGCATTTTTATCATCAATATTAGATGTTCTTAGTCCTAGGGTCTTCATTGTAGGTCTTATATTAATTAATTTCATCAATGTAACAAATAATTGACATCCTTGTGTATCATTTTGTTTCTCAAAGTAATTATCCCAAATTCCCATAGCTTTTCTTCTCACATTTCTTTCAGATTTTTTTTTAGGCATTGGTTTTATAAATTTTTCTTCAATTTCAATTAATTGAATGGGTTTTCTATGAAAAATGGAAGGAGGTGTTCTTAGAGGTATAGATTCATTAAAAATGTTACTTTCTTCATTCAATGTTTCCATGCAAATTTCAAGATTAGCATTTGGAATCTCAGGCAAAAGGTTCAATCATATCGTTTATACCAAATTATTTATCCATAAAAACATTATCAATACTCATTAAAAATTAATTATTCTCCTCATTTTCATTATGTATTTCATCATCATTTTCTAAAACATCACATTTGACATAGTAAATGTACCTTGCCCTCCATGAAGTTTTCACATCCACTTCACTTTCTTTATTCTAATATCTTCTAATTTCTTTGGGGTCTTGATCTTGACCTTCTTCATGTCCTTACGTCATATTTTATCCCCCATGATTAGTTAAATATAGATAGTGGGGTAGGGGGAAACCTCAATTACTAAAAATTTGTGTAGGAATGTTCAGGAATGTGGAGAGTAGACAAAGTGGGACATGAATCCCATGAAAAAGGTAGAAAAGGATTGATCAGGGGATCATTTTTGATATCAAAAGTTCCCTAAACATCCCTAAGTTGTGTTAGTGCAGAAGATTGTTTTGAGAGATTTCCATTGACTATGAGAACGCGACAAACATACATTGAGAGCTCTAGTTATGTCTGGTCAAAGTTCAAGTCAATGGGGAAGTCAACTCTGGTCAACAGGTCAATATTGGACCAATCACACTGTGACATGTGGCAAAAAGGCATTGGAAAAATTGGAGGGGTTTTAACCACCGGTCTTCAACAAACGTAAAATGGAATAGCGCGTCGGAACAAGAGGTTCAACTTTTGTCACGGAGGGGAGCCCGGTTGCCGTGAGGACGATTATTTTATCACCAACGTGGTGAGTCCTCAAACCACCACGTGACTTGCCACCATGAGTTCAATTTTCCAATTGCGTGTTAACAAGTGGTCTTATTTCTTCATACTTCATGTGGGTCAAATTTCATATTACTTTGCAATTATTTGCCACACATTATTGCCAAATGCCACACATTATATCCCAACCTCCACATATTAATGTTCAAACATTAATGCAGCCACCCCATGTAAATCTGCCCCCACACATATGTCAAGCATCCATGTGGAGAGGAGAAGGAGGAAGGGGTGGTTAAGCCTCAAGTGGTCCCATGACCACTATATATTCGTGGGAAAGGCTTTATTAAAGCCTAAAACATTATCCTTCCCACCTAATGTGTGATATTACCCACTTTTAAATGCATTCACATTTACATGGAATTTGTAAAAGGGGTCAAAGGAGGATTACATGGGATTTAATCCCATTTATAATGCTAAATCACCCACTATGGGATTTTATCCCATTTTACATGCTACGGTGAGGCTAAATTAGCCTTAGGATAAAATTTAAAGCATTTATTGTAGGAGCCTATTTTAATATAAATAGGGGTACCCCTCTTAATTGTAGACACACAAATTGGAAGATTAAAGCAAGAGCTTGAGGAATATTTCTAGAGCAAGAAAAGGAGCATTTTTTATTGATAAGACCTATTTATTAGGCTTATTATAAAGTTGTGAAGACCTATTTATTTAAATAGGCATTATTGTGACTAGGAGTTATTAATACTACCTAGTCAGCTCATAGCGCCACACCAAATTATTGTGAAGCCTAGAATATCGACCAAAGTGCCATAGGGCGTTATGAAGCGTCTGGAAGACCGATTGAGAACAAGAGGATTCTGAACAAAGGAGCTGGGTACACAAAGCTTTCCAAATACGCCAGGAAAGGGGAAGTCGGGTACTATCTTTCACCCTTGTCATCTAAAGGTTTAGATATTCTTCTAAGCAAGTTCTTAATAGTTTCCATTAGGTTTTCTTATGGAAGTACTATTGTAACTTACAAGTTTTGACTAGTGGAATGGTTCGAAAGAACCCGAAGATGTAGGCAATTGCTGAACTCCGTATTCAACCCTTTTGTAAAGTGTCAGAATTATTACATTATTTTAAGTTGATTTTAACGAGGTAAAAATTAAGTGGTAATTTGATAAGCCTACAAGGGGTCTGAAGATCAAGTAGATAAAAATTTCGGTCTATTTTTGGATAAGGATGTTGGAGGGAAAGTGATATATTAAAAAAGGAAACGTGTATGCGTTTCCTTTTTTCCATTTTCCAAGGAAAATCTCTTGGCTTGGATCCGGTTTGGATCCCCAAACCTGAGGCATGGACCTGCTAAAACATAGAAAACCATGTGTTTTTAACAAAAATTGCTAAAATATGTCTTCCTCCATAATAAATCTCGTAAAAATGATCAAAAAATTTATTAGAAATATGACTACGAGGTTAAATAATTTTTCTTCTTTCTAAATATATGATTTTTCAATTTTTCTGACTAGTATAAGGTTTCCATACTTATTATTTTCTGTCTTTTATAGCTCTTTTTTTGAATTTATACACGTTTATCTTTCACCATGTATCTTTTGTTTCACTCATTCAGATTGAATAAAAAGTATACAATCACAAACTAGGACTTATTCTATACATATTAAAAAAATCTAAGTTTCAATATTTTTTGAGGTAGTTGGGGGGGGGGGGGGGGCGCACAGTAAGCTATCCCTTATTTTTCAAAATTATATCTTTGTACTTGAAAAATCATTAAAAATAAATAAATATTTACTAATAAAATGTAAAAAAAATGCTATCACAAACTAGATGCTCATATCTATCTTTCTACCAAAGGATTTTCAAAAATACTAGATAGTGTTCAAAAAATAAGGGGGGCATGACCGACTGTCTAGTATGTCTTTTTACAAATATAAGAACACCTATTGGTATTTTAGATCTTTAACACACTTACACTTAACCTTTATTTTGAAAAATAGTATCTTAGAAACTAGACTCAAAATGCTACAATTCATGTTCTTATAACATCTTTTGATTTTGAGTGAAACTATTTAAAATAACTCGTAGAAGTTAAAGATTTTTATTTTTCAAGAAAAAAGTGTCCACTTAAGACCCCATCTTGGCCCGCCATTTCCATGTACTTACACTGTAGGTCACTTCAAGTTCACTACAAATTTACTCAGTCATAACTATATCTACAAAATAAACCCCAGCCATCTGCACAATACTCAAACACACATTAGATGAATAAAAATATGTATATTCCTGAGTCAGACTGACCTCGACAGTCACCCCAATGTGATTGTCACCAAGCACTACACTACATTTTAGAATCAATGTATATTTGGTGTGTGTGTATGATGGAATAGTGTCCCTTAAAATAATATTCCTTAGTGCCAATCACACAAAGAATAGTGGGCTACAACATTTTTGTCCCAATGCAAAAATGTGTGGTGTTAAATTTAGAATAGCCCCTCCTATGTAGTGAAGTATGATGTCTTAAAATGTAATACTTGATGTAATATATAGAAAATATTATCTCCTTGTAGATGTATATGCCCCTTGAATAATTTCCCCTAATGAGGTTACATAATACATGTGTGTGTGTGTGTGTGTGTGTGTGTGTGTGTGTGTGTGTGTGTGTGTGTGTGTGTGTGTGTGTGTGTGTGTGTGTGTGTGTGTGTGATTCCTTCGATTAATTTTCGTCATGAACAAGTGAAAGGATGACCCAAGGTATTCAACAAAGACATGAAATGTGTAACAATAATGCCTGGGTGTTGTTGTCCCTAATTTGGCTCTAGAAAGATAAAACAATGGAATTAGTACTAGGTAGGAGGTCATCTAGTATGCAAAATTGTAAGGTGTAACTCCAAAAACAATATACAATGAAGGTAAGAAATATAAAAGTAATGTCAAAGAAAACATATATTGTTAATTACTAGTTCTCTTTCTTAGGAATCATGCATATAAATGAAGAGTTTAGAGGCTAGATGTACATAGTAAGTGTGTGATTTAGTGACTACATTTTCCCCCACTTTATGCTAGTGAATAAAAATTCGGTAGCAAAGTAGAAAATAAAAGCATACCTTGCAGAGTTGAAAGAATATTGTGCCCAATAGTGTGTTGAATGAGTATTGTAGCGTGCCAAATGGGATACTGCAAAATGTGTACCATGAATTCTAAGGGAAGGGAAGGATAATGATCGTAGGGGTGATCTTTGCGTGCATGGAGTTATAATGATGTGTGCATATAGTTCCTTTGAATATCATATTTTCTGGATTGTGTTTGAGATTTGCTTCATGGTTGCTTGTGTGCTTTTCCTTTGTTGGGATAGGATATGACTTGCAGAAGAAATCAAATATAGTCAATGCTATAGGTAAATGCAATTAAAATTTAACTTGAATAATATGTAAAATTGGAAATGTGTATTGGAAAAAACTAAATGAAGGGGTTAGAATACACCTGAAATGCTAAAAGAGAAAGGTGGATAAATTTGTTCCCGCTTGTAGACGTGTTGTTTAGGGGCTGGTTGGAATAATAAGAATGATTTGGGTGTCATGTTTCCAAACTAGGCATTTGAGTGTCTTGACACTAAACTTTGGATTTAGGTGTCCTATCTCCACTAAGGGAAGGTGTATTGGGAGAGATCATAGGATTTTACCTCTAACTGATAATGCTTCGATAAGTGCCACTATAGATGATCACAAACCTGATTTGTAACTTGCCTCGGGTGACACATTTTTCCAGGAATATCAATGTCCTCCATATTTCCTAGGTGAAACTTCCTTATTTTCTTCCTGATTTAGTTCCTGAGTTAGAAATTTGTGACATGCCACTAACTTTAGTTCCTATTAGTTATTGATTGCAAGCTGAAATTGATTGTGTAACTGTTGAAATAGGAGAAGACTATGACTATGAAACTATTATAACTGTTATTATCACTTGGAAATGATCACCCATATGGGACACTAACACCCACCACTCCTATCTGTACTTGATTACTACTCTGATCATAGTAATTGTGATTCTCTAACTACTATTTGTAACTGTTGGAAGGGTGAAAAGGTTCACCTGATGTTTTCCCCCGCTCATTTGCGGTGTGTGAGATAAACAAAAGTGAACAGAGCCCAAATGAGGAAGGTTGAAACTGATATGTATATCTGATATAGGGATTCATGTATAGGGGATAAGGCGTATGCATGTTAGTTACTGTGGCGCAAGAAAAATAATTGGAACACGCTAATATAGGTGTTATTGATAAACAAGCAATGCACTCAAAAATAACAACTAGTAAAATAGAAAACAAGGACACATTGAGGATTTTTTTTCATACATGGGACACCACTCGAGATGCCAAAATACAATTGAAATTGTTAAGGCTTATGCAAGTAAGGAAACAAGCAAACATAGGGCATAGCCCACAAACAATAACAAATAAATACAAATAAATCAGATAACCATGATTGGAAGGAGTCATGCAAGGAAAATGTTACACATGAAGCACCCATCAACATGTTAGGAAATATAAATAGTATGCCACAATGTAATATCTAAATATAGGAAGGAAAATGTGAAATATTGTAATGATAGAACTTGATAGCAAGTGGGAAAAGGGTAGATGCTCCCAGGAACCTCATTGGGAATGGTGATGGATAGTGATAAACATCATGCATCGTATAACAACCTATAAGTGACATGCATTCACCTCAAGATACTATGTGAATACATATATGTGTATGAAAAATGATAAAGCATACTAGGAACCATAATAACATGATAAACAAAGGTGCAACATATAGTAGTATAAGGAAGCAAAAGTACATCCAATCAAGATCTAAGAAAACATATTTTTGGATTTTTAATTACAAATATGTGAAAAAGAATAGCTATAAGGGAGGAATAAGGATCCCCCTGGTGTATATGTGAAATTTTATGTTCATATAGGTAAGGATGCCCTCAACAATCAAGTATGAACCAAGAACATGAGTGCGTCATCGGGTGGTGTGGGGGAATCAGGATGCCCCCAAGTGTGAATGCCAAAAATATATACACAATAAGAGTACTAGGAAAAGGCCCAAAATATGCTAAAAAATATGAACATATGTGAACATGAGGCTTGGATGGTGCTAAAGAAGACACGTATGATGACATTGAGATGATATATTTGGTTGTTTGTGTTGCTTTATACTCTACACCTAGATGGTGAGAAATTTGCAATGCTTTAGTGAAATAGTGTCATATGTTTTATCAATGGGATCAAGATGTGGCAAATGCTTGGCAAGGTTCTTATAGTCATCACAATAGTAATATGAATCAAAATCATCATTCTCATCAGATTTGAGTAGTAGGCATGAATTAGTGTTATCCATGTTTCTCTCAGAAGATTGTTTAAAAGTATACTTAGGATATAGGTTATAGGTTCCCATTCCCATGGAGATCCGTAAATCATTCGCTAAGTCATTGACACTTGTGTTTGAATAATATATCTCAATTTTTTGTGAAGGAGTAGATATGTTTGTAGATGCCTTTGTTGTGTTGGCCTTAGATGTGGCTTATGGCGGCTCAATCTATATTGTTGGTGTGGTGGTAGGAAACGACTCAACTGCAAGTGATGATGCTTTTATTATGGTAGAACTTGAGGCATTCAATATGGAATTATACTCATGAGTAATTACTAAATTAGATTTAGAAACCCATTGAGATGTGGAAACCCGAGATAGATGCATAAAAATTGTTGTTTAGAGAATGAAATAAAGCCCTTATTCTCAAGTTGTTAGATTTTTCATTGTAAAGCATAAAAATCATTGTCATGATGTCCATTAATGACGTGATAATTACATAATGGTTAGCCTTTGTATTTTGTAAGTCGACAATAAGGATAGTGATGATTAGGAAAAAAAGTAATTAACTGATGATTGAGGAGCTCAAATAGGATATCATGTTGTTTAGCTTGCTCATAGAACAAAAGAGGTGTTTTATGTTTGAGGATTTTATCCTTACTTACGTGAGCACATGTAACACCTAGATCAAATTGCATAGATTTCGTATCAGGAAAATCATGAGGCATAGGAAGATAATGAATATGTGCATTGGAAACATCTTTAAAGTGGTGAATTTCAGCCTTGAGAGAGGTAATTGTACAACATTCATGGCTTGAATTTGATCTTGAAAGGAATTTTGCAAAACTTGAATAGATTCTAAGATAACCTTATGGGAGGTGTCAACATTACTAGTAGAGGGATCTGAAATACGACCCAAAATGGCATTCACTTAGGAGGGTGTCATATGATGAGGGATCTAGATTTTCTTTAACATTTGTGTAAGAGTATCTCTACATGATGGGTTTAGTTGAAGAAAATGAAATGAGGATATCATGGTATGGGCCATGAAGGAGAGATTTGATAGTGGGCATGTAAGGGTCAGGTTCAATGATTTAATAAATTCAAATCTATGTAAGGACATTGCTGATTAGTTAAATATAACAGTGAATATAGAAGATCTAGCTAAAGAAGTACAAACAAGAGTGAAAGATAGGAGATAAAGATGAATCATCTTGTAACTATAAGTTTGGATTGATTCAGGATTGATGAATAGGATGGAAAGGAAGATTATGGACTATATAAGCTCTATGTCAAAAACTAGAATGTGAAAATCTTAGGGACATGAGAACTTGGAATGGGACAGGGCTACTTGGGAACTAGCGTCTATTTTGGGCACTAGTGTCTATGGGATAGATTTGGTCATGGTTCTTTCTGTGTGACTCCTTATCACTTCTTGTTCACAAAATGTCCTGCTAGGTTTGCTACAAATTTACTCAGTCATACATGTACCTGTAAAATAAACCCTAACTACATGCACAATACTCATGTGCACATTCGATGAATAAAAATATGCATATGCTTGAGTTAGTATGACCTCAACGGTCACCCCAATGTGATTATCACCAAGTGTTGTACTACATTTTGTACTCAATGTAGTTTTTATGTGTGTGTGTGTGTGATTGGAATAATTTCCCTTGAGCTAGGATTCCCTAGTTCTAGGTGCATAACAAATATCAGGCTATAACTACTTTTTCCCAATGCCAAATGTGTGGTATGGAATTCAGAATAGACCCTCCTATGCACTGAAGTATGCAATGCTTGATGTAATAGATAGAAAAATTTAGCTCCTTGTAGATTTATATACCTCTTGAATTCTTTCCCCTAATGAGGTTAAATAAGACATGTTTATGTGATTCCTTCACTTAAGTTTTGTCATTAACAAGTGAAAGGTTGACCCAGGGTATCAAACAAAAACATGAAAGATGTAACATCTGAGAATTTAGAAAAAGGGAGGAGGAAATAAGTTCCTAAAGGGGATAATAACACTCAGGATTTCTTGTCCCTAATAGGTGATTCTATATAGGACACCAGAAAGATGAAACAATGAAATCAAGACTAGGTAGGATATCATCTAGTATGCAAAAATGTAAGGTGTAAGTCTAGAAACAATAAACAATGAAGATAAGAATGATAAAAGCAATGTCAAAGCAAAATAAGTGTTGTTAAAGAAAATTTCTCTTTCTTAGGAATCATGCATATAAATTAAGTAGTTAGAGGCTAGATATATGTAATAAATGTGTGATTTAGTGACTACACTATGATGATAAACTTATCCCCTTCTTCTTTGAAATACACACAAGAATATATCTCGGTTCTTTCAAAGCCGAGTTTGAAAACACACTTGAATTTTTTTTGATTCCATATATTTGGTGATTTTTGTAGGCCATACAAATACTTATTTAGGTGAAAAACCTTGTCCTATTTACCCTTTAATTTAAAACTATTTAGTTGCTTCATATAGATTTCTTCCTTAAGTTTCCAATGTAAAAACATTGTTTTAACATCCATTTGATCTATCTCCAGATCATAGAATAGCTAAAAGAAATCTGATTGAATTCAATTTTGCAACAAGAGAGAATACTTCATGTAAATCAATCCCTTTGAGTTGAGAGAACCATTTCAAAACTAAGTGAGCCTTGAATTTCTCAAAATTTCCCTATGCATTGAAATTCTTGAAAACCCATTTACAACCCACTAATTTTATTCTAGGAGGAAAACTTACCAAATCTCATGTATCATTCTTATTTAGAGGCTCCATTTTCTCCTTCATCCAACAATTACTCTCATATGAACCGAGAGCTTCCTTCATTATTTTTGGACCCTCATTATCCATTCCTAATAATAGAAATATTGAATGGTAATTAGAAAGGTTAAACTTATGAAGTTCTCTTCAAAATCTTATCAACCTTTTGAGTCTAGAATTAGCACTATCATCCAAATCAACTTCTATATTTCACCTTGGCATGATTTTAGAATCAAATATCTCATGAAGAACCTATTTTAGAGAGTTCTCTTAACTCCCCTGTACAACTTCATTACCTCTTGATTTCGATAGTTCTCATCTCTCCCAGCCTATCCTTTATCCCATAGTAAGTCTACCTCTAGAGATTATACCTTTGGTTTCTTTACCTCTTGAGATGTATTTTTCAAATATTTATCTATCATGAATTTCATGTATTTCTATTCTGTGAAGATGGGAAAACATTTCAATTGTTGTAAGAATACTTTTTTAGAGTGATGTATTTCCAAATTTTCTAACATTTAACACCATTTCCATACCCCCAATAGAGACATACATTTTTAAGCATTGTAGTCATAGTTTTGTTCTCTTCTCCTAATGGGATATGGTCCAATATGTTTCACAGCCATAGAAGACTCTTACATTTTTTTAAGAGATTGATTCCTTCCATCCAATAACACTTATGTGGGGCCTTATCCATCAACAACAATGTAGGTGACCTGTTCACTAAATAACACATAGAAGTCATTGCTTCAAACCAAAATTTTTGATCTAATTTGACACCATTTAACACACTTAGGGATTTCTCAACCAATGTTATGTTCATGTGATCTTCCACTCCATTATGTTATGGAGTATAAGGAATTGTATTTTTCCTGATTATTTTGCAATTTTCAAATAATTCATCAAATTCCTTCAAAAAATACTCTCCTACATTATCCGTGTGCAAAAACTTTATCCTTTTCTCATACTGGTTCTCAACATGTGCCTTAAATTTATTAAAAGTTGTAAACAATTCAAAAAAATTCTTGAAAATATATCCAGGTCTTTCTAGAATAATCATTTATGAAAGGCACATAACATACCACATTTCCATGTGAGGGCGCCTTCTCTGGTCCGAATACATTGTCTTGTATAACCTGTAATATTCCACTTGAGCGAAGAGTAGAGGTGGGAGACTTTGTTCTATTTTCCATATGCACAATGCTTACAAAATTCAAATTCTGAGGGACAATTGTAAATTCCTCTTACCATGCCTTTTGATTGTCAAACATGTAACTATTTTTTTTCCAATTTGGTCCAACCTTTCATGCTAAAAAATTGGTTTCTTATATAAAAGTAATTTGTTCCTTCTCACTAAATATCATTTTTGTGATATTTCCCTATCATCCTTCATTTCCACCATAAATTGTCATGGTGATATTTAAATCATCCTTTACTTAGACATATATTTCTTTTGTTTTCACGGGGGCAAGAACTCCCCCTTGCTCTTTATGCTTGCCTTGAGTCTTGCTCAGGCTAGTATTCTTCCATAACCACCTTTGAGGTCCCTACAATATGTCTTGGAGGAGGTATCTCATTTGATTTGTCAATCCTAGATATTAGGATATGTACCTAAGGGTACATCTTAATTGTTTTCTTCCCATACCCCATGAGATGTCTCTAGAGAAACATGTCAATTGGTTTCTTCCCCCAAACTTTTGCAAGTTGTCTTTGCGGAAACATATTTGATCCTATTTTCCACTCAAATTTTCTAAGATGTCTTTGAGGAGACAACTCTTCAAGATGTGTTCAAGGTGACATATCATCAATATGTCTATGAGGATACATCTCATCCCATTTCACAAAGTTTTTGTTCCACAATTTTCACTACGGTGAGTATTTAACCTTCATTTTTTTCATTGATTGTATACTGGGAACCTGTTACAAATTTTTCCTCTAATACATTATAGTTATTCCCTGTATATTTCCATCCCATCCTACCTTGTCTGAAATTCCTACTCTGTTGATATTAAAAACCTTTTATTATTTCATTTATCTTAGCTTTAAATGTCAATACATTTGTGCATACATAAGAAAATGGAATCGTAAAAGTAAACATACTTTAACATCAATCCACAAAACCTCAACCAAACAATGGTATCTCATATATATATATATATATATATATATATATATATATATATATATACTCAATCATTTTATACATCATCACATATATACAAAATCATATAATAAATCATCCCTCAAGCATCCCCTCCCTCAGATGGAGATCAGCTAATGCTTTAGGTTGATGGTCCTTGACTAGTTGCACATGTCGATCGTGCCAAATTCATGGCTCTATAATTATCCCCTCAAGTCTATCATCTCTAGCCACCTAAACCTCTAATGCCATAATATGAGTTACATCTACCACTTGGTGCACTGCTACCCCCTATGCATATGATAGTCTCACCACTTGCTCTCATGCCAATGTTATCTGTTCTTAAGAATAGTCTACACCAAAGATGACATATCTCCTACAATCATTTGTACTAGAGTGTCTCTATACCTTTGTGACTTTCCATACACCTGTTCCACAAGTCTAAAAACATTTTCCAGATCTTAGGTTTCCAGTGATACTGGATCTGTCATCACGGTCACATTTGTTAGATCTAGGACACAATCTAGGATCCCATGATGTGTATCCTCGATTAGCCTATGCCAATAATTGACAATATTCCTTGAAAAATAAACCATCCACACATTATAAATCTATTCACCATTTATCTAATCACCATAAATATGCTCTTAATCCTACTCTTAAGGATTACCTGGCTACACGGGCTACTCTCTTACTAATGCCCCATCTTCTTGGGCTCCCAAAACTACCCCAAACTCCTTATACCTCAAATGATGGGGTTCTATAAACCATACACACCTATCTTGGGGAACCAATATCATGGGTGAGAGATCCTTGGAGCCTTTACCCTCTTCCCTAGCTAATCCATCATATACATCGCTATCTAGGCCCCTATATTTGATAAATATCCTCTTTCATGACTCTGTAGTTGCCACTCATGATGCCATCCCAAAGGCATTGTTACTCTCTCCTTTTCTCTGAAAACCTATCTCTTAGGGATGTCCTCATACTCTACTATTTGATCTCCCTATACACATACAACTACCCTCCATCGTATGCACCTACCACATGGTTGTGGGGCATGCCTCACTCGTCGTGGTCACAATGATGGTATGCCTACCATTAATCCCTCTTTCCTTTCTCTCTAACATGTATTTTTTTATATTTTTGGAGATGTGGGGCCACCACATGATCCATATTCCCAAACCACAAAGGCATCCTATCTACAGGTGTGTCTCCACCCACCATACATAATGACATGTAATCTCAAATATCCCCATCGATACCACTGTAGTCAACCATCTGGGTCACTTTCCCTCTATACAAGGCTCCCACACCACATGCTCCTCTCTAACCAGCAAAAATCTTGTGAAACCTACCATCGACCTCACTTTGAGGCCTCTCTCCCACTGTATAATCCTTTATGCATCTGTTGCTACATATAGCGGTGTAGCCGTAGGTCTATGCATCAAGAACTGATTATTATATATATATATATATATATATATATATATCCAAGGTGAAAAAGTATGGCAGGCCCTACTGCCTGACCCAAATCTTATACAAATTATGCACTAGTTGCACCCATGTGGATGTGCCCCAACTGAACAAAATCCCATCCTCTAAAGCACTCTTACATGGCACTAGCACAAAAAAGTGGTATTTTTCCATATGTCTTATGACACAATTCTCATACCAAAACCATTATAATGATAGCCTTATGGATATCTGGAATATGTGTAACATATATGAAACTCAATATAATCACCAATGAACCCAGGTGGTACTCATTATTTCTCATGGCCCATCATGCAAGTTCTATACTCTCTTTGGTATCCATTGGCACATCACAAAACATTCACATTCCTTGAATCGGTAGTTCTATAATGACATGGACATCATGTAGTGTCACTATGATGTAGGGGCATCATTAAATGAAGCATCAAATTATTAAATTCTCCCTTATTGTCATAATTCTGAGCTATTGATGTGTCTTATAGTTCTTAGTGAGGCATATGCGTCATTTAGAGTTGATGAGAAGCCTAGGAAATTTGAAATTGCATCTTATTTTGTTTTCCCGCGAAAAGGGGATTTGAATTAGTGATGCTTGTAAAGAGTGAAAAAAGTGACTTGCTAATGATTTTCAAAGGGAGAGAGACATTTTAGTATAAGTGAGTGAGTCTTAGCATGATATTAGTGATTCCTAGGGATGAAAGAGTCATAAAATGACAAAAATGATGTAATAAAGCTATTTTAGCTAAGCATTTCCATGTGAGTCATGAGGGCTAGTTAGTTAGGGATATGAATGGAGATGAAATGATATAAAATATTGAATGGAGAAGTAGTTAGATTCATTCCTTGAGAATCAGGAGCAGAGAATCAAGAAAAGAGGAGGCATTTTTGTAAGGATTAGTTAAATATAATGGAACTATGTTTTGAAGGCATTTTGATGGTTGATCTATTTTTAAAATTTGTTTTTACTTCCTTGTTTAGATCTTATCATCACTGTAAAAGTTGTTGAAATATAAATAAGGTGTTAAATAGCTTGTATCAATGATAGGAAGTTCTCCATGCTATGCTTCAATACAGGTAACGAGACTTACTAAGTGATTGTGACAGTAATGGACTTAACAAACTATGTTGTGGATCTAAGATCTTGGGGTGAAGACATTGCATGCATGAATTCATAAACATTTAAGGCTTACATAGTTGGATGAGAGAAATATAATTCTTGTTGACAAGATACTTGTAAGATTCAAACCTTCTTTCCGATTGGTTACACCCTACAATAGTTGGGAAATATTAATATGAGGTAGGTTTTGGGTTGCTAAATGACATGTAAACTCAAAGAAGGAGACGTAGGCTGTCTAGGGATAGTGATAAGTGATGGAAAGGTTAATCACCAAGTTTAAAGTAACTCTTTATAGGAATACTCTGTTTATACCCTATTTTGTTAGTCAAGTAAATGAGCATAATGGTTAAACCTAAAAGATATTAATGTGATCAAGGGCCGCTGTCAAGATTCTGTCAAGATTGGAAAGTGAAGCATGTCACAATAAACCTACAGTAGACATTTTAAGTCTCGAGAGTGAATATTAAACATTTGGTGAAAGAAAATGTCTTCTCAGGCTCACACAGGCATGTAAAGCCTTGGGCTAGGGTTGTAAAACTAAAAGTTGATTTGTGAGAATTCTATCCACTCAAAAATGATAAAACTTGAAAGAAACCATCTTGATGAGGTAATAAAACATATTATTGAAGAAATTTGAGTTTATAAGTTGTGTACCTTGATATTTTTCTAACATTCCTCTAGAAGCTTACTCACACAGTCATGGAGGCCTAATTAAGGGCTAGCCAAGTGAGATTAGACCAATATCTTCCAAAGAAACTTACCAAGAAACTTTCCACTTAGGAGTACACCCAAAATGGGTATCTCAATAATATTTTATCTTGTAAAATAAATCATCCTAACCAAATTTATGAAGGAAAAGGATATTGTGCAGGGCCAGTATAGTCAATTTGACTAGAAAAGTGATTAAGAGAAGAGGTTAAGGAGTTGGGCCTTGAAATTTTTCATACACCTTATTAGACAAAAAGGGTATTTAGAGAAGCTTTTATATCATACTGGTCATGTTTATATCATTCCATCCATGAAACTTCCAATAGCAATGCTCTTAAGACCTAGTACGGATAATTTTTCAAGTATAGAAGTAAAGGGAGTTTTTCTTGATTTCATCCAAGTCAATGATTGGTATAACATTGTGTGTAGTTTTGAAATAGGGTAAGAGATGTGAATAAGTTATTGAAGGCCATAAGGCCCAAATTTTCTTTTTTTGGCTTAAGAGCTAGTGAAGGGAAAATGGTGATTAGAAAGAGTAATTGAAGATTTCTTGAGATTTGATCAACTTTGTTAGCTAAAGTAATATGGGTTAGAGTGAATGAAGTGTATATAATAGGGCATTGATATTGAGTAACCCATTAAGGTAAAAAAGGTTCATTATTGCATGATTTAACCATTCTAGTCTACTTGCAAAAGATTGCAAAAGCAATGTATTAGTTGATTTAAGTTGTTATTTAGCTTGTTGAGTGAGTTAAAATGTATAGGATCTTTACATCACACTATAAATTCTATAATCTATCCACCATCTATCTACCTAAATCGATAAAATCTAAATTGATTACATATAAATTAATTTTACATCTAATGGAACCTACACCATCTACATAATGCCTCGAAATCTGACACCCTATAACTATGTAATGTCATGTGTAGAGAACCTCCTTAATACCATCGGTAACCATGCCACATCTACTGATCTCCATAGTTGGATCCTCTATGGCACCTGTAAGACATCAAACAACAAGTACCCATCATATCTCAACACAAATCCATCATCCAAATCAACAAAATGTATCCAAAATAATCAAAATTTTAAATGGTCCTACTATACTGACCCTATTGGAAAATGCCATTAGCCCCTGATAAATTTTTCCAACTCCCCTATGCCATTAACCATGTTAGAAAGATGTCATTAGTTGTGGTAAAAATTCCCCCTCATCCAAATTCCATTATCCTTGTTGTGATATGTCATTCTAGTACGACTGATCCTGTCTATTTTAGGGTCCTACAAAACTTTGGTATTAATTACAAAAACCTAACCTAATGAACTGAAAATTCAAAATGTTCCCAAACCCATCTAGAACATGACCCAATCTACATTTCAACTATATTTGTGAAAAAATCACTAGCTAAAATTTCCTCGGCATATATTTATCCTTTTTCTCCCAGCTCCCCTTTCCCAAGTTAAAAATAACACATACCCTAGGATTCACACTGCCACAAGCCCCATCTCAACCACCTCGCCCACCGATTCACATTCTCACCATCGTCACAAAAACTGGATTACCTCAAATTTTAGTTTTTCTTCATCTCAAATTAGCAAATTGGATGACTTCCTTACTTTACTATTTATAGTAATCTTTATAACTAGTTTTCATTTTGATCTCCTATGATATTCAAACCTTCATATCCTTTTCACTAAAAATCCTAAAATAATTTCATAAAATGCACCATGTTCATAGAGGAGGGCCACTATTTTTGAGATATTACACTTCTCTAAACCACCATTTTGTGGAAAACCCCATATTCCATCATTTCAATGTTAGATTTCATCCCTCCCATGACCCTCCTAGCTAGGTGATTTATGTCTTATTTTATTGATTATCTTCTAGTGTTTATTTTCAATTTCTTATTTATGGTTCCAAACATATATTGCACCCACAAAAGGTAAGACTAACAACATTGACATGTAAGTATGTGGTAGGTATATTTCATTTGTCATTTATTACTCATTTACAACACTTCCATTTGAGCATTTCCTTTCAATTTCATGTTGCATAGATATTTTCCCACATACCATCTCATGTTTCACTATTGTAACATGTGATGATATTTGGTTCACACACACACACATTTGTATATGTGTATATATATACACACACCATATTTTTGACTCTTGCTAACCATTTATTTTGTGCATGGGTTGTTGATGCATTCTCATCCTGAGTGGGTGCATTAATGGACCTTATATGCTTGGGGTGTTATCAATCTTAGTCATGTGAGCTAGACCACATCATTTGAGAGATGTTTCTATTTTCATTAGTCACCCTATACTTACCTCATTTCTTCCCCTTATTCACACATTGCACTCATTATGCCTACATGTCTTATTACATCTACTTTCTTCCTCTTGTTGCTAGATATTATTCCTATTTTCAGTCACTCTCGACCTTTTTCATTTATCCTCACTCATATTTTGGCCTCCACTCCTCATGTTTTTATCCTTTTACCTTATGGTTTCCCCCAAATCCGATGCCATTGCCCATGGGAAATGGTTCTTTTTTTGGTTTTGGCATGACGAATACCATCGCCCATTGGTGATGGTGTCAGGTACATATACCATTTTATTTTCTTGTTAGTAACACCACATCAAATAAATCAAAATCACTTGGTTACATACATTTGCACATGATTTTCTATTACTCACACTATTTCACACTTATTAGCTGAATTTGGAATCTTGGAGTTTTCCTCTTTTGTGTGAGTAAGGAATGGAGGTTTTCTTGTTGAGATTTCCCCTTCTCCACCCAAAGGTATTATCTCTTAGTGTTGTTTTCTTTGATGAGGATTATTCATCAAGGGTCACATACATACTAGATGTCAGTATTTATAACCCTCTTTAGTCTCTTATTTTGTATGTGTATGCTTGTTGTTGTTGGTCATTCATTACAATTTACCTGAGGATATATATGTTTGCTTTGGTTTATTGCATTGTCTTGTTGTTACTAAGACCCTTAGCTTTATCCACCCCTTGAGTGTTTCCCTCTTTATTTCAAAATCCTAGTAGGATACCTATTTTAAAATCTTATTTATAGGCCTTGGAAACATATAGCTATCATAGGGCTAGGGCTACTATCCTCTAGATTTACAACACTAGCACTCCTTGAGCACCTTTGCATTTACATGGTGTGGCCAATCTTAGATCAGATCCTTATATTTTATAACCCAATTGAGAACCTCTCTTTTATGTATCATAAACTCTGGTGAACTCAAAGTGAAGCTTACTCTTACCTAAATTAGGTTAGAATCGCTCCACTCTTCAACCTTTTCTAAATTTTCTACACCATCGACCCTTGTGTAGGAACCTATTACATGGTTAATCATGTTATCACTGTGATAATCCTTTCAAATTCCATAAACCCTTGTGCACATTTTATTCATAACCAATCTCATTTACAAATCCTCCTTTTCTACAAAATTTTTATCCCAAACACCATCGACCATTGTGTAAACTCACGACATGACCAATCCTATTTAAAGTTTATCTCCAGTAAGATTTATTTAAGCATTCTCACTTCACCATGGAATACTTGTTAGGAGATTATTATACATCTCCAATTGAATTATCTCTATCTCATCATAATAATTCTTATAATCAGGGCCTTCCTAAGCCATTTCCATAGAATGTTGATTATCTTGCCATAGGATCCAACATTAGGAACACCAAGACCCCACTAATTCTCTATACTTTGGGTTTTTTCTTATCTTTATCTCATGACCTAGGTCAGATTTTGGTGTCACTAAGTGTCAATTTTCAAATAAGGAAGTCATATATATGCACAACCTACTAACTATTACTGGGGGCAGGAAAATTTTGGGCTATCACTCTTTATCTACCATTTACAAGAGAAAAACTCAAGGAATGCATTTTAGGTTGCATTATTCACTGTATAGGAGGGATTATTATGAATTCCATTTCACACATTCAAATTGGGGGAAAAGTAGTTGTATCTTGTTATCTTGGTGCGACTGAAACAAGGGAAAACTAGCTTCAAGGGACACAATTCAAATCACACACTCACAAGAACTACATAGAGTCTGAAATATAGTGCAACACCTAGTGACAATCACATTGGGATGACCACTGAGATTAGTATAAATCAGCATATATATTATTTTTCTCATCTAATGTTGTTTGAGCTTTGTGCAGGTAGCTAGGGTTTGTTTTGTACTTATAGGTGTGATATAGAAACCCTACAGTGAAGTGGATGTGACAAACAATAAAAATAAGAAGCTAAATTTAGACCATGAAAATGCTAGAAACAGAGTTATTATAGGGACACTAGCGCCAAAATTTCACACTAGCTCCTAGGGCAGTCATGTCCTACTATAGGTGCTCATGTCTGAAGAGGTCTTGGGTCTCAATTTTCCAGACATAGCTCACACAGTCTAGATCTAGGTTGTTCAGTCATCTTCTAGCCCAAAATCATCCTAGATCTTCCGATACAAGCTAACTCACTCTTATCTCATATCTTGCATACTTACTTATACTTTGCATGTTGAATCTTGTTTGTCATTGATATACTCATTCGATATTAGTCCTCTGATAAAGATTTAAATTTATTTAAATCATTTGGTGAACCTATTTATTGATTGAACCCTAGATTTCCCTAGGATCCATCATTTACTATATACCTCATGGCTTACCAAAAGGTGTTGTGAATCCATCATCCTAAACCTCCTTTGCTCAAGATCTATTCCTATGACTAGAATTCAACCTTACTTTGCAAATAATGAAGAGGAAGAGGCCTTCTATTATAAGTAACATATTATTTCCACATGTCATCCCAAGATCCCTCATGTCTTTACAAAGATTTACAACCCCAGTCCTGATGTTGTACTCTGATCCCCCATTAAGGCCACTAGTTCTTGTGAATTTGATAATGATGTTGCTTACATTACTACAAACGATACATGTGTTGAAGATTTGGTCAATTTTTTTAGATGAGGAAGGTATTGTTAATGATACTTGTGATACCTGTGCATATTTTGATATTGTAGATGCTATCATCAATGGTCATCACCTTACTTATTATTTTCCTCCACTTACATATGCACAAGTCATCAGAGCTGATCCTATTGCTGTTACTAATGATATTTAGGTCACTCCCTCTTCTTCTCCACCAAGTGTATCTTCATTAACCATTGTGCCTCAAAAGTCATATCTATCTTCCTCCACCCCTTGTGTGTCTTCTAATGATGTTAGTACTCATTTTTATTCTCATAATGTGTTAAAATATGAAAAAGTTCATGATGCATGTGTTTCAACTCTTGATGTTCCAAAACATAGTATACATAATACTGATCATAAGGATATTGTGCATATTTCTTGTATTCCTTCTTCTACTATACTTGTTGATAAAAGTGTGCAAACGTATTTTTATATAGATTCTTCTTCTCATTTTTATAATCCTAGTTTTCCACTTACTGATCCCAAAGTTGACTTTCAACCCAATAGTGCTCCTATGAATACCCATAATGGCAAGATTCAACCCCTTAATGAACCCCTTATTGTTTATGGCATGCCTCCCCAATAATTTCTCTCTCTTATGCATGTTGTCAGGTGATTTATAAAATAATATCCATGCCCTTACCCTTGAGAGTAGGGCCTATTATGCTACCAATTATAATAATTCACTTACCCTCGAAAGTAGGGCATATTTCTAAGAAGATTTACAATTCAAATTTCAATAAGGGTTTTACATTACATACCTTTACACTTTGTGATGGTATGGTAATCCTGTATATGCATCTCGAGGCTTTTAAATTATCTATGGCCTTAAATTCTAATGATAGATTAATTCTCAAATCATTTCCTAGTATTCTTATTGATATTTATTCTCATTGGTTTCATAATTTTCCTAGTTGATTTATTAGTACTTACCTTGATATAGAGGAAGCATTTCTTCGACGTTTTATTGCTAACAATGGTCTTAAAGTTACATTTGAGATTTTCCTTCATTTCATCAAGAAAAAATGAGCCTGTTAATGATTAAATTTTTTGTTTCAAATCATGCATGTATAGTTTACTTTATCATCCTATTGATCTAGAAATGCAATATATCTTTTTTAGTGGCTTGAAACTTCCTTTGAAATAAAAATTATTATATGATACATTCGAATCTTGTACACTTATTTTCTTTAATATTATAGCTTTATAACAATAGATTCTTAGTGACCATATTATTTCTCATGCTCCTAGTTCTTCTAGAACTCCTCCACTTAGTACAACTTCTATTCCTCCTATTTCTCCCCCTTCATGTTCTTCATCTCTTATTAAACATGCTCATGATCATTCATCTCATATGTATAAGTATCCACCACATTCTACTCCCCCTCCAAAATAGTAACCATTATACTTCTCACATTTTTCTAGGATTCATGTTATTTTACACACTTTGATTAATGATAATTTGGTTTGGCTACCTTCTAATGAGCATCATCCTCATCATCGATTACGATGAATTCATAACTGTTCATTCTGTAATTTTCATACGATCAATGGTCATATAGATAATGATTACTATGCACTCAATGATAGACGTCGATTGTTCAAGAACATGGGAATCATTTCTTTTCATGTATGACATGTTGATAGATAAAACTATCTAGTACCACGATGCCACACACTAGCATATGTTACTTTGACTACCTCTTTTCTTCCTAAGGATATTTTGTCTCCCCCTCCCTCAATTTTTACTACACATGAGAATATTCCCCCACTTATCATACACTATAAACCTAGGTGGGTCCTAAAGGAGCAACACTTTCCATTATATGATTCACATCATCTTAGTGTTTTTATGATCACTTTGGTATCTTCATTCGGTATATATGCACCTAATACTTCAGTAGTTGATTCATTTATGTGTGGTTGTCACCTTCTTTATCATTATATTCCCTACGTTATTTAGTGATACATGTTTACACACTTATTTTATAGTCGTATGTCACTACACCTATTATTACACTTGATCAGTTCTTTATTATTTCCTACCATAATTTTGAATCAACAATCATGTTACATACATGCCTTTTCTATCATCTCAATATGATATTCTCACACATATGTTATCTTGTCATATATTATACATTATCAACGCATATATCTTACATTACAACATCAATTTTTGCACTTATATCATCATCACATAAACAACATACCATATCAAATAAAAATTAGATACTCAACTAATCATACAACAACAGAAAAATTCTCATCATCATGCAAGAAATGATCTCATCATATTATATACATATCTCAAAAGTTTCATAATACAAAATCAATAGAAAATTCCCACTACAACATATATCATACATCCTCCTTACTACTACTGGAGGTTATTATTGGAGATCTATAACTTGATGCCTTACCACTCGATCTATGCCTTTGTGCTGAAAATTGTCTCTCCTCTAACAGAGTCCCTTGTAACACTACCTCGGTCACTGACTCTACATATAATCCTTAGAGCTCCACATATCTCTCAATCCTTCTCTCATATAGGTCACATCCTCTAACTTCCTCTCTCACCCGTGTTATCTTTGTCTTAGCCTCATCTCACTCTGAATGTAAAAGTATACATATAGTCACTATCACTGCGATGACATGAAACATATATGCATTCTCTTTGACAATATGGTATACTCTCTCTAACATCCCTCCACCCATGATAACATTTTGGAGCATGTTGTGAGTCAACATGTGTACTGATATATCCACAATCAACCTCCAATACTCATCGCTTGTAACACATGATCTGTATTAGTACATACTTCTCACCAAAAAAAAATGTGTATTAACAATAACTAATATATTCAAGTATACTTATTTTGTGCCACCATTGTCACTATTACATCATCTTTAGGGGTAGGTGCATACCCTCATGCTACATCTCTTCTCACTACATCACCCTCTGGTAGATCTTCTACTACATCCACTACCACTAGAAACAATATCACCCAACAGTGCTCCTCCCACCACTGTGTACAAGCCGGAATATAACCCACATCATCTACTCATAAAAGAACTTTATGTGCATCCACCTCCTCTAAAACTGGGCTCATATAGACCATGGCCTTGCACATGCTCACATCACATCCTGAATCATTTGATGTCATGCATATAGATATAGAGGCACTTCTTTTATTATAATAAATTATCACAATATATGCTCATACTTGAAGAACTTGGCAACCACTAGAAACCTATCCTCAAACCACATACTACGTTAAATGCATCATAACTCAACCCGATCCTTGGCCCAGCCTTCATAGTCTTTATAAGGTCTCCAAATCATGGCATCATGCACCATGTTATCCAAAATGGATCTATAAGTCATGGTATCAAAACCATGACTCCTTGAACCCACCCATCTAGCTGCAAAAATAACAAGTCGTGCATAATCCACTCGTGGACCACTCAATGGCCTCACCATAATTATATGCTCATATGCCATTGTATGTAATAATGTATTCGTACTAATACCTCCACCATTATCCTCCAGTGTAAATATATACAATTATCTATACAAGTGATCCAATGCACAATGACTCTAAGCATATCAGGTCCCATGTTGCTCAATGTTCATACAAATATTATTCATCTGATATGGTATGGATACACCTTCTCCATCCACAGTGACACACAAATCCAATATAACTGCAGTAAACTTTCACAACCATGGAATACCTGATCTCACTATGTCATCCAGGGTAATCGATGACTCTACCCATGCTCAAGACCCTACAAAATATTGTCTCATAACTAGAAACCACAATATCCTATATACATCCTCAATGGTCATTGTTATCTCCCTTAGAGGAAACCAAAAATTATATGTGTCTACACACCACCTATCTTAGAGTACAGTCATCAAGCGCATATTATGGGGTACCTGCCCTACTCTATTAATATGTCACATTATGACACAGTCTAATATATCCCACTCCTCATCTAGACCTAGTGCTAATAATGTAGATAACTATGTCTCACTGCGTAAAATTCTTGCAAATGTATGTCTCTCTACACACCACAAATAAACATAGCCATCCCATGTTAGAATTGCAACACATACTAAAATAGGCACAAGCATGCAAACGTGTCATATTATAACTCTTGCATTGTTAAGAAAATCCTATTTAGTGCTCATACTATCATTGAATTAATATTTCTGTTGTATTGAGTTATAACAACTCATATATTAGAATTAGCATATATTTAGCATAACAATATGATTAATGTATTGTTATTATAATAGGCTTGGAGATATCTTTGAGGAATTATAATATCCTATTTAATAGGAGACATCCTCCTATATATATGTAATATATATGCATGGGCAATAATATAGAGAGAATTATTATTATGTTTTGATCTAAGTAAATTTTACCAAATTCATTATGCACCTCTCTTGACAGAACTACCCAAAACCTTGGACATTACATCCTAGAACTTAGACACTACCACCTAGAACTGGGTGGTACCATCTCAGGGGAAAAACCGGTCATGTTGGTTCCATCTTGGATAAAAATACCCAATTTCATAAAGAGTTCAAAAAATGTAAAAAATCCTAAAAATAATATACTAATGCCTAAATTACTTCATAAACACAATACTCACTAGTTGAATTTTTTTCTGAGTTGACAAAACCTTTACAACTTTCTTAAACCTCGATGGAGTAGCCTCTCATGCTTTTGGCATCCTCGTAATCTAAATCTTGAATCTCAATGAATCAATTTACAACTGGAATTACTATTCACTTATATAACCTTACTATTTATAGTAAATCCTACCATTACCACAATCATTATAGTTATTATATTGCTTCATATGACAGCTAATTCACTAATGATGTTTCCTTTATATCTCAAGCCCCATTTGTTCATTTTTTACACCATTAGTGGCCTTAGAACCATCACTTCACCATTTACCACAATAACTATTAAGTACCACATTTTTCGTAACTTTGTTGCATGTTATGATTGTGTCTCTCCAGTCACTACTCATTTTATAATATTTTAGTCACACAACACTCTACTTTTATTTTTTCTCATGGTTCGTCACCTTACTACTCACCCTTCATTGTAAGGGGGAAGTATTTAGAATTATCATATTACCCCTCCTATAATGATTCAAACAAATTTTTAATGTAATACACATGTCACATACTACCACTTGGTTTTCAATTAATTGCAATGAAATGATCAAAGTTACTACCCCAAAAATATGGTTTCAATTTATCTCAAGTGCCAAGTTGTCTCAAATTTTCATGTCTCTTCTCGAATTCTCACAATCTCTTTCCCTTAAATGACCTAAACTAGGGGTAACTCAACCTTTCAAATTAGTTTCAATCAATATTTAATCAAATATTATGTTCCAACCAATACAAATTGTTCCAATTCCATTCCAACAAGTATCGATATTTCTCCCAGATGACCTAACTTGGGAGCCAATCAAGCGAAGAATTTTTTCCATTTAACCAAATTTACACCCTTATAATCATAAAGTGGGGGAAATGATACGCCATTAGCTTTCCTAAACCACTTTTTTGAGGGTTTTGTTATGCCTAGTAGACAAGTTTCAATTGGTTAATTTTCATCTGCAGCGATGGAACCTATTTTAAGGAAGCATAATAGAAAAGATAAAAGATGATTGCTCTCCTAACACTCTTTCTCTTACAACAAGATGCTTAAATATGTAGAGTTTCAGTGATAATACACTCAAATTTGTAGAGTCTTTACACTGGTTTAGGAATTGATCACTCTTAACCATCCCTTTAATCTCCAAGTTTCAAAGTCTCTTATATCTCCTTAGCACTTTTTCTATTCAATAACTCCTCTCGTAACAATACAATCACCTATCATAGATCAAATTGGATGTCTATGGTTCATCGCTCTATGATTCTTACCATTGGCACACTCTAGTTATAATCCCTTTGGTCCCTCTTCATGTATGTTCTTCTTATATCCTTTATACTATTGAATTTCATCCAAATATCATAAAGGGGGGAAATGTAAGCACAAAAAAATGCACTTATTACCATTATTTCACACCTCTAGTATGTTGTTGTATGCATGATTTCCAAGTGTGAATATTAGACACTAGTGACAACTTTTCTTAGTCCTTTTTGTTGGTTTCAAATGACTTTGATTATGGCTTTGCCTCTTGCTTCTTGCATGTATATCTTTTGGTCGTGTCACATGGATCCTTGTCCCCGTTCTTGGTGTTATATCTATTTCTTGGCTATGGGACAATACCACCTAGTTAGGAAACTGATTCCCGGGCATTAATATTCCTTCTAGGCATTTTTTCCATCTTACTTTATTTTCCAACTTGTTTGTTTTTTCTTTATTTTGGGTCCTTTATTAGCTTTATTGCATGACTTAGGTCAGCTTTTGGTGTCACTAAGTGTCGAATTTCAAACAAGGAAGTCATATATATAATTTATATTATATTATATTATATATATATACACACAACCCACTAACTATTATTAAGGGAAAGAAAGACATTTTGGGTTATCACTCTCTATCTACCATCTACAAGAGCAACACTCAAGGATCACATTTTGGGATGCATTATTCACTGTATAGGAGGGCTTATTCTAAATTAAATTTCACACATTCATCTTAAGGACAAAGTATTTGTAGCTCATTATCTTGGTGTGGATGGTAAAATGGAAACCTAACTTCAAGGGACTTACTTCAAATCACACACTCACAATATCTGCATAGGGTCTGAAATGTAGTGCAATACTCGTTGAAAATCACATTGGGGTGACCATTGAGGTCAATACTACTCAAGAAAATGCATTATTTATTTCATTTAATATTTACTTGAGCTTTTTGTATGTAGTTAGATTTTTTTTTACATGTACATTTACAATATAAGAACCCTACAATGAAGTGGATGTGACAAATAATGAAAGGAAAAATCTAGGTTTAGATCTTGAAAATATCATACGAAGATTTATTGTAGGGACACTAGTCCTAGATCAAACATTATCGCCCATGGTGGTCCTGTCTTATTGTGGGTACTCCTTTCTGAAGAATTATCAGGTCTTGGTTTTCTAGATAGAGCTTGCAAGTCCAAATCCATCATGTTCTAGTCATCTTCCAGCCCAAAATTAGCCCATATCTCTCGATACAAGCTAAGTCATTCTCATTTTACTATCTTGTATACTTGCTTATAATTTGCATGTTAGGTCTTATTTCTTATTGCTATATTCATCCCTAAACCTGATTATACTCTAGCTATGAAAAAAAATTGCAACAATTTCTTGAACGTGTAGGAGAGTTTCCTAAAATGATATACAAGCATCTTGATGACTACCTTTCTATGAAATTAGATGCTAATATTATCCATCCTGATCCTCCTGTAGATGGAGAAAATCTTAATTTTGCTAACAATACCGATACCTTTCATAATACATAATCTACCCAAATCATCATGTAGCTCTTAACCATCTAAGTCTACAACAAACCATGACTGTAAATTAGTTTCTACAGCTTCAAACTAGCCTAACTCAATTTACTAATCGACCTCGAATAGCATCTTGGGGCACACCAAATGAAGGTCACCCCCCACTTTCGGTTGGGATTAACAAAATTCTCATTACGAAACCCCCCATTCATGATAATACCCTTCAAGCTATCCAACGAGAACCATTATCTCCCTACATCGTTGTTGTGAACATTGGAGGTGTTTTCCCATTCCATCACTTATGATGGTTTTACTGACCCTACTCTCCATATCATTTTTTTGGAAATCTCTATAAGGATAGGGTCAAGAGTAACTCTAATGCTAGAACAAATCTCCTAGCTAAGACCCCCATAAGAGGTGCCTTAAATTGGTATCACACTCTCGTATTCAACTCCATTATTGAAATAGAAGGCTTGACAACCTCCTTAGTTAGTGAAATCCAATATCATGAATTTCTTGAAAATAAAATTAATTCCTTCATCAATTGCAAGCATATGGGTAACAAATTTTCCCAATCCTTCATAAAATGTTGGAAAGCGTTAACCACTAGGGCTGAAAATAAAATGCCCGATAGGAGCCTATTCCCATTTTTCCTTAGAGCATTTGAGCCTTACCTTCAACACAAGGTTAGAGAATTTTCTCCTACCTCTTTGGAAGAAGCATTCAAATAAACCAAGTGTTATGATTATCTCATGAGATAATTCAAAAATCTTTTTCCAAAGCAGCAAACTCCTAAGAACATCCAATTCCTCATGCATCTTAGAAACATGAATGCTACTGATGATAGAGTCACAAATACTCTTCCTCATTGCAATTATTTTAATAATACCATCCATAGCATCAATCTATCTACTCCCAATCACACTCTACATATTCCCATGCTAATTGTCACGAAATTCTATCCAAGAAGAGTTGTGATGACACTTACCTTGCCAATTTACCATGATAGTAGACCAATCTTGCCATATTCCTCAATAACATGTTGAAATTAAATTATGTTGGTGGCACACTAATTGGGGCAATTTATATAACAATTTACATGCCCTTCGACCCCTTTCCTATGTCTTTCTCCTTAGTAAATTTTTTCATAATCATGAAGCTATCACCTGAGAAAGGTTATATAAGGCTATCAAGGGATGTGAAAAATACCAACAATGTGCTCAAAATGAGGCGGGTCATCAAGCTAACGAGTGTCTCAAAATCTACAATGAAACCCTTCCTTATCACTCTAAACTTGAAAATTTGACACTGGTAATGCTAGTAAGGAGGCCACCAATATTTTTGATATCTCTTATTCCCTTACTAGCGTATCTACTAAAAATTTGGTTCACATGGACAATTCTAAACATATTATTCCATATATTTAACCCTCATATCCTCATTTAGATAAATCTATTACTTACAGGATCTTATATCCTTGTTCTTCACAAAAAACAGTTCTCAAATGAGCCAGTATACCCAATTCCTCAGTGCAAGTGAATTCCATCAACCCTTGTGTAGATATTCCTATAGGGTCGATCCCATCCACCTTAGCTCTTTCTACTTCTTATGTCATTGACACCTATGGTAGTACTTCCACTACAAACAATCCCATAAAAATGGTAGATGATACCCCACTTCTAAAATTTTCTTCTATAACCTATTCTTCATCATCTATTTATATTGATCCCTCCCAAGTTCAAATCACTACACAAACTAAACTTGAATATTGATATGCTCTTACAGAAATTTCTTTTCTTCCTAGAGAAATCCCATTCTTAGAACTCATTTGTATGTCACCCCAATATCGTGATCATCTTATGACTATACTATTCATCCTAAACATTTCTTTTCCATCCAATTTGGGGAAGAAACCTACCCTACCTAGTTCGGAAGAGGGTATTATACAATAATGTGAAGAGTTATCCATTTCTTCTGAGATTCGTACTAATAGTTCTTCATGTATTCACTTCCTTCTTCATTCCTTGATTCTAGATGAGATCCTATTTCACAATGACAACCCTCCTCTCTTTATCTTAGTTTAGACTGACCACATTATAGTTAAGAGATCCCTCATAAGTGAAGGTTATGGTACTTGTGTCACTTCTCTTGACTTCATCAAGATATTATGTTACTCTATAAATAATCTAAAATCCTCTCAAAGCACATGTTAGGACTATGACTATAGATAGATTCACACAACGGGCTGCATTGGATCCCTATCATTGTGCCTCCTTGTACCATTTGCATCAAAGTCATATTATTTAATTTTCCCTTGTCTTATAATATCCTCCTATGATGTCCATGGACTTACCGCATGCGTATAGTTTTTTTCATTTTCTTGCCAATTTGTTAAGTTCACACGCCTTGGATCTATCTATAAAATATAAGGGAAACCAACTCTTAGAATTTTTACCTATTTCATCAACATGAAACATTCAAAATTCCTACCCTTGAAGAACTTCCTACCATACCATTTTGCTAATATCAGCATTTCAATTATCCAGTGGACTATATTTTTTGTTATAGTGGTCATTTTGAGGTTGTGGAGTGTACAATGCCCAACCTTCTCAATTTCAAGGACAATTAACCTGATGAAATTAACCTTCACATTCACACCTTAGATATTTCTGAGGCCATTATTTCCTAATTACTTCCCACCCAATGACCATACTCACGTAAGAATGATTCTGATTGTATCTTATCACTATCACACACACTCAAGATTCTCCTATCAAGCATCTTGTCTAACCTGATACTATCATCAAATCATATACTATCAATTTTACTACACCTGATAAGGATGATGGTTATTATATCAATGATAATTTCTTAACAAGCTACTCCTAGTCTAAGAACATTGAAATTATTCACTATCATGACACCCTACACTCTACCTTTAGCCCTAATATCAATATTTGATTTAACCTAAATTGGTTGATTCTCTTAATGGGTAGAAACCAATGGTATATTAGCCTAATAAATTAGTTTCCAAATCTAATTACAACAATATCATAAATAACCACTAAGTAATGATGCACAATGATAAGCAATGATATATAACTATAGATAAAAAGAACATACAATGAGATAGACAAGCTGAATTAGTTGATATCTTGCCTTCCACACTGATTTGGGTTGACCTAATAACTGAAATAAATTAGAAATGATCTTAACTTCCTTTGAATCCAAAACTACATCTCGTAGAGCTTCTTGGACCAAAGCGGATGTGTAGGGCCAAGGCGTATGACCACTATGAACCTTTCCATATGATTTCATCCCTTTTTTCCCTTTAAATTTGGTTCCTATGTGGCATGCTTATGTGTTCCATGCTTTACACTTTTATCACTCTAACTTTGCTTTAAACCCTGATCTTTGCACCTGTTCCTATAAAACAAACCCTAGCTACCCTATACAGTACTCAAGCACCCATTAGACTAAAATAGAGAATGCACATGCTTGAGTTTTACTAACCTCATCAGTCACCTCGTTATGATTCCACCAAGTGCTACACTACATTTCAAACTCCATGTAATTCCAGTATGTCTATGGTTAATAATTGTGTCCCGTTGAAGTTTGGTTTGCCCTTATGCACATACACCAAATATAAAGATACACTACTTTCCCCCAATGCAGATGTGTGCTATGGAATTCATAATAATGTCCTTTCGATGTTGTGATAACATGGTCCAAATGCAGTATTTAGGCTATTCTCTTATTCAAAGGATGATCTTAGATGATGATAGTTACCTCCTTAGGTATCTTGATAAGATCTCTCTCTCTCTCTCTCTCTCTCTCTCTCTCTCTCTCTCTCTCTATATATATATATATATATATATATATATATATATATATATGAGTTTCTTTGTTCAAATTTTTACATTGGTGAACTAAAGTCTGATCCCAAATATGAGATTCAAATAAGAAAAGGGTGATGGATAAGCCCAATGTAAATTTTTTGGAGAAAACTAAGAAAAAACTAAAGTAGATGGGTGATTTAACAAATATAAAAATTTGTAAACCCCTAATTATGGAGTAATGATGTAATAATAACTAATAAAGTACAACTCTAACCTAAGTAATAAGAAAATGGAAATTGAAACGCTAAGTACAAGATATGGAATAAGAGACTTGTCTTATTTCACAATAATCCTGAAGGTGTAATGAGATGGAAAAATGATGGAATAGGAGGACACATTGTTGCAACTGAGACCAAAAAATGCACAACTATCAGAAATGTCAGGACTGGGGCGCATGGACTGGGTCAGGGGTGCCTAGGTGCTAGAGACTAGTTTTGGGCAACCGCAACTATAAACAAACCTCAGAAACTAAATTTTCTAGTGTCACAAGATGTTCGTTGATATTCACTATTGATCGTCTGAAGGTCACTGGAAGATCATCAAGTTTTCCTATAACCTACAAAATAAAATACCTCCTACAAGACCCTAAAACACATCAAATCCTAAAAAGAAAAAGATGAAAATGGGGATTCTAACTGACACTTAAGGTCAACCAATAGAGTGAACTTATGACTAAGCATTGCACTACATCTATGACTCCATGTATTTATGCGTGTGTGTGTGAAGAATCATTCCCTATGTGGCTCTTGTGTAAGGTACACTGAATAACGACCAATAGCTATATGTATCAATGTAAATAGATGGGTGGATGTCAAAATGACCTTCCCCTCCTATAAAGTGTATGTAGAAGAATGCAGTCGCTTGTCCCTTGAATGAAGCTAGATGGATGCTTTAATTCTCTTGAAATGCCTTTGGATGCAATCTTAGGTGATAATAATAGATGCTTAGAGTTTGGTCCTTTACTATGATCACATATATTTGAATTTATATGATTCCCTTGTTTTAATTTCGTAATTAACATCTAAAATTCTGACCAACAAGAAAACAAGATGCCTAAAATAAGAAAGAGGCCCAAAAGGGACGACAACGATATAAAGAGGTTGGGGGCACCCAGAAGGGATGAGGGTGCCTGGGCATTGTTGTCTATAGTCAAGAAAGATAAAACATTGAAATTGAGAATGGACAGTGAGGTGTGTAAGACCACAAAGAAAGTAAGTAAGAAATAAAAATGCCAAAGATATATGTCAATTAGTAGTTTTCTTGCTTAGGAACCATATGAATAGTGGTATGTGATTATGACCTATAAATTAACCCAAGTGCGTGATTTAGTGTCTACATAATCCCCCACTTTATGTTGTTGAGTGAATACTTGATAACATAAAGTATAAATAAGATATGTACCTGATAACCATGTAGATTGATGAAAGTGTGTCGAGGAGACAAGAAAAAAGTGTGGAGTGATAAAATGAAGTGTGGAAGCTAGAGAAGAGGAAGTGATCATAGGGGTGAAATCCTAGGTGGTATGTTGCATTGTACCTATTTTCATTATCGCTTGATGTGTTTGATGATGTGAATGCTTCTTCCCATAAGTACGGACCTGGAAAAGAGAAGAGAAAAAGAGTAGTGAAATTTGTGTATATGTGAAAAAATTGATTTGAGTATGTAAAAGTATGTAAAATTTTTAAAAAGGAACATGTGTCATAAAAGGGGATATAAAGTGTCCTAAAATGATGTAGAAGAATGAGTTTTTTGGGCGATCTCACGCCAAGAACGATTTTTCAAGTGATAAGTGCAATTTTTTTGGGTGATCTCACGCCACAACTGAAGAAGTGTTGGGGAGAAAGGTCTAGTGTTATTCTCCAACCCTAACTTCTTCCCAATGATTTATAAACCATTACAGATTGTGTGATATTTCTTTTTTCAAGTTTGATCCATTTCAATCCAGTTTTTTCCAACATAAATAGAAGAAAGGAGATAACATGTATGTTGCTTGTTAGAGGATTGTGCATGTTATGTGAAAACTAATGTGTAAACTGCTGAAAACTATGCTAAATTGTGAAAAAAATTGTAACTACCCCATGGTCATAGGTTCCCAGGAATGGTCAGGGGCACTCATGTGCTCATATCTATATTTGGGTCCTGGAATTTGTGTTGTGCTGAGGACCTAAGTCAGATTTTGGGTCATTTATGTGACTGCAACATGTGTTGTTCCTCAAATGTGTAGGTCTGAATTATGACTGTATACTACTGAATGAGGTGATTGATTCACCTAATGTACGCCGCCCTCATTTGGGGTACATGTGACATCGCTAGGAGGATGTGGCCCAAAGGATAGGATAAGACATTGATCAAAATATGATTCCCTAATTGGGTAGGGAATATGCTTGATAGAAACCAAGGCACTTGAAAACAAAGTTGCTGTAAAGATGTGTTAGTGCAAACAATACAAATGCGCATATCAAAGACAATGTGTAAGCTAATAAACAAGAAGACAATGTAGACCACAAAAAGTGAGTTTCAAAAATGGGAGATCACTCATAATCTTGCAAGATAATTAGGGCCAAAGTGGCCAAAAGAATAAAATCAATGGAAAAGAAACAACCACTAGGAGCCTAGGAGCCACTGTGGGATTGGTAAGAGGTACAATGCCAATCATCCATGTTGCGTGTAATAGATCTGTGTAAAATATGCATTAAAAACTAGAAGTTAAGTGAATGTGCATGTGTATATAGAAAAGATAATGACATACTATGTATCAGTGTAGCATGAAAACAAAGTGTACATGTAACTATTATAAGCAAGCAAGAGTATATGTGATTAAACTAAAATGGAAATGTAATAGTCTAATCTGATGCTATAGAAGTAGTAAATAATAGATAAATAAATATTGAAATACAACCAAATAAATAAATAAATGAATGTGAAACCCTAATGTGTAAAGAGGGTTAAGAAGTCCTTAGTTGATTTCATAGATGTGTTGAGACTATGTCATAGTGGAGACCGGATGAACATGAGGAGAAAACGACCACACCGAGGATCATAAAAGTGCATATCTAAGCTATTTGAGTAGACTGAGGTGCATAAAGAAGGATATGGATGCTTGGGGCACCATGGTCTGATATTTGGGTGCCCTAGTCTATGGAAATGACTAGGAAACCTCCTCTAAGGTGTGGATGAATGATTTCCTATGTTTGCTTCTTGTCATGTGAATGTCGTTGAACTTCACTAGATGTCACTCTAAATGAGAGATGGAGGAAACACCTCTTATGAAGTGTGATGTATATGAGCCAGCCTTTGTCCCTTGTGATGGAGCTAGATGGATGCAAATGGAGAAATATAATCCTTTGATGGATGCAACCTTAAATGGTGATAGTAGTGCTTGGTGCTTGGTCCCTCATTATGGTCTCATACTTTATATTTATATGGTTCTCTTGATCTAATTTCATAGTTAACCCCAAAAATGTTGACCACCAAAAACATAGAAAGTTCAAATGGATAAAAAGGTGCCCAAAAGGCGAGGGTAAAGTGCAAAGAGGATCAAGGTTCCCCAGAGGGGATTAGGGCACTTGGGAAACCTCAGTCTTGGCTAGGTGCCCCAATTAGAGATAGGATGAACGTAAAATGACAATACAAACTAGGTAAATGTGGGTGAAAGATCGAAAGTAATGAAAAAAATCAAATTAAAATGGCTAAAGACATGGGTCAATTAGTACTCTTTTTCACTCAAAAACCATATGAATAGTATTATGATACTGGGAATAAATAATTACCCAAAGTGTAAGATTTAGTGACTAAATTTGCCCCCACTTTATGTTGGTGAGTGGAAATCTCAGTAACATAAAGTAGATAGAGATGCATACCTAGTATCTATATAGAGTGTTGTAGAAAACATGTAGAGGGACTAGACAAAGCAAAGATGGAGCATGGATACTAAAGATGCAAAAGTGTAAAAAGTAATGAGAGTGAACCTTGGGCAGAAGCATGTGTGTAGCTACCAATGTGTGTAGTGTACTTACATGTTATTATGTTGTGTGTGGTGTTCTTGTTGTTTGTTTATTTTTAACTGCTTGCTTCCCATACAAAGGGACCTGCAAAGGAGAAGATGATCAAATAGTCAAATATGCATGTTTATATGTAAAAAATGTGTGTAAAGACGCATGCAAAAATCTTGTAATGCAATTATGAAAATGAAAAAGGAAAATGTGCACCTAATCTGTGATGAGAGAAAGGGTGTATAAGGAATATCATGTAATTGTCGGTGAAGTGTGATTTTTTTGGGTGATCTCAAGCCATTGTGGCCGAAGAAGTGTAGGGAGGAAAGTTTTGTTAGGAATTAGTATTCACATGGTTGTTAGTGTTTGTTACATGTTAGTTTATTATACATATATATTGTTATAACAATATATATTACGGGATTAATTGTTGTAACACCTCCCTATTTTGTAGGAGGTTGTTTTGGCTATGTATATGGCTATATAATAGCCACATGTATCCGAAAATTTATAATATAGTGTGAATGAATTATTATTCTGTGTAAATATGTAGTTGCTCTTTCATTTGGTATTAGAGCTTTGGTTTGTGTAATGGAATAATAATTTGTTTGCAGGGTTGGTGATATTGATCCTTATTGCCTCATCTCATGTGATGTACAACCAACTAAATGAGTTTTGATACACTCCTCATCTCAGAAGTCAGGCATCCAATCCTGATCATGTGCAATAAATAATGTTTGATCAGATCTAAGGCCTGTTTTCATTTGTGTGATGTCTACACCTAGCGATTTGTAAATATCTCCATCTATAATTTGACTGTAGATCTGCATGTGTTGTACCTTGGTGTGTTCGTAGTCCAAGCATGAGAGAGGGGATATATTGGCATAGCTGTTTGAGTGGATTAGTAGTTTTATAGCTGAAATTTCTCAAAGTTGGGGGAAACTAAGGAGTGAAAATTAGAGCTTGTACACTCAGATGTGTGGGGACCAGCTCAGGTAGCTTCTCATGGAGGATGCTAGTATTATGTTACTTTCATTGATGATGCTACAAGAAAAGTATGGGTTTATTGTATTAAACGTAAATCTTATGTTTTCCATACTTTTAAAAGATAGAAATCCCTTATTGAGAATGAATCAAATTCTAAGTTAAATTTCCTTAGATTTGAGAATGGTGGTGAATATTGTAGCAAAGATTTCAATGATTATTTTATAATGAATGGGATAAGTAGAGAAATAATGGTTCCAAGAATGCCACAGGAGAATGGTGTTACTGAGAGAATGAATAGGACAATCATGGAACATGTTAGAAGTATGATGTAACATCCTCATTTTAGACTATAGAACAAGTCAATTTTTTATTTTTTTTTATTTTTTTATAATTGCATACTGGTTCTAAATACATAATTTAGAACTCACAATTCAAATAACCATTTATATAACAGACAACCATATGCAGCTGTAATGACTCGGAATACCTCCAATCAATTCATTCCATGACTCGGTAATCTACCGATCTATTCACGAGTAAAAAGAGTTAGTGTTTTTATTTAACACAACACTCTTGCGGTTCTCTTCCCTAATCTGGGATTCAGAATGCTCTGTCCAAGGAATCTAACTGAATAACTGTTACCATTATTCATTGGCATCTCATCCCTTAGACTAGGTGAATTAGGACAATGCAATCAGCAGCTTGTGATACTTTGGCCAAAGATTTGAAACATACTATTCATGTCTCGTATTCCTTAACGGCATACTCGTCAATTTGGAATACGTCCTTCACCTCATTCATATGTTATATAGAATGTCTTATACTGACTACTGTCAGTCCTTCCTTTCACAACTGAATCACTCGAAGGTAGATTAACAAGGTGATAATGTTATATGGTTGCCCACGAAGGATTAGGGATATGATGACATACTGGTTCAACCTTGCGGTTCAACCAGTGTGCCATGATACCCCAAATCTCCGAGGCAGTCTTATAACATGACCACGTTCTTAATCGGTCCCAGGGTAACTCGTGCGAAATCAAGTGTAAATCTTAGCGATCAATGCAAAGGGTGTTGCCATAAGTCATCTGCATTGTTGTAACTTTGAGAAGATCCTAATCTCCTCGGAGGTACAGCCCTGCAGTCGACTTATGTCGTCAGCCTTTAAATCCGCCTCGAAAAGATCTACCCAATAACAAGTGTTACGCACTTGAGTTTAAATTACTTTTTAAAGACTTTTCCCTAAGGTTAGCCTTTCCAAATCCCTGGATTCTTCATCTTAAGATGACCCTCCTCTATTAAAACCCATTACATGATAGAGATATTACGATCAAGTTCCCATCAAGGAGTCATTAGAATACACCTGATTCTAAAGCAACAGAATCGGACAATATCTCATAACCTTTGCTTGAGATTGCCATCTGAACTCCATTTGATTGCCTATCAGTTCTCTTAACTGATTTTATATCATACCTTTTAGTTTAAAGATATAAGTGATTAAGAATCCAATTTACTGTTGTCCTTTCATACTTAGGACTAGGGATTAGTAATTTAATCCAGTTTGTTTAGCGTTCTCTTTTAGGCTCGTTTTTAACCTATCTATCTAGAAAGACAATTATTTAATTCCAATATTGCTTTCGCTAGAAACTAGATTAGAACTACCAAAACACTCATAAGAATTTGATCTCATTTACTTGCAAGCTTTCAATGTCAATCACAAAAGCATCCATATTATCCAATGATAACAATGCCCCTTTGTTACATAAACCGAAGAAGGTCATCTTTCAGAAATAGAATACAACACATAAGTATCAAACACTTATTTCCATTCCTTTCAAAACTATACAATTACATTTTATGCAACAACATACTTGATACAATGCTATCAGAAAAGAAACATCTTTTCCCATTTAGTACATCTATAAAATCAAGCTGTAATTCATTACAAATCAAATAAACAATCTGATCAGCTTGTCAGATCTGCATTACTTTTACCTCTTACGGTAACCATCTGCAAAAATAGTCAACATGAGTCAGTTCAATGAACTGAGCATGATAAGCACTAACTTTTAAAACAATTACAATCCATCAATTGTTTTCATTAAACACCCTATTTAAACGAGATCAGATATTCACATAAGTAAACATAATCAGACTATGCCCTTGTAATACAAAATGATTACAAATATGTAACTCTATCATTGTTACAATTAGCCTTATTCACTTTCTAATATTTCATCAAATATTAAAAGAATCAAGGAACGAATGTACACAACAATCATCGAATCCAAAATCACAACATTGGTCAGATCGTTTCATTCTTCCAAAAAAAAGGGAATAACATAATAATTCAGGACTCCACCAAAATGTTACAAAACAATTTCCCACTGTTTGACAAATATCAACAAATATGAAATAAAGGAAGAGAAAGAACGAATCCAATCATACTTCCTTTCACCTATGTTCATCACCGTACCGTCTTCACATATGAAAACATTCAACCAGTAAATAAATGAACAAGTTAGACAAGCCGCAAGAAAGATTGCTGTACTAAATCAAGAAATAGAAACACAGCCACATTTCTGTACAGCAACTAACACATCAACAATTCATGTATCAACCCTAAGCCCAAAGCTACTTCCATTTAAAACATAGCAAGGCTTTAGACATCAAGTCCGAAAACAAGAAACTACTAAGCGTATCGCTGTCAACAACAGACCTTATTGCATCAAGCAATTAAAGCGATTCCTAGGGACTATGCTACATTGACCATACAGAGATTTCCAAATCATGCTCAGTCAAATCGGACTGAATAAATGGAAAGGAACATGAGCATACTTATTCTTGCTCAGTCAAAATCTTACTGAAGTAAATCAGAAATGGGAACACAACACACTCGTATCCTTACATCTATGGCTACATCGCAAGTCTTAGCCGCAAGTACTTCGCGACTTAACTTATACAAGGTCACGTTACCTGATATAGACCATTATTCAGACAAAATGATCTCAATAGTGACAACAGACAGTATATCAAAGTCAAGTTTCAACTGAAACAGATAGAAGATACAAGTTACACTTCCTCAATCCTCTAAACCTGAACTCACACGTGAATGGTAAACAATTCAAGTCAACTGTTTCCCTTTGGATTCATAGTAAATAGTTCATCAACGATGCATAATAAGACTCAGGCAGAACTTTTTAATCTAACTGAATTCAAATCAAGAACCCGACTGAAGTCTTGCCAACCTTTTTCGCACAAGATTTGTACAGGAACGAACATAAAAATATCCATCCTAAGAAACTATACAACAAAATCCCATGAAAACACGAAGGGTAATTCCAATCGGAATAACAGAGGTCTTAGTACATGTCATTCCATTCCAAGTCACTGGTTCATAAATTCACCAACTATTTAAACATATTCAAATTGAACAGCGGCCCAAATAGAAATATAAATCATTGAATCGATCTCCTCTGAGTCGTTCAGAATATCATCAACATTATAAATCTATATATTACCCACTGTACATGCAGAAAACGGGTTTACGTACCCAAAATCGCACTGAACCCTACAGCAACAGTACTAAGATGGAATTAATTAATAAATTCTTCTATACCCTTCATAGCAAACATTCCGAATGAAACAAGTGAAGCAAATCAAATACCCTTTTCGAGCAAGGAACTCAACTGAGCCGCTTTAAAAACTTTCAAACAGCTTTCAAAAAGAAAAGTAATGCATACCCAAGAATTCTATACACCTTATTTATTTCAAATAACCGAGGTCAGAAAGCCTGTTCCTTTCTCTACAAAGCTTCCATGAAATCAAATAACAAAACACCAGGATGAATTTACATCCACAGCAGTAGATAGCTAATATATGATTCAATCATGGACTCCACTGAGTCGATAAAATAAAGTATAGATGTTTCCATATTATACATAGCCATCAAATAATCTCGTTTCCAAAATAACAAGGAAAAACAACTTCCGTTAGGTCGTATAAGACTACGGTAACACAACAGTTACCTGTTCCTAAGCCAAAAATTAGGAAACAACGATGAAACCCAAAAAGTATCATTAAACGCTGTCAACAAAACCCACGACAGAGTTTCCAAAGAAGCGATAATAGTGATCAATCTTACATTATTCATCAGAATCATTCCATACAGTTTCCATAACAAGAAACAGCGACCACTAATCAAAAACATACAGTGGTCTTATACTACACACAGGTATATCCTGAGGGCTCACGCCAAACAGGCCGAACACCCAAACTTTTATAAATAAATACCTCACATGTATAAGCCAGAATGAATACTCAAAGCAAATAGAGCTGAAGTTCGATTTCAACAAACACCCATCAAGAGGAAATTGAAAAATCAAACCAGAAGAGATACAGTGCCAAAAATCAAACAAGATCTCCAAAGAAAATTCATCTAATCTTCACAAAACATTTGAACAGAGTTGTTCTAATGAAAGCACTTGAAAGACAACAAGATATTTAAAGGTTAGGGCCTAACATGCCTGTATTTTGATCAAATTTCCGAAGTAGACCACAGGAAGAGCTCAAACTTCCTTTTCTTTTTCCACGATAAAGCGACCAACAAAATTTCACTGTCTCCAGCACATATATATCCTCCATGAAAGAGAAAAGAGCCAGAGAAATTCATTCTTGCCATGTAACTCAAAGAGAACTGGTGCAAAGAACCAGTAAACAAGCAGAGAGAGAGAGAAGACCGAAAATCGCGACAAGCCAAACAAACCCACAAATTTCCCATTTGCATGCCTTCTCGCGAGTTCCGAGCTCGCTCTTCCGAGAAAATTAAATGCCATTAAACCAATTTTCCCACTTAAACTCAACTTCCACCGACTGCCAGATTTGGTGGCAGACCATCTAAAACTCATGTTCATTTCCAAACTTAGCGACCTGCCACGTCCTGCACCAGGTTAGCCGTCGCCTAAGCCTCCACCATGACCTGTCCTTCATCCTTATCCCTTAGCATTTATTTCCATAGAAAACACTGCCCATGGTTCACACACCCTTCCATAGGCCCCTTTTCATAATCTCCTTCATTAGTTAGGTTAGTATCTTAGGTTAGAGTTTAGGGTAATACCCACACTAACAAATTTACACAAAGATACTAACTTAGGATATTAACAAATAGCCTAGGTCTAGGTTAGACTAACAATAATCTAACCCCTAGGTTAGGTTTTAGTTTTAGGTTACTAACCGTTAATAATTCCAGTAAGGTGTAATATTTTATATGCCAAGACAAGATATAAAATCTTGTACCTCCGAACAGGATTTACTCCTATACAGCCGTTAGGCTACAGGAATATACATGAAAGAATTATTACTTGGTCCACGTCGTGAGACCTTCCAGATATACCTCCATATCGGGAACCAATTCATTTCTCAAGATCAGCCTGAGTCATACTCCTGACCAACTTACTAAATGCTTCCTTACCTTGCAACCTGTTCAAGGTCTGTGATCTAATTTATCACAAACAGATTTAAAAGCATTACTTGGATCAATTCCACTGATCCAAGTCCAAATATTATAGATGAATATCTCTATAACTCATTCCGTGATCAGATTAATATTCAGACACAAAATGAAATAAATAAAAGAGTCTATTCATATTTTGACTCAGTCAAGATCTGCAATCTACAAGAAATTTAGTATATATCAAGCATGATTTCTGAATCGAGGAACACATCCTTTTACTAGAAATCACATATCAACACTTGTATGCTTAGGAGAAAGTAACAACAGTTCAGGGTGTTACAACGTTGATTGGTCAATAAACACCTTACAAGAGTGCATTCTTCCAGATCTGGCATTCAGAGAACTCAACTCTTACCAAATCTCCCTTGTATCACCGAACAATAGAGGTGATTTTTTCAATTTAAACCAAGGTCGATCTATTTTTACTCAAATTTTCTAGTTTAAAAACCAGATTGATATGTGTCAATGTTTGCAAATGTACATTTGGTCGAAACATCCTTAACACGTTTTGTCACCAAATCCTATAGATTTCCAAAGGTTTTGAGTTATAATAGTCGGGATTTTTAGATTTATGTCAAAATCATTGGTGAGTCATTTAGATTTAGAATACTAAATCTTTAAGTCTTTATTTTTATAGTTCGTAAAAAGTAATTAAATATTACTTTTTATTCTATAGGTAGAATTTTAGTGTTTGTGTATTTAGTCATTTTTTGCGTCAAAATTCTCAAAAGTTGTATTGTCAACATTGTTAAATTGTGTTTAGGTGAATATAGGTAGTCAATGTTAAATAGGTGATTTTAGGATTATTGTCTTGTCAAGTGTTAAAGTCGTGTCATTGTATTAAGTCTAAAAAATTAAATTTTTTGCCTTACGAATGCATTTTCGGTGGAATCCGACGTTCGGGTAAGGTGTGTAATTTTTGAGCCTCAAATTCCAAATCTGCTAAGTTAAGTAGCATATTGATGGAGGAAGGAGGCATCGGAGGAAGGAGGTCGAACAACAACCTCTCCTCAGTCACCAACGACAGGGACGTGCAGAACCTGTGGTGACATATGTATGGTGTGAGTATATGATTTTCAGTGTGGTTTCCATTTTCTCAATGTGCTTCAGCTTGCAGTGTTCCTATTTTGTGTGGTATTTGATGGATGTTGGAAAGAGAGTTGTGTTGGAGCACAGATGACTGTCAGTGATCCTCTGAC